>CAMQGK010000637.1:10147500-11352500 GCA_947000775.1 Pterois miles
GACCAGTATGTAGGATTTAGTGGCATCTAGCAGTGAGGTTGCAGATTGGAGGTTGCACTGTCATGCATGCATTTCGGAGAACTACAGTGGCCTTCAGGTGGCGTAAAAATACAAAAAAGGCAATCTAGGCTTCTATAGAAACATGGTGGAGCAACACGGTGTACTCAGTCAAGAGCATTCCCTCCCTATGTAGATATGAAGGGCTCATTTCTAACTAGACTAAAGCTAACGAAAAGACAACAGTTCTTAGATTCAGTTAGTTATACTGTAATGAAGTTTCTGCTAATAGAGCCCCTGAAATCATAAACACTGGCACTTCAAACAGGAAGACAATTATCATTCTAACTTTCAACCAATCATTTTTATTTTCACTCATTTATATAATCAAGCATGCTGACTCTTGCGACTGGCAGAACTCTGGTTTAGGTTTACACTTTATGAATCATATGAGCCCAATGACCACAAGCACACACATACACAACATAGACACACGAGGTGACGATAGCCGATGGTTTCCCAGATTACATGATGGCCAATGTGTTGCGCCTCTTTTAGGCTACTACTCTTTCCACTCTACTACTCTCTCTGTCTGTGAGTTCCTCCTTTGCGTAGCTCGAAAACCATTGATCTGATCTACTTCACACTTGCTTTCTCAAAATTGGTGCAATTTGGACACACAAGACGTTAAATATCAATAAACTTTGAATAAACAAGCGGAGAACGGTCTGTGCAGCAGTGGGGGTGGGGCAACGGGGCTCTGCAGACTGAAGTTTTTGCCATACTAACAACTTTATCGCCAGTAAAATACCTCCACTCATTAAATACATGCTTTACTTTATAACCGTGGTGGTTATGTCAAAGCAAGCAACTATTTACATATTCACTAAGTGTAGTTCACCAGTGTTGCAGCCAGTAGCCCATTGCTTGACTTAGAGTATTTTTCCCCTGTGATAAAACTGTAAGACTTAATACCAGTGCTGTATTGTAGAGAGTATATGCAGGTCTATGGGGCATACCCACCTTTTTTTTGGTGGTTTACAGTCTACCCACACATCAGCCGAAAAGCTATTGGAATATACTGTATATATACACATATATTCTGTCTATATATACTGTATATAACCATGGTTCTTATGTAATACACCTATTTAAGTATATTTTACAGATGTTTGTGACTGCGAGTAACCCCAGCCAGTGTGTGTATTTTTCCGTGAACCAGAGTGTACTTCATCAGTATTTCTGGCCATGAGTTGCCAGGACTTGTGTGACGCATGATTGCTCAGGACCAAGGGAAACTCAGTGTGAGGTTGTTTTTATGAGCACTTCTTGAGAAAGCTGTGAGCAGCAAGACCACAGGCCAAGCACCGCACTAGTCTTTTCATAACATATACTGTAGACCTACATCTGTACCAAATGTGCTGGTGTTACTGCAAATTGCATGATTGTCATGCTTAACTGCCCCGCTAATATCACAAACAAGTTAGGCTTCATGAAGCTTGAGTATATGATGTAAACATATATAAGACAGAGGCATTGAGGAAGAACTGAATGACAGTGGTTCACCCAGATAAGGTGAGCCTGGGGAGCGAAACAGGTGCTTCAAACCTGAGGACAAGGTCAGAGTTTCCTCAGCAAGGAATGTACTGTATGTGTACTGTAACTCCTAACAGTGGAGGTTACAGAGTTAATGCATGGGGATCATCCTCTTGATATTAACCTGAATGTATTGGAATTTATTCAGACTCGAAAACAATGCATCTTTGGACCAAAACAGGTGTTTTGGGTTCAGTGTCAGTGGCATTTGGTTCAATGTTGTGGTCACAGAAGAAGACTGAATCGGACCAGGTTGCTTCCGGTTGCGCCTCTGCTGACACAAATCCCAGTTTTCCCTACGAACTATAGTTGCTCCAAGTTCTGTACTGATATGGTGCTTGCACATCAATAAAGTCAATACCTCATGTGATGGAGGTAAAAACTTTTTTTGCACTTCATCAGCTCGTTTAGTGTCTGGTGATTGTGTGCCTGTCTGCTTTTTCTTGTACAGAATGCTTGTTGTTGTATGTAATGCTTGTCATGTGTGCCACCCCCTTTCCCTTAAGAGGCTTTGCTTTTTGCCCAGTGGCCAAAGGGTGCCAGCGCTCTTGGAGCCTCCAGCACACAACCCCATTTCAAGGTCATCAGCCTAAATGCGTTACTATTTGTGTGTGAACTTGTTTTTATGACAGATTCTCGAGAAACTTGCAAGCAGCAATACCACAGGCCAAGCAATGGACCTGTTCTGAACAGGCACTGTACTAGTATTGTTAATTTGGGAAACTGATAGGGTTTTTGCCTTTGTGTACATACAGTAACATGATGACTGGTTCTGGTAATTCCCAGTAATGAGACAGAAGGCAGAAGGTTATTTGTGAACAAATATGCACCCCCCCCCCCATTCCCACATTCACACACAAAAAGCAGTCTCCAATGGTGACGGGCTGAGAAAAGCAGAGCAACAACCCTCCCCATCTTAGGGCAGATTTCCCGACAATAATCAACATAATTCTCTGCTGACAGATTGGCAGCCACATCTCATGTAGATTAGTCACTAATTCTCTGGAAGGTCCCAGGGACAGGAGAATAATTTATCCCCAAACATGAATGCTTTACCGTAAGCATTCATATTCCTAACTAAAGTAAATATATAATAGCTCAAATGTCTCATCCCTGTTCTCACAGTCTCTCTGCAGCTAAGGAGTTTTTTTTTTTTTTCCCCCAAGGGGGCTGTCACGTTTGATCTAGTTAATGCCATTTAATAAATCACATTGAAGCATTTGAAAATTACTATAAATGACACTTTGATGATGTGAGGACATCATGCTCAACAGCAATTAAAAATCAGAAGTAGAAAAAGTGGCAGCAGGGACTGTATCAAACATGTCTCACAGCTGTGTAAGGACAAAACATGTCTGCTCTCTCAGTCTCTGTCTCTATCAACATTGATCTCTCGGTGGGCGGGGTGGTCAGCTACAGTCACGGTATAGTCATAGGACTGTGCTTGGGCGTTTTGATACAGAGCTGACAAAATATGTACAGGAACAGCACATGATGGTCTGCGAGAGTGGAGTGCTGAAAGGAAGGAGTCTTCTCAGCCTTTTTACTTGGAGAGAGGCCGAGATAGCACATGACAGTATTGTATGATTGAGAAAGCGGAAGAGAAAGTGCACTCAGTGAGTTTGCCATAGAAAACCCCGATCTGATGTGTGGGTTTGGAGGAGGGCCAATAGAATCATCTTTTTTTTTAATTAAAATTAAATGACAGCATCAGACAAACAGTTTGCTCAGCCACCCACTTTCCTTCACTCCTTCCCTTGACCCCAAAACATCATTTCCCAACCTAACCAACACGTCACCCTCCCCTCCCTACTACAGTCATACCTTCCACTCACCCACCCTCTTGCTGACCTCTATTATCCCATCCAGTCAGCTATATATCCAGTCCTCCCGCTCCTGTCCCCCCGTTATGTGTCACTGTTTTTTTATGTTCTTGGACGGGATGTAACTGAAAGATAATTTCCCTTCGGGGATTAATAAAAGTTCATCTATCTATCTATCTATATTGTCATTGGGCAGAACAAGTCAGTGTGTCTGAGTAATCCAAACATGGTCACCAGGTCTCACCAAAGGTTTTTAGGGAGCCTTTTGAAGATAATCTGATTTTTCATGTTTGATAGAGTGCAAAACCTCAGCAATCCACCTACTATGGCTGGGAGGGAAGACTTGTTTCCTTTAGAAGAGAATAAGGCATGACTATGGAAAAGTTGTAACTGGGATCCAATTGTAGCTGCGGGGGTTAGGATCTACAGCATTCTGCAATATATTTTGAAAAGTTTTGAATATTTTGTTCTAGTAGCCAGTTAACCAGGGACAGGTATGAATAAGATTGGGAGGTGATTGTTAAAATCTTTAACAGGTATCACTTTTGTGGCATCAGCCATATTTTATGGAGTGGTTTGCTGGGGCAGCAGCATCACAGCTGCAGACAGGAAGAGGCTGGATAAGATCATCAAAAGGGCCAGCTCTGTCCTGGGATGCTCTCTGGACACAGTGCAGGTGGTGGGAGAGAGGAGGATGACGGCTAAGCTGTCATCCATGATGGAGAAGGACTCCCACCCCATGAGAGACACCATCAGAGCTCTGGAGAGCTCCTTCAGTGACAGGCTGCTACACCCTAAGTGTACGAAGGAGCGTTACAGAAGGTCCTTCCTGCCTGCAGCTGTTAGACTCCACAACCAGCACTGCTCCCAGTAAACCACAATCACAGGCACATTCACAACAAACTCACCGGACATACGTGCAATAAGGACTTTATGTACAATTATATCATTGATATGATGACACACATTGATATGATGACACATTTTTTCTGTCTTTACTTTTTTTTTCTATTTTCTATTATGTATATACTAATTTATTTATTTTATTTGTATTGCTGCTGTAACGTGTAAATTTCCCCACTGTGGGACTAATAAAGGAATATCTTATCTTATCTTATCTCTTACTTTGGGAATATTTTGGCTTACCTAGCATTTGTGTAATGAGCTCTGTGAAGGATCTTGCATTGCAAAACGCCGTGCCTTGCACTAATAGTATCAGACAGGGCTGTTCCCAACTCATTCTCCCACATTCTTTTAAGATTCACAAATACACCAGGATTTATATTAAATCATAAATAGTTGAGATGTTTTTGATCAAAGTCAAGATTCAAAAGGGTGTCTGGGTGACTAGGGAAACGAGGAAATTGCTTCTGCAAAAGTGTTTAATTTGAAAAGACGAAAGAGGTGGCTATAATTGGGGCGGCAGTCGCTCTGTCTGTAGGGAGTTGGCTTGGGAACCGGAGGGTCACCGGTTCAAGTCCCGCCATGGACCAAGAACTGAGTGTGAACTGGTAACTGGAGAGGTGCCAGTTTACCTCTTGGGCACTGCCGAGGTGCCCCTGAGCAAGGCACCAAACCCCCAACTGCTCGGGGCGCTTGTCAGGAGCAGCCCCATCACTCTGACATCTCTCCATTGTTGCATGTTTGTGCATGTGTGTGTTCGGGTCTGCATGTACCGTGTATAAGTTAACAACAGAGTGAGAAAATTGAATTTCCCCTTGTGGGACTAATAAAGGACTATCTTCTTCTTCTTCTTCTCTTATAAGGCAGGTCAAATTTCAGTGATAGTTTAGTGAAAGATGAGAAAACCTTGTTGTAAAGGTTTCTGATACTGCTAATGCCTTTATCAAACCAAATGCAAAATGTGGGGTTGAGGCGAGATACTGTAGCTCAAATGTGAGATTGTTTTGAACTGGAACTAATGCATAAGAATGGTGTTTAGGATCTAGCGGGCTCCAGCGGTGAAGTGTGGAGATTGCAATCAAATGAAGTCTCTCCCATGTGCCAAGCGTTTTGGAGAGCAAATAAACCTGTGTGTAGATTATGTGTACAGGGGAAGTGAGTACTGAAGCAAGAGAGCGAGAGAGAGCAGTGGTTTGTCTGTTGTGAGCTACTGTAGAAACATAGTGCATCGTGCAGTGCAACATGGCAGATGTGAAGGGGACCAACTCGTAGATATAAATGTCTCATTCTAAGGTAAGAAAAAACAACAATTATTATTATCAGGTTATTATTCACTACAGAAAACATACTTATTTATATTATATTCCATTTCTGCTAATAGAGCCCCCTAAATGTTACACACTGATCCTTTAACTGCACATTTTCATTAAGTAAGTCTGTAAATTGTGCATGAAGAAAGCTCTGCATTTGCAATATACTGTGGACCTTTTTTTAATCTTACAAAACTTTCTTTTACACAGAACAGCAAACATGCGTAAGGCATGTCAGATTAGGGTCTTGCTGTTAATGTTTGTCATCTCCCAGCATCTCCTTTTAGCTGTGGTTTACAGTTACAACCTCATTTTCAGCTCCACTTTTCTGTGTGATGTATGCACGTGCATCTGTTTCTTTGTATATTGTCCCATTTTTTTCTTGTTTTTCCACTTTACAGAGCAGAAAGTCAGCCTAGCGTCCAAATCGTTGGCATGGCACAACAAAACATAGATGATCTGGGACTGATCAGAGGTGGTGAGGGATATCTGTTGTAGCGGTGCAGCTTTGAGGGAGAGGAACTTCAAACACAGGATCCAGTTTCAAGCATTCTTGTCAGCAAACAGATACTACACTGAAGTGTCCTTGAGCAAGACAGTGGATCTGTAATGGCTTCAGGGTGCTGCTTTGTAACTGTAAACACTAATACCTCATTTGACCTCAAATGAAGACCCCGTTTCAATTCCTTACTTAACCAAATGGCATTTTTCACTGAAAAACACTGTAAGTGCATGTGACTGTGACTCTAAAATGTGTTGCATTTTGCTGCCATCTGGTGAGAGTTAAAGTAAAATTAACTATAGACCAGCAATAAACGTCTCCTTGTAGTATACTCCCTCTGTGTGGGCAGATGAGGAATTACACCAGCCACTCTCAAACCAGTCATGTCAATCTTTAATTATTCCATTTCCTGCTGTGCACTTGTTATCGTTTTGAGGATATTTACGCATATATTGATGTTTGTGCATGTGTGTGTCAGGTTAAAGTGCCCACCAGCACTCTCTTTTCTTTATCAGCTGCATCAGCATTTTGTATACCTAATATTTTCAAGGTCATACCCCACAAGTGTTTCCTCTCACCCACACACACAAACTCAAAACCCACTGTTCAGCCAAGGAGAAAAGATTAAAAAAGTAAACAAAGTATGACCAGTGGCTGACTGTGTTCTTGTCACACTTTGCTTCTTACTGTAACCAGCTGAGCTTTCTGTCAGTGCACTCTACGTTTTGTTCTGTTTTCACTCCAAGGTGACCAATTTCATGATGCGTCCTTTGAAAACCTGGCACGAGGTTGGTAAAGTAAAGCTGAAAAACAATACCACATGGTTAATTTCTGTTTGGTTAAATAATAATCTGATTGTAAGCTGCTGAACTGGTTTCTCGTGTTATTTATACGGTTGGCTGTAGAATTGTGATTGAATAAGGGTACGTGGGGTTGTGTCAAAATTACTTTGACACAATTAAATATTACTTTTTTTAAAAGTTGTATTTACTGTTGCATGTTACTTTAAAGACTCACATATGACAGAACACATTTCCGGACCCTAGCTGATGGTAAGGCCCTAAAAACCTGCATGTCATGTCTTTTGAGCATTAACAATTACACCTTAAAATGTTTTTCAACTTTAAATGTAATTGTTGCTTATTTACAATAGTTATGATTATTTTATGTTGGAGAAAAATACTTATGGTTTGAAGCCAATTTTTCAGCTGTTTTAAGACGTTTTATTCCAGTGAAATGTGTATATTGGTTGTTTACTCATAGTAAGTGGAAAACTTAAAATCAGGGATGTCGTGATATACTGGTATTGACAATAACCATGGTATTTATAAATGAAATATTGATATCATGTTAATAATACACATAATATTGTGTAAATACTGGGGTTGTCAATTTTAATACAAAGCATTAACACAAATAGGTTTTACCAACCATGTCATACTAGCTTGTCATGAAGGAGGTTAAATAATGGTCATAATTTATACTAAATTAACTGTCATGGAGTCCACTGACATGAAAATGGGTTCTATTGGTACACGAGTCTCCTCTCTACAGACATGCCCACTGTATGATAATTACATGCAGGGGCCAGTCATAGTTATGATTTGAGCATATTTTTTATGCTAACTGCGATACCTGTGAGGGTTTCTGGACAATATTTGTCAGTGCTTGTGCACATACATTTGAGTAGCTGGAGTACCAGTCAACCCACAAACTGAAATCAGACAACTCAGTCCATTTAATGGGTTGCCTAAAGATCAGAAAACATGTGATTCAACAAGCCATTCAGATTTGGCTCCCCTTCCTATATCACATGCAGGCTCATTACAATTTATCACCCACACCATATTTACTTACAAGCCACTCAGAACAGACTGGGCCTTTTCTTCCTTTTCCTTAAACAGACAGGTACTAAGACAGAGGGTGAATTATATTTACTGTACCTATTTAATGTTAAAGCATGTAAACATATTCTAGTAGAAACCCCAAATACAAATATGAACCTTGAAATGAGCATATGTCCCCTTTAAATCATTTAGGGGGTCAATCAGTTAAAATACTTAATCACAATTTATCATTTGCATCATATACATCATATAATTGCCGTTAATTTAGCCCACGACAGCCTCCGAAAGATTGATTGCATGAAGGTGTTCAAGAAAGTAGTAGCACTAAAACATTTTTTAATTATTTAACATATTATAATATGTTATTGTATTAACTTTGACAAACTTATTTTGTAGTCTCCACCTCCCTACACTCCTGTTTTGAGTGTAATTGATTTGGCAAAAAAAAGAGACAAAATGCACAATAAACAAAATTGAAGATGAATTTGACTGTTGCATTATTATTCAAAACATTATCGTGACTACTTTTGGCCACAATAATTGTGGAGTGAGTTTTGTCCGAATTTGGATATAATCCACTCAATTTACTTCATAGACAAGTGAGATCTGTCTTCTCTTTTGGAGATAGTAGAACATCATCATTTGTCTTCCCCCCAACTAGATGACTGCATCTGATTGGTCCAACCTGACCCTTCACCTGGAGGGGTCCCTGACCAGCACTTTGGGTCATTTCCTGGACAACTGGAGGCGTAACATGACAGCTGCAGCCAACGCTTTGGACAAGACTCTGGCTGAGGAGAACTTCAGCAATGTCATCTGGTATCTGGCGGTGATGATTGGCATGTTAGCTTTCATCATTGTGGCCATTCTGGTGAGCACAGTCAAGTCCAAGAGGAGAGAGCACTCTAATGACCCCTACCACCAGTACATCAAGGAGGACTGGACTGCTCAGATACAACAGGGTGATGTTTTCACCAACTTTGCAGCTGGATAACGACAGCAAGACACTTAACTCACAGCAGATCATCACTGATCATCGGTAGCAGCAGTAGTAGCATAGGGAATACTGCTTAAATTTGTAATCAGAATAATAAAGTCTAATCAAAATGATGGATCTAACTGGGGGTTATCTCTTTAGACCTCTATAAATTTAATCCATTGACATCAGTAACGTGTAACGTGGAATGGAAAAACCCCATTAGCTTTTTGTCGAGGGAACCCAGGTTGATGATTATGTATATATATAAGAGGTCGTCACCTGAAATGGTCTTCCAACAGTCTTGAAGGAGTTCCCAGAGATGCTTAGCACTTGTTGGCCCTTTTGCCTTCACTCTGCGGTCCAGCTCACCCCAAACCATCTGGATTGGGTTCAGGTCCGGTGACTGTGGAGGCCAGGTCATCTGGTCATCATCGCAGCACCCCATCACTCTCCTTCTTGGTCAAACAGCCCTCACACAGCCTGGAGGTGTGTTTGGGGTCATTGTCCTGTTGAAAAATAAATGATGGTCCAACTAAACGCAAACCGGATGGAATAGCATGCCACTGCAAGATGCTGTGGTAGCCATGCTGGTTCAATATGCCTTCAATTCTGAATAAATCCCCAACAGTGTCACCAGGAAAGCACCATCACACCATCACACCTCCTCCTCCATGCTTCACGGTGGGAACCAGGCATGTAGAGTCCATCCGTTCACCTTTTCTGCGTCGCACAAAGACACGATGGTTGGAACCAAAGATCTCACATTTGGACTCATCAGACCAAAGCACAGATTTCCACTGGTCTAATGTCCATTCCTTGTATTCTTTAGCCCAAACAAGTCTCTTGTGCTTGTTGCCTGTCCTTAGCAGTGGTTTCCTAGCAGCTTACCTACCTACCTACCATGAAGGCCTGATTCACACAGTCTCCTCTTAACAGTTGTTCTAGAGATGTGTCTGCTGCTAGAACTCTGTGTGGCATTGACCTGGTCTCTAATCTGAGCTGCTGTTAACCTGCTATTTCTGAGGCTGGTGACTCGGATGAACTTATCCTCCGCAGCAGAGGTGACTCTTGGTCTTCCTTTCCTGGGGCGGTCCTCGTGTGAGCCAGTTTTTTTGTAGTGCTTGATAGTTTTTGCGACTGCACTTGGGGACACTTTCAAAGTTTTCCCAATTTTTCGGACTGACTGATCTTCATTTCTTAAAGTAATGATAGCCACTCGTTTTTCTTTACTTAGCTGCTTTTTTTTTTGCCATAATACAAATTCTAACAGTCTATTCAGTAGGACTATCAGCTGTGTATCCACCTGACTTCTGCACAACACAACTGATGGTCCCAACCCCATTTATAAGGCAAGAAATCCCACTTATTAAACCTGACTGTAGTATATAGTGCCGCGCACTTATACTATTGTGATGATTGTGATGAGTGACGAGCAGGCGGAGTGATAAGCGGCAATGTACTGGGTCCGGTCCCCGGGCATGAAAGTGTGGGTAATACTAATAATGTGGGGGGGGCAGTACCAGGCTGTAGGGAGTTGGCTTGGGAACCGGGGTCGAATAAAGTGGGTGAACTGGTAGCTGGAGAGGTGCCAGTTTATGGCCAGGAGTTAAAGCACCAAACCCCAGTCTGGGTCGCTTGTCAGGAGCAGCCCCCTCACTCTGTACGTCTCTCCATTAATGCATGTATGTGTGTTTAGGTCTGCATGTACCATGTATGAGTTTAACAGAGTGTAAATTGAATTTCCCCACTGTGTGTAGATCTTCTTCTTCTTCTTCTTCTTTACAGGCTGTGAATACGGGTGAATAAAGTGTGTCGCTCCAGGAGTTAAAGATAAGTCTGAGTCGCTGTCATGTATGCCGGCTAAGCGGTCATGAGGAACTATAACACTGACAGGGCACACCTGTGAAGTGGAGACCATTTCAGGTGACGACCTCTTGAAGCTCATCAAGAGAATGCAGAGTGTGTGAAGCAGTAATCAGAGCAAAAGGTGGTTACTTTGAAGAAGCTACAATATAAAGCATTCTATTCTCAGTTGTTTTTTTTTTTTTTTTTTATTTTTTTTTTTTTTATATTTTTTTTTATCTTTTTTTAATTTAATTTTTTTTATTTTTTTTATTTTTTATTTTTTTTTTATTTTTAATTTTTTTTTTTTTATTTTTTATTTTTTTTTAAAATTTTTTTAATTTTTATTTTATTTTTTTTTTATTATTTTTATTTTTTTTTTTATTAATTATTTTATTTTTTATTAATTTTTATTTTTTTTATTTTTTATATTTTTTTTTTTTTTAATATTATTTTAATTTTTTTTAATATTAATTTTAATTTAATTTTTTTAAAATATACATATTATATACATATTTTTTAAATATACATTTACATACTTTTCTTTTCTTTTTTACTTATATATATATATACATATATATATATCTTTTTTTTTTTTTTTTTTATATATATATATATATATATACATATATATATATACATATATTTTTTTTATATATATATATATATATATATATATATATATATATATATATATTTTGGGCTGCACGGTGGTGTAGTGGTTAGCGCTGTCGCCTCACAGCAAGAGGGTCGCAGGTTCGATTCCAGCTTGCGGTTTTCTCCGGGTACTCCGGCTTCCTCCCACCATCCAAAGACTGCTGTTTAGGTTAATTGATTACTCTAAATTGCCCGTAGGTGTGGATGTGAGCGTGAATGGTTGTCTGTCTATATGTTGTCTGTTTCTATGTGCTGCGATGGACTGGGATGTCAGGGTGTCTGCTTGCCATGCGCTGGGATCGGTCGTCCCGCGATAACGGGATAGGGTTGACGATGGATGGATGGATGGATGGATATTTTTTTTATTTTTTTTTTTTTTTCATTTTTCCTTTTTTTCTTTCTCTATTTTCCCATTTATATATATATATACATATTATATATATATATATATATATATATATATATATATATATATATATATATATATATATGCAAAATTATAATATTTTCCAAAAAGCTGAGTGACTCCATAATTCTTCTACATATCCCCTGGAAACAGCAGAAATTACAGACTGGGATACAAGCACCTCAGGTTGGGAATCACTGCATAAGGATCTTATAGGATTTTATGGTGTTGCACCCATAATTCAGCAGATAAAACTTTATTTCTACCTGCAGAGGGCAGAAAAGGCTCCTTCCCAGCTAGACAACTATTGTTCTGGAGAGAGGAGAAGAAGAGGAGGGAGGCAAAAATAGAGATGCAGCTGTTATGGCTTTGTGAATAGTGTAAAAACAGTGGTGGTACATTGAATTCAGACAATTCAAACAAATACTGAAAAAAAAATATATATATATATATATATATATATATATATATATATATATATATATATATATATATATATATATATATATATATATATATATATATATATATATATATATATATATATCAGATAGCACATTGCACTTGCTAAACTCATGAAACCACACCTGCAGAACCACTACACACAGTATTTAAATTGCCAATTGCACACCTGTTGGCAGATTGTCGCATATGCAGTCACTTAAAATACACCATTTTCTACTTTAGCACCAATCCAAACATCCACTCTGTTTTTGATCCTCACAGACTTAAACACCTCAAAATAACTGAACTCCCTCTAATCTGTGGGGCTCAACTCTCCTCCCACATCTCAACCTCCCTCAGAGAGACATCACTGGGAGCAAGAACTGTGCTCACTATTAAACCCCCCCATGTGCTCTCTCTCTCACTTGCAGCTTTATTTTTAGCATTCAAACAACTGGTCTCCTAAAAATGGGCCTACCCTGCACAAGCAATGGGAGAGGAGTGCTGCTATGTATGGTATCCACCCCCCGGTACCTCACAAGCCCGACAGTGCTCCTCTTTCGTCTTTGTGTCTGCAGAGAGAAGGCGTGAAGGAGTGATCACAGGGGGAGAAACAGTTGCTTCTGTAAGTCCTGAAGATGCTTGTCGAAGTTGGATTTCTCTGCACAGCTTGGGATGCTTGAGAACTGCAACTGACAGACCAAATTTTACCTCAGAAAGTTTTGGCAGGATTTCCCTGACCTGTGACCTTTGTGATTGTGCAGTTTTATACTGTGAAACCAACACCAAACTCTGACTTTCGGGGGTGTGTGGTAGCTCCGGACCATGCTCTCCCTGTGCTTGTTCCTGCTCCCTTGCCTCAGCCTGGTGCCGCTGGCACCGGCCACGAAGGGCCTGGAGTTCCCACAATATGATGGGAAAGACCGAGTCCTGGACATTGATGACAAGAACTACAAGAAAGTCTTGAAGAGGCATAGTATGGTGTGCATGTTCTACCATGGGCCCATTGCAGACAACAAGGAGATGCAAAAACAACACCAGATGACAGAGCTGGTGCTGGAGGTAAAGTATTCAAAACAAAAGTGTTAAAGGAACAGGACAGAGGAGATGCAGGAGATGTAGACAGAAAGATAATGGAAGGGACATGGTTTTTGGTCGCAGTGGTATGAGGGAAAGGACACTAATAGTTAACAAGTCCCATGTTAAACATTTAAAAGGTAATAACTCCACATTAGTGGAGTTATTAATTAAGAGCCAACTGGTGAGATATAAAACTCCACCTTAATGGTCATATGTGTGAGTTTCATCAAGGTCAATGTGTATCTGTACATACTGTAAGAGTGCACAATAGTCCAATGGGATGTAGTGCTGTTATTTAAGATTACCTCTATCGCCTTAATCCAGTGTGTTCTTGTGACTATCTTTCTCTGAGGCTCTCTGCTGGCAGTATAGGCCAAGAGCTCATATGTATTACGTTTTATAGCCATACATGTGAAGGGCACAACTACCTTCTCCTCTGTTGTAGTGTTTCGTGGTTAAAGCCAAAGTAAGCTTTACATTATTTCATATCCAGGCTCTGCTAAACAGCTGGTATATAATTGATAGATTAAATGAATCTTTGTTTGAATCTAATACAATAGGAAACAGTGTGCCCTGTCTCACATTACACATGGCTGAGGGTGAGCTGCTCTCTGATCTGTCGAAGGTAATCTGAGCCCACTTCTGATATTAGCTTCACTTATTTGACACAGCACAGGTGGGCAATGTTTCTATAGTCAGGCACTCATGCAGAGTAACGATTTACAAAGCTGATAATACTTGATACGCATGCTAATTTTGTCCCAAATATCTTGCAAATGGTTTTGCAGCTTTATAACCTGTTTGCGATCAGTTTATTTAATTGGTGGAAAAAAAAAAAAACTTTAAGGTGCCCTGTGGAGTTTTCTTGTAAACACATAAAAGATAGCATTGTCTACATCCATGTATGTTTCTTGTGTCTAGAAGGTAACACATAGATTACAAGGCACTGACCTTGAACTATTGAGTTTAGGATAGGTTGGAATAGAAGATCATGTCTTCTTGACATGCTCTCGTGTGCATGAGCATCCTTGTGTGAGGTACAAACAAAACAGGGATCCACTTGTAAAAAGCATTGCTAAATAGCGCTACTGGTGGTCAAAACTGCACAGGGTACCTTTAACTTAATGCATAGTCACTGTGATGTCACAAATGGTTTGTGGGCTGCCACTTTGGAGCCTCATGTTAGACATTTTGGACGTCACCATCTTGTTTTTTTTTGCAGCCAGAGGTGACACAAGAGGGTGGAGCTAAGTATACTCTGAATAAGATGCTTTCAGACAACCAAAACTGTTCCAATTAAGTTTCATGAACTGATTTAATGTTGCAAAAGGGTGAAAGCTCCCAGACGAAAACATGGACAGCTCCATAGCCACGCCCCAAATCATACCCTTCTTTATGGTCTATTTGACTCTAAATGGGACCATAATTTACTAAATGAATATCATGCTGTATTTGATACTTGAAACTAGTGATTGACACCTTAAACTCATGTTTACAATGTTTACTGAGGTAATAAATCAAGAGAGAAGTAGGCTCATTTTCTCATAGACTTTTATACAATCAGACTTCTTTTGAGTCGCCCCCTGCTGGCTATTAGAAAGAATACACATTAAATGCACTTCTGCATTGGCTTCACTTTTCAGACCCTAGATGTTGTCCACTGCTTTATATGCTCAGAGCTACTCTTTGTGCACTCAAGACCACATATTAACCATACTCTAAATATGCCTGTCCGTTTGTGTAAGGATTATTTCTGAATCTCCGTATTCTCATCTACTTTACTTTACAGAACAAATACACTGTAGCTTTGGTTATATTTAGAACAAGGCAGCCTGAATGATTATGTAATGGTGTCTCCATGGCCCCTGGGCAACTTGAGCACCTCGGTCATAGTGCCAACTTTGGTACTAAGACCTTACCCAAGGCATGCATTTTTTATTAAAAAAAAAAATCTGCCTCAATGAGTATTTCAACTAAACTGAGATCTTTATTCCCAGAATCAAATGAATGTTGTTTGTCTTGTTTCTTTACATCTTGTGTGTTCAGACCTGTTCTTATCATTTGATCCTTCATGTTTTCATTTGGCTGCAGCTTGCCGCTCAGGTTGTGGAGGAGAAGGACATTGGGTTTGGAATGGTCGACTCCCACAAAGATGCAAAGGTGGCAAAGAAACTGGGTGAGTATAGTAAATGGCAAATTTATATAGTGCTTCTCTGGTTTTCCCGACCACTCAAAGTGCTTTACACTACATGTCAGCATTCACCCATTCACACACATGCCAACCTGTCCATCACATCCTTTGGGAGCAATTTGGGGTTAAGCATCTTGCCCAGGGACACTTCCACATGTGGACTGGAGGAGCCGAGAATCAAACTACCAACCCTCCAACTGGTGGCTAACCTGCTCTAACTCTAAGCTAAAGCCACTCTCTATATGAATACAGCATAACCTTCATTTAACCTTCTTTATAGTGGTAGTAGTGATTGGCATGTACTGTATAGAGATGTTTAAATTCAGTGTTTTTTGCACTTTGTGTTGTTTGTGTGAGTTGTTGGGATGTTATATAATTGCTGCTGTAACACCTCAGTTTCCTTTAAGGCATTAATAAAGTCAATCCAGCTATCTAATTGATACCTGCAGGTCTTGAGAGATGATTGCCCTTAATCACATATTTAGTCAAGGGGCAAATAACTACCAGAAACAGTCTTTAAATGTATGTATTGATATGCAGTTTCCTTCAATCACAGGCCTGGAGGAGGAGGGCAGTGTGTATGTTTTCAAGGCCGATCGGGTGATCGAGTTTGACGGCTTGCTCTCGGCTAACGTTCTGGTGGAGTTCTTGTTGGACGTGAGTAGACTGATTTAAGAGCAGATTCTCAGCTGCTAGCACAAGTCAACACCAGACTTGGCAAAGCTACAAGCTCACCCCAGTACTTCTCTGTCTGTCTGTCTGTCTGTCTGTCTGTCTCTAGCTGTTGGAGGAGCCAGTGGAGGTGATAGGAAATGCTCTGGAGCTGAGAGCATTTGATAGGATGGACGAAGACATCCGCCTCATTGGTTACTTCAAGAGCGAAGACTCTGAGCGTGAGTGTGGGAGGCTGTTGAATATGTTTGTAAATTGTAGGGCTTGAACATAGCTCTTGATAGCTATGTCTGTGATGGCCTCTCAGAGGCCCTTCATTATGACATGAGTGCACTTTAACCCCCTCATCTCCACGGATTTACAGATCCATTTTTACCGCTGTCGCACACACAGCTGCCACTGCCTGCTCTCATCTCACGTGCTGTGGAAGAACTGAGTCTAGCGTAGTTTACTTGTGGCGATGTGCTGCAGCTACAACCCATCTGGCTAACTGTGGGAGTATTAAGTGGAGGTCAAAGTTGAGCTATTTCCACTCCCTGATGTTCAAATGTCATGTATACAACAGCCAATGACAGCGTAAACAGATGTGTGAGCAGGAAAACAACAGCCTTTTTCTTACAACATAATGCAACTGAATATACAGTACATAACTACATAACTTCTCCTTTCTCTCTTTCATCCTCAGATTATGATGCGTTTAAAGAAGCTGCCGAGCAGTTCCAGCCCTACGTCAAGTTCTTCGCCACATTTGAGAAATCTGTAAGTAACAAACAAACAAATAAAAGGATGCATCATTATTACTGAGTGACCTGTATTTGCTGCCTCAGGTGGCCAAAGAGCTGACTCTGAAGATGAATGAGGTGGATTTCTATGAGCCCTTCATGGAGGAGCCAGTCACCATCCCGGGCAAGCCTCACTCTGAGGAGGAGCTGGTGGCGTTCATAACTGAACACAGACGGTAAAACAAAGACCAACGCTGGTCTAAATACTCAAACAAATGTGTTGTGACCTGCTTAATTAGGGGATAAGGCGCTGCTAAACCACACCTTAACCTGGGTCCACCCAAGACTAACCTCTATATACACACACACAGGTCAATACGCATTAAAATTAGACAGATGTGCAATTGTACAATGATTGATCAGAAAGGTAAAAATGATGACATAAATAAATAACCACTTTATTGTTTTACAATATTAAAATACCAAAGCAGGTATCCGATTAAATAGATGAAATAACAACAACAGTGACCCTAAAATGCCATGCTGGTTCTGGGTTCTCGAGTGCATGATTACTGCAAACAAACACCACAAAGTGTTGTGCAATACTTGCAATGCAAGTGCAAAGCAAACCAAATGGCCAGTGTCTCCAACAGTAAAGCCCTGTTATCACAAAGCACAACAGGAATAAATAATACGATGGAGTATTAGGGCCACATTAAAGTGAACAAAAAAACTTCCAAGAATAAAGTATTAATATTACGAGAATAAGAAGAGAATAACTTTATGAGTAAAAGTAATTTGATCCTCAACAAAAGAGGCTGGTTCTCCAGGGTCTGTGTGGTTCTTTCTTTGCAGTTTCTTGCACAATCTTTTCAAGGTCCTGATACTTATGATGGCGTGGTGCTGATGTGCCGAAAGATTAAGTAATTTGTTATTTGAGAAACCAAAGTACAGTATACTAAAGTATAACTTCACAAGATGCTCTACGTTTCTCATTTTCACACAGGCAGCACTCTGCTCTATCTCCCCTCTAAAATAACACGTAAAATTACTAATTTTAATATTCTGACTTTATAATACTATGACTCTTTTCCCTTAAACTTAGAACTTCATTCTCATTATGACTTTTTTTCCTTGTAAACTTCTTACTTTATTATTATCATTTTATTACGGCCTTTTTTTCCCTCATAAACCTACTGTTCTCGTAATATTATTCTCGAAATCTCATTTATTTTTTTTTCCATAAATGTGGCCCTAATACTCCCTAAAATAATGCCACAAAACAAATCTGCTAACCCATAAACACAAAATGTAAAGCAGGATTATGCAAAAGAAAGAAAAGGAAAAGGCAAAAACACTGTAGACAAAACCATAGCAAGCTATCCAAAAAAAAAAAAAAAAAAAAAAAGTTATTAACTAGAGCGGTCAAAGTTAATGCAGTGATAACAGTTAAAGTAGAGTGGCATCATATGAAACTAGACAACCTAAGGAATCCTGTACCAATCTGTCAGTCTAAATGATGCTCCATTTTGTAGAGGAAAAACTATCGTGGCCATTTTCAAATTGATAAATATATAATTAAATGGGTTTATTGGGGGGGAGCTCAGTCTGTAGGGAGTGCTGGGAACCGGAGGGTCACCGGTTCAAGTCCCGAATGGACCGAAAAAGTATGAACTGGTAGCTGGAGAGGTGCCAGTTTACCTCTTGGGTTCTGTGGGCTGCCCCAGAGCAGGCCCCTGACATCTCTCCATTACTGCATGTGTGTGTGTGTTTGTGTGCATGTACCATGTATAAGTTAAACAGAGTGTAAATTGAATTTCCCCACTGTGGGACTAATAAAGGTAGATCTTCTTCTTCTTCTTCTAAATGGGTCTCCCCTTTACAGACATGCCCACTTTATGATGATCACATGCAGTTTGGGGCAAGTCATAGTCAAGTCAGCACACTGACACACTGACAGCTGTTGTTGACTGTTGGGCTTCAGTTTGCCATGTTATGATTTGTGCTTATTTTTTATGCTAAATGCAGTACCTGTGAGGGTTTCTGGACAAAATATCATCATTGTCATTGTTTTGTGTTAATTGATTTCCAATAGTAAACACTATACATTCACATACACATATACAATATACATTCATTTGCATAAAGCAGCATATTTGCACACTCCCATGTTGACAAGAGTATTAAATATTTGACAGATCTCCATTTAAGGTACAATTTGAACAGATAAAAAGATAATAATAATTTGCGATTAAAGGAATTAATGAATGACTGTGATTTTAATTGATTGACAGGGTTATCATTAACAAAATACTAGATTTTCTAGAATGGCCTTCAAATGTACTGAATTGTTTCATCCTACCTGTACTGTGATCACATCATGGGCGCAGCTCACCTCACTGGACACCTACTGTATATCATAAAAAAGACTTATCACTTTTGGTAAAGATCAATATAGAAATAGCGTTGGCAATAATACATCTATAGCGCCTACCTGTACAGGTGGGACCTTGTGTCCCACAGCTGCAATTCCCATCTGAACGACGTGGTGGAGACTCTGTTGCGCGCAGTGGCGACCACAGACACGTTACTGGGGGAACAGCTTCACTAGTGTGCGCTCCGTGGGGGTTTAAAATGTGCCCGGATATGACAATGAACTGTGGCGGTCAGGTGTTGGCGTCTTCCTTATATGGAAGGTGACAGGTAATGACAGGTAAGCAGGGGAGCCGTAACGTGGCGGTGACCAGCCAGGTAAAAATTAGCCGGGAAGACCCAAAGTTGTTCTCCATGCTCTACCAGAAGGTGTCCGTATACCTCTACAAAGCCCTATACTGTTGATCAACCGCTCAGTTCAGGAAACTGTGTGGAAAATATTTATATTATATTAATATTTATATATACTTAAATACTGAAAGAGAAGTGCTTTGACAAAAATATTAGGAACACACTCAGTTGTTTTCTTCATCTTCATGTAGATGGTCTTATCTGATGATAGACAGTGGGAGAAAGCTTGGAAAGGCGGTGATAAATGCTATATCAATAACTTGTCTTAAACTTTTAAAAGTGTCTTTCAAGATAATACATCTAATATTCACGGTAAAACTTATGTTTGAAAGATTCAAGCAGCATATTGATTATGAAAGAGACTGTTTGTCATCCATTTTTCACTGTTTATATAAAAGACTGTTCTGGGTTGATGTCCTCAGCTTTCTATAAAACAAACTTAAAATGAATGTTGATGCAATGCTTTATTGTAGTCAAGATAAGATTCAAAATAACATGCTGTATCTCATACAGTTATTTATTATTTTTGGAAATGTTCATTGGAAAAAATGGTCAACTTTCCTGCACTTTATTAATGGATTCAAACAATATAGTACCATCTTATGCATCATCAAAAAACAAAAAGCCATTAAAATGTTTGAATTTTTAAACTACAAACTGAAATTATTAGACTAAAAACAATGTATATAACATTATATATATATAACTTAGCTGGGAAGTGGTAGGAAAGTAGGAAGGTAGGCCGATAAGTGGGAGATATGAGACATGAGATATGAGATTAGTTCTGCTCCAACTACTCTGTTTCCATTGTGTAAACACATAATTTAACATTCAGCATGTTTTTTGTGCCATCAGACCAACTCTGAGGAAGCTGCGTGCAGAAGATATGTTTGAGACCTGGGTGAGTGATGATTGATCTGGCTGAAGATAATAATAATATTAATATTAACATTAACAACATTAGATTTAGTTGTCCCTGACACTCACAATAATGTGACTGTTATATTTGTCTTTGTCCTCTCAGGAGGATGACATTGAGGGCATCCACATTGTGGCTTTTGCAGAGGAGGAAGACCCTGGTAAGGACATGTTATAGCCCAGGCTGTACCGCTATGTTACTGGAGGGGATAAACTTGAGACTGCAGAACATATTTGAACTAGACACTATAGTTTTGCAGCAACTGACTCAGTGAATCTTGTGTCCTGACAAATCAGTCAGTCAGTTTTTCATACAGGTTAAAGGCAGAGTGGGTTATCTTGAGAAGTTAGCAAGAGTACACTAGATTTTTCAAAATGATCCAGTTGAAATAACGAGCCCACTGTTCCCGACTCCACTGTTACCTCTGAAATCTTTACCAATCCTAGCTTTAATTACTGATAAACTAATAATGAGACAAAAAAAGCAAATACACTGAAGGCAGTTGGAGGCTATGTATGGCAGCCCTGAAAGGCAAGAGAGTTTTTTTTTGTTCCTGTGATCCATTTTCTGAGTCTGATGTAAATTATCTCTCCCGTGTTCATGACTTAAGAGCAGGTGGAAAAAAATTACCAGGATAAACTTTCTAAGTTTTTTTTTTTGGTCTGTGAAACAGGTAGAAAAATATTTTTTGGCTGATTTTTAAATTTTTTTTTTTTCCTGTTGGAAAACAGGTGGAAAAAAGTGTTTTCTACCTGTTTCGCAGAAAAAGAAACTCAGAAAGATTATCCTGGCAAAACATTTTTCCACATGTTCTTATGGCATAAACATGGGAGTGAAAATAATTTAGATCAGACTTAGAATATGGATCACCAAAAAATAAAAAAATCTCACTTGCCTTCAGGGCAATTGTAATAAGAAAATCAATAAACCAGATACAATGCAAAAGATATACAGAAAACAATGACAAATATTAAAAAAAAGACTTAAATGTAATTAAAAATACAATGGTCATAAAGCATCCTAATAAAGAATTACAACATATGAGAGAATTTTTAATCATCAAAACAGAAACTGACCGGCAACCAACGTAAAGATCAATAGTTCAACATTTTGGGACATGATGTGATTGATAATCTTCTCATGTTTGTATAATGAATAGGCTACGAGCTAGCAGGGAGTTAGCCTAGCTTAGCATAAAGCCAGGAAACAGGCACAAACACTTTTTTATTTACAGATAAAACAAACAATAATTCGTTTATTAGTGAGCTTTAGAGGTGCTATAGGCAGATTTATTACTTTCAGACAGAGCCGGGCTAGCTGTTTCCAGTCTTTGTGCTAAGCTAGTTGTAGCTTTCTCTGTTACATAAAGACATGACAATTTTCTCATCAAACTCTCAGTATGGACGCAATAAACATATTTATATTATTATTATATTATTATTATATTATTTTCTTTAAACTGGTCGTTCTTATGCAGCAGTTTTGCATCAGTTGACGTTGTGTGAAATTGCTTCCAGATGGTTTTGAGTTCTTGGAGATCCTGAAGGAGGTCGCAAGAGACAACACTCACCTGCCTGAGCTCAGCATCGTCTGGATTGACCCTGATGACTTTCCCCTGGTGAGCTGTCAAAGAAACAAAAGAAAACGTGGATAGATGTTAAGCTCACATACTGCAGTTCTAATGTGATCTTTCTTTATGTCGGTGACCCCCTCAGCTGATCCCCTACTGGGAGAAGACTTTCAAGGTGGACCTGTTCAGACCACAGATTGGAGTTATCAACGTTACAGATGTGAGTCCTCGACACACTGACAGCCTATCAGCATGAATGTTGTGTGACATTATTTGACCTCTCTGTGTGAGCAGGCCGACAGCGTGTGGATGGAGATGGATGACGAAGAGGATCTGCCCACCGCCCAGGAGCTGGAGGACTGGATCGAGGATGTGCTCTCCGGCAAAGTCAACACTGAGGGATGATGATGATGATGATGACGACGACGATGATGATGACGATGACGATGATGACCAGGATGATAATGACAATGATGACGATGATGACGACGACGACGATGATGATGACGATGATGACGATGATGATGATGATGATGATGATGATGATGATGATGATGATGATGACGATGACGAGTAATCCACAAACTAATCCTATTTAATGTTGACTCTTCTGTTTTGTTTCTTCAGGCTTAGAGTTTAACATTGATCTCAGACAAACTACTGTACAGTAAAATAACTTTTCACAAATAAATAATGTCACTACTGAATATGTGGCTGCTAGTAATAATAATACTAGTACTATTAATAACAACAACAACAACAATAATAATAATAATAATAACAATAATAATAAATCTATCTAATATCCATAGATGATATTTATTGACAATGCAAATAGGCCTGGAAGGGTTTTGGGATTTCAAATAATCAAATAAAAGCTAGACAGTACTTATGTTTCTGGACCAGACATTTACATTACACCTGACAATCCCTCATATATCTATACATAACTGTTCATAATAAAGGACTGTCATTGTCAACTATGTGTCATCTTATTAATTTCTCCATTTAAAACAACACTGTGAAGACCTTAGTCCTCAAGAGCAACATTACTGACTAACTCCAACTGTGTAGCAGCAAGTAGACAAAAACATCTGCGGTAATCGAGGCACTTGTACTTTATTTGAGTATTTCCATTGTGTTGTACTTTATGCTTCTACTTCTGTGGATGTATTGTTGAAGGTTAAAGCTGTAGGAGGCAGAACGTTTTTTGGGCAAAAATTCCATGACAACTTTTCAGCATTTTGTATTTTAGGTGTTCTGGGAGAAAACTGGATTTCTGCATCTCCTCATGTCTCTGTTTTCAGGCTTTTGAAAATCTAGCCCATGATGAGACACTTTAACCAATCACAGGTCATTTTAAAGAGAGAGCATTCCTATTGGCTGTTCATTCAACAGGGGAGCTGCCAATCACTTGCAAACTCACAAACACACAAAAACACACAAACTAGGCTGATATTTATATTTTCAGAAACATTGTGTAGATACTGTTTAGCTGTAAAATGAGAAAGTTTGTGACCTGGCTGGTGGGCGGTGCTTGGTATTTCCTCAACTGATCTCAGCATACAGCTACAGTAACTACAAGATGTTTCTGACAACATGACGAGAGAAATCTGTGAAATCTTGTGGACGCCATTAGGAGCATTGGAGGACTCAGATGACCTGTCTCATGCACTCCTCTCAGGATATAGTGACTGTTTTATTTAAATAACTTAAAAAAAAAATCATATTTGCTCCATTTCTTGCGCCTTAATTGTCACTTCAGGAGTCCAAAGTATAAAAATATTTTTGCAACAAAATGTTTTTTTAAATCATTCTCTCCTATCCAATCAAGTATACTTAAGTGCATTTAAAAAAAAATAATACTTCTGTACTTTTACATGTGTGAAATACTGAATACAGGACTTCATGTCATGGAGTATCTTTACAGTACATTATTGTATCAGCAATTTCACTGAAGTGAATCATTAATTTCTTTTACTTATAATCTGTTCAGTTACATATGCTGTGGCTCATTGTCCTCAGTGTCAATAAACCAAATGGATGATAAAGCATAAAATGCATTTCCCTTTGTTTTTATTCCCCATCCTCCATCCAGGTAAAATAACTTCAGGGTCAATGTTTGGTTTACCTAGAAAAGGTGTATTTTCTGTCCAGGAGGGTTACACCTTTGAAATTGTAAAACCACATACTGACAATTTTCATTTTCAGTAGTTAACCTCTAATCTCCTCTTTCATCTCTCACTTCTTCCTCTTTCTCCATCAGCTTTATGTCTCACCTGAGCTAATGGCGCAGGCAGCAGCTGCACAGGGAGATAATATTGTCATTACACCACTGGATTGACTCTGGAAAGCTCATTAGAATGTTAATTCCTCATGTTTCTCTTCCTCTCTGGCAGTCATGCACGTTTACTTCGCTTTGTTGCTTTTGCTTTTCTTTTGTGCCCTCCTCTCATCTCCCTCTGTGCACACGAGAGAAAACACAATTTAAAAGGTTTCTTTATCCATAGGTGGGTAGCATCGATATATATGACACAGCCCTATCTATCTGTCTATCTGTCTATCTATCTATCTAGAGAGTAGTGTAGTGAAATACAGTATTGACAATACTCTCATGCTACACCACTATAACCCACCTGAACCAATCACAAGACTATTATACATATCCAGCCATGATAGATAACTTTCACACCATTGCTTAACAGTCTGGGGAGCAAACAATATCACAGCATAAATAACTCCAATAAACACAGCTGTCTTGCTGCATTGTTCCTCAGCAGCAGACACTGGAAAACATCTGTAAACTAAAGAACCAAATAATGCACAATGTCGATCCCTTGTACATTTAGCTCTTTCACAAACAACAAAAAAATATAATAATCAAAGGCCTTGGAAAGGTCGATACAAATATTTATTTTCTTTCTACAAATGTGACTTTGACACAGCTGCTGTGATTTTACATGTTCTGTTGTATAAAAGAAGACAGGGACAAAGCAATCTCTCTTCATTATGTTCCCTTTCTTTCTCCTTTGCTCTCTCTCCCCTCTCTCTCTCTCTCTCTCTCTCTCTCTTTCTCTCACACACACACACACACACACACACACACTTGAAAACTGCACATGTATGCTGAGCACATCCTAACTATGTATAACTGAGGCACATGTGTAGTCAAGAACAATTTACAACCGTCAACACTCTAAAAGCCTAAACAAAACTACACCGTCAGTGACCACAGTAACACTTGTGTAACAGGTCTCATAAATACGAAGGGGTATTAAAAATACAGATCAAATACTCATAAGAATCAACAATTTGATTGATTGCTCAGGACAGTGTTTCCTGTTCCAGTGGCTGTAGATAGGTGGCAGTACTGTGACACTGAAACAAAATACTGGGAGCAGAAATACTGACACTGGGTTGAGCTAATTTACACTAAGTTATTAATTTTCAACACGTTTGAACACTTGAGATAAGTGACTATTAATTTTTGTGAGGCATTTTGAGAGACGTGTTGTTCTAAATCTTTTGAAATTGCTGATATAATATTCTCATATTTACCTTACGCTCCAGGATTTACTTTATTCAGACGGGTGCTGTAATATCACACCCCTGCCATGATGAATTAAAATGAAAATCAGGGAGCATGTATGTTTTGAAATCAAACGGCACAAAGACAACAGTTTTAAGATATAAAAGGTAAACCACATGAACCTCGTAGCCGTCCAAACGTTTAGTGTCTCTGCTAGCCTGCAAAAAGATCAGTGTATACTGCACACACTTACCTGCACATACGCATACGAGATTTACAAACATGTCTTCATCTATTTACAGTCCAGTTCTGCACAAATGCAGCACAGACAAGGTAAAAAAGAAAATCTTTGACAAGGTAAAAAAAAAAATCATCCTTCAACCAATGCACAATTTTGATATAAAAAGTCTGGAGGGATAAAGTATATTCACATATAAATACTGTACATACATCTGTAACACAGGACAGTTAAATTATCATTGCTAAGACTAAGAAAGAGCAGATTTGGTGAAAAGGTTATATCAAACATCCTGGTCACTCTAGTAAAGCTAATGATAAAGAAGAGACAGGTCGAAACAGAGTGTACACTATTCTCAAAACACACACTTTTTCATCCTACATCACACACACACTCCCCCTATATGGTGAACTCCCCCACACAGGCACACACTGGCACATGCAATTAAAAAGGGAGAAGAAAACTTGTGAGGGTCATCCGTCGTGCATAGAGGAATACCTGAACTGTGTTCTGCTGCGAACGCCAGGACAGAGAAATCCAAGCATATTCCCTCCTGTTTTCTGTTTTTTATTGTCTTTCATGTCGACCGGGACGAAGACAAGGACACAAAGATACTCTATAAGTGAGGAAATTACATAAACATGAGTACAAAAAAACAGTACAAAAAGTTGAAAAAGTCAGTCGGATAATAGTAGCAGTCCTGTGAGTCCAGATCAGCAGCTCTGGTCCAAAAACTGTGTTAAACTGAGGTTTCTGATTGGAGCAGCAGTATAAACTTGTGAGACTTGGGGTCGATGTACTCCTCAGTCAGTCGGATGTACGGGATGCCTTTGACGGTCACAGCTAAGCTAAAGTCAAGACACCTCAGCAGAAACTCTGAGCCCTCCTTCATGCCGCCGGTGACAGAAGCCTCACTGACCAAAGTCCACTGGTCAGCCATCCAGCGCTCGGGGCCGTATTGCAGGGTCGGACCAGGGGCTAGGTAGGCCTCCAGGAAGGCCTGGACACACAGAAACAGCCAATGACACCACATGTTCACCAAGACAATCACTTTGAATTAAATTTATTTAACCTATTGGAAGATTTAAAGGATATTTCCACCAATCCTACTTGCAAAAACAATGTTATATTACTATATTAATTGTTGAGATCTGTGAAAATCGCAACCAGTGTTGTAGTCAAGATCACCTAAACCGAGGCCAAGTCATGAGTAAGACCAGAGTGTACTGAGACCATGACAAAACCAAAATTTTGAGGGGTTAAGTCAAGACCAAGACCAGAACGGTGCGAGTCCCACGCTGCATGACACACTTTTGATAAAATGAGGAACATGCAAACCAGAGGCACTCCTCAATTTGATCTGAAAGACCCATATTCCTATAAAACACCCAGAGAAAACAGATGAAGATGCCTCTAAATTCACCTCTTTTACTGCCATATACTGTATAATGTATGTGTATGTATAAGTGTACCATGAGAAATCCATCCATTGACGAGACATTGGGTGAAAGTGGGGTTCACCCTGGACAGACAGGGTTCACACATAGAGACAGACAGTCATTCCTGCTCACATTCACACCTACAGGAAATTTAGAGTCAACAGTTAACTTACGCTGCATGTCTTTTGGACTGTGGGAGGAAGCCAGGGAACCTGGAGTTCCCGGCTTCATGCTAACGTGGGGAGTACATGCAAACAAGCAAAGCTGGGTTTAAATCTTCAGCCCTTTTGCTGTGAGGCAGCAGCGCAAATGCACTGTAGCCCACCATGCCACCCTTCCACCATGAGAAATGTCTTAATAAAATGATTAAAGGCACTGCAGAGGTGGATTTTATGTGGGGATTTCCTTTAATTTCTATGAGCAATCACAGTAATGATGTTAACATATAAATCAAAAAAATGTATAAAAATAAACAAGCAATTTAGCGATATCCACACAGTTGTGGTCTTGACTTGTCTGGATATAAAATCCTCTTCTTTGTCTGAGACCGAACCAAGACCAAGTAAAAATATGGCCGATTCAGGGACGAGACAACCAAAAGTGCTCTTGAGATCAAATACTACAACACTGATAGCAACATCACTACAAACAGCGGAGCGCTGAGGCTGAAACGTGTTGCTGCAGATCCAAGCCTTGTTTGTTTTTCATGCCACTGAGTTCCTGTACACACATGCTCATTACATTTTCTCACTGGTCTGCATTTGACGGCTCCCCTGCTATTTTCTGTGAAGAAATGTGGATTAATAGCAGTGAACTGGTTTCATTGCTAAAGTGACAACAGCTTATGAACTGTGATATCAGCACTCCAACAATCTGTCCTTGCTCTGTAGAAACAGCAGTCAAAGACATGAAGAAGTAAGCAGACAGCACGGCACTGATATTTTTTTGTGCATATTGGAGTGCCACGATCTCAGTTTAATTATAATCAGACTACAGTGTTGGCTGCTATAAAACTGATTTGATCATCAAAACGCTCATGTTTGATTTGCAATTTGTTGCAGAAATGTGTTGCTAGACCTCAGCAATCACACTGGTCGGCAGAATGTGATCATAACTGATAGATATGATCGGCAAAACTATGCAAAATAGTTGTAATACCCTGAGATTATCCTTTAAGTCCTGCAATCATTGACTTCTGTGGCTTGACATATTAACAATGTACATACTTCTCATTAGAATATTTGTTATCTAATTTGAGGTTCAAACTCAACTCACCTTGGGGCTCATGTTATTGACGAGGCAGAAAGCGAGGTGCTTCTGGATGCTCTCCATGCTGTGGCAGTGCTGCCGCCTGGTGGTGCGGAGGTACTTCTGCAGGGCACGGGCCATGGAGGGAAATACAGCCAGAGCTGCTTCACGCACGTCCATGATGTCGGACGGTGTCGCACGCTCGTCCTCTTTCTTCATCCGCCGGACGTGTGTGAAGGCCTCCTCCACAGCCACCACCAGCCTGACAGAGAAGGAACGGACACACAGCAGTTAGCTCGCTGTCAGCTCTCCACGCTTATATTAATTAAGTACACATACATAGGTGCATTAGTACAGAATATCGCTGGCTTCATTGAGGCTTTTGATTATTAAATATAAGTGTTTGTTACAGAAATGTTCCTTGCAGCTTTATTCAGATACGACAAGACTAACTCTTACTTGTAAATTTTCCACTGTCACACAGTGCATGAGCATATAATGACAATATGTTTAATTGGTACTGGATATTTTATTTTCATCCATGCAGTTGAGCATGAATAACTGCAGTTGCATGTGGTTATACAAGAGTTTTAACTCAACACCTTTTGCCGTGAGGGCTAAACATATTTTATAGACTATGTGAAAGGAGAAGAATCTCCACAACTTAAAACTGGCAGTTCACAGTATTTCCTGTTTTTCCCCGACCATTGTTTAAGACAAGAAAAACTGTGAACTCATTAATCCCCTGAGACCCACCTGACTGACTTCACTGATTTTCAGAAGCTGTAGCAGGTTCAGTTTTAACCAGAGTAAAAGTACAGATATATGAAACTAGAAATCTACTGTTACCAACCATGTCATGCTAACACATTGGGAAGGAGATTAAATAATGCTTCAAAGTTAGGCTAAATTTTGGTGAAGAAAAACTGGCATGGCCATTTTCAATGGGGTCCTTTGACTTCTGACCTCAAGATATGTGGATGAAAATGGGTTCTATGGATACCCATGAGTCTCCCCTTTACAGACATGTGGACTTTATGATAATCATATGCAGTTTTTTTTATGCAGTGTAAATGTGTTATTTTCCCTTATTCTAAAAATGATGTATTTGAATATTTCTGCATACTGGGGTCCCTAAACAGTCTTGGAATTACATAAATTGGATATCATTCTCAATAATGTAAAGTTGAGACTCTTGTGGATCCAATGAGCCCAACTGTATTCACGTGTGGTGCTATTAGTCCCCATAGTTGCCCTTTCATTGTAGTGAGACTATTTCTTGAAACTTGACCTCACTGTATAAAATGACCTGTGGTGACCTCTAGGATAATTACAGCCTCATGAAACTTTACAGCCACAAACTAGAGACCTGGAGCATCCAGAGGACGGGTGGCTTTGACAGTAAGGGGGGTTTCTGAGCAGTTTCCAGAGCAGCAGAAAAATGCAATTCTTTCAGAAATCTCAAAATGTCAACAGTTTTTGATACCAAATCACAGTATGGCTTTTTTCTGTGGTGTTCCTCAAGGTCTTGGTGTCTTAATGTGGTATTTTGGAGGAATTATTGATCATTTTTATCAATTCTTGATAGGTAATATGTGTGACAAATGATATCAATCCAAAAATTGCTGCAACAACTTACGAGACATAATAGAGCGTGGGGGTGACCATCATATACTTCCATCATAATGTTCTTAACCCTTATACATAATCATAAGTTATTTTAATTAATTAATCAATTTATGTCTATTTCTTATTTATGACAAGAACAACTTGGCACACAATCTTTGGGTTCCCAGCTTTCAGATGATGTACACCACTTCTATGTGACATAAACGTAAAAAATAAAACGGGTCTATTATGTGAGGGTTAGGATTGCAAAACAAGACAAATTGCAATCACGTTTACGTACTGAGGTGCATGTCTGAGAAACTCTATAGATCAGACTAGTAAGCTGCCCTCTGACAACCTGACATTTGCTCCCGTGACTCACCTGGCTCTACGTTTTCGGACTCTTCTCTCGTAGTCGGCCTCTTCGTAGTAAAGCTCATTGTGGGCGCTGTCTTTGCGTTTGGCGGCAGCTGTAACCATGGCCCGTGACTGATTCCCATTACCAGGCTGTGCCCCTGCTGTGCTCCCCGGGGCTGCACCAAAAAGAGGAGGAGGAGGACAGAGGCAAATTAGTTATATCAGTTCGAGCAGGAGAAAGTAGCGCCTGACCCCATCAGGGTCTCTGACTCTGATAAATGGGCTGCGTCTCAATCTGAATTGTGGACAGTGAAGGTCAAATGGGAGGAGATATCAGATCTTACACACCACTGGATGTGTAAAACAACAATGAATCAACCTTTTTGGTCAGTATTATGTCCATTTTATAGGTCTGAGAAAGATTTGAGAGGAGCCAGTGTTATATTTGTTACTTATCTGGGGCATCCTGCCAGATCATGTGTCTCAGTCACAGAAAATGTTAATTACAACACTGAGAAAAGAGACACTTTCCACTGGAAGCATCTACATTTCTCATATGCACAAACCTTGATAATGCAGGGTGGATTAAATATTCATCATTTTACACTTCAAAGGCCATAGCTCTTGTCTGATCTGTGAATTTACTGGTTAGTGTGACAAACCCATAAAGCTAATGGAGCTTGTACAGCAGTAGATTAGAGGCTTTATTGTAGGGGGGTGAGGTGTGGTCCATATTAATGAAGATCAGCACACTTTGGGGGAGGTTATAGAGAATAAACGCTGCAGGTCAGATAAGGATATAAATCATTAATAATGTGATCTGCATATGTTTGTTTATGCATTTGTGTGCAGGTGAGAAAGAGACACCGAATGCAGCAATAAGACATCCTATCCTAGAGTATACTGCGGAGAGAATGCTGCCAGATAATTTGCACAGGGAGCATTGTAAATATTTTCCACAGTAAATATGGGTAAACACCAGCCTCTTTAACTTCCTGGCCTACATATTCATGCTATGAGCAGAGTGACTTTGAATGACTGTGAACGAGAAAAAGAGAGGGGGTTGGTGGGGGTTGGAGTGAGTGAAAAATGAAAGGAAAGAAGGGGAAAAAAAAAGAAAGTGAAAGCGAGGCGAGCTGGAGAGGGGCTGAGCGGGAGGAAGGAGAGATGTGGGAGTATGTGAGGAATGAGCGTTACTCTGATGAATTATTTAAGGCTTGAAATTCCACGGCCCCCTAGAGGCCTCTCTCCGTTGCACTTTGATAGGGAAGGGGGGTGGGGTGGATGGAAGGTGCTGTGAGGACACCATATCCCATACTGCATCCCTGCCATAGATCATCAAATCCACTGTGATGTGTAGTGGGTGGGGGATTTATGGGTGGTGAGTGGAGGACCCTTTTAACTGCAGGAAAGAGTGCAATATGTGGCATTATAGGATGTGTGTATGTGGGTGCAGGGAGGCAATATATCAAGTGTGTGTGTGTGTGTGTGTGTGTGTGTGTAGTAGTGTGGATGCAGTATATACATTATGTCAGGGACGGAGGCTTCAGAGTGTAGTAAAGACGGGGGGAACTGAGCCGTGAAATTAGTGGCTTCCTGTGATAAAGTGCTGCGCAGAGTGATGTTGAGGACTTTAATCTGTACTTACGGTCAAAAAGGTATTTTCTCAGTTTGTTTTTAAAAGCTGCTCATGGAGGAGACGGAGATGGAAAAGAAAACATCACAACAAGAAAGCAGAAGAAGTAAAGATAAAGTAAAACATAGTTTCACAAAGATTTGACTAGATCAGTCAGACTTCAGACAGACGTCTAGATGAGTCTGGCACAAAACTGTAGTTCTTGACGATCCTAATTAAGACTTATTTGCTGCGACAAAGTAACCACATCAGGCCACTCAGCTCCCTTCACTCCTTCAGAAAATGTTTGCTTCCTGGAGCAATTAAACCATAAACAGTCACACTGAGAGAGTGTAACAAACAAAAAACGTCCAGAAACAGAAAATCTTGACACAGTGCAGGCCTGTACCAGAGCTGAGATGTGGCTTCTTAATGTGGCAGAGCTCTGTACTCACTTTCTGTGGGCAAACACACATGGCTGACAATGTCCGCACTGCTGTATATTTGCTTCTCATTACCAGCTCCATAATATCAGAAAACCACAAATTATAAGCCATGTTGTCCCCCTTCTTTGTCATTTGGTGCCACTGGTCATCAGATGTTACAGATTATTAACATGGAAACATGGCTCTTAGCCTGGGGGTGTTGTTGCTAAATGTTTAGGCTTGAAATAAGTTGGTCTTCGCATATGTGAAACTAACTGGCCCCTGGGAAGCAATGAAACACCAATGTAGGAAGTATTTATTGGGACAGATGAGGCTACTAACCATCCACGTTGTAAACCTTCAACCCGGCCAGGTGTTTGGCAGCACGGTGCTTCGAGGCAGAGAGGAGGGCTGGGTTATGGAGTGGGAAGTCTCTGTAGTAATACTCCAGAATGGACAGAGCAGCCTTTTGAATGCTGTGTGAGATACGAGAGAGAGAGAAAGAGGGAGACAGTGAACTCAGAGATGCAAGAAATACAATTTCTTCAAGACTGACTTACACAAGGAACTGAGTAATGCCCTTGAATCAACTGAACATTGAGTTTTTAGACAGATGAGGTTCTGTTGATCTGTTTTTTATTTCCAGATGAAGCCTGATGAGGGTTGCTGTTTAATTAAAATGTTGCTTCAATTAATGTCACCAATTTAGCATTGCACTTGTATAACATTGTCGGACTTGTGATGGACAGTTAACACAAGGATCAAAACTGAGGCAACAAAAGATAATATGTGCGTTCCAATACCAATACTATCATACTATTTAGTATGCCAGAAAAAAGATTTAGTATGTCCCAGTACATATTATGTCACATGCAGTATGCCAAAAATACCGGGATGTCCTACTATATCCACCCGCATTTTGCAGCATACAAGCCAGCAGGCTGTTACTGGCTTTGCTGATCCACAATCTGCTGCATAGCTGTATGAATAAGAGGGTCATATTTAAATATTATGTCCCAACTGTAGGCATACTACATGCAACAGTATATCCTTTAAAGGGCAGCTGCAATATGTATTAAAAGTGAAAGAAAAACTATGCAGTTTGGAACATAGCCTTTGTCTTTTTTAATCCACACATGAATCTTCTTTGGTGCCTACATTGCCCACAATGCAACTCAACCAACAAGATTTCTGTCAAGAGATTTGGGTGTTATGCAAGAAGCAGCACATATGACCTCAATCAGAGATGACGAGCACGCCACAGACGTCTGGTAAACTCACTTCTCTCTAACTCCACACCCCCAATTTATTTTTTCCATTTTAAAACTTGTAGTCTTCAGACTCAACCAACACTGACTCAAGTGCCAATTTATCAGACACAGCTCCCTCTGGAGCTACGAAAGACTCACACACTCGATCAGCAAAGAAGCAATGTAAGACAGCCATAGGACGGTCGCCTTTGTCCGGCACTTTGTCATCCCTCCCCCCAAACTCCTAGAATAGCTCGCCTTGAGCACGAGGAGGCTGATGAGTAACTCAATTACTGCCGGTGCCAGTCTTCCCTGTGGACACTGGCCTCCAATTACACACACTTCAACAATGTAATGACTGTGTCTCAATGTGTACTGTACTGAAAGGTCAAATTCACATGGAAAACTCTAATATTCTAGTATTTATAGATTCTTCTTTAATCCTCCCTTTTTCATTATGAGCTATACGCGTACCTAAGCTGTCCCATGTTGTAGTGGCGTGTCTCTCCGTCTGTAGAGCGGATGACACACACGCTGTAGCAGGGCTGGAGGTGGCGGAGCTCCAGCAGCACCACGGCCAGGTAGTGGACAAACAGCTGGGAGTCCACGAGGGACACAGCAAACTGGACGATCCCATGGTAGTCCTCATCCTGTTCAGACCACATTACAGGTTTAATGAAAATATTCACTGCTGGACTAAAATCTGTTCTTTAATTTCATTTAACCTAATCAGAAAAGTGTCACTGAGACTAGGAATCTTGTTTTCTAGTGCAGGATAGGCTGCGATAACATGTTACAGGCCAATGAACACAACAAACATGTCACAAATTTAGAATTAAGCAAAAACATGATTATAAAATCACGACTAAAATGGCTAATAAAACTAAGATTGCATTCTAGAAACAACCTAAAATGGTATCTTAGAACAACACAAGAGCTATATAAAACTATAAAATATGAAACACACTAGTTGTTATGTTCATGTGCACATTGTACAATTTTGTTATAGATATGTGTTTGTATGGATGAATAAAAATGGTTTTCTTATGTTAATGAAAGCCAGTATTCAAGGAAAAAATATCATACAATCACTGCAGGGAACGGCTGAGTCTGATATTGTTTATATAAATTGATATCTTGTATATTATTTTCAGATAACCACACAGCTTTGATGCTTCAGCCTCAAAAAAAAAAGTAATATATTATTTAAAATCTTGATTGTCCACTTAAATTACAAAAATCGAATTTAAAACCTTGAATGACTAATAAAAAAGACAGAGTACTTATAATCTTTGAAGCCATAAAATACTTTCAGTGCTCTAAGGGCTCGCTCTCAAACCCACCTGTGCTTCAAGGATCCGGACCCCATAGAAGAGCCAATAAGACATGGTGAGCAGGAGTGTAAGTGTGGTGAGGAAGGCACGGTACACACACACTCTGGGCAGGCTCGCACGGCCCGGCTTGAGAAACAAGGCCCACATGGCCAGCAGGAGGATGAGGAGCTTGAAGGCGATGGAGAGGAAGAGGCCCTCGCAGGCTGCGCCGCAAGCCTGCAGCCTGTCTGGCCACATTACAGCCGGAAGGAGGAGGAAGGCCAGGGGCGTGGCCAGCACCACCAGCCCCACACACAAGCCCACAGCCAAGGGTAGGTAACGGCGGAAACCTTGGGTCCGATCCTGCATCCCCTTCCCCAGTCCAACCACTTCCTCCTGGGAAATACTCAGCTCCGAGGTGCCTGTCACTGCGGTGGTGGTTTCCCCCCAGTTATCATCCTGAGGGACAAAGAAAGAAAGGTGAAGGAAGGGTACGTTACAATGAGTGGGCAACTTCCAGGTCTGAAAAGTGAAGTCAATGTTGAAATGCCTTAAACTTTCTAAGAGCCAGCAGGGTGGGGACTCTTCTGAGAAGTCTATTGTATAGAAGTCTATGAGAAAATGAGCCTACTTCTCACTTGATTTATTACCTCAGTAAACATTGTAAACATGAGTTTATGGTCTCAATCATTAGTTTCAAGTCTTCTTCAATACAGCATGATGTTTATTTAGTAAATTATGGTCAGTTAGAGTCAAATAGACCTTAAAACAGAGTGACTACCTTGTGATTGACAGGTTGCTACCATGGCGTTGTCAGGTCTGAGAGTTGTCCATATTTTTGTCTGAGAACTTTAAGCCTTTCACAGTGCGTTTTCAATTCGTTAAAGCCGATCATAACATTTTGGTCACCTAAAAATGTCTTATTCAGTGTTGGGTTGTACTTTGCTCCACCGCCTTGTGTTACTTCTGCAAAACAACCAGATGGCGATGACAAAAATGCAGAAATCAAGGCTGTAAATTGACAGTCCACAAAACAATGGCTGAAGTCATTGTGACTACATCCAGTACTTATATACAGTGTATGGTTAGGAGCCACGGATATATCTAGAGGTGTTGGATTGTCTATGTAGGCACTTCTAAGGTTGATTGACCCAGCCTACACACAATAAATGCTTTTTTAAGCTGCATTAATTGATGTTTTTGGCCCTGTGGGGCAACAGAACAAACTGTACAATCAATATTGACATGCTATCAACTTGTCAAGTGAATAAAACAGTTTCCTATTGGTACATCCGCAGACCATGTGCAACATGTAAATTCATAAAAATGTAAGTCCAGTAGTCACTCTCTCTTTTAGCCATTCACCAGCTAGTCGCTAGGTTTGTCTGTATGTCATGAAGCGCTGGGCATTTTATTTTAGCTTCGACTTTTTGATTTAATTTTTGCTAAGTTTCATTTAGTGCATCTGCTAGTTTCAGTTTAGTCTGTTTCTCAGAAAGGTTTATTTTTTTATATATACACTAGTTTTAGTTTGTTTTTGATAGGGTCAGATATAATGTCTCAGAAGTATGCAGCTACATATACAAAATACATGGTTAGAAAACTGTGTAGGAATGGCGTTAATACTTCATCTTCGTGCTACTTCAGTAAAGTGTTTGCGGCACAGCGCCGTCTCCTGGAAGGTCAAGTCTGTTCAGTTTCTTTAATTTAATTTTAATTCATTTTTTTTAAACCAGGCAATATGGTGTTAGTTTTATTTTTCTTAAAGGATATTGCTTTTATTTTGTTTCAGTTCACTAACAATTTCCCACTGCTTATTTTTGTTTTAGTTTACAATAATAACCCTGGGGTGCAATGAGTTTTACAGAGTTTTTTGATGAAAACAGCTGCCTGGAAACAAGGTGGATGAGAGCTGAAAGATGCTAAAAGGCTCCGTAGAGCTGAGGACCACATTCTCTGTATGAGTGACCCCTTTCACATTACCCAAAGTTATGTGATCCATTGAAAATACGAAAACACTGTGAGCACAAAGGAAATCCTGTTCACCTCTATTGGATTGGGGTAGAGGAGAAAATCTCAGAGACAGTTATCTTATAACCTGAGCAAAGAAAATTATCTGCATTCCTAGACATCACTAGAGGCAAGAACGCTGTGTTTCTTTGTTATTTAAAAACAGCTGACAAATCAGACAAATTCATGAGAAACTGGCAAATCAACTGATAACTATAAACCTGAATGTGACAGCCAACAGTGCCTCCATTATCCTATTTCAGTCCCGTCTTTGCACAAGCAATCATAGATTTAATGCACCGTGCTCACAGCACATCCCTCATGCTATTTGGAGATGTTTCTTGGAGTTTTGCCTCATTATGACAGGCCTTCAAAGTCCCATTGACGTAATATGAGATGACAGGTTGGGGGGTGCTCCGACGTTCATGTTGGCGGGAAGATGCCGGCATATGCATACACACACACACACACACACACACACACACACACACACACACACACACACACACACACACACACACACACACACACAGACAGTGAATCACAACAACAAAAGCTGAAGCTTTCCGGGCCCATCATTGCAAATTAGAGTCATTTTTTTTCTCTTTCTAGCCAGGAAGGTCATTTTAAGCATAAATCTTTCCAAGACAGAGAGACAGGGAGTATAAATTAATGACAAGTCTGCTCTAAAGAGGCATTTATTTTTTGTGTGCCTGTCATTAATTCAGGTAATTAGCCATTCATTGTTCCCCAGAGTGTCACTGCATTGTATGTCTCTAAACACAACCAATCACAGGAGCAGCAGCTGCAGAAACATGGCGATGAGGGTTAGAAAAAAAGACAAGCTGAACAGATAAGCCTGCATGGCTTCACACACAAGTGCACACACACACGCACACCTAAGCACATCAAACAGTCGGTAAAGCCCTAAACTGGAGCCATATGGGGGATGATGAAGCTGCTGGGAAACCAGACAGGCAGACACAAGATGGTCACATTAATTCTCACCTGTCTAGAGTGAGTGTATCCCACTGTAAACTATTCCTATTAAGAAGTTAATATTACTTTTGCAAATTAAAGTGAACCATGCTGCTATTTGTGGAATGTGAAATATGAAATCGACATTGCGTTTGCATATTTCCAATCAGGAAAATGCAACATGAAAATGGTGCATAAATATGAAATCTACCCTCCATCACTGTTCACAGCTAATTAACTCAGCCATGCTGTGGGGGGGTGCCAACATGAGCCAGAAGATGAATGAGCATGAGAAGAGAGGGAGGGAAAGTGAGAGAGGGAGGGAGGTAGCGGTTTGAGGTGTGAGCTAGAGAAAGGCAGGAGGTGGGGTGGATGCAGAAGCATCATTTAATTTTGTCTGCCAGACTAATGTGTGAAGCCAGAGGTCAGCTATGTATGTGAAGTGTCAACTCCATTTAGTAGCCGATCTCATTTCTATTCCTCTCACATATCTCTCCTCTTTTAACAAGGTCCCAACCTCCAGAGCAGGCTCTGTGAACAATCATCGTTCCAGTGGGAATACAAAAATAATGTTCCATTAAGGCTGACAGTTCGTTATTAACTGTGGAAACAGCAGCTGACTCAACAATCTCCATTTAAGATCAATTTATTAACCTGTTTTGGAGCTCAAAGATTTTTTTTTTTGGCCTTTTGCCTTTATCTGACAGTGACCATCATGGCTGTGACAGGGGGAGAGAGAGAGGACAATATGCAGCAAAGGGCGATGGGTTGGATTTGAACCCTGGGCTGCTGCGAGTGGGACTTTGCCTTGGTCCAAGGGGCAGCAGCTTTGGCCCTAAATACTTCACAGGTGATTGGATGAAGGATCTGTCAATCAAACTCTTGCCAAAGCCAGTCTAGGGAAGAGCAAAAACATCTTTTCAATCAACCTTCAGGGCCATTCTTTGCTCTTCTGTCAATAGACAATTGATGCTATTACAGCATCTACGCTAAACTCTTTAGGAGCTGCCATCATTGTTTAGAACGAACAGTCTCCTCCCTGTGTCCTGTGTATCAGCATTATATACTTGTTCTGTTGTCTGACAACAGGAGCAGAAAGATGCACAAATGAGAGCGACTAAATCTCGGGTTTGGCTGTACTTAAACACAGTAGGGGTGATTATAGAGATCAGGAGAAGCCGAGACTCAGCAGAGAAACCGGACTGTGTCGCTCATCACCAGATGTCAGCAGCTCTGAGGCACAGTTTTCTTTGTGCTGGCTGAAAGACAGGAAGAAGAGCAATGTTTGCTTATTTTATTTTCCTATATTTTACAAAATTGACACCTGGTTTGGCTTAACTACATGCAATAGGGCTTTTTCTTTTTCAAGGAAGTCATTCTAACATGCCACAGCAGGAAAAGCACAGGTGTAAAGAAGAAAATCAATGTCCTGTTGTTGCCCACGCTGGTTAACTATCACACTGTAAATGACTTACTGAGACACTTGAATAGAACAAATCTATTATTACGTGACACGTGTGCTTTTCCAACCGTGACAATGTCTGCTGTGGAAAGCCACTCAGAAATCTGAGACACTTCAAGTTAATTTGGACGATTCACCTATCTCCAGATTCAGTGCTATCACGATACATGGGTGCTGATCACGATACATGGGTGCTATCACGATACATGGGTGCTGATCACAATACATGGGTGCTGACTCAATATTGCGATTTTTAAGTATTGCAATTCTACAAGTATTGTGATTTGATATTAGGATTTATTGTGATTTTTGTTAACTTTTTTAACACTAAACCATGGGTAAAGTTGAGTCACATTTCTAGGGACTTTTACTTGGAAAATTCCTAAATTAATACAATAAAATATTAGTGAGTAATTAGTAAGTATTCACTATTTTTTCCAGCAACCCAAAAAACAAAGAATAAAGACATTTCCCTCACAAATAAGTGCCATTTTCTTTTTTTCTTTTGACAACCAGATATAGTTGCAGGTTTATACTTCTGTTAACAAGTAACAAGTCCATCACTAGCGCTTACCGTTGGCTACGTTCTTTTTATATATCCATGATCAGCTCCATTGGGACTGTTCAAATGCATTTAACATAAATGTTAGTATATGGGTGCTCTACAGTTGTAGTGTCTGCGATTTGACGACAGAGATGACAGTGATGGCTGGCTTGACCACACGTTACTGCAATACAATAATGTTTCCTGTCCATGACAGAGTTAGCATGCAGCTTTAGCCACTATGTCTAGCTCTACTTTTCATGACAATGTCTGAAACCCAAACTATGTTTTCTGCTTTGCCTGCTCACTGCGGTTTGTTTTGGTTGGTGGATACAGAACGGATATGACTACAACAATAAAAGTGGTAACTTCATTCTACCTCTGCATAGATTCAATTTAAGCAAATATATTGATTCTGGCATTAAAAAGTTTATTTCCAAATTGTGAAAAAGTCACAATACATTGGTGAATCGATATATTTTCCCCACCCCTTGTAAATATGCAGCCTAATATAGTCTAAACCCTGTGCACTGCTAAGGTGTTTATACAGACAAGCTTTCATGGTAATGTCTCATCTAGTGAGAGAAACAGTGTATCACTTACTGAGCTAATACACTGTTAAAACCAGCCATTAAGTCTCAGTGGATTAATCACAAAGATTAATGCTACACTAATCAGGCCTGATCTCTACATACAGTAAAGCAAGAAGAAGGAGTAACTGAAACAGGTTACAGGAGAGAGAGGAGGAAGCATGGCTGCTGCTGCTTGCTTGGCAGTCTTTTCATCTGGCAGAGGGTGAATATGGATTATGATGAGGCTCGTTCCACCATCACAAAGCACAACAACATACTGATTAGCACAGACACACATACGCACACCAAACAGTCTGCCAGCTACAAAACACAATAGCTAAGCCCCACTGACCCGGGTGGAGGTTAAAATGACATTTACACATTGGTGTGTTTGCGAGCGCATTAGTGTCACTGTGTTTGTGTTCAAGTGAGTCATAGGAGCTACAGGACAAAAACAAATCTCATTAATTTAAAAATGCCAGGCAGGTTTCCTGCAATTTACTTCATCCTTTTAATTGAGGTGGTTATTTTTACATTGCATAAAAATCTGTGAGCGCAGCAGCAGCAGCTATGAGTAGGTGTTTGTGTATATCTATTCAATGAAAAGGGCAAAGAGTACGTGCTTCTCCACATACGCTTTGGTGCTACTAGCGCCAACATTGTAAATTGAAGACGCTGCCTTCTGGCACAAAGTCACAGCGTCTCACAAAGCAGCATGGACAGTCTCAGTAACAGACACTCTCTATGACTCACACATACACACACAGAAGCTGTAGTCCAAGACTGTATCCTTATGTCACAGGCATGCGTGTAAACATGGAGGATTATTCATATCAGCTTTCCTCAAAGTGGCGTTTGGCTGGATGCTAAGGCTAATCTCAGTCTGTGAGAATGTTGCTCTGCGCTGTTAGTGTTACAACAGCTCTGCCATCTAACAGAGCTGCTCCAAAAAGCAGCACTGGCTGGGGTGGACTTTGGAGGTGGTGGTGGTGGTTATGATGGTGCTGCTGCTGTTGTGCCATTTGGACACATCTTGTCTGGAGGGATAACGCAACACAATGGCAGATCACCTTACACTTGTGGACAATGGACGTAAGCTACAAGCTGACAATCACATGACATGGAGGAATGTGGCGGCCCAGCCAGAAGGGAATGCCGAGCAGAGATGGCAATATGGGTCAGACCTCTGAAATTGTCAGAAAGTCTGGCTGAAGACATGGCCATATCCTAATCACATTAAATAATACTCTAAATCACATCTTTTCAGCAGCTTGTACCCTGGCACTCCACATACACCCACTTTTTCTCCATTTTCTCTTACACACAACCAACAGCACATACACAGTGACAAAATACTCTCTTTTGCCATAGATTTTACTAGGTCAGAGAGCCTGTGAAAGCAGCCCAAGGCTGAGTTCTCTCACAAGAGCATTATACTATATAACTCTCCTTTTCCCCCTCCTTCAGTGGCCTTTTTGCTTCTCACTCAGCTTTCTTTTCATTGTAATTTACCTGCTCATCTTCACTGAAAGGACTAGTCGGACATTTGGGGAACACATATGCGCATTTGCTTTCTTGCCAAGAGTCAGATGAGAAGATTGATACAAGCAAAGATGCTCTATGACAAAGACGACACATTTGAAGCTCTGCCAGTGGTGTGAAATGGTATACACTTCCTGTTTCTTACGTGGGCATGGTCATGGCGTGTTCGCCTCCCCCATCATCCCCTCTCCTCGTTTGGAAGTGTTGTGACCATCATGTGGTGAATCAGTTATAATTTGTGTTCACGTTCAGTTCTCCCACTGGAGTTAATAGACTTAGGACATGCCGCTAGTCAACTGAAGGGGCGAGGCAGTGGCGAAACCCACGTGACACAGATACAAGAAATTGACTCTTAGTCCTTTCTGAACTGTCTCTGATAGCAGTCTCACATATGTTAAATATGAAGCTGGAGTCAGGAGACAGTTTACTTAGCATAAAAACTGAAAACAGCTAGCCTGGCTCTGTCCACAGTAAACTACAGAAAAATGCCTACCTGCACCTCTAAAGCTCGCTAATCAACATGTTAGATCCAGTTTGTTTAATACTCACAAAAACTGAAATGTAAAAACTGTAAGTTGCTGTTTTATGGAGGATTATTCCTGGAAATCTCACAATGACAGCGAGACTCCAGGAGGTCCTGCTACTGGCAAAAAAAAAGTCTGGCACATAACGACCATAAAACCACAACTTGCTGTTTTTATACTTCTGACCTGTTAATTAGTGGGTTTTGGAGGTGCTGGTATGTGGATTTTATTTTTAAACTTTTGGACAGAGCCAGGCTGTTTCCAGTCTCTGTGCTAAGCTAAACTAACCAGCTGCTGGCGATAGCTGACAGATACATATATGAGAGTGTAATTGATCTTCTCATCTAAGTGAATTTGTCAAACTACTTTAAATAATGGTCACGATTTCAATGCCATCTTTAATCACTGCAGTGATGACTTATAGCTAAGTACCCATTCTGTCTTTGAGCTGCATTATCACAGCATTTCGCCTCCCTGTGTCTACTTAAAAACCTATTTTGCTTGCCGGGCTCAGCAAAATCAGCTTTATGGAATGACTGGTACCAATTTGCTATGCTTTCAAAGCGATCAGGCATGACAGTTATACCCCCCCCCCCCCCCCACACACACACACACAGACACACACACACACACACACACACTGCAACACAGTGATGTCCGTACAAATCCATCCAGGCCTACAAGAGGGATGCTAATCCTCCGACCTATTTGATCCCTTGTCACCATTGTTATTATGTGTCAGGCGCTGTGGCAATGGGCAGCCAGCTGCTGTGAGGGCGAGTTTATAAGGTCATGGTGCTGACTTCATACTGTAGATGGATTACTGGGCCTTCTGATTTATTCTAAAGGAATAAATGACTTTTTTAAAAAAACAGCCTGCATTCCTTCACAGTGTAGATCAGTGTACACTTCTATGGAAGATACCTGAGCCTCATCTCCCTGATCTTCTGCTGGTGTGGGCTCTCCCGGCAGCGGCTCTCCGTTGTGTACGGGGGAGTCCTGGGACGGCGTGTCAGGGGGGTTGATGACGACGGACCTCTCTGAACGACTGCTGTCTTTACTGCTGCTGGCCTTGTGTCGCTCACGGCTTCGATCCCTGGAGTTGAACAAGCACACAATGAACATGAAGAATGCTACAAGGGGAATATAAACACGCAAACGTAAGATCATTAAAACATATAGCATATTCATGTGCTCATATACTTATTATTGATTAATCTGCAGTATATTTCTTAACGCTTCAGCAGGCAGAACGTTTTTGGCATCATTGGGCAATAATTAATAACTTTTCTGCATATTGTAATTCAGGTGTTCAGAGAGAAATCCAGACTTCATGGCTCTGTTTTCAGGCCTGTGAAGTGTGAAATAATAATCAGCAGAACAGTGAAAATCTTGTTTGATTTGGCCAATCACAGGTAATTACAGAGAGAGTGTTCCTATTGAGCATTGCTATTGGTTGTGCTACAGCTGGTGGGTGGTGCTTGGTATTTTATGCAACTGATCTTAACATGGCTGCCGTTTTACAGCTAAACAATAACTACAAGATGTTTCTGAAAACGTTTGAGGAGAGAAATAGTCATTATAGTAACAGAATATTGATTCATATCTGATCAGTGCTGCCTAGTTTGATCAGACTTTGCGAGTGACTGACAGCTGGCTCATAGACAGCAGCTGGACAGCAAGACTCCAGTTCCAGTCCTTGTAATCTTGCAGATGCCATTAGGAGCAGATTACAGACTTCAGATTTCCTGTCTCATGCACTGCTGTCAGGATATAATGACCGTTTTAGCCCAAGCTGATGCGTTCAAATTTCCTGTTTTGTCCACCCAACAGCCCACCCACAAAATTCAGGTTACTTAGTTAATTACTCACATATGCCAAAGAAAATCTGCTTTGCTTAACAAATGAATCAATCATGAAAATATCTACCCATTAATTTTTTATTGCTCAAAATATAACTTATCATTTCAGGTCAAAACTCATGCTTACAAGCAATGAATACACAAAAATACAAATATACAAACAAAGCAAGAGCTACAACAGCTTCTCATACTCTGCTGCTTTTCTTTGTCTTTCGTGATAGTGATCTGAATATATTTGGGTTTTGGATTATTTGTCTGACATATCAACACATCTGCAGATATGACTGTGGACACCAGGGTACTTAATTGCTGATTGCAGCCCTACTTGGCAAAAAGCTGGCAGAAAGGGAGGGAAATGAATATTGGGGAATGAACAGGATGGGAATCAAATGATTCTCTCATTTGCACGATAGACTGAGTGAATCACTGAAATAGGTTAGAGCCACTCAGCTGTGACGACCCTAATCCACAAGCTCTATCGGTCTCAATCTCTAGCTTGTTCTCTTTTAGTCTCTCATCTGATTTATTTGGCTACAACCAACACATGGCCTGCTCAAACCGAATACAAACACAACAAACTCAATGGGCGCTGAAGTCATTACATGAAATACAACAGCAAAAACTGCTGCGAGAGATGCAGCGTAGCAGAAATTCATGTCATGAGAAGGGAGAGACAGACAGATACAGTGGAGACAGTTAGATGGAGAGGCGGGCAGACGGGAGACATACCCATGTCGGTTTGATCTCCCCGAGCGGCTGGAGTGATAGGAGTAGCCTGAGTGGGTCGACTCGGTGTCCATTCCAACGGCGTTCAGAGCTGGCGATTGGCCAGGGGGATGAGGAGAGACTAGTTGTGCGGCAGAGAGGGTAAGTTGGCAGCAGTCCTCAGGAGGAGGAATGGGTTGCTATAGAGACGGGCCTCAGGAATCCACAATGACAACCCCAGAGAGCTGCTTTAGTAGCCACATTGACCTGAGAGATGGGGAGATACAGTAATATGAGGCTTGCATCAAAACTTCCCATGTCAATATACTGTATTTCTGTACAGGCTTGTGCTGATTATCATTAAAAGTATTTTTAGGAAAGCAGAATGACCAGTAATCCAGATGTTAAAGGCATCATTCATATTCATTATATTTGCTTTGGAAGTGGAAGGGCAGATAAATACATATGATTATCTATTATGAATGTATGGACCAGTCTTCAGAGTCTGTTCTGAACTTGGAAAAACTACTCTGCACACTGGACTTAGAGTAATTTACAAGACAATTTATTTGGAAACACTACCTTTTAACCAGGCACCCAAACGCCACATTTACAACATGTTTCATGAACAATGTAACTGCTTTATATAGTCAAGCTCTCTCCTTTATGCCTCTCAAATTGTTTGTGTTTTTATATGACTGAGTTTTAATGATGCCATTTTGTCCAGGTCTCTCTTGTAAAAGAAATAATGGTGCATCTCAGGAGACTTCCTGGTTAAATATAGATCACATTAACAATGACATCATAATCCTATAGACATACTGCAGGAGCTTCAGGGAGAAAATGGAGGCCAGTGCAACCAGTTTCAACTAACGCCATTCACAGATAGGACAGGAAATTATTTAAAATGCCATATTTGAAACAATAATGAGAGCAGAATAACAAGTAATCACAGCATATTCAACACCAAATAATAATAAAAAATACAGCAATCCATTTGTAAAATACCATGTACAGAAATGAAAAAACACATTTAATAAAAATAAATAAATAAATGGGGAAATTATATAGAAGAGTAGATAGATAGAAGTAATACAAAGATAAATAAAAATGTAATTTATTTGTAATCTTATTGTAATTCATTTAATGACATTTATTTATTTATCGAGTGATTTATTTTGTAGTTTGGCATGGTCTCTCCTTCATAGCTAAAACCAATATATCCACAAAATAATTACATAGATAAATAAATGAATACAATTTAATGAATAAATGCATTTAAAGTAAATAAATAAAAAATAAATGCAACAATACAAACATATATTTAAAAGTTAATGAAAATAAATAAGTAAATAAAAATATGTAAATAAAGTTAAAATTCTATAAAAGAGTAGATAGATAGGGGAAAACCAAGATAAATAAATAAAGAAGCAAATTAAATCAGAAATATCAATCATAGATTGAAATATCAATCTATGTAATGTAATTTTTTTCAATTACTTACTGCCTACATTTATTATTATATTTAATATTATTTTAGTTAATTTAATGACATATTTATTTATTTATTTATTCACTGAGTCATTTATTTTGGCAGGCTCTAGTTCTCCACAGCTAAAACCAGTACATCCATAAAATTATTAGATGAATTAATAAAACAAGAAAATTACCCTATTATCCTCTTTAATAGCCATGATCCTGTTGAAAGCATAAACAAAATATGGTCCTTTTTTAAACAAATACATTCTCAGTTGTATGTGAGCTATCTTTTCATCCTGTCACTCCTGTTTAAGTCATTATAAGGACCAGACTGACTCACTTCCTGTGCCCTAATGCATGCTGTGTGGTGCATGAGGATGTCTCAGGGCTTCACCATGCATGACCATTCATTTAGACCTCAATCTACACTCTGTCTGTCTCCCAGCTGTTGTCCTGACAACCACCTGCCAATCACCATCCCTCGCCCAGTCTCATTACTAACCGGGATTATTCTCCCTCCCGTCATTTACAAGCTATTTGTCATCTCTGTAGCCAATGGTGCATATAAAGAGTAAAACAGCCCATTCAGCACATTAGGATGTGATTCCCCGCAGCGGCATGGAGATCTGAAAATGATGGCTAGAAGGAGACGCTGCGGTGTAGCTGACTTCCATTTAGATGATACAGATGGGTTTTTCCCTCCTTCCATTTACCATCATGTATAGAAATGTGAACGGTGCATATATAAGAAACCACAGATTTTCAATTCAGGATTGTCACTTATGCATAAATTATGTAATAACATTACCACTGGCTAGATTATATATGTCAGACAAAAGCTAGCAGATGATGGTGTGGGGTCAAAAAATACAGTTTTCACTTATTGGAAGTGGGGGAACATGTGCTGTACAAGGCAGAGCTATGAATATATGCGGGACTTCAATAAATATTGTACTTGAAAACACCACTCACAGCATCAAAGCTGATGTCACAGCATCAATTTTTAAACACGAACGAGTTTTAACAGAGGAAAAAGTCACATCGCTCATCTCTAACCCACATCTGGAGCGTCCGCGGTTGCCTTGGCAACACTGGAGGCAGGAGGCCCCATCTAGTAGCAATAATCAATCACCCCTGCTGAGAGAAAATTTGTGTTATGCGTCTATGAGAGAGTGAGGCTGGGGGGTGGCTGGGGGGGGGGGGGGGGGGGGGGGGGGGGTGGCACAGTGAGAGGGCACAAAGAGCAAACAATGGCTTCTCATCACACCCAGCCCTCTTGTATGGTTAAATGAATCACGCCAATGATTTGAATAAAAGCTGTTAACCCCCTGAGTGCTGATCTCTGAACGCGTGGCAGCGGTATGTGGGCCAAGATGATTCCTCTGAGGAGCCACTCATCCACGAGACGAGCATGAAGAGGCATAGTGAACCAGGCCATGTGGAAAATCGCAGCCACGGGGTAAGAAAAACTATCAGTTACAAACCCACGGATAACTATGAATAAAGCATAACAAGGTGCATCAGAGACAAATGGCTTATTCTGAGTCGGTCCATCCAAAAAACCTCCTCCTCTGTGAGGGACTCGGTGTGGAAAATGGGTTCTCTGGTGAGGCGTAGCTGCTTCGCTGCAGACTGTTCTGGTTGGCTGCACTGAGAGGAGATTCACAGGGGCAGAAAGTGACACTAATGTAAAACAAACACTCATTAACATGTTTGTTTAGTGGATAGAGGCGGTTGCACAGTGGGAGCTACTGTAACTACACAGGCTTGGGGGTGCAGACATATTATCATGGACTAATTTTTTTGGTTAAGAGGGAATACAAACAGACTGCACTACTGCATCAAATACATGTGGGAGACCATGGGAAGAGCTGTAACATCTGATAGGTTAGGTTCTTCACAACATTTTCCCCACTGATCAATTTCATCAATAAATAACAACACATGAGAATATGAGGTTTTAGTTCAACGTCCTTCCAAAAGACTTTGGCCTTCAAACCGGGCAAAGAAAGAGAGGTAAGTAAAGTGATATTCCATTAAAGTACCCAATGCAGTGTTGGCACACTAAATGGCACAGATCAGCCTCATAGCTCATCTAGAGCACATGCTGAGGCCTGGTTACCATGGCATCTGTGCCCTCCCTCACACCCATTAGCCCTCGTGCCTTGCTTCCTTCATGTGAAGCGCCCTGCCCTTGTGGCATTACGCCATAATCTGCCAGATGCAGCAGCTGGCAATCTGCTGTGTTAGTTTATTTCCTTTATCATTTGATTCACAAGTTCAAAGCAATCCAAAAACTACACCCCCAACTACAACATATACAACAGATATTACTCTACGGGGCCTCAACTAATGATTTTCAGGCTTGATGAATCTGTTGATTATTGTCTTAGCTGATTAACCGTTTAATCTATGCAGCGTAATTTATAGTAGACACAGTTTTCCAGAGCCCAAGGTGACATCAAACCAACACTTCAAATGTCAATGGTAGTCAATTTACCATAGCACAGTAAGAAAGTGGCAAATAAAACATGACACAGACGTGAGTAACAGTCCAGTAAGCTGGGTAAGACCTCTTTGAAATCAAACAATGGGTGACACAGTGTGTGGCAGTGTTATTTATAGTGATCTTAACAATCTCCAATCCCTCCGTGGACTTCAGTTAACCCTGAGGACCAGCTGCTGATTAACACACTATAACATCGCTGACTAAAAACACATGAGCAGAGCCAAAGATGCAAAGACATGAAACTCCCATGGAAATTACTTTGTGGACTTCACCAATGGGATAAATGATGCTGTTACTTGTTTCCTGTGTGTTTTCCTTTCATTGTTTGCTGTGTGACACTCTGACATTGATTCTTGGCACAAAGGTATTTGTCAGATATGTGCAAACCTGAGACCTGTGACTGAGTGGATAGAGTCTCAGCCACTCCCACCCTGCTGCTCTTTGACACACACATAAACACACCCACTCCACAGTAAAAGGAGAAAGTTAAGACCTGACGCAGTTCTCTGGAATGCAAACTTAGTCCCCCCTGATCCGCTCATGTGGAACTAAATAAAAGTACGGTAGAGAGAGCGAGAGTGAGGTGGTGAGAGATAACTCACATTCCTACCTTAAGAGCAGCACTTATACCCCTGTAAATACACTACTCTACTGCATCATGCTTTACACCATGCTATCCCAGCTTTGGAGCTCCTGAGTAGCCTAAAGGTAGCTCCACTTCTCATTACACTTGTGGCACTCTGCCCTGCCAGACATAAAAAAACGTGGTTTAAAAGAGCACAATGACAAAAGCATTGCTGACTTTCTTTTGATCATTCATAGCTTCCAGGGGATGACTCATCTACTCAAGGTTCCCATACACCTCAGTGTCCTTCAACCTCTCTGCACAGGACCTATCAGCACTAATCAATAATGCATGGCTGTAGGTGCTGCACAGTTTCACTGCAGCATCATGACTCTGAGACACACGTGAAGTCATAGTAACACCTCATCCAGCTGTGCTCTCCAGACAGCTGCTGATGGCGATACACACCATCACCCTGTAGCTCGCATCTAATACGCCCTTTATTTTAAAGACAGCTGGGTCTGAGAGACATAGAGAGAGATAGTGAGAGAGAGAGAGGGAGATAGGGATGTGATGTTACCTCTCTGTTACACAGATGCAGTTTGGGTTACAATAGACCTGGTTTCAGTCACATCCTGAACACCATTAAGGAGATTATAAACCATCACCTCATATAAAGCATCCATCATTCTGCACCTATAAGAGGCACTGGGGCAGTGTCTAAATAAAGATCATATCAACAAGATTAGCTCCCGCATTAATGTGTTAGGAGGACTAAAGGATAAATCTGTCTGATGGGAAGGAAACCATTTTTTTCCACGACGGCAGCATTGAACTTCATCAGTAATTCCTGCGAGAGGTTGTGCGCGTCTCAGGCAAAGATATACCCGGTGTGTTGAACGCAGCGTCGCGACAATCAGTTCATTTACCTACCTTTCTTTTCTCAGACGTGTGTCATGTTCCTCCTCTGGCGTCTCGGTGTCGGTGTTTCGGTGAGTCCGCCGCCGCTCTGCTGCTGCCGAGGCGCGTCTGAAGCTTCCTGACAGGGGCAGCTCCCTCATACGAGCCTGCTGGCCATTGTGGTTGGTAGCAGCACCGGAGAGGGAGGCAGCATGGAGGTACAATACACTTTAACAGCACTACAATTAGTATTTTCAGCTGTAGCCCACAAGAGGTCGTCCTTTACGGTGAATTTAGACCTGCTCTAAGCAGGAAGTCGGTGTATCTTCCCTGAATCAAAGCGTAAAATCACTTTATCACATTGTCTGGGATGTTTGAGCCTCATTGTGCAGAGTGATTTAGGTATGTGCAGGGTTTGACACTAGAAGATCACATTTATCTGCTGAAGCAACCCTATCTCACAAAATATGTTCCCATGCAAATAAACTGCACACCCAAAATAGGTTTTAAACATGATTGACGTTGCAAATGGCAACAAAATCAAATGAAAAGGAAAAAAAATATTAAATATGAAGGCAACAAAACTATTTATTAATGTTTAGTTAAAAAAAAAACAACAAAATGTTATGGTTTGGCTTAAAATGACTATGACATCAAAACAAAACCAAAATGCAACAAAACTAACATTTACTTGGGTTTAGGCAACAAATCTACTGGGTTCGGCAGTCAAAAAACACAATGGTCTGGCTTAAAATTACTTAGTTACTAAACAAAATAAAAAGGCAGGATATAACCGGGGAAAGTCCGGTGTTTGCTTCTTACACCCATGTATTATTTAATAACAAAGTATGGTGCCTTGAAATGTAAGGCCTGAACTCTTGTTTGCGACTTGGGAAGTTGTGAACACTACATGTGTTGCGTTCAGGTGGTTTAGTCGTGGAAATATTAACAAGAGCGATATTAATGTTACTGTCTGTGTCTAGAAGCTACAGTGGCTAACAATTTAGCAAGCTAGCGAGTGGGTAACATAATGAAGGAAATGCAAAGACATAAAAACAGAGGAGAAAGAAGAGATCATTGAGAATATCAACATTATCCTCAGACACATTTTAAAATTAGAATCAGCCTGATTAATCAGTCGGCAGATTAATTGGGCCGATTATTTGACTTTTTTTCATAATTGACATCGGCCGATGTCTGAGCATATTAAGCTAATTATCAAGCAGGTTCATAAATGCTGCTAAGTACACTAAAACTTTAATTTTTCATCCAAAAGTTTATTTGACAAAGTTTATTTTTTTGATTACCTCATGTATTCAATATTTAGTTTATACATTATTTTTATTTAAAATACATAAGTGCACTGCAGTGCAGATACAAAATGTAGATTGGAGGGACAGACCATAGGTGTTTACTGAAGTTGAGAAATTGTATGTCTTATTAGTTAGTATTAAACTGTTATATTTTAATCAGAGAAAAAAGAAGAAAAAAGAAAATCACACAAACATATCGCCACCCCCAAAAAAGCCATCGGCTATCCTGATTCTCCAATAAATCGGCATCGGCCATAAAAAAACAAAACAAAACAGTCAACCTCTACGTATTATGCACCACTAAATTAACTTCCATGGGCTCCACAATTTCTCACAGCGGCAACAAACACGTCACAAGTCACGAACTCGGAGCTTTCAGAAACTTTCCATTTCAGGAGGTCGTGAATACGACATGACCCCATTTGAAAGCAACATACGTCACCTACTCTGTACATCACTCACTGTTCTACGTTACTCACTGGGCTCGTCCTTAGATCTTAAACATATGTTCGAAAATGTGTCGATGAGGTTTTATATTGGTTAAACATCTTCTTAATGCTCAATGGCAGCTAACCTACAATGAATTCCTTTCAGTGGTGTTTGATGCTCTACCGAGATGTATGCTGCAACTTCTTAGAGGTTCAGTAAGGGAGACTTCAGTGTTGGTTTAGTAGTGGTATGTTCCTTTGGAGAAGAGTAAATGCTCTAATAAATTCATAAGGAACTGCATACATGCTGTAACTCTGCCTGCAGGACGATTCGTTTGGGCTTTGCTTTATGGAGAATTTAGTTGGCAGAACATTTGGGAAGTTGGGGACAAATTCTGTCTTAATAATAAAGTTTAAGTAGTTTCTTTTAAAATTTTGCATTGCATATATCCAGAAATAAAAGATACTGGAGAGATTTGGAATTGATATTGAGCATTCTTGTACTTTCTGTGAATTAGGACATAATATTACCACTGTACGTATACCAGAATACTGTGGGTGGATGTTGAACATTATTTAAGAAGAAAAACTGGACAAACTTCAATTTCAGGAGAGGGACATTCTTATTTGTTTTGAAGATAATAAATATTACGAGTTTATGTTATTTGTACAGTTGATTTTATTCTCGGAAGAGATGGTCGGACTCCAAACCCAACTTTGAACATTTTTATCAAGAACTGAAGCAGTATTGCACCACCAAAGAGTACAATGAAACAATTCAAAACAATTCTAGCTCCTCCCTTGCTCTGACATTGATTGTTTGTATTAATGACTCATTTGTTTGTATATGTTTTGTTTGTTTGTTGGTGCACTTTTGCAAGTGTGATGTGGAAATTTGAAAACCAAGAGTGCACATACAATGAGGATCTTATCACCTCTATGTGGGACTCACTTATTCACCTGATATCATGTGTCATCACATAAATGTAGTTTCTGGAAGTTTTGGTGCCAAACGATATTACAGCATGCAGGTATAACTACTTTGAGCTAGTGACAGACAGAGACACTTTTATGGTCAAGACACGTCACCTCCGAGACTTTGGGAGACAGAAGCTGGGTGAAGGCATATTGGTGATAGGATGGGGTTTGTAAAGCAGTGTAAACAAAACATTAATATCAGTGATACACAATGCAGCAGTGTTGAGTGTAAAGTTTATTCTTGACCCTTCAGACAAGAAAAATCTCACCCAAGGTCCATTTAGTCATTGTTGTAGAGCTTTTGATGAAATCAAATCTTCAAAAAACAAATGCCCATTCTTATGCACACTTTTTTTTTTAAACCAACATGAACTAAATGGACATTTGAACAACTACAATTCCACAAACTACATCTGCTGATGAATCTCATGTGACATGATAAAAAGCTCCAGAATGCAAGTAAAGCAACGCTCTCAATGGCTCAAGGCACACACAAAACACGTAGCTATAACCTTGAAAATCATCTCAACAGCAATAGCCCCAAAGATATAAAACTATATGTGTGTATATATATATATATATATATATATATATATATATATATATATATATATATATATATATAACTGCATACTGTAACTGATATTATAGGTGTAAATATTGTTACACCTGAGACACCAGGTCAAATCAAGTAATGACCAACCAACAATAACAGATTATGCAGGCATTAGTTGTAGACACACGTCCTTATAACTGTCTCAAATACAGTGCAAGATTCCTTTTAAAATATGTATCCACAGAGCCCAAGGATATAAAAAAGTGAATATGAACTTTTTACAGTTGAATTTATCTCTCTGAAACTCCATCAGAGGGCAGTGTTGCTCCTTCCAGACAGTCTGTGGCGTGCGACAGAGCTACAGTTCTCGCCTAGTTTTAGTATTTGACCTACATTGGCTGAAACTATACAGAGTATTAATAACTATCTATATATGTCCTTTACAACTTCCCCTGGCCCATTTATCTTAAAGTCTGATGTTCGACTCGGCCTCTCCTCCTTAACAACCTATTGTATCCAGTGTGTAGACCAAGTGTGTAGAGTGTGTAATGCGCAGTGTGCGGACAAAGGGCTGTCACTCTTGCTGCTGGAGTGGACATGAACAATACTTCGAGCCCCTTGGGCCACATTACACCGCGGAGACTCGCATAAAAGGACGAGAGAGGGAACACAGACGGCTCCTGACTAATGGAGAGAGAAATCAAAAGGGACATGCGGGAGTTTCTGTCAGCTGCTGGATCTCATACAGAACTATAAAAGCTTATTTTGGTCATTTGCAAAGCCAGGGCATTAGTTATGTCGAAACACTGAGAAAAACCACAAATGTTCAATGTGACTATACATACAGTGTCAGAAAATATTTGATTTTATGTTTAAGCATATAAAAAAGTCATCCAAATCTAAATCAAATCATGTTGTCATTCACCCCAAAACACAGAGCCAAACTTACTTCTTTCTTTTCTGACTTTTAAAATAAAATTTCTTGTATTTCACATTGCTGTCTCATTTGTATGTGTATTTGTGTGTGTGTGTCCCCAGACAGGAAGCAGACGGGTCGCCATAATATGGCTGTTTTGGTTCGTCTAGTTTGGAGAAACACCTGCCCCATCCAGAGGGAGAGAAAGACCAACAAATTCCAAGACCTAACCCATGTGGTGGAGAAACGGCATAGCTTCCCTTAAAGCTGTAGTGGGGAGAAGTGGAGCAAATCTGATTAAAAAAAAAAAACCCAAACTACATCTTGGCAGTACTGCATGAGACAGGTAATCTGAAAAAAAAAAATGTTTCCTTCGGTGCTCCTCATGGCATTTGCAAGATTTCACAAACGGGGGAAAACAACTAATCACAGCCGAGCTGGAGCCCGCCGTCTCTGAGCAGCTGTCAATCACTCGCGAGCTTCAATCAAACGGTCAAACTCTACAGTAACATCTTGTAGTTACTGTTTAGCTGTAAAATGAGAAAGTTGTGACCCGGCAGCCATGTTGAGAACAGCTGATGAAATACCAAGCACCACCCACCAGCCAGAACATAGCCAATAGGAACGCTCTCTCTCTCTGAAGTAACCTCTGATTGGCCAAAGTCACCTGCCAGGGGCTAGATTTTTTAAAGCCTGAAAACAGAGCCATGAGGAGGTGCAGAAGTCTAGTTTTCTCTCAGAACACTTGATTTACAATACGCTGAACGGTTGTAATGTAATGTTCACCCAGTGATGCCAAAAACATTCTGCCTACTGCAGGTTTAATGGCTTTACTTGAAGTAAAACATAAAAAAAGCTTTCAGAAGACATTCACAGATACAGATTTGGGGTTAGAGAAGATAACTGGGACAATAAACGGGTTTTTAAAACATTTTAAGCTTCCACGGTTTATTTTCAACAATAGCTGCAAGTGAATCCCACATAGTGAGAGCACAATTGAAATAAATATATTTACAATTTGGTGCAAAGAGCGTGTAGCCCTGCAACTGCATGAAAAATCACTGTGATGTTCAGTGTGTCATTAGTTAACAAGACCACATACAAGGTATTCCTCACATCTGTTGGTATTAATATCCAGAAACCATCCAGCTGCCCTCCTGGCTCAGTCCATCCTCCTGTTGGTCCTCTCAGTCTAGACATCCAGCACGTGGTGGAGGTAGGAGATGTAACAGATCGCGAGCCGCAGGATCTCGATCTTGGACAGCTTCTTGTCGGGTGGGAGCGTCGGGAGCAGCTTCCTCAGCTCTGCAAAGGCCACATTGAAAGCCACCACGCGGACCCGCTCCCTGGTGGCGTGCGCAGATCGATATTTAGCTGTCGCGCGCCTCCTCCGCCTCTTCTCCTCCCTGCTGAGGACGGGCACGTGCACTGAGCGCGTCATGCCCTCTCCGTCCTCGGGCTCGGCTGGCACGATGGACCCACGCTGCACGCTGAAAGTGTCCAGGAGGGTCTCCGGGTTCGGTTGGCCCCAGAGCAGGTCGGACCCGGGCTGGTCCGGGCTGAGCATCATGTTTCTGTCCTCAGACCTGAAAGACCCTGAAGAAAACAGTAAAACACCTCCAGAGAGGTTTGGAAAGGATTCTGTTTCAACTTCATCACTAACTGGGACAAATACAACGACCCAATATTTATTTATTTCATCTATGGACCCCTGCTGTGCGTCTGAAATGAAGTTTGAATTGAACTGAATACTGCATTGGTCTACATCAGTGCATACATGTAAGGCATCCAGTGATGGAAAATAACTAAGTATATTTACTCAAATAGCCTAAAAATTTTAGGTACTTGTACTTAAATTTACTTTAGTATTTCCATTTTAGCCATCATGGTGACTGCCTGCTTGTGTTCATTATATCTCTGGTTGGTTGTCTGAGTTGTTTTCTTGCTCAAACTGTAAAACCTGGAGGGGACAAAAGACCCTGAAATATGAAGGCCTCGTGCTGACCCCTAGTGGCGGGTCTTCACATCTGCTGCTGGCAGAAACCGGCGCTGTCCGAGGTGCTGAAACAATATCAAGACTAGAAAACAACAGCGACTTATCAAGCCACTTATTAAAAATAAAGATTTGAAATCCATTATGGTTATCACAAAAAACGGAAGAATCAAATGAACAAGCATTAATGAGGTGAACATCATATTATGCCATCTGAAATCACTTAATCTACACTGGAAATGGATGGAATTGCAACACTTTTTGGCATTTTCCCTGTTTGTTCAAGGAAAATAAATTGTTCATAACACATTAACAGCTCAGATTATCTTTCTTTTCTGCACTGAACTTATTTAACTTAGCAGCCTTGAAGGGTAGGATTCCTTTTCTAATACTTCCCCCCCGTTAATGTTAGTAACTAGCTATTTAAAGTTGTAAATATCTAAGCTTTTAACCAGCTGAGTCTATATAAAGAGCAAGTCAAACCACCGAAACTGCACCGCAAAGCAAAGACTGAGTAAAACATTAAAAAATTAACTTACCTTGCACATTCAAAAACAACAGATGCGATTCAAGCGTCTCACATATTAAAGCTGCATCCCGTCTTCAATAAACAGTCAGCAGAGGTGCCAGCAGCATGTAAAGTTATCTCCCCTTCTGTCTCCATGCTGTCATGGTTTGTATGTTGTTGAGTCGATGCTGAAAACAGGACGTGGGTGAAAAAGCTCTGCAGCCCTGCTCCTTCTCCTCCCCGCCCGTCACAGTGTCAGTGCATCTGAGCGCCCTCTACTGTCCATAAAGAAGAACCGTATTACATGCAGATTTAATATGGGTACAAAAACATGATGCTATTCTGCTTTATAGATAGACTGGGAGTGGGAAAATATGCACTTTATGAAAGTGCATGTATATATTTATTTTTAGAAATCAATTAACAACACAAAACGTTTATGAATATTGTCCAGAAACCCTCACAACTACTGCATTTAGCATAAAAAAGTATATATAATAATATGGCAAGCTCAAGCCCAATAGGCAAAAACAGCTGTCAGTGTGTCAGTGTGCTGACTTGACTATAACTTGCCCCAAATTGCATGTGATTATCATAAAGTGGGCATATCTCTAAAGGGGAGACTGGTGGGTACCCAGAGAACCCATTTTTATTCACATATCTTGAGGTCAGCGGTCAAGAGACCAATGTGACCAGAATTTAGCTTGGAGTTAAAGTTTGAAGCGTTATTTAGCCTCCTTAGCGACTCATGCTGACCCCTAGTGGCTGAGTTTGCTACCCGCAGAGACCGGCGCTGTCTGAAGTGCTGAAACAATATCAAGCCTACAAAACAACAACGACTTATCAAACCATTAAGTAAAAATAACAGTTATTATAAAGCCATTGAATGAGCACAAGTATGAGTGAAGTGAACATCATATTCAGGAAGTGCCATGAGAAAATGACTTAATCTACACTGGTGATGGATGGCATTGTAACAATTAAAATATATACACAGTGTGTGCTGATAAGCCATGACATTAACAACATTATGACCACTGAGATGTGAAGTGAATAACATTGATAATCTCATTACAATGGCACCTGGCAGTGGGTGGGATATATTAGGCAGCAAGTGAACATTTTGTCCTTGAAGTTGATGTGTTGAAAACAGAAAAAATGGGAAAGCATAATCATGTGAGTGTCTTTGACAAGAGCCAAACTGTGATGACTAGACGACTGGGCCAGAGTATCTCCAGAACTGCAGCTCTTGTGGGATGTTCCCAGTCTGTAGTGGTCAGGACCTACCAAAAGGCCCAACAAAAGAAAACCAGTGAAACAATGACAAGGCTCACTGATGCACACGGTGAGCAAAGGCTAGCCTGTGTTGTCTGATCCAATAGAAGAGCTACTGCAGCTCAAATTGCTGAAAAATTTAATGCTGGTTCTGACAGAAAGGTGTTAGAACACAAAATGCATCATGGTTAGTTGTTTTTGTGGCCGAGTAGCCACAGACTGGGCAGGGTGCCCATGCTGACCTAATGTTATGGCTGATCGGTATATTCACAATACATTTTGACCACAGTTGGTAGGTCCTGAAAACTGCAGACTGGGAACATCTAACAAAAACTGAAGTTTTGGACATGCTCTGACCCAGTGGTCTAGCCATCACAATATGGCTCCTGGTCGCTAACATCCTATGCTTGCCCATTTTTGTCTGCTTCCAACACATCAACTTCAAGAACAACATATTCAGCTGCTGCCTAATATATCTCACCCACTACCAGGTGCCATTGTAACAAGATTATCAATGTGATTCACTTCACACCTTTATATCCTTTGTCTGAAGAAATATTGGGTGATATCTGTAAAGCCTGAGCTGGTCATAAGATTTTTAAAAGCTCAATGAGCCTTTTTAGTAGATGGCTGGGAGTCTGTAAACCACAGTGCACAACATTCAGTTTGGTCATAAGCAGTTAATTTCACCAGAGCACATGCTTTGCCATTTGCAGCACTTTAATGGGCCCAGTGCTGATGGAGGTACAAGGTCTGGAGAAAGAGGGTGAGGGTATGAGGGCTGCAGCTATATCAAAACTGCTCAGTTATCCAAGCAAGAAAAAAGAGATAGGCGCCAAGTTTAATAAAGGCTAGTGCCTTTTATTACAACGTACGTGTGGTATCTATGTACCACAAAGAATAAAGCCTCCTACTGTGGTTCAGTTTGTGTTTGCAGGCTGTTGTGGTATGAGCGTTGTGGCATTTTATTTTTGATCTGCTCATCTCTCAGAGGGAAATGTCAATGCTAATCATTACTAACATAATCGCTGTGAGTAAATCACCAAATGGCCTCCACCTCTGTGCCGATGGTGGAAAATGTTTCCTCAGACACAGAACACAGATCAGAAATGAGCGTTTATGGTGCCATTTCACGTGCAGTTATTGAGGAGGCCTTGTTACATGGCTAACTTTATTATCATTCTCTCCAAGATGTGACCGTTTCTTGTCCTGCTGATTGGGAAATGTCACCCTGGATACGCTGCTCATCACAGAGAGAGAATCATGTCGTGTGATGAAGATAATTTATCAGAATGGATGTTAGTAAACAATAGTATTTGCACGGTCTTCTCAGCGAGGATCTGAGAGCAGGAAGTGCATCTTTTACTTTGCATTTCGTATATATTTTCATATATATATTATAATCATCTCCATCAGTGATTCTCAAAGTGGGGTCTGTGGCCCTCTGTCAGGGAGTCTGCAAAATAATTTGCTATAAATTATAAAATTGTGCTGTATCATTAAAAAGTACAGTTTACAGATGAGGATCATTTGCGTCAATAAAACAATCAGATTGTCCATTACTCCCACCCACATTAGCTTTGGGCCAATAGAAACTCTGATATGATTGTGACACATTACCTCAATCTGCCATGAATCAGTCACTTCACTCACTCTAATGAAAATATTCATCAGAAATTTCTGAAGTAATATGCTTAATTACTATGATGCCTTCAGTAACACTCCTATGATAACTTCTGTTATGATTTGTTGTTGTTGCCACTGATTTGAACACGTTCATTATTTTTCAGAGGCTGCAGCAGGTTCAACCAAAGGAATCCACAGGTAACATGTCATGCTAGCTAGCTTGTCGGGAAGGAAGCTCAGTGATGCTTCAAAGTTAGATTTGGATGAAAAAGTGGCATGGCCATTTTCACAGGAGTCCCTTGACCTCTGACCTAAAGATATGCGAATAAAAATGGGTTCTGTGGGTACCCACGATTCTCCCCTTTACAGAAGTGCCCACTTTAGGATTATTATGATTTATGACTTGCATAACTTGACACACAGTACTAAGCTGTATCTCAAATTAATCTTCAGTTTTCAAGCTTTCAGATGACTGCAACTTGGCATCAACAAATCAGGGTAAAATACACACATATTAGTCTATTTTAGTCATTCTCTCAGTTTTGTTGGCACCATCTTTCATCTAAAAGGTGGGGTAGCAGCCTAGCTTCTCAGTATCAGTGTAGGTCTAATAAATAAAGATTCAGTTCAATGAATATTTTAAACCCCTTAATGACCTTTTTCATCTCCACATGCAGAATATACAAATCAAATAAATAAAAAAAGTCATGCATCTGCACTGCAGTTATAAAACTAGATCTCCAATGTTAAAAACAACCACTTGATTTCAGTAGAATCCACTGTCAACATTTTATTGGAGGACTTGTTTCTCCAGCGTCCTCCCCTCCACCCTTTTCTACACCAATTCTCCTGGGTTTAATTCCTCATCTGTTTCAGTCTGGACACCATCTGTTTAAAGGCCAGAGCCCCAAACCTCACATTTTCATCTCCTCCTCCTCCTCCTCCTCATGCTTGTCAATGTGTATTAATAAACATGCATCTGCAAAATCTTTTGCTTACATCTGTATTTCAGTGGTGAATGAGTTTGTGTTGACCCACTGTAATTGTTTGTAGGTTGTTTTTCTCAGTTTTTGTCCAACTTTCTGTTTCTCTCTACTTCCTCCTACTTTCTTTCACTTGTACCTTCTGTCGTGTCCATTTACCAGTTTCTCTAACCCTCATGTGTAACCAACAAATCACACACTGTAAATGCAAATGAGCTGAAGTAGTTTAATCTTAATTTGGTCCCCCCATTTCACACCCTCTTCCCTCAGCTCTCCTCTCTGTCTGGTTACCATCTGTTGTCATATATTGTTTCTGCTGATTTGGTATCAGATGACATCTAATCGATTAGCTTTGTCACCATGGCTACAGCGGTGATTAGGAGGAGGGGAGTGGATGAGGAGGAGGAAAAAGGTGAGACACTACAGCAGACAATAATGTCAATCAAAAAAATACATGTATTTGTTAAAATTAAAAAGCAATAATTGACTACAACAAGCAATTATTTACACTGATGATTATTCCGGTGATTAGTTAAAAATCAAATTAAATTAAAGGTACAGTGTGTAAGATTTGGCAGCATCTAGTGGTGTGGTTGCAGATTGCAACCAACTCCCCACCTCCCCTTCGCTCACTCTTACCAAGGCCGTGGTAACGTGAGCTGCTGTGTGCCTTATCATAATAACACTACTTTAGGAGCAACAGAAGTCAGACGGCAACTGGCGCTACCGCAGTTTTACTCTCTGCACCTCACGTTACCACAGTTTCACAAGCCTGACGGAGAACTACGATGGCCCTCAGGTAACTTAAAAACATGAAAGGCTTTCTCAAGTGCCAGTGTTTGGTTTGCCCGTTCTGTGTTACTGTAGAAACATGGCAGAGTAACATGGCGGGCTCCATGAAGAGCTCCTGCTCCCTATGTACTGCAGATATGAAGGTATCTAAGCTATCAAAAATTCAGAGTTTCAGGTGATTATACACTAATGGAAACATAGCTATGAATATTGTATTCAATTTCTGCTAATAGATCCCCTGAAATGTTGCGCTGGCCCTTTAGTCTTTCAAATAAAAGAAAAAACAAACACAAAAATATGCTGGAAACAGGGAATGTTGATCACGTTCGCTTAATGATGTATGATTTTAAAGATTTATCAGTTATCAAAATAGTTAGCAATTAAATTTCTGTCCATTGCCTAATCAATTAATTGTTAAGTTTCAGCTATAGACTGTATGAGTCAGCTGGGAAGATGGGATCAAAATTAAAGTTATCTGATTTGTAGAATAAAATACATATTTTACGAAAGAAATATTTGTTTATATACTGTATATACAGTAGGTTTCAAATAATTATCAGAGTCATGGTCCCTGCCATAAATACAGTCTTCCATTACCTTTAATTTGTTGGTATAAACAAATTAAAGGTGGGGGGGGTGCTAGTCTGTAGGGAGTTGGCTTGGGAACCGGAGGGTCACCGGTTCAAGTCCCGACATGGAAAAAACTGAATGTAAACTGGTAGCTGGAGAGGTGCCAGTTTACCTCTTGGGCACTGCCGAGGTGCCCCTGAGCAAGGCACCAAACCCCCAACTGCTCGGGGCGCTTGTCTGGAGCAGCCCCCTCACTCTGACATCTCTCCATTACTGCAGTGTGTGTGTGTTTGTGTGCATGTACCATGTATAAGTTAAACAGAGTGTAAATTGAATTTCCCCACTGTGGGACTAATAAAGGTTGATCTTCTTCTTCTTCTTCTTCAAAACATCATCCTGTGAAACTTCAGCAGGTCAGCTAAACATGCATACATGTACAGTTTGCCTACTGGCAGGCATACAACATATATGAAGAATAAAGTACCTAATAATACAATTAATGAATGATTAATAAATATTTACTTGGTTTAAATATGGAGCTGTTATTTCAAGGAAATTGAATGAAGTTGTACCATGGTCCTAATTCAAAATCTAATTCAGAGGAGTCATCTCCTTGTCTTTTGTTTATAGACAACATAACAAACAAGCTATATAGCCATCTACAAGTTTTATACAGTTTTGCTTCCAATCTGGCACATTGTCTGTTTTTGTTTTCAGGGTATATAATCTCCAGCTGTAAAGTAAGAGAAAGAGTATCCCGGAGGAGCAGGTCGAGGCAGTAAACGCACCATTTACAAAATATAATTGATTGAAGAGAAGCTTAAATGGAAAAGCAGAGTAGATGGATTTGTTGCACACCTGAGAATAACAAAGAGGAATGCCTGTATGTGATTTCATGCGAATTAAAATTATCTCCTTCAGCCAATTCAGTGAGACAGACATTACAGAGGACACCTGTTTCTAACTCCTCAGGGGCAGCTAATGGACAGCGGAGAGGCATAAGACATGATAAAGAGGGAGACTTTCAGTCAGTGAATTTACTCTGGAAGCAGTGACTCTTATCTGGGCACATGCCTGCGCTGTGACTTAAATAAATATTCGCGAGGCTTGTATGTCATCCACTCTATTAACAATGTTTTGCTGCCAGACACTGTCACAGTTCAGTGAACATCACTTCATCGTGTTGCCTTCAGGGACTTTGGCTCAGGAAACCCTACTTGGCTGACAAAATATAATAAGTGACTTATTATCCTGATGAGGACGGACGAGAGAAAACGGTGAGCATAGACTGGAATTATATATGTTGCACTGACACCATTGAAGTATAGCATTAGCGGTTAGTGTAATGTTTCCCTTGATGAAACACAAAAGCTACAGGAAGCATTTAAAATTAAATCAAAATAATAATAAAAATTAAAAAAAACACTCAAGAAGGACACAAAGTAATCAAAGCTATAAAGTCTACAAATTTAGATTGTTCATTTCAACTTGGTAATATCAGCTGTTTTGTTGCAGAAAACTTGATTCTCTCCATATTTTGGGACCATCTGCTGTCAGGAAACTCATAGCTTCAGCTGTCAGCTTTAGCAAACCCTTATTACCTCTTTATAACTGAACTGAGAGCAGTTTATTGGTCTGATATGAGAACAGACAAGAATACAAAGTGATTAAAATACTGGGTCACAAGTCAGGTCAAATGCAATATGTACAATAGGGCTGCACCCTCTTAGTCTAATCAGTCATTTTGGTCTCAGTTGACAAAGATTTCTTTTGTCGATTAATCGATTTTTAGGCTTTTTTTCATGCTAAATGTCTTATTTCTAAGAAACTTTAGGAACACTATCTGGTAAACACAAGATTTGTGAGTCTTTGAGGGGAAACTTTTACAGATCTGATTAAATCAACCAATCGGTTAGTCGACAAAATCATACAAGTGTTAGTCGACTAAGAATTTCTTTGCTCGAGGACAGCCCTAATGTACAGTATAAAAAAGGACTTTGCAGCTGACCTGAAAGGGTCCACAGTGAAACGGAAAGTATAGCGAGATGTTAATCCAAATGGAGACTAGCACAGATATGTGAAAAACTGAAGGTGAGAGAAGATTAGATTGCGCTTTCCTCTTTTGAGGCTTTCCTTGTTGAATCCCTTGATATGGAAATAAAATGTTGTTTTGATATTGTCTTAGTTTCTTCCCAACATATTTTCATTTTGAGAACTCAGAGCTATCTCATTGGGGATGTTTTACGTTTTGGCCACCCATCTGCAGTTAAATGTGGCAAATGATTAGACACATGCAATGTTATTTTTATGCATTACAAGTAACAGACGCTTGCTTGTTAGCGCTCTGAGTCAAAGCCCATTTTCACATTTCACTGTCTCATGCAAAACCTGATGTTACAGCGACATAAAGTTCATCTCCTGCAAGGAACTGTCATCCAGCTATACAGTATGCCCCTCCACCGTCTAGTACTGTTGTACCATCACAGAGAATCACAAACTTTCAAACTCTGTATGAATAGCCAACGATGGCGCAACTGCCACCATGTCAGTCATGAGAAATGGGGATTTCCTCACTGCAGGTGAGCAACTTGGCGCTAACTGCTGTGTGCTGCTCCCTAGCGGACTACTGTATGACTATTTTGCTGTGAAAAGTAAATACACAAGAGTCATTTCTTGTAATTCAGCCTCAGTCACACATAATTTAGCTGATGATGAACTCACCATCAGCTGCTGTTAAAAGGAGAGAGATACATCTGGGCTTCAGGAGTGGTGTCACACTCACAGTGAGGGATATTGTCTAAATGATCTGTTTTAGTCATTTGTTTTTCTGATATAATCAGAGACTTACTGTTTGTTTGATCACTTGGTTGTGATAGTGAACCAGGACAGGTTTAGCAAATATTTTGAAGATATTTTAGAAGCCTCTTCAAGACCTAAACTTCCTCCAACTGAAACAACTTGAATGTCTTTTAATCTGTAACCCTGTCAGGCAGCAGTGCTGAGAGTGCGCCAGCAGTATCACGGTAAATCCTGGAGCTCTGTTTACTTTTGGTCATTGTAGTGATTAGATCGGTGACATTAATCTGTTAAAGGTTGCAGTTTGCATGCTTTACAATCATCCTGTTCTGCCAATATACAGCCACAATTCATGACTCCCCATCTGGATGGCTGTTACTCTCTTTCCTCCTCAGGCTCTGGCAGATATTCATAAACTGTGATTAAACCATAAACAGCATCAAATCAATCTCTGTACTGGGAGAGAAACTGGGCACTGTTGCCATCTAGTGGTAAAAAAATAGGAGTAGGAAAATGGATGGGCTGGGACAATGGGCTCCTGGGCACAGATGCAAAAAGGGCACCCATCATCATCTTGCCTCTTGACATTGACATTTCACTGGTTAACCACACTGCACCTCAATATTTGTATTCATGCTGAAGATGAAGAGTCCAAAGCTCCCCGCCACAGTGACACCTCTTCCCACAGGCATAATACAAGACAACATAGCAGTGGCTCCAAACCTTTTTCCTTAAGGGACCATTTTTCTATCAGTGAATAAACTGACGACCCCTGACTGAGTGACACATTTTACGGATATCTCGTATTTTATTCAGTGCATAACAGTAACAGTACAGAACATTTGACAAACTGTACAACTAATTCAAATAATGAATGCAATAACTGCAGGAAGTTTGTGTAAAATGAGACATTTGGGTGAATTTTGGGCATATTATTTCCTGTGAATATTGCATCAGAAATGAGTTTTCCTGTTATTCTGAGGAACTTTAAGTTATTTTATGTTTATGTTCAACAATCATACATACTTATACTTATTAAGCTTCTTTTTTTTTTTTTTTAAGGACAAATTCAGTATTTTCTTCTCATCTGCATCCAGTACTGCCACAGACTATCCAGGAGTTTACTGATGCCATGATCTGGGTCTGGGAGGAGATCCCCCAGGACACCATCCACCGACTCATCAGGAGCATGCCCAGATGTTGTCGGGAGCGCATTAGCGCCAACTGTATTTGAATGTACTTACAGATTTTAATGTAGATCTTCTGCAGCTCTAGTATGCATTCTGCAGCTGCAATAACAACAAACAAAATTAAAGCTGCAAGCAGCGATGAACGGACCCTTGCACTTTCCCACATATTTGGACATATAAGTGCTGGCGGGATGCTGGTTGATGCAGCCATACATTTCTACAAGAAAAAAAGTCTTTTTGGGCCAAATGACATCACGTGACGGACACAGAAGTTGCAGTACCACCGTTGGCCACTACGACCATGTTGCGACCAGCGCTCCTCCTGAGGACTTGATTGGACGCTGCGTGCATGAGTTAGACGTTATTTCCTGCATGTAATGCATGCATGCAGGAACTGACCTATTGCAAATTGTATTTTAGAGTGCCTGGATTTGTTCCAGTCTAAATTGACATGTAGATGTCCTCAGGCCTGGCTGGGCATAGATGGTCAAGTTTGAAACAGATTAGATCAAGCACAGTTGAGATTCAACAGTTTGTTGAATAATGGGGACTCATGTAAATTCTCTGCCACACCACGGCAACGTTGTTTCATGAAAGCTGAAACATTTAGTAACTTTTCATTGCAAAAGTCTTCAGACTATACTGACAAAAGCTGAAGTCAATTGGGTTAAACCTCTAGGAGGGGTTTGTTAAAGTACAGCGCCTGGAAATGGTAAAAAAAAAAACAACTAAAATTCAAAATGGCCAACTTCCTGTTGGGTTTATGGGATACCTTCACAAGGCTTTATTTATTTATTTTTACTTTTACTTTTTTTTTTTTGTACTCTTATTCTACTTTTGTAGCATCTGCATGCTGTTACATAGGTGCAGTAAGTATCAGCAGCGTTCTATTTAAAGTTTGGCCACTTACAAAAAGGACCAATCAGCTGTATTTCCTCACATTGTCCATATGATGGCACTGTAGGCTATACTTTCATATTTTTATTTAGCATTTATCATAATGACAAACAACCTGAAAGCCTCTGTATGTATGTGTATGTACATTTTTAATACCCCTATGTATTCTATAACTGCATGGTTGTGGTTTTGGGTAAAGGAGCTCCTAAAGGTGTGCTGCAGATGTTTTGTCAAGCCTGACACATGTAGTAGAACAGCGTTGCAACAAATCTGTCTGGGATCATGTAGCTCAATACATCACATAAACCATGAAAACATACCTGCCGGCGAAATACAAGATCCCCTCCCGTCACAACAGAGGGAACGCAGCCAGGGGCTCAATATGAAACACAATGAGGACCAACATACCGACGGTGTAAAAAACAGAGAGGCCACACAGATGAAAAGAGTCGGCCTTGTAAACACCAGAATACCTCATAATTTTAAATTTGAACATGCATGTGGCAAATACCTATCAACTCTTAAAACCTTAATCAGCCTTAATGAGCGACAAAAAGGAGAGACAATGGGAAGAAAGATCGCTGACAAAGCATATCCATATGTCTCACATGCATGTACGCCTATGCTAATAGCAGTTGTTCATTAACTCCTTCTCCTCCTCCTCACAGTGGCTGGATAGAATAGGGACGTTTTTGTCCCAGATGTGTGCCAGATCATGTCTCATGCCTTTGATGTCCACTGCAGAGTCTCTTTTTTTTTCTTTTTACAGGGCAACGTTCGTGAGTGAGCTTGACCGCAGACAACTGTTTCTTTAGAGGAAAGTAATGTAAAGGAAAACAGAGCTGAAAACCAGTAATAGTGGAGCGAGAGGTTCACTGGGCCAAATCTACTTCATGTGGTTTTGAAGACATCAGGAGTGGCACACAACTTTAAACATCTTGTGCCCAGACAGACAAAGACAGACATGCATGCTTTCAAATATCCACACGGTTGCTGTATAAAAGACACAAAAACAGACACTGGCAAACCTACGCTCTCTTTATTTGTGGGTATAGGCTAAAATGGGGAAAGCACACATTGCCTTGAAGTATGTGTAAGAGTATTATTGTAAGTTTATCCTGTGTTTAAAACAAGCTAAATCTGCAGCTGGTTTCACTGACAAAAATATTCTTGGCTTTTGGAGGAACATAAATTCCTCTTCCAACTTAAAAATGCTGTCCAGGCTCAGTAAAACATTATGTGGATAATGTTGAAAAGTCTCCTGAGAGAGGTAGCTGATTGGATGATGCACTTGATTGCTTATTGGCAGCACCTGTGTGAGTGCAAACATCCACAAGGCTGCAGTGGGTGTTGTGGTGTATAAAAGCAGCATCTTGAAGGCTACTCCATGATGAGCTGCTCTTTTCATCAACACACCAGTTGATTGTAAAGCTCATCTGCAGTTGACATCTTGCTTCACAATGGGTGAGTTTTTCAGCTCTGTGCTCTCATAGTTGCTGAGGGTTTTGGCAGTATGGGTCTCAATGTTTCTGATCTGATTTGCACTTATTTTTAAATCTTTATTTCTTGTTTTAGCAGCGACGAAAGTGTTGATTGTGTATGCCCACCAGAGCTCTGGCTCATTCAACGCTGCAGCCAAAGATGCCGCGGTGGAAGTTTTAACAGCTCAGGGCTGCACAGTGGAGGTATCTGACCTATATGCCATGAAGTTTAAAGCCACGGCTACTGCAGAGGACATCACTGGTATGTTAATATCTCACTGATCTGAAAATTTTGCTTTAATTTTTGAAGTGATCTTCAGAATTAAAGAAAATATTGTCTGCACAGGTGGAGCCAAGAGTACTGATAACTTCTGTTATGCTGAGGAGACCAAACTGGCGTGGGAGGAAGGAAAACTTTGTGCTGACATCACTGAGGAACAACGCAAAGTCACTCAGGCAGACGTCGTCATCTTTCAGGTAGAGCCTGAGTGACGGTAATGTGTCTGTGTTAAGCTCTCTATCTTTACTAACTTTAAGCCCTACTCCTCAGTTCCCCATGTACTGGTTCACTGTTCCCGCAATCCTGAAGGGCTGGATGGACCGGGTGCTCACACTGGGATATGCCTACTCAAAAGAGAAGCGATACAGCAATGGAATCTTCAAGGTAAAAGACCAAATCATGAGTCTAGTCATAGTCTAATGCTCCCCCCTCCCTGTGCACCACTTCCTAATCTGTTTGCTTTCTGCACAGGATAAGAAAGCCATGCTGTCTTTCACCACTGGATCTCAGGAGTCTATGTTTACTGCAAATGGCATTAATGGAGACATGAATGTCACACTGTGGCCACTACAGGTGCTGCATCAGGATGAATTGACTCAATCAAGCATTAAATGGGCTATTAAGTGGCACATCAAGTAATGATCAACATAAATTTGTTTCTCTCTCTAGAATGGCATCCTGCACTACTGTGGCTTCCAGGTTCTGGCCCCTCAGATCTTCTGGGCTCCACTTTACGTTCCATCTGAGAGTCGCAAAGCCATGCTGAATGACTGGCGTACACGACTGCAAAGTCTCCAGGGAGAAAAAACACTGTCCTTCACCCCTTTGGACTTCTTTGATGGGGAGAGGGGTTACCAGCTGAAGCCTGAGGTCCATGAGATGCATGCCACCAAGGAGTATGGACTAACAGTGGGAATCCACCTGGGAAAAATGCTACCACCCAATAACCAAATGAGAGCTGGAATCTGAAGACAGCGGGGCCTCATTTTATTGAGTGTTGGCTAGTCTTTAATTGAATAATGGGAAATAAAATGCTGACTGAAATATTCTGACTCTCTATTAATTGAAACTTGGTTCATTTTTTTTATTTTGTTTTTACAAGAGGTAGAGCCATGAAATCAATGTAGTTCAGTCTTGGTAAGTGATCCATCACTTTGTCAGCTTTAATGGCAATGGAGTCATTCTGGCAACTATTTTAGGCGGTTTTCTGGTAAGAAAAGTGGTAATTAGGCCATGTGATGTCCATTAAGCTCCTGCTGGACACTTATTGGCAAAGAGCACTACAATATAACTAGTTTAAAACAAAATACATCAGGCTTATTTGAGATAATGACCCAGTCTTGCTGATTTTCAGTTGTATATCAGCTCTTAAAGCTGCAGTGGGTGGAAATGGTGCAAATATGATTTAAAAAAAAAAAAAAAAAAAAAAAAATTTAAAATGTCACCATATCCTGACATGTCTGTCCAGTAAACCTAATGGAATCTGCAAGATTTCACAGGAGGAAAACAATCAGAGCTGATCTGGAGTCTATCTCTTAGCAGCTGACATTCATTGATAAATTCAGGCAGTGCTGAGAATCAATATTCTGTTACCGTAATGCCTATTTCTCACCTCAAATGTTTTCAGAAACATCTTATAGTTACTGTTTAGCTGTAAAATGAGAAAGTTTGTGACCCAGTAGCCATGTTGAGATAAGTTGAAGAATTACCTAGCACTGTCCACCAGCTGGAGCACAGCCAATAGGATCACTCTCTCCCCTGTTAAACCCTGTTGAACCCTGTTGAAAGAGATGGGAGGAGTACGCTAGTATCGAATGCTTGCAAAGACTTCTATCAAGCACAAATCAACTGACTGGAAATGCAAATAGCAGCTACGATGTTACAGCACATTTCACCAGACAAACACTGCATAAAACACAATATTAAGTAAAATGTGATGACAAGACAAATTCATTGTGTGCGCTACCTTGCTGCTGCTATGTCAGGTGTGTTTTTGTCTGTGAACTCGGGCTAGATAAATCTTAATGATATGGAAATCAGACTTGGATGGCCGTTTCATTGCACTTTTCTGTGTTGAAGGACATTTTTTTTTCCCCTGAGTTAAAAGTACAGTGAATTGCAGCATAACTTGCATGAAACAATTCTGCCTTTGAATATTTCTATAGTGCCTTTTGTAGATCTCTTTGTGCACATTTTGTCTCATCACTAGAGTGATATCCCCGTTCTGACTCCTCAGGTCTGCTTGGCCTCTTGGGAGAAATGCCCTGCCCTTTCCTGACTGCTTTGAAGGGGAGAAAGGTTTCCATCTGAAGTCTATTTGAAACATGCTAAACAAGGAGTTTGTCCTGACAGTGGGAACCCACCTGGGGAAACCACTCCTACTGAACAGCCAGATCAAAGCTGGAGGGTGGCGATGACTCTGCAAGTGCAATAAAGCTTAATTGCATGCTGATTCTTGAGGAACTTTTGACCTGAATGTTTGGGTGGGCTAAGTTGTGTGCATGTTTGTATTTTGGACCGGTTATTTTGAACAAATCAATCATCTTTCATGCCGTCTGGTTGAAGCTGAAGTGCTCTATGTATACAGACATGCAGGCGACCAAAGAGTCTGCTTGCAAGCGTGTTTGGGCTCTGCACAGAAACATAAGTGGAGAAGCACTTTTCTCAGAGAAGCAGCTTTTGTTTGGGTATGGAGGAAATGAGATGGGGGTTGGGTGAGGAGGCGAGGGGGAGCACGCTTAAGGAAATAGCCTTGCACTCTGATGTCCAGACCACAGCCTGTGACATGTAGGAACTCAACGGTGTGCATATTTCACAGCTGAGGTTTCACAAGGTCACTGTGTGTTTGTTTGTGTTCAGTCAGGTCCAGTTTCATAATCACCTGCCAGAACACGTTGAGATAATTTCCTTGTTTTGCTGTCAGAAAACAGAATAAATTCAGTGATCCTGAGGTGTCAAGTAACCAAAATAAAACTTTGAATTTTAATTTAATATTATGCTGAGGCCTTTCAGCTAAACACTTCCTTCCCACATGAGGAGTCGTAGCTGACAGTGTGGTTAAATTATGACTAGAGTGTGAAGTTTTTGAAATGTGAATCATTATGCACTAATTAGCTTCATCCTTATAATTAAAATGCACAAAGGCTGCATCAGTAGATCTACACAAAAACATGGACAAATCCTCCTTTGGTCAGTTTTTTTTTTTTTTTTTTGCTTTTTCAAGAGACATCATTGACCCAGACAGAAAATCGTAGACACAGTGTTTGTATTGCTAGGTTGTGAGGGCATTGAGTGTTTATGTATGTAATGGTTATACCACAGTCTCTGATCTGGTGTCTATCCGGCTTTCCCATTGTCCATCCCAGTTCTCCCACCCTGGCTGCAGGGAAGGCCATTTTTGTCCGGCTCAATGGGAGGAAGTGGGCACCGTTTTATGCCAGATAAGGAACAGAGTCACCGGAAAAGCAGTCCTGCTTTACTGAAAGCTCAAATACACACAATCATTCAGATAAAAAATTGCAATGTAATGTACAGATGAAGCCTGTAGGTTGAGTGGACCTGGAGATTTTTCATAACCTTGATCTTTAAACTTTAATCAAACTTTAAAGCTGAGCTGCTCCAAGAAGAAAACACCTTTAAATGAGAGGACTGATACTACACTCATGTCTTAGCTTAGCTTGGCACAAAGATTGGAAACAGGAGTGAACAACTAGCACGCTCTAACAAAAGCTGAGCCAATACTGCTAGCAGAATACCTTAATATGTAGGCGACCATGAGGGTGGTAGCCTATTGAGCTTCTCATCTAAACCATGGCAAGACAACAAATATTTTTTCAAAAACTGTCAATATTGCTTTAAAGTAAGGGTTGTCAGCTGGCCACTCCTCCTCGGTTTAACCTTCGAAAGGGAGAGAGAGAGCAGCAATGGTCGAAGAGAAGAAGAAGAGAAAGAGCAGCACTAGTGAGAATTAAAGCAGTGAATCAGAAATATAAAACATTATTTTTTTGATTGTTTCTCAGTGGTTACATTCTAAAACACATATAAACACGCGGCTAACTGCACACAGCAGACGAGAGACAGAGGAACAGGGGAACTCACAGCGGTGTAACAAACTCGCTGTCATACGTCAAATACAGCCGCAAAGCATATAAAGGGGGACTTGTGCCCATCAATGTATAGCGTAATTCTTGTGCCTTGGTATTAAAAGCCAAGGGGCGTGACAAAGCAGTGATATTTGACCATCTGAATGGGCTGCACACCCTGTGTGCTGCTATGGGCTGGGGGTTACACCCCGACATGGGGCCTAAAGGCTGTTTGCAAACGCCCAGAAGCGTCACAAGTAAAGCAAAATAATAAGAGAAGAGAAAATACAGCCAGAGGGCTGCAGAGTCTCTGCAGAAACAGACACCACCATACACTTCCACCGGGGCATACGTGATGAATTAGAGGGATTATTTTTTATATATCTATATGTTTTGTAGGAAATTGTTGCATATTATACCTTTACAGGAATAAAGACATGTAAATATGAGAAGTATTTACATGCATGATTCCTTAAAGCTGATGCCTGCAGTGCCCAGCCAGATGTGATTAATTGTTCTTCGTTGACTTTTGGGTGTTTTGATTAGGGCCATAAATGGGTCCCTGTGTTTGCACCAGATGTCATAAGGTTAACAACAGGCCAGCCATTAAACACTATGACCCAAAACAGACAGGAAAGAGAGAGAGAAATAGAGAGAGCGAGAGAGAGAGAAAGAGAGAGAGAGAGATGGCAAACTGCAGGAGAAAGAGGGCTCAGATGAGAAATGAGGAAACTTATTTATACCAACCTTTCTCTCACTCTTTCAGAGGCTACATTAAAATCCAATTAATCATACCTCAACGAAAAACCGCAACTTGTTGAACTTTGCCTGCGTGTGAGAGTGCGTATGAGAGTATCCATATACACGAGGAAAGCGAGGCACAGTTCAAGGCAGTTATATTAAGATTGGCAGCAGGAAAGGTTCGTAACGAAGAACTACATTTGTGTTTCCCTTTATGCTTTTTAACTGAACTTCTAACTGCCCCCTTTACCTTCGAATCACAGAGTGTCCATTGTGCATTCGCCATCATTATGAAACTGAGGAATTCACTCTGACATCTGAGCACAATCATCCTCCAAACTACACCAATCATAGTAGCCTCTTAAATTATTCTTGCAGCACATTCAGGGAGTAACTCTCCATACCTGAGACACTACACAAAATATTTCAGGTTGAACAGCCTTTGGAATGGCAAGCGATAAACTGTTTTTATGGTTTTATTTTCTCATAAATTCACTGTGTAAACTACTAATCTGAAAATGTGTGTGTGAGTGCATCAAAGATAACTCTCTCAGGGCCCTGTTTGTGATCACAGCCTGAACAGCTGCTTAGATAAAATAATAAAAAAAAGGTGGACTAAAACAGCTGTGGAGGAACACAACCACAAAAAGAGCCAGGGAGCTCTTTATACAAGGTCCAAAAAAGGACAGAAAAACACGGGTGAAAAAATAATAACAATCACTGCCTCCTTCCTCTTTTCATGAACTCCTGCAGGATGTGTCTTTCATGCCTTGCTCTTTTCATCCTCATCTCCATCCTTCTTTTGTGTTTGCCTTCTCCTCTCACCGGTGTGAAAATGCACAGGAAACTTTTACCACAATGGGACTTTTCACACATCTTTTGCTCATTAGGGATTTGAGCATTCACTGGAGGCATATTTCTCCGGGGGAATAGACTGTATTTTACCACATATAAGCAAACACTTTCACAAATCATCTGTAACGTAACCAATCACTGCTCTCCACCCCACACACGAAGGTGAAAAAACAAAGGTGATCAAGCATTTTCAGTCAGTTAGTTTGCCACTAACAGTTAGATCTTCCCCTTCCACTGATACCTTTAAAACTTGTCTAAAGACCCATCTCTTTTCTTTATTCAATCAAGTATCTCCATGAAAACATGCCTGACTGCACTCACACTTTTATTTGTTTGTATTTAATTGTGTTGTTTGTGCATTACTGTTGTCATATGAATGCCTTTATTCTAGGGCTATGAATCGATTAAAATATTTATCGCAAATTTATCATACATTTTTTTATCTGTTCAAAATGTACCTTAAAGGAGATTTGTCAAGTATTTAATACTCTTATCAACATGGGAGTGGGCACATATCCTTGCTTTACATATACCCTCACAGGTACTGCATTTAGCATAAAAAACATGCTCAAAACATATCGTGGGAAACTGCAGCCCAACAGGCAACAACAGCTGTCAGTGAGTCAGTGTGCTGACTTGACTATGACTTGCCCCAAACTGCATGTGATTATCATAAAGTGGGCATGTCTGTAAAGGGGAGACTCGTGGGTACCTATAGAACCCATTTTCATTCACATATCTTGAGGTCAGAGGTCAAAGGACCCCTTTGAAAATGGCCATGACAGTTTTTCTTTGACAAAATTGAACGCAATTTCCTGTAGAACATGGCGGCCAACTCTGTAAAGAGGACCGGCTCTGTATGTAGATATAAATGGTTCATTCTAAGGTAACAAAAACCCAATTCTTGATTGAAGGAAAACATACTTCTGCCAATAGATCCCTCTAACTATTACACACGCATCCTTTAAATTTTCTACACAAATAAACATGCGTGGACTTGACAAATCAGGCTCCTGAGATTCACTTCACTCAGCTCACAATGGCAGTGATGGGGTCCAGGCAAGCCTGTTCTGTGCAACTTTGAGTCACTTGCACGGAAGGCCTGCCATCATGGTTTTGATGAATGGACGGACATCAGGCTATTGGCCTCCATTCAGGCTCTGATGTATGGAGTGCCTGGTACAGGGAAGCTGACGTGAGGCAGCAAAGCTGTTTCGTATTTACGAGCCAAGGTTTGAGTGCGGCGGGGGATTCGGGGAAGGCTCTTGGTGGTTTGGGGCGTCAGAGTGACAGGGTTAAGACTGCAGTCAGCCATTATGCCCCTCTCTAAATCCTTCTCCATATTGTAATGAGAAGCAGATCTCTGCTATCTCCACCACAGTCTGCAGAGGGATGGGAGAGCAGATGGTGCACACAGCACATCCTGTCTCTCACTTCTGTTTGATCCCTTGCTCCATGTTGACTCCTCTTCTCTTTCTATCTCCGATTCAGTCTTCTTTGTGGCTTTTGTTTCATGCATCTCCCCTGGATATTACTTCTACTGTCAAATATTGGTATAAACAATGAAAACTACAAATGGCCTCATATGTTTGTGTCTATGTAGCTGAAGCTCAGATGAGACTATGAGGAAAGACTTGATGAATGAATGGGAGTGCTCGTGCCCCTCACTAGGAGCTCCAGGCACGCAGGGCTCAACTCCAGATGCTGCCTGGGTTGCCACATCCTGGTCGAAATCCCCATGCAGTGCTGCGTTCGCTTGTGTGTATGTGATCGGTGGGGAGACCATGAATGGGAACCACCTGGGACAGAGAAAAATGGCTTGAGGTAATTTTCCATTAAATGTTGCTCTGCTGATTTTGATCATTTTTTTCTGCCACAGGGTCATTATTAAAGGACATGATATTTACAGCATATCATCATTAAATCTTTCCCCATTGAAGCGAAACAGGCTTCATTCTGCATGTTTATGTCCATTATTTATTCCACCATCTTATGTGAGTGCCGTGGAGTTGTGTTTACATCCAATAAAGCCAGCAGTGTTTGGTTTTCCCTAAGTGCTCACGCTCTTTTCAAACTTGACATTTCTTGTTTGCAAATGGAACGCCACTTTGTCTATGTTAAATCGGCCTGTTTACCACTGATGTAAAGTTTCAAGTTAAACCATGAACTTGATCCCGGTGACAGCCCTTCAACACTGAGGCTTTCGTGCACAGCCATGGGATAGCGAGGCAACACCTAAAGGAAATGTAGCCGGTGAAGCTGTTGCTGCAGGCTTCTCCAAAACACCAGCGCATTCCAGCAGCGATGCTGATGGTCCATTATTCATTTAGCGTGACAGGACAATAGGGGTGAAAGTTAGCCACCTTATCTGTGAACTCTGTGTCAGCAGCATGGAAAGACAGTGTGTTGGGAAGCATACATCAGGATTGTCAGGATAGGATTACTAGATTAGAGTTGCAGGCCCCAGGGGACACAGTGAGATGGACACCTTCTTGTGCAGCCTGTGGACAGATTCTGTCATTCGCTAATCCATAGCGGACACTCATTGTCCCCTGGAGCGAGACTTCATTTTTTACCCATCTTATATGATCCCAGTGACCTGGCTCATATTAATGAACATAGTGTGTGTTTGAATGCAAGAGTTGTGAATGGGTGGGGGTGAACAGAAACCTGTAATGTTTGGGGAAAGAAGAACGTGCACTGTTTGGGTTACTGCTGCATGCAGAGATGATAGACAAAGTCAATGGACTGTGTGAGTCACAACCGGTCATAGTCAACAACTAAGCATGAATTCACTGACAGATTCAGTGAGGTCAGAGAAGGAGAAAAAGAAAGAGCAAAGAGAGAGAGAGAGAGAGAGAGAGAGAGAGAGAGAGAGAGAGAGAGAGAGAGAGAGAGAGAGAGAGAGAGAGAGAGAGAGAGAGAGAGAGAGAGAGAGAGAGAGAGAGAGAGAGAGAGAGAGAGAGAGAGAGAGGCAATGTAAAAGCCTTAAAGCTGCTATAATCAGTGTTTTTTAAGCGGCAATGTCTGTCGGTCGATCTACCTCTTTGCTCCAGACTGAAATATTTTTGCATTGCAATGAAATGTTCAAGGTCTAAAATGGATGAATCCCCTGACTTTTCCTCCAGCACCACCATAAATTTGACAGTTGTGGTTCAGAGTGAAATGTCTTGATAGCTGAGGTGATCCTCCGACTTTTATTCTAGTGCCGCAGCCAGGTCAGTCATTCAGTGATAGGTCTCTACATCTACTTTGATTGGTACAATATTTTGTTCAATGGGATGGGATGCAGGAAGCAATATACAAAGTATTTTCCACTTATTTTTCTTCATAGCCATCATGGTATGGTGTTAGCACCTTTTCATTTCTGGGATTCACCTGAATTTTCTTAGTTTTGCTCTTATCTCAGGTTAGCGGCCAAGAGCACTCATAGTAAGATACAAAGATCTCATCTCAATTATGTCTTGAGGGAGTTTTAAACATGTGATTAACATTGTAAACTGGAACAAAACAAAACAAAAAATACAAAAAATTACTTGGTTATGTTTGCCAACAAAACTACTTGGTTAGGTTTAGTAAAACATTGTGATTTGGCTTAAAATAAATATGATTATTATTTAAGTTCCATCCATCCATCTGCAGCAGCTTATCTCATTAAGGGTCAGGGGGTTGCTGTAACCGATCCCAGCTGGCATTGGGTGAAGCCGGTACACTCTGGACAGGTCGCCAGTCCATCACAGGGCACATAGAGACAGACAACCATTCACTCTCAAACTCACACCTACAGGCAATTTTGAGTCTTCAATTAACCTGCGTCTTTGGACTGTGGGAGGAAGCCGGAGAACCCGGAGAAAACCCTCTGTAACACGGGGAGAACATGCAAACTCGACACAGAAGAGCTGTTGTTGTGAGGCGACAGTGCTAAACACTGCACCACCATGCAGCCCGTCATTTAAGCTACGGATGCAAATCAACATTGGTTTAACACAGGACACAAACAGCGGCCTCCTGGATGAAAGTCCTGTGTTGATTACCCATCCACTCTGTCCTCCTCCCTACGCCAACTTCCAGGGACTATGATTAGAAACATATTTGTGATATGTCAATAAAAAAATCAAATGTAATCTGACAGAAATAACGTTTCCCTCAAAACATATTGACTAGGCTGTTTTTTTGTATGGGTGTGTAATTTTTAGGAGACTGGAGAACATTGTGCAGCATTTAGCAGAGTCAGATATTTCCCTTTATGAGTTGGTATAGAGCAAACAATGCAGAACTAAAAGACGAAGGGATACTGGACTTGCCAGATGACCAGAAACCCGACTCCAAGTTCACCATAGTTCACCGTGTCACCTTAAAAAGATGACGATATGTCAGTACATCTCGTTTATGCTGCCCCCAAGTGGCCAAGAAAATCTAGTTAAAGAAATAATTTATTTCACATTCCTTTTAAACACAAAACATTTGTGGTATATTCTCACTCTTTCTGCATATTTGATATTTGAGCAGTTCTAAGGTTTCACTAACATTAAGGAGCTGGTGTGAAGGGATGCTCTGTCAATGTGAGGAATGCCTCGGTTGCTGCATTCCCTGACAGGGACGCTCTTTTTCTGCCAAACACGCACCTGCACGAACATATCCCTGAGATACACAAAAGATCACCTCATCACAAGCTCGCAAAATATCTGCAGTGACAAAACACTGGCTCGAAAACCTCAAGACAAAGCCCAACTGAACAAATAGCTGCCAATCTTTTGTCCTTGTTCACACACTCCTTCACAAGCTCCATCCTCTCCTTGTGAGCTCTGCTTTCAGCCTCACTCACACAGGCCCTTATCCTCCCGGACGATAATTGTAAATGAATAAGTAATTAAGTGAAAGATGAGTGAGGTTAGAAGAGCAGGGGATAAGGAGGAATGTGAGGGAGTAGACAAATGCAAGAGGGAGCCTCAGAGCGGGAGGGAGGGCGACGGTAAAGATGTGGTTGAGAATGAGTTTGAGAGGGACCCTCTGAATGGAGATTTGCACAAAAATAGATTGTGTCTGTCAGACCCCCCACCGTGACGCAGGACCAGACTACAATAGAAGCGGCAGTCATTAGGAATAACTCTCTCAATCTTTCTTCCTCTGTTACCCTCAACTTTTCTCCTTCACCCCCCCCCCCCCACACGTTCTTTTACGTCATCGCCACTCTGTTTTCCTCTTGCAGTTGCCGACTGTTTTCCATCTCCTTATCCGTTGATCGTTTCATTTGTCCCGTGTGTAAAAACAAGTATGAGGAACTTGGCCTTGTCTAAGTTGAACAGAGTCATACTGTGTGAATACACTCTCCAAAAAATGAAGGACACACACTTGCATTTGAATAGTGGACAAATTAAACTGTGGATGTTGCTTTGAGCATGAACACATGTCGAGTAAAACTGTAGGTGTCCAACACATTTTCACAGCAGTTTGTGAAATAGTCACAAAATTGTATCTATTTGATTCGCGTGCCTAGACATGAATTACCTTTTTTTTTTTTTTTTTTTTTTTTTTTGCATGACACTCAGCATGACTTTCAACAACGTGATACAAATGTCAATTTCTGCTCCAGTCTTTTTAAAATAAAGTTACTTTCAGAATAGATCAGCTTGGTTAGGTTTAGACAAAAACTACGTAGTTAGGTTTAGGAATAGATTGACTTGGTTAGTCCTAAACAACTAACTACTTAGATAGGTTTAGGAAAAGATCACTTTAGTTAGGTGTAGGTAACAAAAATGCTAAGTTAGGTTTAGGAAAAGATTGCAGTTTGAGTTAAAATAACTTTGGAAGTGCTGTAACTGAAGTACGGAAGTCGTGCGGCAAATCAATCAACTATGACTTGTGGTTTCACATGGGACATAAACACCGGCCTCCTGGGCAAAAGGCCTGTGTTTTTTGACTCACCCATCTCCTCCCTACGTGGCGTTCACCGTTCTTTATACTTCCCGATTCACAATTCTATGTCTGTGTCTATGTATACGAATAAATACAATAAATTTTGTGACTATTTCACAAACTGCTGTGCGACTGTTGCATGTATAGCATGGACAGATGTACCAGTAATAGAATTACAGTATTTACAAAAATGGAATTACAATTATTACAATTACCTGCAATAACTGTTTTTTTTTTTTTTTTTTGGGGGGGGGGGGGGGGGGATACTTTCAGAAACAAGCTGTCAACTCAACATTGACCTTTCACCTTTTAAGTTAATATGGTGAACTGTTTTAGCTAATTCATTTGGAGTCGTGTTTCCAATAAATGTAAGTCAACCAAAACAAACAAACAAAACGGTCAGATAAGTCAAACTTTATTCAGTTTTAATAACTCAATAACTTCAATTACTCTCGCATTTTTCAGTTGTAACACATGAAGTACAAAACAATACACTCACTTTTCAGTTCATTCCTCTTCCACAAATCCATCAAATCCTTCATCATCAGTGTCTGAGTTAAACAGCTGGGTGATTTTAAGTGCGCCTTATAGTGTGAAAAATATGGTGTGTAACATGATATTTAATACCTTGAACAGATTCAGGCAATACGTGCAAGTGTTTGGAGTGAAGGCTGTGGATCACAGAAAAAAATGAACAATCAACTTTGACTCATTTGATTTCACTTGACTTAATAAATTTTGCCCTGCACACTATTTGGTGTTTGCTTGTTTGTTGCTGAAGTACATCTCTTAAAATGCTTCTTAATACTGCTTTTACAAACAAACTTAAGAACCTATTTCTAGCAGAAGTTATATATGGTAGCTGGATGGCTACCATGCGTACACACACACACATACGCACGCACGCACACACGCACATATACACACACACACACACACACACACACACACACACACACACACACACCCACACCCCCTGCTGTTCCCAGTCCGGCCTCCCTGTGAATGAGGGCTGCAGAACAGAGGTTGGCAGCAGTCTGCAGGGCTACGGATGCTTATCAGAGAGGCTTACAAATCCCCCCTGATGCTCCTGATACGGAGGACAATGGGTATGCGTGCGTAGTGGGAGCTCTCTTTAAAGCCTCATTGAAACTGACTTCACTACTCTGCTCTTTAATGAGGTCAGCGTAACCTGCTGGCTGTAATTCATCACTGAATACAGGGCATCCAGTCATAATAAACTTCAGTGGGGTGACCTGCACAAGTCAACAATATCTTCTTCCTATGAAAACACGCTGACATACTGTACCTGGTTATGTCAATACTTCAATCATTGGATGTGACAGCAAAAGAATTACTTTCACATATGAGCTCTATCAAAGTATATTATCATTATTTTACAACTGAAACATAATTAATGTTTCAAATCCCACTGTTTCTTTCTCCCTTTTTGTCATTCTGTGTCTTTGTATTGAACTTGGGGGGGTTAATTGCCCTGGTGGGAGCAGCTGTGAGGCCACCAGAGTTGCAGGTGAGCTTTCAACGGCTCTCAGTAAACATGCGAGCCTCCCACAATGCTTTGGGCTGCTTCCAGAGGATGTGTCTGAAATGAGACTGAATAAGGCTCAAACGACAATGAAACAACAAGGCTTCTGCAGCTGACGTTCATATTTTTAAGACAAGCAAAGAAAAAAAATCACCTTGCACTGAGATTTAGTCAGAATGACTAAATAGCAGAAACTGCCATCAGATTAAAATATAAACGAAATCAGGACTACAGGGTTTGGTGTTGTTCGTTATTCAGAGGGTGTTTACAGTTACCTCAGTAGGACTGGCTGGGGTTCAACCCGTTTGTCGGTTTTGGGTGGAGGCAGAAGATGGCAGATGTGGTTTACTGACTGTTTAGTTGGTTGCTGAATCATGATAAAAATGCAATAAAAAGCTATTAAATTTGATGTAAAATGTATAATTTCTCAAGTTTGCATTTATCATATTACTCTGTTTTTTTCTTACAGACCCTTTTCTGCTGATGCGTGCATGCATGTGACTATGTGCTTTGTATACTGATAATATTCAATTGAATTATATGATTGGATCAAGGAAGTTATAGACATAGACCTGCATGCCATATACAAACTATTATATGGTAAAATACAATGTAATGTTGAATTATATGAACGTATAATTATGTATCACCATTTATTATGTTTTATTAGCCTGTATAGAGCAGTCACTAAATCAGCACACACACACACAACATAAATTAACAATTAAAAGGTAATAGATATTTATATAGATAAGTTATAGGCACAAAACGACCTGTATAGCAAATAAAAACGGGTTGCAACATACAATTTAATGCTGAATTAAATGATTTATTATGCATTTTTATGTTTATAGCAGCCAGTAATCATAATAAAAATAATAACAAAGATCACTGTTGCAGAACATGTGTGCAGCATCTAAAGAGGTAGGGGTGTCCTTTAAAAAGCTTTGGGACTTTATCTAAAATGTGCTGTTTTTTGATTGCATGTACATTATAATATTAGGATATGGCGTTTTTTCTTACATTAGTCATTTTCCTAAAACGCTCAAACACTCTTTGTACGAAACATAGATAATAACATATAATATTGTCTGCAGTGCATGCCATATTACTGACATGTATGGACTTGCACGCCATATAAAACCTTGCATGACACGGATAATGTTTAGCGATATGAAAATGTTATATTATGTGTGTTACATATGGAGAGTCGTAAGCAGGAAATTCCACGTCTTCGTTTTTTTCCGTCTTGGCCGAAACTCGGCGGTCTGCTTGCTGTTTATTGAACGCCTGAGGCGATGCCATGTCAATACGCACAGAGCTGTTAGGACCAGCCTTGGAGGCGTAGCTCCTCGGAGTATCAGCAAGTGCAGAACAAGGAACAGGCTCAGATTCACTGAAGCAGGCGGAGGGTAGCGCACACTAGTTCACCAGCTGAAGTTATCATTGAGCACCAAAACTCAGCGAAAACAAATCTTTAAGAGCGAGGGAGCAGGAACCAGAAAAGGTAAGCTGCTTAATTACAGGAGCTCGTGTGGAACAAGAGAGTGTTCGGGTAGATTGTCGCCTTTCTAACACTTGAAAAACCCCATAGATGGTCGATACCTGCGATAATCAGTGCGCACTGTATATATGAAAATATACTTAAATAGTTTACATTTAACAACTTTATTAACTCTTATTATTACAGATACAAAACCAGGATAAAACCATGTGCCAAATATTGTTACTAAAATAGAAACAGGAAGTTCCTGTAGGAATATTACATCATTTATCACATTTAGGTGTCTTTTTGTAGTTCTCCATCTTCCCAGCCAGCGCGCCTCTGCTGTTTATTTGTCTCTGAGTGAGGCTCTTGTCTGTATACCGAGCTGACTTCTGATAAGAGAAGTTTGTTTCCAGCCTGATAGAAATCAACAAAGACAACAATGACATTGTGTGTTTGTCGTCAGTAGCAGTCTGGGATCTGTCGCTGGATTCTGTGCTTGTGCGTAAAGACGCACAAGGCAACACGGAATCCTGTATAACTATCTGAAAAGGCAACTACTTTATCCTCCCAAACTAAAACCTGTATACAGAGAGTGGCTGACAGGAGAAACTTCTGACAAACGCGGTGCACCTGCACCATTCTTGTCGGCAGCATTAACACATGAAAATCGCCTTCACTTGCTTTTATTGTCTGTGTATTGGGTAACAAAAGACGTTTTCAGCTAATTTGTAAGTGGATGCTCGCGAGCTGGGGAGAGAGAGAGAGAGAGAGAGAGAGAGAGAGAGAGAGAGAGAGAGATGGGCTACATCTCTGTTATCTGGCGGTGTGGGTGTTAAGAGGTTAATTAGCTTGAAGCCTGTGGGGCTACCTGGCACCTCCAGGTATTTTCCATATAATATGAGGGAATTAGACAGAGACCATTGTGAGGGATTATCTCAGCATAGAAAATCCCTCCATTAGAATGAATGGCACTCTCCAGTGTCTCAAAATAATTGAAAATAAAATTAAATGTCAGGTTTCTTGACATTCCTTGAAAACTGTTTTATTACAGGCAGTGGTGGAGGAAGATCCATTACTAAGTAGAGTTGGCAATACTTGTTGAAGTATGAAAAAGATCACTATTTACAAAGTAATCTATTACAGGCAAGAGTCCTGCATTCAGATTGGTGAAGAGTACTAAATCTTCTGTCACGGTTTTTGTAATTTTATATTGCAGTTAACTGTTCATTAATGTCTATTTTTGGTGAATCTGCTGATTTCAATATCTGCATCAGTCACATTGATACAAAAATCATTAAAAAATTGAATATTTTCATAAAGCAGTCTAGCGCACTAAGTGTAAACAATATTTTTCAGCTGACGGAGCTTATTTTAACTACTTGTATTTTAATATGTGACATTTTATCATATTTTACAAGCTGATCAGGTGTATAAAACTGGAACCTACAAAGTAACTGGTAAATGTAGCTGTCAATTAAATGTGGATTAAAAAGTACAATATTTGCCCCTGAAATATGGTGGAGTAGAAGCAGAAAGTAGCATAAAATGGAAATAAAGTTAACTGATAACAGATAACTAAAGCAGACATAACACACACTCGACAGCTGCATGTCTTAATATGTTCCAGGTGTCCTTGTATACATTTTCACTTTTTCTTTCATCATCTCCTCTGTGACTTTGTGCCAATTATCCCGTGTACAGCAACAAGTCTCCTGCACAGACAGATGTCTGACGCGGTCACATTTCACTGCTTTCTGGCGTGCTGTGTCACCCAGTGGTCGGCGACCCTCGTTTTAACCTTGGGTCGGACCATTTTGCAGGCGTCAAGCCTCCTGCTGATCTCTGCGCACAATTCACTCTGTGGGCGTACAGGTCAGTCAGGGGTGACAGCGGGGTTAAGTCACTCATGTTCTGGTTTTGATCTATTACCTTTCACCTCTGATCTCTCACACCATGGAAGGCTGCCAGTTAGGAGAGCTAAGTAAGACATCACAGCAAAAAAAAAAAAAAAAAAAAAAAAAAAGCAGCGTATTTGTGGTCCTTTAGGCTCACATAAATATTGGCATGCTAAGCTGCTACTACCTCTGTGATCTTGCATATTACTCCAGTCACCTTACGCATTAATGCTGCCTGTATTGTGTGCATGTGTTCCTGTGTTATGAGATTCAGATGTTGTAAAATGACGTATTCAAGCAGCCTTTTCTTTGATCATCTGGGTGGTGACAGCTCCTCTCTCACCCTCTCCTCCAAGAGCAGAAGACTTTTTTTTCCTATAACAAGCATGGTAAAGGGACAGCATTCTTTAAAATGGCATCGGGTTTCCCACCCTGACCAACGCTTTATCTTGGAATGCCCGGAACGCTCCGGAAATACACCCTGTTTGGATTTCTCGATCCCACTTCCTTATGTCTATTCTGCACTCTGTGCTAGTGGAGCTAATGTAAACATTTATTGTACTGCCCCCCGACTGCACATCAATCACGGCGAACTCCTGCGTTTGTGACAAGGCAACAGGGCGCTTCTATTAACTCATGAAAGCAGTGTTTTAACAAGTTAACCGCATTAAGATTCTTCAGGATCCGGTGGCGTACCACAAGTGGCTCTATGTTTTATTAGCTCATGCTACTTGGAGTCCACATGGGTAAAATAAGCCATGCTTTATGAACAGAAAATTGCAGGTAGTGTTTAGTTGTTGGATATTTATCCAGATAAATGTATGCTGCAAGAAATGATGAGTTGACGTTGTGTTTTTACAGGCTCTACCCCAGTCAGAAGTGGTGTGTGTTACCTCCCAGTGGTGTGTGGTCCTCTCTCATCGCTGAAAATGAGTCTGAGCACCAGTGAGCTGGAGGACCTGTGGGAGTCATTGGGGGACCTCAACTTCTCCGAAGCCTTTAGCAACATAACGAGTGTGGACACGATGGTGTGTGCCACAGCTTTCAACCGCAATGCTCTGCTCTACTCCATGTGTGTCCTCTACACTTTCATCTTCATCGTCGGCCTCGCCGCCAACGCTCTGGTCCTCTGGGTAAACATTCGTGCCCAAAGAGACTCCACCCCTCGCCATGAGACGCACATGTACATCGCCCACCTGGCAGTCGCGGACCTGTGTGTGTGCACCACCCTGCCCGTGTGGGTGAGCTCGCTGGCCCAGCACGGCCACTGGCCCTTCGGCGAGGTGGCGTGTAAACTCACACACCTGCTGTTCTCCGTCAACCTCTTCGGCAGCATCTTCTTCCTGGCCTGCATGAGTGTGGACCGCTACCTGAGTGTGATGAAGCATGGAGACAATGAGGGAGGTGCGCGTAGGAAGCTGATCCGCCGCGGAGCATGTGTAGGGGTGTGGCTTCTGGCTCTGGTCGCCTCCCTACCAGACACCTACTTCCTGCATACTGTGAAGTCGACACATGGGGACACCATGCTGTGTAGGCCCGTGTACCCAGAGGGAAACCCCAGGGAGTGGATGGTGGGCGTGCAGCTGAGCTTCATCCTGCTGGGTTTTGTTCTCCCCTTCCCCATCATTGCAGTGTTTTACGTCCTGCTTGCCAGAGCGTTCACCTCTTCATCATCATCATCATCCTCTACAGTGGAGCAGGAGCGTCGCGTGAGCCGCAGGGTGATCCTGGCATACATCGTGGTGTTTTTAGGCTGCTGGGGGCCCTACCATGGTGTCCTCCTAGTCGACGCCCTGTCTCAGCTGGGCATAGTGCCTCTGACCTGTGGCCTGGAGAATGTGATTTACGTGGCCTTACACCTCACCCAGTGCCTGTCCTTGCTCCACTGCTGTTTCAACCCAATCCTCTACAACTTCATCAACAGAAACTACCGCTACGACCTCATGAAGGCCTTCATCTTTAAGTACTCCACGAGGACGGGCTTGGCGCGCCTCATTGAGGCTTCCAACATGTCCGAGACTGAGTACTCTGCTGTGGCTGTAGACAACCCACCACAGATCTGAAACTTTACAAAACTCAAATAGCAACTTCAATGCTGTTTCTAAATCTAAATGACTATAATGCAATATAAACTTATGTTACAACCGATTTGTTCTTATTACAATCTGTCCACGCAGAACATCCTTTGTACAGAAATCTTCTTGAGTCATGTAGAAAAGCTTGAATACTGGCTATTATCAGCCGATTAAACTGTTGTCAGGCTATTAAATAGATATTATCAGTCACTATAAGCACTATAGATGTGGATCACTAGGGGCCTGCTACACCCATTAGTTGTTTTTTATCATCTATTCACATGGTAGATCACTGAAAGAAGGTATAAAAGAACACAACAGCAACCTCTAGCAACTGTAGTAATTATAAGAAGTGAAAGTCAGTCGCTGTAGTATAGATGGCCTGAAAATCCATATGGGGTTGAGGTTGGTGGCAAAGGCCGGAGTTCATATCCCATAATGTGTAGTTGTCTTTGTGTTCACAAGAATTAAGTTTAGCGTTCACTTTTGTAACAGTTATTTGAAGCCAAAACACAAAACACAAGTATTTTTGTTTGTTGTTGCCTAAAGAAGCTGTTTTGTTTGTGTTCAAAACATAATGTTTCATGCAGTTTACATGTTGCTTCTAAGTTTTGCTTTGACTCACATCTACGGGGCTTATAGCAACCGATAACGCCTATTTAATGGCCTGATGACAGTCTAATCAGGTCCTAATATCAATGTTGATTGACTGATTTAAAAGCACTTAGAAAACAGTTTCATTTTAACAGCTGATACTGAAATCAAATTAATTCTGTCCTTCATTTTTAAAGCCAAAACAGTGGCTATAAATGTGTAAAATCATTGTTGTATGTGTATGTAGGATTGAATATATAAATGTTGTGCTTGTGTCTGTGTATGTAGGTTTGAACGTGTATATGTGTGTGTGTGTGTGTGTGTGTGTGTGTGTGTGTGTGTGTGTGTGGTATACATAATCTGACAGGCATTGAATATTGATAGCAGAGTAATATTGTTAATCTTTTTTTGTATGAAGTTGTATTTATATACTGTACATTGTGCCTCTTTTGTGTTGAAAATCAAAGTCTTCTCACACTGATGTCAGCTAGTTAGTGCTCCACTTCATACAGCACTGCTTCATCATTATAGTCCAGCCACTGGTGTCTGGCTCAGTGTTTTAGTCCTGCTGTCTCATTGTTAATCAGAACCTCACGTCATATCAGTTGGATCCTCCAGAAAAATTATTGATATCAATCAAAATCAAGCTTTTCCTGCAACTAAGTTTGGTAAATGATTTAGAAAATTGTGTTCTGTGCTGCATAGTTAAAGGAATAGATTGACATTTTTTTGGAAACGTTACTAAGAGTTAGATACCACTCTCTTGCCTGTACACTAAATATGAAGCTACAGCTAGCTGCTGATGAGCTTAGCATAGTATAAGAACTGGAAACAGTTGGAAACTCTCTGTCAGAAAGCTAAAAAAAACCCAGCTTAATAACTAATTACCATGCTATATTCATCTATCTGCAACCGCTTATCCCATAGGGGGTGCGGGAGGCTGGAGCTGATCCCAGCTGGCATTGGGTGAAGGTGAAGGACAGGTTGCCAGTCCATCACAGGGCACATAGAGACAGACAACCATTCACACTCACATTCACACCTATGGGTAATTTAGAGTCATCAATTAACCTGCATAGCTTTGGACCGGAGACCTGGGCTAACACAGAATGGCCCCAAGCTGGATTTGAACGTGCCACCCTCTTGCTGTGAGGCGACAGTGCAACTACACCACTGGGCAGCCTAACATTAACATTTGTTTATTTAAGCCATACAAAAAAAAAAAAAAAACGTTTTGGGGAGGATCATGTGTTTGACTATTTCTTGGCTTGTATGCAATGACTTTCTATTGTCTTCCAGTCTTTGCGCCAAGCTAAGCTAAGATTATCACATGCTGGCTTTAGCTTCATGCTTAGCATACAGTCACTGTATTGACTTTCTCATCTACTGTAACTTTCTGCAAGAAAGCAAATAAGCATATTCCCTAAAATGTCAAACTACTCCTTTAAAAAAGCCATGGTGTTGTGTTTGCAAATGATTTACATTGTCCATACAACAAATTATTAACTGTCTTTTGGCTTTAAATATTCCCAAATGTTGTGGAGGATTCAACTGGGACTACTGAGCTTTAAGAGTAGATAGATGTAGCTCCTGTGTCTTCTAAAATGTACAGTATTACACAATATACTGGACGGACACTATATTTTGCATCAGTGCTAATGGCGGAAAGGATGCACATGTCCATGTGGTATTAATCTTCTTGTTTTCATCCTAGAGGCCACAGACGGCTAAAACCTTTATGACCAAATCATATAAATGAATAGCTTCTCTACCTTCATGTAAGCAGCAGCTGTGGTGTGTATCAACCGTGTTTCTTAGGGACCAAATAACAAACAAAAGAACATCACTGCATTTCTTTGTGTGTGTGTGTGTGTGTGTGTGTGTGTGTGTGTGTGCATGTCACAGCTTGAAACCCAGAGATGACGTTTTATGTGTCATAAACATTGACTTATACAGTTGTTGCAGGAAGCAACATATTCTTTTTGATACGCTGACATAGAGCACATTGTGCCATGTGATTGGTTACACATGTATGCTTTTACACTGAAAAGATTTCACGATGCAATCAGAAAAGACTGGGGACACGAACATGTGTCTACAAGAACAGAGGCATTCCTTTGGAGTTGTAATGTGTAACATGTGTCTTGTTATATATTAAATACAGAGAAAATGTTTTGCCTCGGTGCCTCCGTTTCTTTGGCTCTTGTCAAAATAATCTCACAACTTAATGTCCTCCATGCCTCGAGATTCCTAAAATAATGTGTTTTAACCGAGAAGCGCCAATGGCATGTGTTTTGGAATTGCTTTTACTGCTCCATTTGAGGCATTGAATTCATGCATAACAAGCAAACTCATCCAGCTGAAACATAACATCGCGTTGTGCGGTTTCTTCCAGCTGTCGTGTGATTTATGCTCTATACTGCAGTCAAGTCACGGAAGAGAGAGTTCACATTTTTCAGCTATTGTCACACCAACTTGTTTTTGTCAGCAAAACATGAAAGAGATGTTAGTGCTGTCGATTTAAAGGCACAGTCTGACTTTTTCCATTTAGTTCGATTTATGATGTGTTTACCATCGGTGTGGTTTGCGTTGGTTCAAGGGAATCAATGAACCAACGCAAACCACGCCTGAACGAGTGACTGTAGCCAAATATTCATGTATGGATTTTAATATTCTCTCGATATTTTTTATAATAATAACAGTAATTTATTTTTATGTTGAATAATATCAGCCTTTTTGTGTCTTACCAACCAAGATAAGAAGATTATTATTTATTTTTAGTAACACTCTGTCTACACTGAATCAGTTAAATATGCATTTCTCTTATGTCATATAAACCACAAACACATCAGCCATTAGATCAACCTGAAGCTATGACCACTAGGTTATACTTGCTATCTTACGTTTGTTTGTTTAAAACAGAAAACATATTTTATATTGTAATATTTCCTGGAAATTACATAGGTGGTCTCCCTCCAACCAGCTGCCTCCTTGTTTAAGTTTTTGTAGTGAAATGAGGAGATATCATATAGATAACTCCTCATTTGAACTTTCAAAGAGTGCTTTCAAAGTCAGCGACAAGAGAGCATCTGACAAAACTTCATCTCCAAACGGGATCAGCACTGTGTAGTTAGGGACATCCCAGTAGAAAACAATGCAGTCAGACCAATTTTGATGCCGACGCTCCATCACATTTCATTCAGTTAAGGCACGGTGGGATATGTAGGCAACACACCGCATCCCAATACACTAGACCTCTCTAAATTTTACATGATACATTCCCTCTCGATTTGTTTTTGTGAACCCCAGCCTTAAAGTTTAGTCTGCGCGTATGGCGTTAAAGCCAGTCCAGAATACATACTCAAATTATCTGCATTTAGAACTACACATACCAGATCCGGAGCAAATTATTCACTTTGCCATGTTCTGTTTTCATCAGTGGGGCCCAATACAGCCCTGTCCACTCCACACAACACAAACCTATCCTGACGGAGAGTGTCTACCAGTAACAACACAATATATAAACTAATCAAACCCCAAATGTGATGCTAACAATAGCTGTTGTGGCAAGCCTGCTGCATGACCAACATGTAAGGGATAATGTGATATGCGAACATCTCTCATTGCCCTGCAGGGGTTTCTTTCACAGCAGTGACCCACTAGCTGTACATTATACCGCTGATTACATGGCTAATTACTGAAGAAATCAATAATTTGACACAAAATCGGTCTGCGGGAGTCTGACATCAGATCTGTGCCCATAGCAACGGTCTGCTATAATGAAATAACAGACTGTAGAACGCTGTCAATCAGAGTGATCCTCTGAATGCTCCAGGTCTCTAGTTTGTGGCTGTAAAGTTTCATGAAGCTGTGATTATCCTAGAGGTCACCACAGGTCATTATATACAGTGAGGTCAAGTTTCAAAAAATGGTCTCACTATAATGAAATTGCTACTATGGGGACAAATATCATCACACATGAATACAGTTGGGCTCTTTGGATCCAAAAGAGTCTCAGCTTTACAGTGATACCAATACAATTATAATTTATGTAATTCCAAGACTGTTTGTATGCAAAAATATTCAAAAACACCATTTTAAAATAGGCAAAAATATTTTATATTTATACTGCATGAAAAACAAATGCATGGTTTTTACCAAAAAACTGCACGTAATTATTGCAAAGTGGGCATGTCTGTAAAGAGGAGACTTATGGGTACCCATGAACCAATTCTTATCCACATATATTGAGGTCAAAGGTCAAGGGACCCCTTTGATGCCAGTTTTTCCTCACCAAAATTTAGTCCAACTTTGGAGTCTTATTTAGCCTCCTTCCTTAGGATTTCTTGTTTCATGCGATAACTTCACTCTAGCCCTAAAACTGAGCCTGCTAGAGCCTCTGAAAGACAGTAATGTGGGTCAGGATCGCCCCCGGCCCAGCGGGTCTCATAGGGTTAATACTTTGCTTTCTGTTTCACCTCTCGTCACATAGGGATGACAACTCATCAGTGTTTTGCTCCTTTAAACCCAGCACTTGACCTGAGGAGAGACCTTGAGGAGAGTTCCCGTGGGAGGGACAACACCCTGCCACTGTTACATCCTCAGGATACGTGACGTCCCTCCAGTCGGCCTCCTTGCAATCAGCTGCCATTTGTCAGCTTCTTCAGGCAGCCTCTTCCCTCTCCTACGACGATGAGCTCAATGATGAAGACAAGCCAGTGACCACAGCACTGTGTCTGGGTGGAGGGAAGTGATGATCTCCCTGCCAAGGTCAGCTGCCATTTTTGTCTGAGGAGAGGAGTGTTGATGCAGCTTCTTCCAGTGTTCCCTCCTATCCTCAGGAAGCGGAGAGGATTTTTTTTTTTTTTACTGAAAAGTCAGTGTCATTTGTGTCCTCCTCGCAATAAAAAAATAGAAATTTCCTTTTCTGATTTCCCACCTCTTGCCTACATATTTCCAGTGTTTTGGCCTCCTTTTCCAGTATCATGTCACCAGCAGTAGTGCCCTTGAGATAGTATAGTCTTGCTGACAGGATTTGTTGATGGTTTGCAATGCCAAGAGAGAGGTAGCTCAGCCCTCCTCTTTGCTGAACCACTGGTGAGGGCAGACCGGGGTGTCATAGGTTACTCTGATGAGGAAGCTGTGCAGGGATTTCCAAAGGTCAAACCAAGTGATTGATTTACTGATGATACCCTCCTTCCTCCTTCCCCGTGACACTGCCTTGATCTTGCAGTGCTCCTGGTGTGTGGTGGTCACCTCTGCCACAACCAGGCACCCCACCTCCTTTCTTATTTGAATGATTTTCCCCACACATGACCTCCTGAACCCCGTCAATCTCTTCCTGATGTTGAAGCCTGCTGATGGCTTGCTCCAGGTCAGTGAACTTCCACCAACTAACTCACTAAATAAGATGACTTGTAAATTAAACAGCTTTGTAGTCACTGGAACGCAGACTGTTTTGTTTTTGACAAAGTGAGGGTCGGGTTAACCCACTGGCAGGCCCCAGGAAAAAGTGAACTGTGAGCCCCTGTTAAGCCCACTCTGTGTTCCCTAACTTTGTATGGTATGAGAAAACTAAAATGTCAGTATATTTAAAAATATACACCATGTAAGCGTAATATTAACGTCAATATTAATACTATTAAATGTATGCAAAAGACCCCCCCCCCCCATAAGACAAAAGCAGCAATCGCCTTCACATCTTAATTCTCAGATGTACGTCGCTTTGGACTGAAGTGTCTCCTAAATGAAATTATAGAACAATACAGCAGAACCAGGGATATCATCTTTTCATTCCACACATTCTTGTCAAAACCTGAAGCCTAAGATACGATACAACCCTGTCGACCTTTCTGTTTCAGATTGGGGTATGTTATGCTAGTAGCAGTTAATGTAGCCTCGAGCTGCCAGCCTCAAGCAGGGATGAGGAGCAGGTCTGGTAAGCTCACTCCTCTCTAACTCTACATCAATTTGTTTATATATTTTCAAAATTTTAGTCTTCAGACCCAACTGACAACTCTAATTTATCAGCATTTTTGCAGCTCCCTCTGGAGCCGCAAAAGGCTTGATACAAAGGTTCTCACATATCCAATAGTAGGCTACTCCCTTAGACCGGTAAGCAGACATTGAAATGCATAAAATCAATGGAGTTCCCCTGTAAAACCCACCCCATTCCAGTGTACATTCATTAATATATCAGAGCTGAGGGCTTTGTGGCCCTTGAGAGTCTGGGGCCCTGCGGTAGTTGCCAGCTTTTCCCAGTTGGTAATCTAGCCTTGGACAGAACTTGTTTAATTTTTCTTTGTGCTAGGCTAAAAACACCCTAAAGTGGTATTGACATACATAGCAGCTGACTCCGAGTACGCCTGCAGGCAAATGTAGGCCACACACACACACACACACACACACACACACACACACACACACACACACACACACACACACACACACACACACACACAGAAGATGGATGTTTACATGAAACAGCATCAATAGCAGTTTTAATCATACTTTCAGATCAGACCAAATGCTCATGGTATTATTCCAAACTATTCCACCCATACAGTAGATATTCAGGTGCTGCTGTCATGTCTGAATACACTTGGTGACCAGAGTGTAACATACACTTCTGCTGCTCCATGACTGAACAGCCTGTGTTTTACTTGGCACGCACATACGCTGTGAAGTGCTTTGCTTCCTTTAACAGTTTGCCAGTTATGATTCTCCTTTGTTCCCATTATAAGTTACCTATACAGGATGTGTCATACACACTACTGTCTGCTACACAAACCCAAACCCTCTACTGTGTGTAAAATTTAGAGAAGAAGAGGAGTAAACTCTGAAACACTTTACTTCTAAGACAGCCTCACTGTTTGCAGTTTTCTGTTGTGACTATCTGGAAGGCACACAGCAACATACTGTAAATCTGTCCTCTCCAAATGGGAGGAAAGATTAACAGTGAAATTTGTGAGACTCAAAAAGCTCAGTGGTCCAAAACTGGATGCTGAAATCATCCGATGTCCAGTTCAGTCCTGGGTAGCGTATAAGTTACAGTACATTGTTAATGGGGTTATCTGTTTTAGTGTGATTTAAAAAGTGAAATGGTGCAGAGATGAAGTCGATTAAGGGAGTGTTACTTTACAGCACGATGATAATCTATACCTTATGCTGAGTAGAGATAACATTAATGAATGATGATACAAGGAGGAGATGGAGAGTAATTTAGACCAACTGGACTTTTTTATGTTCTCTACTGGAGGAGCACAAATGTACTAAGCACACTCACATTGCATAGAGAGCTATATTTAAACACACTCTGCATGCATGCATGTGTAGATGTACATGTAACTTACATTATTTCTGGCCCATTTCCAAGCATTTAGAATAAGTTCAATTCCCTATCATGTCTGTGCTTGCCTCGCTCGTTCTGGCAGGAATTCCCCATGAGAACATATGGGGAATAAAGGGTCTTGAATTATTAATGAAGTTAGAAGTAGAAGGGGAAAGCAGCAGCTGCTTGTGCTCACAGGGAGTTTTTGGTGTGAATATAAAAAAAAAAAGTCAGGATATAAGGTTAGTTTAGCACTCCATGACTCCACTCCCATCAGTAGAGGAGGACAAGTGCTATGGCCAGATGTCAGACAGATGTTGAGTCAAAGGGGAAAGGAAAAATTAGAGTTAAAAGACCATCCTGAATTTGGATCAAACAACACCAACGGCACACGTAAAATTACAAAGTCACGGCTTATTTAACCTTCCAAGCTCTGGCCTGATAACAGAAAGTTGAGGGCAGATTCTTTGTGTGCGCAGGAATATATCAACAGAAACTGAGGTCTGATTTATGTTGCTGTGCTCAGGACTAATGAGGAAACTGTAAGAGTCTTTGTGAGCAAAGAGTATGCACACCATATTTTCTGATTCAGACAAGGGGAAACAGAGCAAAAAGTTCTGCAGAAAAGGGCATTTCAAAAATATTTTTAAACCAAACTATAATAAAATATATTTTCTCACTTATATTTTTGTTTAGTTTTGGTTTTATTTGTCCAGGTTTTGAGAGACCTGTCTCTGAGCTATCTGGCTCCCCGTGCTATAAAGGCAAATCAAATTTAAGTGTGTTCTGTGGACCATACATGGTCAGCAGATACAGAGTACAGATCTGATACTGGTCTAATTAATAAACTGCATGTGAGTGGGATAATTTTTCTATGTGCAAGGAAACATCAGGCTTGATAAACTTTGCTCTCTTAATTTTGTAAAATAAAATGTAACAAATCAAAACTTGGATGAAAAAAATTAGTGAACTGTTTTAAAAAAATCAAAATAAATTGTACACCAACAACTTGGCAAAAAAAATTCTTCACAATTAACCTTTTTTTAATGCAGCAATAAATTGGTTAAAAACTTAAATAAGAATTAAAAATTCCAGTATATAATGTACTGTATATTGTGCAGAAATCTATCATTGAATTGAATAGATGGGCCCCATTGTCAGCTATTTCAGTCAGTATCGGCCTGATATCTGATCCAGTATCGGTGTCGGTGCATCCCTAGTTTTTATACGATTGAAAGATGAGGACCGGAACAGTTCTCTTATAAACCATAACTTGGAATGGCTAAAAAACATAAAAGCTGCTTGCTGGTGAAGTGCACCTTTTACTCTTATTTATGGTACAAACACAGATTAGACACAGAGTGCTCCAAAATAAGCTTCACATGTACCATGAATGATGGCTTGTGATGTTCTCTCCTGTTACCTACCACCCCATGCATGATAAGGCTCGGCCCCTCATAAACCATCCCTTGGCTTATTCTTGTGTGATAGCTGTAATCTCTTCCAGATCCATAAATGTAACTGTATAGGCAGGACACACATGGCTGTGAAGGCTCGATATTATAGGGGGGCCTGATTTATACCGCACTCCGTGCCCAAGCTACGGATCCGGTGTTTAGACATCACCTAATTCATCCACCATCCCGTCGGCTTTAAGAGCTCAGCCTGATGTGCAACTTTAAGTTCACCCTCCACTCCATCAGCTCAGCAGCACGCTGGTGTCAGAGCCGCTGATGAAACTTCAGAGACGTGTCAGAGAAGAGAAGGCAGCTGCTGCTTTATGGCTTATGGAGGCGCACAAATCCATACAGACCATTTCCCTGTGTTATTATTCAACTATCTGTCATACATTTTATAAGCACCCAGTAATGTGTTTGGAGTTAGGAGGAGGTTGCTTATAACTTCATGTAAAAATATTACTTATATTCAAACATTGTTTATTCAACTAATCGGCCTCCTTATCTTTTCCTATTAAGTATTTTATGTCTCTGGTGTGTGGATAATGAGAATGGATTATAAGACATAACACCGTTACACAAAGAACTGCTGCACTCAAAGAGCTCCAGTCTTGCTTTAGTACAGAGTGTGGTTATGTTTATCATAGCGTTTCACTCTGTCAAATCACTTCTTTTCCCTAGATAGATAATGAATGACTTACCCAGAGCACTTTGAGACTGGATGCAGGTAATGACAGCTTATTTCGGCTCCTGGGAGACAATGATAGAAGAAGGTGTTGACATACTTTTATCTCAACTGACAGAGTGTCTTAACAGTGACAGAAGAAAAAAAAAAAAATCAAAAGTACGATTTATATGCTTCTCTAAAGTGACAACAAAAAGCTTTTGGCCACGTGTGATGTTTTGTCTGGGCTGGTGTTTGAGCAGACGAATGTCCTCCTTTGGTTCCTGTCTGGGGTCAGACTCTGGCATTCGGCTGAAAAAACACGTATGTTTATTCAAACAAAAGCAGGGCGTCCCAGTCAAGTCAACATGACATCACTGTGCCAGCACCCAGTTTAATACGCTTCATAAACTTGCAGTTGCCTCCACAGTCTTCCTTCTTTGTAAAACATGCCACATTCACAAGATTAGTCCTGAAAAACAGGCTTTGTGAGATTTGGAAATAATGGGCAAATCGTGCAGGGGTTAAAGTCTGCATTATGGTTTTAAACTTCGATTGTTACACCCCCAATATGTCCTTTCTTCTTTTAACATATTATATTGCCTTTATATAAAAAAACTAAGCCCCAAGATATTCTTTTCATCAGCACTGGTGTATGAAACTCGACATCTCAGATGAAAACATGGAAATCCCCAAAACTAGAGTTATCAGCTTTTTCCTTCACAAATGAACGCAGCGCACACAATAGCAATTGTTTTTTTCTGCATTCTGATATTCACATTACAATCACTGAATGTTTCTTATGCACGCAGACACCCACTTATCCACCACAGAATACAAAGCTACATAGAGCCTACTGCGTGTTGCCAAAGATGTAATTCATCCTATTTCAGTTTTGGCTGGAAATTATTAAATGTCATTAGAACATTTGCATTCTTTAAGAAATACTCCATGTAAAGCAATATCCCCACGTCAGTATTCTCCCCCCAAAATCATGGGGGAAACAACGAAAAAGAGATGGCATGAATTGATAATTGTAATTTGACTGTATATACATATGCTGTATATGTTCATTCTCTACACCTGCTGGCTCTATTACAGGGTCACAGGGGTGAGCATACACTAGTCTTGTATAATGACTTGTGACAGTTTTTCACTTCATACAAAAAAAAAAAAAAAAATAAAGATCCAAAATGAAACCCAGGTCTCTCCTGCTAACGGTCTAGAAATTACAGCACATTTATATACTAACATAATTTATAGACTATGGACCTGCTTATAGATACATTGTATATATAATATATATTAGGGATGGGAACGATTCAGGTAAAAACTGTTTGGTTTGCTAGTCACGGTTTGGTTATTTATTAATTGTTTTTAAATAACACAGTGGCACTTCTCTTTTAGATAAGAAGTCCAGCCATAAGATGTGACAATGAAGAAGTGTTTTGTTCCTTATGTTAGACTACTGTTGTGAAGACAAACAGTTGTTAACTTATTTTGCCAAATAAATGAAATGCATGTTTATATTGAAGTTGGAAATTGGCCTCTTTGCTGAACCATAAATGTATGGTTGCAGATTGGAACCAAACCCCTCTGCTTACTCCTCAAACAACCGTTCTAACACATTCACCATAATAACACTACTTTAGGGGCAACAGAAGTTAGATGGCGGCTGGCGGTACCACGGTTTTGCATTCTGCGGCTCATGTTACCGCAGTTTCACAAGCCTGTCAGAGAATTTGTGGCCTTCAGGTAACATAGAAATGTGAAAGTCTCTCTCTAGAGCCAGTGTTTAGCTTCTCTGTTCTGTGCTTCTATAGAAACATGGTGGAGCAACATGGCGGACTCTGTGAAGAGGACCCGCACCCGATGTAGATATGAAGGGCTCATTCTAAGCTAACAAAAACACAATGATTCTTAGTTTCAGGTGATTATACACTAATGAAAACACAGCTATGAATTCTATATTAAATAAGCGCTAATAGAGCCCCTGAAATATTACACACTGTTCCTTTAACATGATCTTTCCCTAACCTTAACCAACAGCTAAGCGAGTGCCTAAACATAACCATAAAAAGGTTGATTCATGTTATAGTCGCTACAAATGGATATGGCATCGCAAGAGCAAATTAAATATGTTGTCACCAAACCATTACGACACTTTCAACTTTTTGTATTTAGACATTATAGCTGCAGTTGTGGTTGCGTTGCATTTCTCCATCGTTACCCGTTAGCAGTGTGCATTGTTCGTCACAGACACTCTATTGTATATACTAAATGTTAGTTCTCATTGTCACCGATGATGTGTCTGTTTATGTCTGTGAAAATAAAAGAAAAACATCTCTGTCTCTTTCCTCCTCTGCTTTCTTTTTCTTCTTTTCTGGACAGATAGGTCTCTGTATGGTATCACTTTACAGGGAGTTTCTCTCACCATGACACACATACACAATTCACACCCTGAGGTGAAAACGAATGTCGGTATGTCATTCAGCAACCACCTCGGAGTGTCTTGGCTTTAAGAAGAAGTACTCGTCGTCCTCCATAACACCAGTTACTCCCCCCGCAGGAGTGAAACGTCCACTGCTTCCCTGGAACTCACTCAACTCTTCCTCCATCATGTTGTTGTGGTTGCAGGTTCACTCTAAAGCTACCCCCGATGCACATCATGCACCCTGCCGTGATAAGAAGCAATTCATAATGAACGTCAATAAACACACCCACACAAACAAGATGAATTACATTTGACTGTGTCCAATATAAACCAGCTTTCATCCTGAAACTGAAACTTCTGCATCTCATTGTGAATGAAGTTTGCTACAGTTGGCCTCGATACAGTAACCTCAAAAACTGACTGATTGAGGTTTCTGAAATCTGTCTGTGTGGGTAAAAGGAGAGTTTCCTCACCACTGTTTTCCTAAGCTTGGTTTCATGGGGCTCAATAAACTTTTGTGCAGCTTGACAAATGAGTTTGTAAAACAGCTCCTGAGAAATAAAACAAAATCACAGAGAGATGAATGGGGGAGGAAGTTGTAGTTTCCGGGTGGAGGTGACTGAGGGTGGTTTGGGTGGGGAAGCCGAGAGCTGACACGCCCAATGTCTGTGTGTGTGTGACACCAAATCTCAGCATTCACCCACACAATTGACAAAAATGAAAACATGGCACAGATTGTATTTCCCCTCTGGCCTTTAGTTATGAATAGAAGATTTTCTGAGGCTGAACTCAGGGTTTGTCTTCCTCTGTCCCCCTTTCACCCATGCAGTGGATTTAAGACGCCTGTGTGTATCAATTACCATTTTTTCTTGCTTCATCACCATTGTCATGTCTGCAGCTATTTCACTTTCCAACAACAAATTTTGAAACTATAAGATATCTATCGTAGCAATTAGCACCATCTAGCACCACTATATCTGAAGTTGGTAAATCAGATTGATTCTATGTACAGTACACTAGTCTTATTTTTCATTGTGTAAATTTAATTTACAGTAATTAACCAGAACTGAGGTGCAGCAGAGTTCAAGAGAGAGATTCACTCAACATGCCAAAAACAACCCTGCAGTGGAGAGTCTTTTGCAGCATCTTGTCTCATAAAAGAAAATGTATGGTCTTGATCATTTGCAGCACTGTCCAATTAAGTAACCATAGTAACCTGGAACATCACAAGACCATAATTTGGGGCTCGGGGCCAAAAAATGCAAGAAAGATGACAGGAGAGTTGAAGGGAGTGAGCAATAGATGAAATATAAGTGTTTTGAGTCAGATTTTCTAATTACAGTGGAAACTCCCTTAATTTAAATGCTGATGAAAAAAGACAAATACACAAAAGGAAGGAAATATCCAAATAAATATTCAAACTAAGACTCACTCTAAAACTTAAATACAGGTGCAAACATAAGACAATTTTCCATCACTTATCTGTTGTTAATGTCCTGCATAGCATCAGAGTCAGAGTCATGCTGATGTTAGCATTTACCTCAAAGCACCGGTGTGCTCTCCGCTCACTTGTCTGTAGGCTGTTTGGCTTGTTTTAACATTGATCTCATGTATTGGTTTACGGCAGCGGGCAACCTCTGTGACAGAAAAGTGAAGCCAATGCTGAAGTGCCTTAAACTTGCATTGCAACTTGGTTGCAAAGAGAAGTCTGACTGATGAGATGATCCTACTTCTCACTTGTTTTAATACCTCAGTAAACACTGTAAACATGAGTTTATGGTCTCAATCGCTAGTTTGAATTCTTATTCAATACAGCATGATGTTCACTTAGTAAATTATGGTCCCATTTAGAGTCAAATAGACCGTAAAGCAGGTTATGATTTAGGGCGTGGCAACCTTGTGATTGACAGGTCTGCAGCGTTCTCCGGTCTGAGAGTTGTCTGTGTTTTTGTCTTTAAACCTTTCACAGTGTGTTTTCAGGTCTTGAAAGTTATTATAATACTACACAGCTTTGTTGAATACTCGATTCCAACTAGTCAATCATGGCATTTTTCAGTCTCTTATTTATTTATGGCAAACTGTTGCTATGTATAATAGATCATTGTTTTGGTTGCCGCTCTGATGTTGGGAGTGGCAGATCATTGTTGTGTCAAATTATTGGACATGGTTTAATTCAGTGACTGGCTTGCTGTACATTAATCCCTTACTTTGCATAAAAATGTCTTATTCATCATTTGATTGTAATTAGAGCCACCCTCTCATTCACTTATGATTGCAAAACACAAGAAGATGGTGTCGACCAAAAACAGCAGGGGTGACGTCACAGTAACTATGTTCACTTCTTATATACAGTCTATGGTTGACAGCTTAATACTTGAAAATTACTATTCTTCATCAAGAGGGGGCTGAACAGAAGAAGAAGAAGACTATCAGTAAAACATTGGTCAAGATGCATGCTACACCACTTACTTGTATAAAACAAAGACCCATTGTTTAGCTTTATGCAGAAGTATTATAAACAGACAGACTGGTTTGGTCAGAAATCAACTTCCATGAATCATAAGTTTCACCAGATGAAAAGTTAAGTTTCATAAATTCATACCTGTGTTTTAGATTGATGGATGAACATATTCATTGGGGTCAATATGTCACAAGTAAAAGGCTGCAACTCAAACTGCGCTTTCCATCCTGGCCTCACACTTGGTGCATGGGTTGTAACTCTATAGGAGAGGTGGGGGGTTTGAACAAACACAAGTTTTAGGGAGGAGGTGTGCGTAGGTGTGTGTTTCACCACTCTCTGCTACAGTATTAAATAGCTTTCCTTCACATACCTGTCACCTTGCAATCAATAATGCTAGAATAACACCCTGAACACACCAGCCATCAGTGACCTGCCACTCATTCACACCCAAACTTATCCACACAAACTCAAGAGCATCTATCATCCATAAATGGCTGGTAGCTGCTCAGACAGGCACTCATATGAACCACTCTGCAGCTCCAGAGCTTCCAGGCATCATCCATCACCTCGGCCCACCAGAGGGGGTCCATGGCAGGGACGCACACACAGGCAGCGAACCTGATCCACACCAGGCCATGTACTGGTCATACACAGACCTTCCTCTGGGGCTGGACAAATACAAACACACATAAAACACAGGTCGCCTCCAAGCGCACACAGGTGCCCTTTAACATTGCTCCAAGCTTTAAAAACACTTCACCTCCCTCTCTGTCATTACACTGTATAATTATTTTCAGTCCTTAATCCACATTCTTAATTAAATCCCCATACTTAACCTCATACTTTCCACCCAGACTTTTTCCCTCCTCCTGCTTCTCCCGCTATGCAGATTATGTTTGCAGTACGGTGTATAAATAGTGCCGAGTAGGTGGCCTTGTAATGGAAACACAGACATACAGATATGAAAGGCTCAGCACCCTTCATTCAAATTTGACACACATTAATCAAGACCTTTGATTCACATGTGTGTCTGAGCCCATGTGTGCGCTGCTTTCTGCAAAATGTGCAGTGTGCACCCGTGCATGCCCGTCTGGAAATGTGTGTCTTGCCAGCAAGTGAGAACATATGGCAGCACAGTTTACACTTTTTCACAAGGGGAGACTCAGTAAAAGCTTCAGGTATACACACTTTTAATAGGTTGCTCTAGCAAAAGTGAGCGCAACTACAAGCCAAGTCTAGCTTTCTAGGCCTGTAAGGCAAGAATACTTAATTACACTTTTCTTAAGTATAGCTCGATCAAAAGATTAAGTACCAGTTGGCCTATAAGGCCTACAGGTCTAATGTAACTCATGAACTTGTGTTTACAACATGAGAAGTTGTGTAAAACAAAATGCGTGACGTTCAAGTCGTTAAGTTGTGAAGAACACCGCTGCTAAGCAACAGGAATATTAACGGTACTGTGAGTCTAGCAGCCACAGAGGCAAACAACTAAGCAAGCTAGCAAGTGGGTAACATAATGAAGGAAATGAAAAGGCATAATGACAGAGGAGAAAGATGAGGTCACTGAGAATATCAACATTTTCCTTGCCAGTATGAGCCAAGTATATGTATGTATACTTTTGTTAAGTATATCTCTGATAAGTACATAAAAAGTAAAACCAAAAGTATACTCTCTTACTTTAAGTTTAAAAAAGTATACTAATTGCCACATGAATAAACGTCTTGTTGGTAAAGGCAGGCTTAGAGATGTTGGATAAATAGCTCAATCACCTTTGTTTCCATGCAACATCTTTAGACCGTTTCATTCACAAGCTGAGGTGTAACTCAGGACAGAGGTAGAGGTGGTCATGACATTCAGTCCTCAGAAACATTATCAACTCTGCTCTTCCATTTGCATCAGTCATGATACACTTAATGTACATTTGGTCCCTCTTTCCTGATCCTATTGCCATGACCTGGTTCTCAAATGGCAGGGTGCATGATCTTATCTTGCAGAGAGAACAGTCTTATTTACTCTGGCTATTGTCATAAAAGTTTTTATCTTAAGACAGATTTGTTCTGAAGGACAAATTTGAGGGTCATAGAGTGACTAAGTTTTTTTTCTCCCCTTATGTATTTAGTTTGTGTACCTTTCTTTTGATTTTCAGCTTGAACACTCTCTTATATTAACTATCGGTTCTTGTGGGTTCACCTGTTCTCATTGCCAGGGTGTCAAATATTGACGCTTTATCGCGGCTGTCAGCTTTCAATATGGGCGCACAAGGCACTCTTTTTAGGCGGTATGTGAAGCACTGAGCTTTCCATTATTTACAATGAAAACCCATCCGTGGTAACTGTAACTGCTCCAAGCAAGTGCTGTGGTGATGTGGTTTAAAGAGTGAAAGAGACACACAAGGCAGGTAGGAGGAAAGATGGATGGACCCAACAACAACACAGGGCTTTCATCCAGGAGACCGCCGTTCGTGTCCTGCGTTCACAACATCAGGTCACATTTTCACTGTATAAATGCAGTAATTCTGAGACCAAATGTTTAATTTTCGTAACCTAACTATAGTGATTTTATTGCCTGAACCTAAGTGTTTTTGTTTATTTCACAGCATTAAGCATGTGTTTACTGCAACTTAAAAGTGACACCGAGGGGTCTGACAGCATCAGTATGTGATGAGAACGTGGTCATAGAGCATTTTAGGGGCCATTAATGTCTATCAAGCCCAAAGCAATTTAAAGTCAAATCAAATGCAACTATGTTCACTTAAGTCTTTTACAGCACTGTGTTGTAGGGTCCTGTCTCCTATCTTACTTCCAGGGCTTGTGGAAGGCTCTGGCACTTGGTGTTAAGTGATGGATGGATTTTGTATCTAAGTGCGTCCCTGTTGTGGTGACATCATGGTGAAGGTGAGATAAAGAGGTTGACAGCTCGGGTTCAGGAATGAGGCACTGTTGTGGTTTCCAACATTTTTTTTCAGTCAGCAGGTTCCTGACATGCTGCCATGTACTCCTCCACATTCATGGTTTTACCAATAAGAAGTAATCACATAAATGTCACTATTTGTGATGAGTCATTTTGGTTACATCATGTTTGGTGATTTGGTTACTGTGTATGCTGTGTTTTCCAGCATGAGTCAGACTCGAGCCAGGAAGTGACAGTTGCAGCTATAAATGTCTTAACTTGAATGCTGTGTGGTGATGGACGTGGTGTCAGAGAACTGAGGTGCTGTAGGTGGTCGTCTTGCTGGGACACAGTACTGACTTGTAAAATAGAAGCAGGAGTGTGAAAATAACCCAAATCGGCCTCTGGAGCAGGATAAAGTCAGAACTTTAGAGGTAAAAAAACACTATTACAGTCTGAGGAGAGTCGTAGGTTTGTTCACACATTGCAGGCTTCACAAAGGATTTCATATGTGAGATGTATTTGTTGATTTGTGACTGAGATCTGACAGTACCTGGACGGCAGCCTTGACATCTTTAAACCTTCCAATACTGATTTTCTTTTTGGCCACTTGGGGGCAGTGGATATGAAACGCGATAAATCACATTTTCAAGTGTCAAGTATCCAGTATCCACTCTCGGGTCCCTTATCCAATAATGTGAAATCAAATGTCAAGAACCTGGATGTGCTCTTTGAGACTAAGCTCACTATTGAGAAACACACCAGCAGGATTCGACCAATGCTGAGTTTTAATGACACTCAAACTATCATTCAGGCTTTTATTTCTTCATAGCTGGATTATTGCAATGGTCTTTTAATTTAAAAAATGTATTGATTTAAAATCAGAAAAGTCAAGAAGTAGACTCCAAAGGGTGCAAAATGCAAGACTCCTCATAAAAATCATGAAAAGAGAAGACCTCACTCCAATTTTAATGACTGTACAGTGGCTGCCCATTGGTTTTGGGAATGGTTTTAAGGGTTTACTTATTATTTTTAAAGCCCTTCATGGCCTGGCCCTAGAATATACAGTGGACACCTGATGGGGCGATCTCAGCTGGCACTGGGCAAATGCGGGGTACACCCTGGACAGGCAACAGTCCATACCAGGGCACATAGAGACAGACAACATAGAGATAGACAACCATTTGTGTTCAAATTCACACCTAGAGCCATCAATTAACCTAAATGTGGGAGAAAACCCACGCTAACATTAAGGGAGAACATACAAAACTCCACACAGAAGAGCCCGAAGCTGGATTGGACCCTCTTGCTGTGAGGTAACAGTGCTAACCACTGAACCACCATGCAGCCCTTGATCAATTGTTATTTAAAAAAAATATTCATTATCAATTTGTCTTTTCTAAGTAGTGTAATCCTGTGCAGCACATATAACAGGGTAGCTCACAGCGTCCACTCTAACCTGCACAAAACATCTGGACATGATATCTACCGCCACTGCTCAGGAATGACGCAGAAGGAAAACCAAGAGTCCCCACCCTTGCAATCTATGTCTCCATCCTCCTGATCTTTGCCATCACTAAATATGTCAAACCCTTATGGAAAATTTCACACAACCTTATGCGGTGAAGCCAATATCGATTATAGTCTCCGTTTACCCATAAATCACTTGGGGAACACAACTTGGAGACAGCTCTGGACAGAAAAATGAAAATTGACCCCTGATGGCATCAAGCTGCTGTTAAAAACAAAAAACAACCTTCGACAAGAACACTGAGATGTTGCCAAGGTAGTGACATGAATCACTTCTTGTTTTTCTGGTATTATTTGAAATTGCTATTCATGGGTTTCTCTTGTCTGCAAGTAATGTGATTCTCCCACTGGCAATTGCAACAGTTATCCTGTTTCTTTATGTATTCATGGGCTTGTTGAACATTATATTCTGCCTTTGTATTACACAAAGGATTTGATATGGATCTGAGTAAACTGTGAAACAACCCCACATAAGCAGACACACACAAAAACATAACATTATAACTTTAGGAACCTGCTAAAATGTAAAATACTTCACAAGTGGAAATCTTTGGATCTCGTAGTGAGATGGCATTTTTGCCCAAAACAGTGCAGAGAAACACAAAAAATAAAGATAAAGATGCTCTTTCAGGCTCCAGATTTGGTGTGGTTGAACTTTCCCTCATCTCCAGAGGCAGGGCAGTCATACAGCAGAGAAAACAGAGAGCGGGCCAGGGGAAATTCCTGCCAGGGATCCATGAGTGTCTTAATACCACAGGAATGCACAAGTGAATTTTACATGACTGCCATGACAACGACAGATACGCAGCGAGATACACATTGCGGTTGTTATTGCTGCTGTTAGTTTGTTCTCGTTTGTTCGTGAAATGCTGCAGACACATCAGCACATTGTGTTTGTTTCCAGCTTTATCACACTGCTAGATAAAGACTGGTTTTGTTGGTGTTTGTTTACAAGCTTATAAGGAATCATCACAGAGATTGTGTGGTCTTGTATCAAAACTTGCATCATGTTGACATACACAGAATCATAAAAACAAAATTAAAATGATATCAATCTTATCTAATTTGTCTGAAGACAGCAAGAAAAGTATAGTTTATTTAAACAGAGGAATATTTCCTAAAATGACAAACTTAATTCCAGTCATTTAAGTTCAAACAAGGATAAAAGGTACTTAGTAGTACTTCACTTTGTATTGCATTCACAGTTTTGGCACATGTCAACCTTTATTTTATATCAAATCAAAGGAATAGTTTGACATTTTGGGAAATATGAGTTTCTATAGAGATTTGGTGCACTTTAGAGAGACAGTCAGGCTAGCTGTTTCCCCCTTTTTCCTGTCTTTAAGCTAGCTGGCTGCATTTTGTTCCCTCATATTTACCCTACAAACATAATACTAGTATCAAACTTCTCCTAGTTTTGCCAAGAAAGTGCAAAATAAAATCCCCAAAATAAACTAATGACTTGTGTTATACAGGAAAGAATCAAGTCATTACAGTTCAAATCGGGATAAAATGTAATATTAAAGTACTGTATTTTGTAAGCTTATTGTGTTTAAAATACTGACAAATGTCTACTCCACTATATTAGAAGTGCAGTGTGTTGGATCTGGCAGCATCTAGTGGTGAGGTTACAACCAGCTGAACTTCTCCTGTGTGCCAAGTGTGTAGGAGAACTATGGTGGACGATGCAAAAATGTGAAAACACAAACGGCCAACTGTTTGGTTTGTCCGTTCTGGGCTACTGTAGAAACACGGTACCCGGTTCCGTGAAGAGGACCCGCTCTGGCTAAAGATATAAATGGCTCAAACTAAGATAACAAAAACACAACAATTAGTATTTTCAGGTGATTGTACACTAAAGAAAACATACTTATTAATATTATATTCCATTTCTGCCAGTAGAGCTCCCTGAATGTTACGCACTGTTCCTTTAAATCCAAGTACTTTGTTTTGTTGACAATGTTATTACCATTTTTCTTTGCAGCTCACAAATTAAGATATTGGGTAGAAAAGCAACTGTAGGAACACAAGCTGTCATCACAAATGTGAAATCTTGGAGTAACATAGTTACTGTAATTAATCAGTTGCCCACGGGACTGGTTATTTTACTCAAGGGAAATCCACCCTGATGAACCACTAACAGTTTTTTCAGACCTTACATAACCCAGTAAGGGAACACCCTGCCACAGCCTGAAAAACAACATTTGCTACAATGCTGAACTTCATCGCTGGGTGGATCACCTCCAAAACTGCCAATGTTTCTATTTATCTCTCAGAAAGTTTGTGCATTAGTGAGAGAGAGATTTGTCAAGGCTCGTGCGGATTTGTGGTTTGCTTTGTGCTGCACAACTCCCTATCGTGCCTCCGTTCCTGTTGATGGAGTAGCTCGTGAAATGTGTTGGCAGAGGGCCCATTGATCCTTGCTCCTCAATTGTGATCCATATTTTCTGAATTCTCTTCTTCTCCCTCAATGCCGTGAGATGCTTCCTGGCAAAGGAGATAAAACATAAGTACCTTCCTCTATGGAGCAGCTCAGGCTACAGGAAACTGACAGGGGCCAGGTTAAATGCTCCATTAATCTCTGAAATCTATTGAACTCTTTTATTTGACTCTGATGGATATCAAGTGTGGATAACACTGGAACTTCAACACATTTTAATGCAATACCGTGCATATCGCAAAAAAAACAGACTTGTACCAGTAGGGTATAGTTGTTTCTTTCCACTCCCCCTTCTCTCATCTGATGAGCAGAGCAGTACTGTATAGCAGAGTCCATTATTAGCTGCTATACATGCTGGCTATCTGCCAGGCCCCTCTGGTAAGCCACTCAAAGAGGCCAGCGCCAGCCAAGGCCTGAAGCGTTCCCATGCCAAACAAAAACACATCACTAAAGTCAATATTAGCCTTTTATGCAGCCAACCAGCAGTAGGAAAAAGCAGAATACCAGAAGCAAAAAATACCTCAAAGGATATCTAAAGGCTGAATGAAAACACTCAGATAGAGTTTGGTGAAGTGCTCTCGTAGGCCTGTGTGTCTCCAGAGGGCTGTAACCCATCACACTCCTGCTCTCACTTCCGTCCGTTCTCTGTGTGAGGTTAATTGGACAGTGGGACAACACTTCGTCAGGAATCTGTGTGGAAGTCTTTTGACTCATTCACACAGGCCTTTTTTGTTAATGGAATGAGCAATTTCCCCCGATAATGGCTCACATGTTTCACTGCCAGGACTGAGGACTCAGCTGGAGTATAAACATAACATAAATCCAAGATACTCTTACAGTGACAGCCATCATAATTTACTGTCAAGTGCATTTAAAGAGTTATTTTCTGACATTTACAACTGTCCCGCAGTGTGCTGAAAGTACAGAGAGCAATAGTTTTATGGATAGGTTTTTTTTACTAGATAAACTGCAGGTAAAACAATACCTCGCGTGCAAGCTGTGGCTTTGCTACGAAATATTGAGCCTCGAGTATTTTTGGAATGACGTGCCGCTTCTTTGCTGAAATTCACCCTGTGTGGTTGTTAAACCGTGGCTTCTCTTGCAAAAGACATCTTGATCTCAGTGAGATTACGGGATTAAATAAACAAAGGTGAACGTGGAGAGAAAGCCACTAACCTTTTATTTCAAAAATCTGACATTTAGTGTCGATGACTGAAGTGCCTGAGCGATAGATACATCAGAAATACCCATTAGCCTATGTGCATTGGGTGTGTCATCTGCTCATCTAACAAAAATACACCACCAAACAGCAAGGTTAGAAAAAGTACATTATCAGCTACTTTAACATCTGATTTTGGGGGAATTCTTGGTTTTCAGTTAAATTCATACTCAATTAATTACCAGTAATTAATACTCTATAATCTAGAGACCCAACATGAGATCCCCCACGAGCATGCATTCATATGCGACAGCGGCAAGAAAAATCTCCTCTTGCACAAGTTGAAACTTTGACCGGATACGCACGACCAATATAACTGCACTCACTCGCTTATTCACAGATGCAGATGTTAATGCAGAATATTGTGTGTTAAATTACACAAATACACATTGGTACAGTTCACAAACGGCTGCGTTTTCATAACTGTAGGAAGTTTAAGCTTTTAGTTGTGTTCATCACATCTTTGATCTCCTGAATATTGTAAAATCATGTGTTAGTTAACCAATAGTTATTTGGTTTGAACAGCTTCTCAAAGTCTAAATGTTAACCTGTGTGATTCACTGACTGCTCTCCTCCCTGGAGAGTCATCCCAGTCAAATCAGGGGACTGTTTTACCTCAAAGACAGGAAAAGAGAATGTCATAGAGAGTTAGTTTGTGTGTTTAACTTGTACGCAACTGCATCTGCATGCATCCCAGATACTGGTGTCCTGCAGTCAAAATCCCTAAACGCCTCTTCATTGAGGTGAAGGATTTTGGATTCTTAAGCACTCTCCACAGTGGGTCCAACAGCTGTTGGAAACACCAGCTGGGGTCAGGATTCATACTCCCACTTGGATCATGTAATAGTGAAATTTCGCACTATTTTTTTCACAATAAAGTTATTTTCTCCAAAGACGTTGGATGCTCAGTGCCAAAGAGTTTTTTCCACAGCTGAGTAATGCTCTCCAGTAGATGTTTGGGTTATATTCTTAGCACTGCCGGTGCGTTAAAGTCTTCCCATTCTCATGAATCAAAGTTCAGCCTGCACACATGGATATAGATCAGGATGCTCTCTGAAGAGTTTGGACAAAACACTGTTATCTGTTGTCAGATTTAGCTTCATAAAACTTTAAGACAGTGTCTATTTCATTTGTGCGTATCATATTAGTGTGTTTGAATATATCAACGCAAAGAAAGAAACAGACAGATTCCAGATTTAGGTTGGGTGATACTAGCTATTTAAAAACATCTTAAAGCAATACAGGATTACACCAGTTTGAAGACAAAAAATATATAAAATATAAGATCAATACAAATCTCTCTCTGTCTGATCTCAGAAAGCAATTTCATTAGGACTGGATTTTTCGTTTTCATAAACCAAAGCCCTGCACTCTGAGAGTTCATGTTGTGAGAAAATATTAAACCTTGCTGTGTTTTTTTCTAGCAGCCTGCTACCATCTACAATCTTCGAATATTAAAGATTAAATCAAGTGGATTACATCTTTTATGAAGTTGGGAGGTAAGCTTAACTCACATAAATCTACTCCTGGCTACTGGTATTAAATCACAAAAAATAGTTGGAATAAATTTGTGCTTTTTATTCTTTCATAACCTCATGTTGTCATTTTGAAATGTCACCGGTGCCCCTGCGGTCACAGTACTGGCCCTTTGAAGTGACACTTTGTCCTCCATAAAGCACTAAATTATGACTGGTGGAAGGGTCCATTTCTCCCTAGAGGGGGTTTTCACAGGCAATTACTGTTATACGCTGGCCACTTCTGCTCTGAAGTGTGCCGTGGTCAGGGTACATAAAGCTGAGGTCATGTCAGGTAATACGCACCATGGCATAAATTGATTAAATGCTGCATAAATAACCGACATAAAGCTAATTATTCTGATGACACTTACAGATTTGGACATGTAGCAAGACCTAATCTAACCACATACATATGCTAATGTTAAAGGACCACTTCACTGACTTCAAATTATATTTTCATGTACTTCTAATGGACACCATTGTTGTCAGGCTATTACAGTAAAGAGGTGTTATTGGTTGCTATAAGCTCTATAGATATGGGTCAATAGGGGCCTACTACACCCACTAGTAGGTTTTATCATATATTCACATGGTAGATCACAGAAAGAAGGTATAAAAGAACATGACAGCGACCTTTAGCGATGCACAAAACACAGGGTTTTAACCCAGAAGACTGGAGTTATCATCCCCGCATCCCATGTGAAACCAACAACCTACTGTAGCTGTCTTTGTGTTAACAAGCATCAAGTTTCACCTACACTTTTTTGTGGTTATTTTAAGCCAAAACCCAATATTTTTCTTAAACTTCACCGTTTTTGTTGCCAAAACCTAAAGAAGCCTTACTGTTCGAGTTCAAAATGTAATGCTGCATTCAGTTTTACAACTTAAACTGTGCTGTTTTTAAGTTTTGCTTCACTTTTACAACATAGTAGGTCCCTAATGACCCACATCTATGGTGCTTGTAGCGACCGATAACAGCTGTGTATCACAGGCCAAGCAGCACAGATAGACCACAGATTTTGTTTTCCTGGTTCCAAAGTCTCCAGAGTTTAATGTGGTTAATGATTATAGGTCTAGGGGCCACAATGAGTCTGGGCTTTGACTACATTCCCTCTGAGTGCATCATCATAATGAAAAGCCCTTCTGCAGCATCCAGTGAGCAATGACAGGTATAACTGGCAAGACGCTTGATTTGATCACTACTTGTCGACCTATAAAGTAGCAGTTTACAGGATGTACAGAAAGTCCTGCTGCGCTTGTTCCTACTAATCCTATCCTCCATTTTTATGGACATCCCGACATCAAATACTCCCCCAGACAAAGTTTGCGTGTGCTTCCCTGCAGGAAAACAAACTTGATTGGGAGTATTAACATCGCGAAGGGAGGTAGCACCCACCCCACCCTTCCCTTTCCACTTATGGACCCCGACCACGACGACATAAAGCCCAGGAAAGGAGAGGCTGTAAGGACACACGTTCCACACTCTCCTTCCGACCATCACAAAAAATAAGTTTATCGCTGTCTGTTTGCTCAGGAGGCTAGAGTCAACTGCTGGTGGGAAGCGGGAGGAAGGTTTCAATCAAGATAATACATGAAAAGTTTGGAGTTGTACCAAGTTTGACATAATCACCCGCTGCAGGGGACAAAAGACAAAAACAGAGCAGCGCTGTCTCCATTCCTGTTCCTGCCTTCTATAGCAGAGGTTAAAGGTCACATAAACCCAACTGATCCAAGGTTACAGCTCACATACTGCTCAATGCAACTGTACACGTCTTGAAGAGCACTTAAAGCACACACGCAGGAATTCGTTTCCATATGGAATCAACAAACCATTTCCCCTGCAGATTAGCATTTGTAATATTGGAGGCTGTTTTTCAGTATAGGTTACATTGTTTTCAGTAAGTTCTTCATAAGAACTTAGCTCGCCATTGATTTACCAAAAAATTAATTCATAGCCCGTAAATGATGCACTTCAAAAGACTGTTAAACAAGTTCAAACATGTTTAATACATCCTGCTGTGTGGCTGTTAATTAGCTACCTGCAACGGCTAAATCTAAACCTCCGGGGACACATTTGAAAGTGCTGATGAAGCCATATGGAAACTTGTGCTAATGCCTTGTGGGAGCAAATATTAATTTAAAAGAATATTTCTACTGGGAAAAAAAGAAATCACATTAATTATCAGTTCAACAACCAGAAACTCATAAAGATGGCAACAGCTGATACATATCAAAATGAACACACACTAATTTAGTTGACCGGGAATGGAATGGATTAGTCTGCCACTTTTCAACAAAAGACATTTTTTAATTGTCTTCACAGATGACTGAGATGCAGTAATGCATGTAACGAGCACAAGCACAGACCATACATGCCACAAAGAAGTAAAATATGTGCAGTGCATAGACACACTAAAGGATTTTGATTATCCAAATAAACCCTTAAAGTTTTGACCATTAAATATGGAGGGCCCCACTGTATACCTCTAATAAGATGAGATGTATTAAAGAGAGGCAAGACTTCAAGCTTAAGCCACAATTTAAAGGTACAGTGCGTGGGATTTGGCGTCATCTAAGCTTAGCTTACGTCTCCCTTTCCAAGACTATGGTAACATGAGCCGCCGAGTGCAGAAGCCATCTTTACCGTAATAACTCTACTTGAAGATCAATGGGAGCAGGTTCACAAGTGTGTTTGAACTACGGTGCCTTCAGGTAACATAAAAATGCAAAAGTCTCCCTCTAGAGCCAGTGTTTTGTCCATTCTGGGCTACTGTACAAACATGGCGGTGCAACATGGAGGACTCCATGAAGAGGACCGGCTCCTTACGTAGATATGAAGGGCTCGTTCTAAGCTAACGACAAATACAACTCTTAGTTTCAGGTGATCTTAAACTAATGAAAACATAGTTATGAATATTATATTCCATCTCTGCTAATCAGTCCCCCTCAGTGTTAAAGCTGCTGAATCAGCTTAACAATGGTAATGGCTTCATGGATGTCTTCACATATAATGTGTAGTATATAAAAAGGATTCATACAACTCAGAATATTCAAAGTTTTGCTTTATGAGTCATTTCTCATGCTGCTTTTTGAAAAAGTTGTCTAATATTGTATGTCAAGAGGCCAGTAAATATGTGACAGTTCAGTACTGGTACAGTATACTGGTTGTTCTGGAGTGTTTTCAAGATGAGAATATGTCACCAGTGAGCAATGGAGAACAGCTTGACAGTATCCTGAAAATGAGTCACATTCCTGAGCTGCACTAAACCAGAAAAAGGTGTCTCTAATGGGGACCTCCAGTAAGCAGAAGCCTATGGTTGACTGAAATGATGTGCTTGGTGTTAGAGTTGTTTACAGTGAAGGTGAAGAATGTGCCTTAGTGTCAGCTGCAGGAGAAAGAATAACCCCTCTTAAAGGCGAAACACAAATGCATCCAGCAGGTTGGTGCAATGCATCAACCTTGAGTGTGACCTCTGTAGAAACAGACTCTTTAACCTTCAAAAAACATTAATTTGGCTCAAAATATTGTTTCAACTATCTTAGTTTAGAAGATAATTGTCGCTTAATGAGCTGTAGTGACACCATGAAGGACTTTTGTATGGACTATGGCACACATGATTGTCAAGCATGAAGTTTTTTACTACCTTCCTCAGAGACTCTTGAGGCCCTAGTCCTTTGGTGAGGCCAACTTATTCTGCATCAACCCTACTCAAAAATCACATATATCATCTTCTTGTCTGCCAGAGTATACGCCGTGCCACCAGTGTTTCCATCATCGCTGCAGTAAATGCAAAACGTGGGTAAAACTCATAAATGTCAGATTCTGTTTATCCAATCTGGGTATATATATGAGTGTGGCTCCTTGTGGGCCGAGCCTCAGCAGAGAGGCTTTTTATAAAACCTCAGCCATCTGCTTCTTATAAATCACAACAATTTACACACTCATCTGAAAAATATTCATACCATTTCCGTGGACTGTGTTCAGGATGATGGTGACAAACAAATCAGACAAAGAAGCATAAATAGAACCAATGTGCAGTAAAGCTACAGCAGACTTGATCTCTGAAGAGCTGTAATGACACAGAACTGTAAGAGATGTATTGCCATAAAGTGTATGATTATACAGGTATTGTGAGGCATCTGAGACTAATTAAAACTTGCATATTTATGAGGTGCAGCAGACAAGCAATGACTATAAAAAATAAATGTGGCAAGCTATATGACATTTAATTGTACTGTATGTAATTGGATTATTCAGGACTAAAATGGTTTGTTAATAAGCATTTTACACACATGCACTAAAGATTTTTTTTTTTATTGGAAACCGATTTGCCTGTTTTGTCCGTTTCTCCATTTGTTCATTTCTAAGTTGGCGTCAGGTAGCAGAGGGCATTAAAGGCTTTTCCAAAGGTAAGAGTCTTACTGATCTTTTTTCATTTCTGCAAAAGGGGTTTTTTTTTCTTCTGAGGAATAGCTTCATCGCTGGTCTTTGGCAGACAAAAGCAACCCAGAAGGCTAACCTGCTCTCCAGCTGGCCAATTGCTTGAACCAATGAAATAGATTTTTCTAAAGCTTAGACAAATTTATATTATTAAATGCCTGTGTCCTTGTAGCACCAAGTGTGAAGGATATTTTCTTTCTGTAGTCGTATTGACACTTAACTTATATTTTCACTGCTGGCACAGCATAATGATGGAGACAGATGGAGAGCTGAAAAGAAGTCTGTGAAATCTCAGAGAGATGTTACAATATGAAACCAATGGCCAAACACAGAGAGAAAATAGAAGCAGAGAGTATGCTGAATGATATGAAGTAAGGATTCAAAAGGTTTGGCAATTTATACCTTTTACACTATTCAGTAAACTGTGACCCACATTACTTAATTTGCACATAACACAAAACACATACATTGTCCCATATTACTCAACAAAGTGTGCTATCACTAAAACATAAAAAATAGCTCAAATAAAACATCCTTGTGTTAACAGAAGTGTTTGTTATAACTTCTTTCATAGCCTGGCCTATCAGAGAAACACAGCAAGAATTGCAGTTTTGCATGAATATGCTGCATTTTATAATTCAGGGGATACAATATATATTTAATAAAATACATATTTAATAAAATATATAAATACATATAGACATAAGATATATAACGATGTAATAAAAGCCCAATGACAAGTATGACATCATGTATTTTGGAGAGGCAAGCTGACAAGAATTTTTATTTCTGTAATCTTCTCCTTAAACAACACCCAGTCATTCAAATTAAATATACTGTGAATGGCAGAGGTGACAGTTCATTAGCCATATGAGCATTGCGCCATCTAGTGTCAAGAAGAAGAAAACGTCTTATTTTGAAGGCGGAAGTGTGAAACCAGAGTTACATCAAGTTACCACTGACACAAGACGGAAACCGGAAGTGAGGACAATTTGTCTTTAAAAATTACTATTTGGAATCACAGGGGGAAAGAAAATTATTAAAAAGTGTTTATAAATTATTATCAACGTATATTCAACTAAATTACTTGTTTTACCTGAAATATAGCATTGCAAATATATCTACAAAGCAAAACAGGAATGAATTACTTATTTTTGCTGTTTTCTCTTTAATCATTATAAGCTATACACAATGCGTTTCCAAGGCAGGGCTATATCGCAAAATGACGATCACGTATTTTACAGACAACTGCCTGAAAAGACAGTCATCTATCCTATTCTGTATCCGTATTCAGGATGTAAACCTGCCTTGCACATAAGCTGTATACCAATGCCTTTGTGCTACATATTTTAATAGCCACATATCAGCATTTATGCGGTGTTTTGACAGTAGAAGAAGTTCTGCAGTTGCTTATAAGTATTTTATTTTGAAGGTTATCAGCGGATGTTGTACTCATGTTGCGGTTAGCTGGTGTTAGCTGCCGGGTTGCATGCAGACTGTTCAGCAGTAACAGCATGGCTTACAGTGCGAAGATCGGTCCGTCCATCCTCAGCAGCGACCTGTCCTGTCTGGGCAGCGAGTGCGTGCGGATGATGGAGTGCGGGGCGGATTACCTGCACCTCGACGTCATGGACGGGTCAGTTTATCAGTTAGCTAAAATGAGATAGCATGCTAACGGCTAGCAAGCCGATTCGAAGTTCACTGTGTGAGAGCTAAACTTGGCTAACATCAACAAGCTAAACTATCTTGCCGGGAGTTAAGCTGGGGAAGCCAATATTTATGTTACTGGGTTAATCTGTCTTAAGTATGTCAATGAAGAGGCTTTCAGAGCCTCAAGGTGTCAAACATTGTAATGTTTCCCAAGTCTTAACGGCATACTTCCTCCTTCTGCCTGCTAGTTTAGTCATTGTTTACTTTCCTCTTATGCAAGGCGTTTGTTTGCAGCGCTTTATGCAAGACGAGACAATTTCACCACAGAATGAACAGAAATGTCTGTTTCTGTTTTCCTTTTAAGGCATTTTGTTCCCAACCTCACATTTGGACATCCCATGGTAGAGTGCCTAAGGAAGTCAGTAGGCCCAGACCCTTTCTTTGGTAAGAGAAGACCCATTCAACAACATAAGCTAGGCTTACCTTAAAGTGGCAGTAGGCAGAATGTTTTTGGCATCATCCAAAGTCCATAATTAAAAATAATTTCAGCATATTGTAATTCAAATGTATTGAGAGAAAACTAGACTTCTGCACCTCCTCGTGGCTCTGTTTTCAGACTAAAAAAAAAAAAAAATCTAGCCTGTGGCTGTGGCCAATCACATATCATTTCAGAGAGAGTATCTTATTGGCTGTTCAATCAATTGAGGCAGCTGTCAATCGCTTGTAAACTCAGAGAGAAAGTTTGGTCTGGCTAGTGGGTGATGCTTGGTATTTCCTCAACTAATTTCAACTAATGGTGCCTTCAAATGGTGTCGTGTTTACGAGCTGGGCCCACCTGAATGCCCCCCTTATGTCTTATTCACGACCTCCTAAGTGGAAAGTTTCTGAAAGCTCAGAGTTCACAACTTGTGACGTATTTGTTGACGTGAGAAATGGTGGCCCATGGAAGTTCATTTATTGGTGCATAATAAGTTAATATTGTACAGTATATTGTGATTTTAGTCATATATTGTTTTTCCTGGTAATTTTGCATGTCAGAAGAAAATGTTGATATTCTCAATGACCTCATCTTTCTCCTGTGTCATTATGCCTTTTCATTTCCCTCTTTATGTTACCCACTTGTTAGCTTGTTAAATTGTTTGCCTCTCTGGCTTCTAGACTTGGACAGCAACGTTAATATTGCTGTTGCATAGCAGCAGTGTCATTCACGACTCAACCTCCTGAATGCAGCGCATGTTGCGTTCACGACTTCCCGTCTCATAAACACAAGTTCACAAGTTCCATTTGAAGGCACCAGGAAGAGCGCCGGTCGTTGATCCCAACATGGCCGTAGTGGCCAACGGTGGCACTGCAACTTCTGTGTTCGTCACGTGATGCCATTGGGCCCATAAAGACTTTTTCCATAGACTTACTTTGAGAACGAGACGTCTGTAACTCAGCAAATACTTTTTTTGAAGTTTATCAACTTCCCACTAAGAACACTTAAATAGCCCATATTTAAATCAGTAGGTCCTAAAAGTTGTATAACACACTAATAGTCGAATCCAGAGTTTTTGTCTGTGGAGACCCAGACCATGATGGCAGCGCAAGCTGTGATGTTAGGACCCTGTGTCTGAGTGATGTGCCTGAGCAGACGCTACTGTGCACATCAGACTTGCGCACTAGTACCAAGGAAGACCCAGAAGATCCGGGTACTGTTTCAGACCCTGAAGTTTACCAATTGACTTCATGCGCCACTGAGCAATATTCATAGGAATGAACAGGACCCCGCCTCCAGCGCTGTACCCAGTTCTCTTTATACATCCATGATCTCAACATGGCTGCTGGGTCACAAACCTTCTCATTTTACAGCTAAACAGTACACTACAAGATTTTTCTGAAAACATTTGATTAGGCATTACAGTAACAGAATATTGATTCATATTGATCAGAGCTGCCTAGTTTGCTCAGAGACGGCAGGCTCCAGCTTGACTCTGATTGGTTGTTTTCCTCCAGTTTGTGAAATCTTGCAGATGCCATTAGAAGCACCGGAAGACACACAATTTTTTTCAGATTACTTGTCTTATACACTAGTGTCAGGATATAGTGACCTATATATCACATGATCCAATTCTACCCGCTGCTGCTTTAACCCAGTTATCTCATTGACTTGAATCACGAATGCTTCTGCTGTACTGGTGTAACATTGTGATAGTGTTACCGTTGCAGACATGCACATGATGGTGTCTCGGCCGGAGCAGTGGGTGAAGCCCATGGCTGCAGCAGGAGCCAACCAGTATACATTCCACATAGAGTCCACCACCAACCCTGGTAACCTCATCAAGGAGATAAGAGAGAGCAGCATGAAGGTGAGAATGCTGCAAAGCAAGAGGCAGAATAGCATTAGTGTGTAAAATATGAAATATTGATGTCAGCTTGAAACATAAGTGCTGAGGCGACTGTATTTTACATGTCCTCATATTAACACTGTGTAAATTGTGTAGGTGGGTTTGGCCATAAAGCCTGGTACTACTGTTGAAGAGCTAGCACCCTGGGCTAACCAGATCGACATGGCTCTGGTCATGACTGTTGAACCTGGCTTTGGAGGGCAGAAGTTCATGGAGGACATGATGCCCAAGGTAAGGACAAACCACAGGAGCCTTACACACAACCACAACTACACAAACTAGGCTTCAAAGATAACCATACAGTAAATCAGCACGTCTTTAAGACATAATGAGATACATACTGAGCCATAGTGGAGAACTTGCCGGCTACTGATTTGACATTATCCTGCAGCAAATTGGCAGCAAGATTGCTGAACTAATCACCAGTATGGCAATATCTTTGCTTTTCCCTGATATAATCTCTATCTCATACAAATTGTCAACAAAATAGCATGTATGAAATGTTCAGTGCATTGACAAAAATAGCACCATTTGCACATTGTGCTACACTTTTGTGCCTTGTGTAAACAGGGAAAATAACAAGCATGCTATCACATTATGGAGAAAACATAAACAAGTTAACCTTTGTGGGAAAAAAAAATAAATAAACTCCTGTACCAATTCTCTTGGGCATGCAGTTACAGATGCACGCGCTGTTCATTGCATGTTAAACAGTTGTTGTGCGGGGAGGGAGATTACATAAGTACCAGGTAGTTTCACTTTCACAGTGATGTGAGGCTCAAGTTCTATACAAGTTTCTGCAAAACCACAGAACTTTTCAGTGCTCTCGTCTCTCTCTCTGTCTCTCTGTGTGGGGAAGTTGGTTAGATGTCATTTATATGTCTATTACAGTTCATAGCCCAGATAGAACCACTTATTCACCAAAGTTTTATTTCTGTGCATGTGTCCAGGTGAGCTGGTTGAGGAGTCAGTTCCCTTCATTAGACATTGAAGTAGATGGAGGAGTTGGCCCTGACACTATTCACAAGTGTGCAGAGGTAAGGTGCACATATCACTCTAGTAATATGAACACCTAAAATTCAAATCCAGTTCCTTTTACAGTAAGTTTATGCTCATGTTTGCTGCAGGCAGGAGCCAACATGATCGTGTCAGGCAGCGCTGTGATAGGCAGTGACGACCCACGTTCCGTCATCGCTCTCCTGCGCACTGTGGTGGCTGAAGCAATCCAGAAACGCTCTCTGGACCGCTGAGATGTCCTTTTTGTGGCACCCTACCTGCCCGTCCCAGCAACACAACACAGCAGCCAGTGGAGCAGACTCGATGCAGACATTTCGGGGGTTGAAGTCATTAGTCACGGTCAGAGCAGGGGGACTGGTGGCCAAATCCAAATCACTTTGACGTGAATGAAGCTGCACCGTGCTTCTACTTAAACTTTTTGAACTTCATCCTGTCCTGCCACAATCTGCTCTCTGAACTGTTAACTCAAAGCGAGCCTCATTTCAGCATGGGGACAAGACTGGAGCTGAGGTTATGCTTATTTCACATCTGTAAACATTCCTGTATATTGTTTGACGCTGTTTTAAGTATAAAGTAACTGGAAATAAAATGGTCCAAGGAGCACTGTGTTTAGCAGATCTGTATTGCAAGTCATTTTCTGACTTTCATCTGAAATCATGTTTCTGACCTCATTAAGCATTTTTTCTTGGTTTTGTTGAAATGAACCATTCACTACTTGCTACACTACTGAGCATAAATAATGTGCACTTCTAAATTCTATGAGATTTGGTTATGCAAATTAAAAAGACTCCAGTGAAATGAAGTGTGGATTCTTTGCAGTTTGCCCTTGAGTGTGGTTCTTACTACCAAATTGAAGAAAAAGTTGACAGACCTAATAAAGTACTGAATCTGATGATCTTGATCTTTAACATTTATCTTGAAAATGCATTACATGCTCCTACAAATTATCACTGATGTGGTGGCACACTGACTGCCCAGCCTTATTATTTTGAGGTCAAAACAAATCTCTGAGAAAATATACTAAGCCTTGCAATTACTGTACATTTTTAAAAAGGGAAGCAATATTTTGGGATCATGAAAAACATCTGTGATTTTACGCATTTCTGCATGGTTAAAAAAATTTAAAGACATAACCTAAAATGAAACCAGAATTAATATGTCATTTACATGTATATACACTGCAATGGTGGAATGAAACTTTACTATTTAGTACTTAGTATTTTGTATTTAGTACATAGCATTTCCATTTGATATAACATTTCAGAGGGAAAACTGTACTTTTTACTTTATTTGACAGCTATAGTTACTAGCTACACAGCAGATTTTACGTAGAAAATGTTTTTGAGAAATGCGTTGTAGATTCAACAGAATATAAAACAGTATATTAAGCGTTAAAAGTAGCTCCACTTTGAACGAATACATAACAATATCAGCAATTACACTAATAATCCTTCAAAAGTTGTGTTACTGACCTTTACTCCTCTTTCATACACTAGATGGCGAGTTTGGGTAAAAATCCCTTATAGTTTGGGGGATTCCATGTCCATTTCATTCCCAAAAAAATCAATCAAACAATAATCAGTAATTTAACTCAATATTTAAATTGTAAGCATATATTAATAATTTGTAAGCATGAACAAATATTTTACACAACTCTGTATTATACAACTGTGAAATGTAGCGCTGTAATCTATAATGCATTTGATTCCATAGTGTGAACAGCACCACTAACATCACTGCAGAGAACTGGCGACAGAGCGAGTGCTACTATATATAGTAGTATAGTAGTTTGGCAAAATGACTTAAAACTTTGTGTATGTAGCCTACTATCTGTCTACATTTTGTGCATACTGACTTTTTAAAAGGGGAACACCACCGAAATTAAGACATTCATTATGCTATTTCCATAGCCTAGTAAAGTTCAAACAATATTTGTGAACATGAGCTCCTCTGTCTCAAAGAATTGGACCTAAATAGGTGCCAGTACCTTAATTCAGCAGTTGCATGACATAATCATTGCATGTTTTATACGTATATGTTAGTAATACAATATATATCACTTCAAATGTATTTTATTATGCCTTTCATTACATACATTAGGCATACATACAACATACATTTCCGCACACTGTACAGAAATGTATATTTGGTTAATAAACACTTTATGTAGCTATTAATAAAGTTCAAATTGTACACAAATATAATATTGCATTATAAGCTACAATACAACCAACTTAAAATATGATATCTGTCGGCCTACAGATTCAACTGGACGATGAGAGGGAACACCAAAGGCATTTTGGTGTTAAGGGGTGCACACCTTGACTCACCAGGATGTGGCGGCACATGGTAAGAAGTAGGGGTACTCGTGAACAAAGATCAGAAGTGCAGTACTGCTGAGTCCTGGCCCAATTCAGACACAGGATGTCATTGGGTATAGTGTGAAGCTACTCCATAGACAATGAATGGGAGACTGTTTTTGTTTTGTTTGCTTTCTTTTTGAAACCCAAATGAGATTTATTCTATTGTAGTGCTCAGTTGTGAAACACAAAATGTTCATCTCTCCCCATTCACTGTCTATGGAGCAGCTCTACACTTTATACGTTTGACACAAGTTTGACTTTAGTTTTTGGATTTGGAGAAAGTTGTTCATGTTTTATAATATCTTTTGTTCTTTTTCTCAGAAACTCTACCCACCCTCAGTTTAAATCCATACATTAATAAGGCTGTGCTTTTGTTAGTCAAGTGAATCATGTGCAGGAGCATTTAATTGTTATAGAAAATATGAGCAGTTTATGAGCAAGATGGCTTTTCAGGAATCAATATGTAATATTGCATTTTTGTTGAGCCAGACTGAGCTACAGAACCCTTTTCCTGAGGACACCCGGTAAGGCTAAAGACACGTCTACAGCATCTCTCATCTCTTTGTGTGCTGAAAAAATTCCTCCTGTCAATGAGAATCACCCATGACACACTTCCAACCGCAAGCAGCTCGCTCTTAATAATGCAGCATATGTCTTGGAGGCAATTCACAGACCAGTTGAAATATTGATGCCTGAAATCTGTATTTTCATTTCAACGTCACATATAATGGCAGAAAATGTCATCATTTTTGCTCATCCGATCATTGTGTATGTGTAAGAGAGGTTCATATAGAGCGTGCGCATGTGACGAGAGAGTTTGTGTAAAATACATGCGTTTTTCTACAACATGAGGGAATCTCCTGTGATAGACTTGTGTTCTAATAGATGATGACAGGCGTTTTGTATGCTGGTGTCACTGCCAGCTTGCAAAGACAGGAACACAATTCAATGTGAGGGAGCACCTACACTCCACACTCCTTAAGCCATGTTGTCTCATCATTAGTTAATTGACAGCTTCTCTCGCTCCAGATTACCTTGTGCTGTTTACTCGCCATTTGATGATTTATTATTAAACCATAAATGCAGAGAAATATGAGCAGCAGTGACAATGAAAGAGTTACATACATAGTTTGGCCCTAACTTATACATCAAAATTACTCATGAGAGGCTCTGGTGCCATGGCAACCATATCCACAGGTGCTGTCATTAGTGGTTAAAAGCAGTAATAGATGGCGGATAGAAGTGACATATAGCAGAATGGTCAGATAAACATCAGCACTTGGCCTTTCCTCCAGTCATGTGAATTGTCTGCGTCTTTCACAGCATGTAATGCAAGAAAAGTGAGAATACACACACACACACACACACACACACACACACACACACACACACACACACACACAAGGTAGAACGACAGAGAGTGAGAGCAGATATTAAAAGTCCAGAAAAGATTTTACACCAAAATGAGTCAGACAGCCATCATGTGGAGTGTTTGATCTCCAGAGCAGTGCCGGCAGTCCTTGGCAGAGGTGTGTGTAGGCTTCAACAGAGTATCACAGCTTATACAACTACGCAGTGAAGGTGGCCACCAAACAGCAGGTCCCTCCCAAGGCCGTCATCTTGATGGACCACAGCTGCTACTCACCCACGGGAACACAAAGCACTACAGGGAACAGCTAAGCCTGAATTGAGTAGGCGCAAAATCCACATCTGGATATTGTACACCAGGGTCTCAAGCATTCTGCTACCAGTATCTTTAACCATATCCATGATCATGAGCGATACATCACTGCATGAGGAACCCTTGTACATTATACGTTGTCAAATATTCAACGGGCTCATCCTGTTTGAAGTAGCTGTTTGTCCCAGAGGAACATGGTTTCTACATTTCCTCCCTTTTTTTTCCTCTTCTCTTGCTCTTTCTGCTGCCATTCATTTTGCTCCGTCTATTCCCTCCTGCCTTCTCGTTGCCTCCATGACTCACCCTTCCCCCTTTCTGGAATCATTATATAGTAGAATTATATCTTTCTACTCTTCTCCTCATCTTCAGCACTAAAGGCACATTAGTGAACTCGCTTTGCCTTCTCCCGTTCATTCATAATTACTTGGCTTCCCACAGGAGAACAAGATGCACATTGCTGATTAGCTCGCTGTTGTTACCAGCTTTACTTATGCATAAAGGCCTCGTCTGATTGAGTGTGCACAGTCGTATTAACAATTAAAAAACAACTTGCTTAGAATAATATTACAAAAGATCTCTTTGCTTTGCCCTGCGGCAAGGTGGGCTACTGTACAGTATATATGGTACCCATTACAGATAACTGAGCTCTGATTCAGGGGGCACAGTGTCAAAGGGCAGCTATCTGCCTTCTCAGCACCCGTTTACTATGCTGCTGCGTAAAATGCCAAAAGGCATTTACTGTGGTACTTATATTAAGAGTTTATCTTTCTCACAGATGGTTATTATTCATTTGCTAGTATGGATCTCTTACTATATAGCCACAACTCTGCTTTAGCAGGTCTAGGATGGATACAAGGAAATGAAAGTTAGTACTCCATCTTAGATGTACAAAGGCAGGTTTTTACCGATGAGGCTCTGGGGAGGGAAATGTTGGTCCAGACTTAATTAGTGCATCAACTACTAATTGGATTGCAATATCGAGCAGATATTAATGGTTCCCATGGATGTTTTTACTAATGACTCTGATTTTCTGCCTTACCAAAAAGTTTATTTGTGTGCCATTAGTATACTTCTTTTAAACTTAAAATAAGAGTGCAAGCTTTCAGTTTGCTTTTCATGTACTTCAGAGATGTACTTAAATACAGTACTTAAGTACTTAAGTACAATTGGCTTGTACTGACAAGCACACAGAAAAGTCTAAGTATACTTTGCTTATACAGACAAGTATACTGAAAAAAAGTCTAACTATACTTCACTTATACTGAGTATACCAAAAAGTCCAAGTATACTTTGCTTACACTCACAAGTATACAGAACAGTCTTAGTATACTTGGCTTATACTTGCCTTGCTTACTTTATGATAGAGTAGCCTGTTAGAGTGTGTGAAAGTATGTAAATGCATGTTTCGATATGAATTTACTTCAGTTCAACAATCAATTTTCTGTTTTTGCATTCGCTGTTCAACCTGGAGGCATGCAAGAACAAAATAATTAATTTAATCTCGTCACAAACATCAAGTCAAATAGCAAAAGCCTCTTTATGTAAAGCATAAATCATTGGCTAAACACTATACATTAAAGAAAATGTGCAAGTATAACCATTAAGCAGTAGCTCAGTCTGTAGGGAGTTGGCTTGGGAACCGGAGGGTCACCGGTTCAAGTCCCGACATGGACCAAAAACTGAGTGTGAACTGGTAGCTGGAGAGGTGCCAGTTTACCTCTTGGGCACTGCCGAGGTGCCCCTGAGCAAGGCACCAAACCCCCAACTGCTCGGGGCGCTTGTCAGGAGGGGCAGCCCCCTCACTCTGACATCTCTCCATTAATGCATGTGTGTGTGTTTCAGGTCTGCATGTACCATGTACGAGTTTAACAGAGTGTAAATTGAATTTCCCCAATGTGGGACTAATAAAGGTAGATCTTCTTCTTCTTCTTCTTCTAAACTAGTAGTTTACACTTTAAACTGTACTTTCATAAACTAAATAGTGTGCTAGAAGTACTAATACACTAACATTATACTTATAGGTTGACCTGTAATGTAGTTCAATTCATAGTACAGTCGCAGGTTCGATTCCAGCTTGCGGCTCTTCTGTGTGGAGTTTGCATGTTCTCCCCGTGTAAGCGTGGGTTTTCTCCGGGTACTCCGGCTTCCTCCCACCGTCCAAAGACATGCTGTTTAGGTTAATTGATCACTCTAAATTGCCCGTAGGTGTGGATGTGAGTGTGAATGGTTGTCTGTCTATATGTTGTCTGTCTCTATGTGCCCTGCGATGGACTGGCGACCTGTCCAGGGTGAACCCCGCCCTCGCCCAATGCCGGCTGGGATCGGCTCCTAACGGGATAAGCGGTTGACGATGAATGAATGAATGAAATGAAATGAAAACTTAGATGTAAACTAAACTAAATTAACGAAACTAATTGTGTACTCAAAGATTAATATTCTTACACTTAAAGTTTCATACTGTCTCCTGTAAACTACAGCACCTGACTTCCTGTCATAATTACTTCATAATTACCACTGTCGTGTTCTTTCATACCTCCTTTCATGACTTAGCACGTGAATAACTTAGTAAACATAACTGCAAAACATCCATGTCAGCATTGTCTTTGTGAACATGCTACCATAGTATACTGTTAGCACTGAGTTTAAAGCACTGCTAAGTCTGAGTACGGCTTCAGAGAGTCCGTCACATGGCTGTTGACTGTTTAAAAATGCCTCAGGACTAGTATCTTCCCTCCATCTGCTCCTGTGCACCAAAGCTACCTCTGGTAAAACCACCCTTGGAGACTGAGAAGTCCTACATTACACTGACCGAGTTCGAGATTAGCTTTAGTGGGAAAGGTCAGAAGAAAATAGCCTTGGCAAAATTTCCCTAATAAATTATACATTTTAGCAAGGACGTCCCACCTAACAGGTATTCAGATGTTCATTTAAATTCTCACTAAAACAAATAAAAGAACAAATGCCTGGAACAGTTAATTAGCTCTACATCTGAATCTCCAGGCTTTCACAGGGCCTCAGAGAATACTGAGACTAAATGCAGAGGTCCCCGGGGAACGCTGCCTTAGTAGCAACCTTAGCATCAGTTTACTCCATCGGAGGCAGAGCCAGTGGAAGTACAAACACACAGTTTTAGTGTTTATAAATTATGGATGGAGTGAGAATATTTTCCAGTGTGCGTGTCAGTTTGTGTGTTTGTATATTTGTGCACGTTTTTAATCCATAATGAATGATGTGTGGGACCATCAATGTTTTCGTTGTTTTTATGTCAGTAGGTGTCTTGTGTGTTTTGTGCTCCATGTGAATCATTTGATTTGGTTTCTGATAGCAAACTCTTAACATTTTTTCCAATGAACAGCCTTCACTAACAGGCTCATAATACAACTATTGATTTGTTTCTACCCCTGTATAATTTACACAGATGCCCTTGAGATTACTGACTGCTGCTAACACATCAACAGCACAATGCAGTGCTGTTTTCAGCAGTACAGGTGGTAAATCTGTTCTTCTGCTTTACTTAATCCACAGAGGCAAACCAGCGAACTACTCAATACTCGTTACAGTTTATGTATTAACAAGATTACGCGCTGTTCTTATTGACTCATCACAGCGAGTAATATCACACAACGCAATGTGGAGTCATACAAAGGTGAGTGTAACAAGCTGTGCACAGGCCTCAAAAGACCAGTCACACTCCACAAGCTGTTAATTTTGCCTCCCTTATCTCTTCACCTCCAGGAACAGAACATATCCTGCTCATACCTAGTGGATGCTGAGCATTGTGTGCTGGTAAGTCAACATGTTTTTGTACGCAAGCACTATTCACACCTGTATGCTGTTCATTCGTAACAATCTTCATGGATTTTTCTCTCTCGTCCTTGTTATGATGTATCCAATCTCACCACAGAGAAAGCAGAAGACGACATGTCCTGTCCTTGCATTGTCTTTGGCGCTTCCTCCCTCACTGGTAATAAATCATAATCTATTTGCCTGACTGCTGCCCTGCTGCTCTGGATCGTTAAGTACTGTCTGCCCAATGTGTGCCCTCTGGTGTCTGCATCCGCGTCAGCGAGGAGGACTATGGATTTGTGAGCGTTGCTTACTTTTATGCAAAACAGATCTTTCCTCACAGGGTGTGTGCTTGAGAAAATGGAGACAGAGAACAAAAAAATCAGGGGGAAAGTGGGACAGGAAGAAAGTGCTCAAAGGGGAGAGGATTCAGTGTTTCTTTGCATCCTATGAAGTTGTGACAAAGCCGGCTGACAATAACATCAGCAGTATCAGTGGGCCCGCTATCAGCGCTAGCAGCATCAATAGATCTTTGAATGTGGGGGCTCTTTCAGTCAGACAGATTGTTTTGTCAAAAGTCGACCAAAAGCTTGCTTTTTCAGGGGAACCTGCATGCATCACAACCCAGAAAACAATCCAGCAACTCCACAAGCAAACACCAAACTGATTTTTCTTCCACTGAAAGCTGTTTTCTCCTTTGTGGCACCCTGATTTATGGAATGGGTGGCAGCATTATTTGTTCTTGGCTTCATTGGGTATGCATGCATCAATATGAGTTAATATGAATTCATAGGAGAAGGAGTCAGAGAGCAGTTATGAATGCCACAAACTGGTGGAAGACCGCAGTTTACTGCTGGGAAGTTATGTGTGTGTTTAGGAGAGAGGGAGGAAGAGTGAGCAAGTCCATCTGCATTGGATGAGTTATGAGTGGTGAGAAATGATTTGCTGAGGCTGTCAGAAAAAGTGCCTGGTTAACTTGCAGGAGGCCCTCAAATCATCATTTATCCTCTGACATGCTGACCCAATCCTTCTCTCTCCCCCTCTGAAAAACTGAACACAGAATAAATAAAGCCTCACACCGAGGGGCTCCGAGGTCAAAATCCAACACCAGACTCAACAAGACCCTGCCGCCTGCAGGGCATTAACCTTGAGTTTATGGTTAAAGCAGAACTAGATGACTGGGAAGAGTGCTGCTAGTATTTCAGTTCATGGTTGTGTCCAGAAAACCGGATCAATATGTTGTTTTAATAGCCTACCTCCAAATATTGCAAAATGCGTAAGGAAAACAGGAAGATGCACTGAATGTATTTTATTGCAATAAACAATAGCAAAGTGCCTTTTTAATGGTCACGATGGCAACTATTTGATAGAGTAACAAATGAAAAAAATAAACAAACCATGGTCATATAAAAATACATCACTGAAAATAAAGCATCACTGGCTGAACTGAAAACATCACCACAAACTATGTTACACCTAAAATCCGGGGCCAGCATACAGCCGTTACATGCAACGCCCTCAAAACGCAGCTACAACACTGTCAGAACGTTCGGAGGAATCTTGGGAGGCAGCTATGGATGTTATTATTATTATTAATATTAAAAAAAGCAGAGTTTGACTGTACAGCCCCCAATGACGGCAGCAGCGCTGTGACATCACATGCCGCGCCCCTGCACTTCCTGACTCAAGTCTAGAGAGCTGAAGATGATTTAGGTGTTGGATTATGTGATTTACACGCTGAAGCTGAGGCAGCTGTTCAGTGGCTCCCTTTACACAACCTGCATCTCTGGGAATGTTCAAGATTTAAAAAAGCAAACATTCAGCCAATAAATACACTCCTGTAGATTTTTTTCTTTTCTAATGAAAAACTGAAATAAGCTCCTTATTAGTATTTACTGCCAGTGCAAATGCAAGTTAGTAGGACATGCAACCATTACTGTCACAACTGTCAAGTGCTTTCCAACAGGTCCATCAGTTATTCCTGGTGATACTTGGGCTGGAAAATGCACAAAATGGCTTTCCTGCAGTTTTGACGTATACACACTTTGACCTGCACTTGCATCACATCAAATAGCAACAGGAGGTTAAAGACTGTTTGTAATGGGAAAAACAGAGGTTGTCCACACACTGAATATTGCAATCTAATGAGGCAATATTTCAGCCAAGAAATAGGCAAACACCCATGTGTGAGAAAAACAGGCGATATGTACAAAAATGACAACTCCACCTCCAATGAGGAGATCACAACATACAAATATCATTTTTCTCATTATTGCAATATTGTATATATTTCTGTCATTTTCTATTTAGCAAAAATGTGTATTATACAGTTTAAACTCTTGGGCTGTTAGTCAGCTTTAGCATAGTCAGCTATGTTAGCCATTTGAGTTCATGTATATAGCAGGGCTGTCAAAGTTAATGCGATAATAAACGGTTAACGCAAATACTTTACCGCAACCGATCTTCCTAAGGAAGATACTAGCATCATAAGAAACTAGAAATCCTAATGAATTCATCTGTACCAACCATGTCATAGTAGCTTGTCAAAGGAGGGTAAATTACGCACCAAACTTGCGTTCAATTTTGTTGAGGAAAAACTGTCAACGCCATTTTCAAAGGGGTCTCTTGACCTCTGACCTCATTTTCATTCAAGATATGTGAATGAAAATGGTTTCTCTGGGTACCCACGAGTCTCCCCTTTACAGACATGCCCACTTTATGATAATCACATGCAGTTTGGGGCAAGTCATAGTCAAGTCAGCACACTGACACACTGACAGCTGTTGTTGCCTGTTGAGCTGCAGTTTGCCATGTTATGATTTGAGCATATTTTTATGCTATATACAGTATCTGTGAGGGTTTCTGGACGATATTTGTCATAGTTTTGTGTTGACTGATTTCCAATAATATATACATGTACTTGCATAAAGCAGCATATATTTGTCCACTCCCATGTTGATAAGAGTATTATGTAAGTATAGGTAATACTTGACAAATCTCCCTTTAAGGTATATTTTGAACAGATAAAATAAACATGTGGTTAATCACAGTTAACTATGAACAATCATGCAACTGGTCACAATTAAATATTCTTGGACTGACAGCCCAAGTGTAAAGTGGATATTTTTTGGCTTTGTGGGAAATCTTTTATGCATCATGTGTTCTTGTAGTTGGAGTTGCCACTTTATTTTTTTCTCTGGATGACTTTGATGGTTGAAATGTTGCCTCATTAAATAATGAGAAGCATGCAATATCCAGTGTGTGTACTACTTGTCTCTTTTGTCCGGCACCTTATACCCCTTGAAAACACTTGTAAACACATTGGTAATAATGAGTAGACTTGCTGGCAGCTAATCGATGGGCCTCTCTTTTGAAGTCGTAGCTGAATTCGCTGCATCACATTTCTATCTCCCCTGACTAAATAGCACCAGCCTTACTCCGCGTGGAACAGTGTGGTCTACTTGAAATGGACTGGTCACAATGAAAAACAGCGAAGGAAGCTGAAATCTCATGAACTCTGTTGCTTGTGTCAGTACCAGCTATATGTACTTTTGGCTTCTTTTTCTTTTGGACATAAATCTGTTTAATGAGGTGCTGCATAAAAGCAAAGCATTAAAAAGACAAATATGAGCAATAATATCAAACACAATCTCCACAACACCCATTCTTGAAATAGATTACTTCACAGGTTTCAAAGGGCATCTGGAATATTTTGCAGTCAAATATTGAAGATGACGAGGGACCGGGGCTTTGTGTTGACTCTTGGCTCAGGAAGTCGGTAGAGGGAGGTGGGGTGGGGGGTTAGGGCACTGCTCTGTCACACAAACACAATGCTCAAAGAGTTGAAAGTTTACAAAACACTGAACTTCCTCCAGCAGTATTGTCATGCAATATACATGTTGACACGATTGAGACATGTTTTTTCAAGAGTTTTCATGTGTCCAGTCTGGCAGTGAAAGGGTTAGACCCAGGTTTGGTACCTCTCCTGGCTGTTGCATTCCAGGGAAGGTGACACACATTTGCAACCCTCCTGCCTTGCATCAGGGGAGCCGAGGACGACGCCTCCAGCTAGAATCCATGATTAGAAGATGCCGCAACAGTTCGGCTTCAGTCGTCTTTGATCAAACGTCCTACCTAGGTGTTACATCACATTTCACTAAATAAACGCGACTCGAGCAAAAAGCATTAAGTGAATTCATTTGTGTGACTCGTCTGTTCAACTATTGTACATGTAAAGCCACAGTTTCTTTATAGCTATAGATATACAGTGTTTTGACACTGAGCCAAACTTGACAATCTGGTATGAAATGCTACAAGACTGCAATGCGCAGGACGAATCTAGCATTTCTACATCTACCACATTGCCAACACACAGGCTATTGACATAATCTGCTTGGTGCAGTTGCCTGGCAACACAAGCAGCACAGTTCTTAGAGAATTTCAAAGCAAAGACGAAAAATCTTACAAAGCTAAGTAGTAAAAAAAAAACAATAAATAGAAAAATCTTTAAAATAAACACAAAAGTCAAACATTTGCCCCCGGCCAACAATTTGTTTTCTTATAATGTGCAGATAACATTTTTGAGTGTTTCACTACACATCTACACATCTATACATCTTCAGTGTGGCTCTTAACAAATCAAAAGTATTTTTGAAAACATCAGACTGGATGTAGTGGTCATACTGGGCGACTTAAAGAAATGTGCAAGAATTTAATTTCAGTCAATAATCCCCACTGTGTAATTTAAGCAAGGCAATTCAACTGATTTAGCATGAGTGTAAAAATTGCCCTTTTTGCCCTCGAGGCTCATAAACCCACAGCAGGAGGCAAGCAGACATATCTTACAATCTGCTTCAAAAACCAATCCAACTCTCTTTAAAACTTCAAACATTAGCTGCAGAGAACAGCGGTGGAAATAAGGATGTCTTGGCACTGAAAAAAAAAAATCTCTTATGTCAAAGTACGTATATCCTCAGCAGGAGAGGCCTGTTCATTCACTCCCCGTCATTTCTGACGTTCTTCCCTCTCTTCCTCCTGTTGGAGGATAGAGGAGAAGAGCAGAGCAGCCTCTCGCTGAGGCCAGAGCGTCTGGCAGTGTTAAAGTGGCGCGAGAGGACCTGTTTCTGTCTGCCAAGGCAAATTCATTGTGGAGGCAGGTGGGCCAACACACATACATCCTCACTTAGGACACAGACTTGTGTGTCTTTGCCTTTGTCTCTATGCAGGCTGGCAACCAAGTCAGCAGCTACGGACTGAGTCAGTGGGCGCAGAGAATCACTATGGCAACCAACATAGTGGGCCAGGCTGTGGCTGCTCTTGGATCAGTGCAGAGACTTTTTTGGCATCCACTCAGTGCCGGAGTCGATTATAGAGTTCCTTCTCTTAAAATGTCCTTCCCAGGATTGGCCGATGATCTCATGTGCACAGTTTTTTTTTTCTCTCTCTCTTGAAAAATAGACAAATAGAGTTATAAAAACAAAAACAAAATGCAGCTATGAGTTTCACAGGAAACAACAAAATAAAACAAAACATGAGAGAGGCTCATAATGGTCTCTTGTCCTTCAATGCACTCGCACAATTAATTGTGCTAACATGACACACGCGCACACACACACACACACACACACACACACACACACACACACACACACACACACACACACACACACACACACACACACACACACACACACACACACACACAGTTAACGTAAAACAGACAGCCACCAGGGTAGGTTTTTTTTAAACTGATCAACTAATTCAACACAGCAGTGAACGACAGTAAGGTCTGAAGGTGGAGTCCAGATCTGCTCCCTGGCATTGTGTTGGCTGGATCCTCGAACTGCACGAGGCAGGGGGAGGGGACGGGGAGGGGGGTGCTCAATTAGTCGACAGAGCCGGGGTGCAGGCTGAGAGCTGGTGGGTCCAGACAGGTGGGAGAGTAGCTGAGGTGAGGTTCTTTAATCCACAGGAGGGGGGCGCCGTTCTTGCCCTCTTGGCTCTTGCTGTTGCTGCGGCTCTTGTAGCGCACCAGCAGCACGGCGATGAGGAGGATGCCGAAGATGGGGAAGGGGTAGAAGAAGACGAAGTAGAAGAGGGAGGCGTTGGAGCACACCACTGACTGGACGGTGGACACTGTTGACAGAGAACACACAAGTCCTTCACAGATGCAAAAGTTGTCCTGAAATTACTGTAAGGGAATGTAGGCCCATGTACATTTTTACAGGTTTGAAAAATTTTAATTGTTTTTTGCTGACAATTTGTGAACAGGTAAACCAACCTAAAAAATGACACCTTCCACAACTTTCTGGGTTTCCTCTCTCAGGAAATGTGAAGAATGTGGGATGTTTTTTTTTTACAGGAAAATCCGTCGGATGTGACATCATGCACGCTCGTGAGAGACTCACTAATTGCTAATGCCAACAAATCTCAGCCCCCACCAAAACACAGACTCAAAGACAAACTCCACAGCAGCACAAAAAAAAAAACAAACCCTAGACTAATGTCTAGTGAATATCGTCAGGAAATTAGCTGCCAGCTGCCAGCCCTTCAATTCATGGAGGGACCGTTGTTTGGTTTTGGACCCGAGCTGGCAAAATTGATATTGGACAGGTAAGCTAACATTACAGCAAAGCATATGAAATATATAGTGATATTGTGGTTTCAGTTGTCAATCCCATTCAGTCTTGTGTTTGTCGTCTCTCTGTTTTGACCAATGCTTGTGCAAGCAACAGAATGCTGAATGTTGTTGACACAGGTGTCACTGCTAATACGCAATTTCTGATTCTTACATATTGCCCCTTTAAAAATTAAGACTAAAATTAACTTTAAAATTGTGTTATGACTCCTTTAGGCTCATATAGAATGCAGTCTTACAGTTATACATGATATGCAACTAGTTATTGACACTGAATGAATGAATGCTTTTAACTGTCCCTATCTTTAAAAAAAACGCTGCCAATGAGGAAGCCAGATCATCCAAGGATGACATATAGAGTACCTGAGAGGTCCTTAATTGGCCCATAAAATTCTCACGTTACGCATACTGTAACACAGAGGACCTATTAGGATTGGGCAATATGACAATATATACTGTGAGACGAAACATCAGAACAGAAGCAGCAGTTAATTACTTTGTGTGCTATCATGAAGAAGAAGCTTCCTAGTCTTAAATTGGCAGAATAATATTTGAAGACAGCCATTAATACAAGTATATTTTTTTTCACAGTGTTCACTGTCACCTGCATTCAGAGAAGCTTAAGGGATTTAGTTAATTAAGGACTAACCTTGCTGCATTACGTTGACGATAGTGAAGCCAGAGTTGTTGGTAGCCAGGCGGTACCAGGCATTGCGGGGGTTGAGCAGCCACTCCTCCACATGGCAGTAGTATCTGCCTGCGTCGGTCGGCCGTGCTCCCTGGATGGTCAGGCTGTACTGGTCAGAGGTCATCCTCTCAAACTGCAGGCGGGAATTAGGCCCCGGCTCCTCTCTGGGGCTGCAGTTTCCGTTTCCGAATACGGCGTCATGGCCGATGGAGAACACGCACTCCCCTCTCTCCCTCGCCCGGCTGCTCCTCATCGTCCTCGTCGTCGGAGCGCTCCACGTACCAGGACACGGAGAAACGGGAGTCTCGGGACGACTGGGAGGGAATGCTACAGCCCAGTCGGATGGAGGCAGACTCTTCCACCGTCACATTTGACTCGGATTCCTCCACCTGCAGTCGAATCTCTGTAGGAGGTCCAAGAAGATGAGAAAGGTAAGCAGATCTCCCTCCTCTGTCCAATTGCATTTACTTCACAACAGATGGTTGTCAGACACTTACTGTCAATCTAAGCCATTTATCTGTTTTTTCCACACTAACTGACAACCCAGAGATGCCAATGATGTTTTACTATTGGCTCACAAGCCTCCAAGTTCCTGACCAAAATTTTGAAAATGATTAATTCACAATCATAAAAGTTGTGTATGTGATGTATTATTATTTTTTGTTAAATATTGTTCTACATAAAAACATTATCAATAAGACCTGTAACTACAGCCGAGATGGTTAGTCGATTTATAGATTGGTGGATCTGTGAACAATTCATTGGTATCTATTTTGATAATTAATAATTTGAGTCATTTTCAAGCAAAAATGCCAAACATCTGCTTGGTTCAAACTCCTTAGATGTGAGGATTTTCTCATGTTTTTTGGTCTAGTAAGATAAATGTCTGAACATATTTGTGTTTTAGGCTGTTGACCAGGCAAAACAAGCGATTTAAAAGATGTCAACTCGGCCTCTGGGACACCAAACTTTAAAAATGTGCAAACAGACGACAAAAATAAATAAATCCCACAGTGTTGCCCACAGCTATCAGCGGTCTTTCAGCTCTCCAGCAAGGTTAGATCCTGCCCCAAGGCTAGTGTGTCTGTCTCTGTCTGTATGGGTATGCTACAACCCTTCAGGGGTGGTATGATGACCCAGTTTTACTGCAGAAAAAAAAAAAAAAAAAAAAAGATGGCAGTGAAGACCTGGCTTGCTTGGGCTGCTCTCACACACAGTTTGGAGAGGTTTTCTTGTTAAAGCAAAACGAGAAGCAGAAAGGACAGCAGGAGACCAGAAAAAAACGCAGAGTGCTGGCACATCTTGCCTCCCGACAGACTGATTTCTGGATGGCTTCCCTCGGTGAATGCATTTTTTAACACCTTAATGAATATCCATGATGTTTGTGCAGCATATTGTATTTATCATATGTACATCTGCATGTATCATGTATCATTAAAAGTAAAAACCTCTATGTACAATATACTTTACCTTCCTCAGTTAATGTTAACCCAGGCCCCTTGTGAGCTTCCACAAACCACTAAACTAAAGTATGAAAGAAATCAGTGCCTTACACAAACAAAAGCCGAACACGAGTTAATCATATTCACAGATCTCTGCATTTGTATGGGTGCTGTAGCTCAATTAATTGTTTGCTTCGCCGTCTATATAAAATAAAAGCCTTTCCCTTGCCCTACTGGCTCGTGACCAGACGTTTTTTTATCCTCACATTCTAGTTGGGCTGATGCCTCATCAGGGATTTCACTCTGCATTATAAACAGGACACCTGGCAGATGAACGGCGCTCTAAGAGACGTCTGAGAAAAGTCACCTTCAGCTGGTGAGTGGAATAGATTCCTACACAAAAGGATTTTTTATTTGCATTTGGGGGAGTTTGAATGTAAAGGAGAATGTTGAATATGGACTAGTGGCAAATTGAAGAGAGTTCTTAAGATTATTGTCATGAGGTAAGATGATAAGGTTTTGGGTGACGGTAGGTACATCATGGCTTTGAGCGCTCTGAAAGTTTTTGAGTACTGGACAAGATGATCAGGTTCTCTGTCTGAGCCAGGCTCTGCCCTCTGGTGTATGATAGCTGGCATACCTTCAACCGGGGCAGGTTCTCATCAGAGCGAGACGGCCTTGAGGCCTCGAGCAGAGTATGTGGGAGTGGTGAGGGCAAAGCAATTTGGAAAGGGGTGGAGGACTGGGTTAATAACTGGTCTAAAGCAGATCAGCACGTGGGGCTAAATTGTAGCTGCTGCTTCCCTGCAGTGGGAATAAATAAGCATTTTGTTTAAGACAACGGCAGCTCTGACCATTTGCTCACCTGGCTGTCTGACCAGAACCTGCGTGAACCCTGAGGACTCCCGGGAGAGTCGATACCAGGCTCCATCTGGATCACTCAGCCATTCTTCCACCAGGCAGTAGTATGTCCCAGAGTCGCTGTTTTCCGCCCTGTTCAGCGTCAGCACGTAGAGACGGGGTGACAGCCGCTCGGCCTGCACTCGCCGTCGCAGTCTCTCCTCGTCCGCGTACGCGCCATACTCGAAGGCCCCCGAGCGTTCGATTCTCAGCAGGAGCTCGTCGGCTTCTGACCCAGTGGCGCGCCTCACGTACCACAGGACGGCGTGCTGCGAGTCCTGGCTGGTCTGGGAGCTGATGGAGCAATTGATCCTGATGCGATTGTCCTCCAGATGCACCTGAGACTGGTTGGTCTTTTGCACTCGCAGCTTGCTCTCTGCAAAGAATTAGGGGAGAGAGAGGGAGAGAGAGAGAGAGAGAGAGAGAGAGTGTGAGAGAGAGAGGCATTCAGGAGAGAAGGGAAAAAGTGCAGACAGTCGTTCCTTTGGGTGCAAGAGAATGTGAGCACCATTGACAGGTACACAATGCAATTTCTGTTTTGTGACAGACGACCTGTAGCTGGGTTTATTTCTGGTGGCAGCAGGGCAGGAAAAGATAGTGGTGCGTGGGAGGGTGAAGCAGGTGACAAAGAGAAAGAAAGGGAAAGGGAAAGGAGGAGGAAATGTCAGGCGAGTCAAAGCCGAGGGGATGGTAGGTCTGTTGGTATCAAAGCAGAAATGTAAGATAAGATGCAGAACAGCAGAGGAGACAAGGGTGAAGGAGATGGAGGTGGATTGTAAAGTTGGGTTGTGGATATTATTAGTGTAAGAGATACAAGACAAAAGCGGGGCAGGAGGTCTGACAGTCTGCCAAAAAGAGGAGGAAACACGAGGAAGAAGGAATACATTTATATAAAGTCAAGCAAAGATGGGAAGAGAGGGGATAGGAGAGGGAGGAGATGATAGAGAGGTGTGACTGAGATGTCAGGAAGGAGCTGGGGCTGCCCTGAGTGCTGTGACAGGATTGGTTACAGTGACATTGGTTGTGGGATGGGATTAGCTGCAGGTACATCAGGTGTGACTGCGGCCAGGGCCCCGCTGTCAAATGCTTGAGGGGAGGATTAGTTCAGCACAGAGCATGTAGACAACACACACATACACACAGAGATGAGGTGTATAAAAACACAGGATCACAAAGCAAAAAGGATTCGCACCATGCAATTCATAAGCATGAGATTCATATATTTGGAATAGTGAACATTTGTCAAACAATTATCAAACAAACACCACGCAGCTTGAATAAATGTAAAACAATTCCACACAGGTGTGCATCTCTGTCAGCAACTTTGACAATCTTTGACCTGAGCGGTAACGATTTGATTGGTAGCACTAATCTTTCCGGTGGTGGCACACTGGCAGTGAGCCAGGAGTTGTTCGTTTGCTGAAACCAATTTAGGGAAACAAATTCCCTTAATTGATCTCAAGAGCAGACATGCAACTGCAGAATGCCATATTGCCGCCCTTCCCACCCAAAATGAGAGAGGAACACCTATTTTTGGATCAGAGCACTGATGTCTGCCAGAATTGTCAATATAAAACACACTTCAGGTGATGTGTGAATGCACACAACAACCAATAAGTACAATATCCATCCATCTGCAACTGCTTTTCCCATTAGGGGTTGTGGGGGGCAATCGTTTTTTTTTTTGACCAAGGTGGAGATGTGAATACATTTTATTTAGGTGAACTTCTTAAACTGCTTGTGTTTAGACATTGGCTTCTTTTGCCAAATGAAATATAAGTTTAGTAGAAAAATGTGTTTGCATTCCTCAATGTATGGTATCAAAAAACAGCCCGGGCATAGGGGAGACTCGTGGGTACCCGTAGAACCCATTTTCATTCACATTTCTTAAGGTCAGAGATCAAGGGACCCCTTTGAAAATGACCATGCCAAACTAATTTTGGAGAGTTATTTCGCCTCCTTCACAAACTAGTATAACATGGTTGGTACCAATGGATTCCTTATGATACCAATATCGTCACTCAACAGTACACTCTTTAACTCACTCTTTAAATCTGAGCCCACTACAACACAAAAAATGTAAGTTGAATTAAAACAAATATGTATTAACGCGTCTTGTTAACTTTTACAGCCCTAATGTAAACCCATCCGCGGCAACAGTACACATTGAAAGTGCTGTGGTGATGTAGTTTAAAGAGCAAAAGAGACACACAGGGCAGTTGAGAGATGTGGTGAATGGGCCCAACAAACACAAGGCTTTCATCCGGGAGACCGCTGTTTGTGTCCTGTACGTTAACTTTCACTTTCACGTTACAATCAGCTCTTTGTTCGTGTCCCGTGTTCACAATGTTCAGTTTCATTTTCACTGTTCAAACATTGTAGTTTTAAGCCCAATCAAAACCTAACTATAGTGATTTTGCTGCCTAAACATAAAGTGACACAAAGGGGCGTGGCAAAGCAGCAGCATGTGATGAGTTTGGGAGGTGTTGCACAAAAAGTGTTGTTTTGAGATTGGTAATGAAACTATTGTATCGATGCAACAATTATCAAACGATATCCAGCCTTGATCAGGGATATGTATTTGTAAATATTGTTTTCTGATTAATTTACTCACACAAATAACCCAATATAAAACTCTCCTGCAGTCTAAAACGACCCCCTGCATCTCCAAATTTCATGTTCCCTCCCAGCTCACGCTCAGCTTTGCTATGACTGACTGACTGATTGACTGCCTCGAGTCACAGCCATCTGCCCCGAAAACCTCACTAACCTTACCAACAGATTGCTGTGCATGCTCAAATCATAGCCATTACATCACACTATACATACAGTATGCACACATTTGGTAGCATTCAAAACATGCATGGCTGCAAGGCATCGCCAGACCACCCTGCTCGAGCTAGCATCTGAAATGAGTCATTATCACTGCCTCGGTACCCGCTAGAGACTTGGTAGGAAGCTTGACAATCTCCCCATCCGGAATTACTGCCGAGCCCTGCGGAATCCTGGCAATCTTCTTTTTTCCTTTCTTTTTTTTTTCCCTTTTACAGGAGAATTACCTCCGAACCTCCTGAAGTGGAACCATGCAGGATTGGATTGGCACAGGACAAAGCAATTCTCTGCCGTTCCCATTTGAAGTTTGAATCTGCAGCCAGGAGGAAAAAAAAAACTGGGGGATGAAAGCCTGTTGCCGTACATCAGTGTTTACAGAAATGCCTTTTCAAAGCTAAAATAGGCTAATTATTCAAGCCCTATTAGGTAGCATCATGAGCTATTACAAGTTATCATAACTGAGCACTCACTCATGCAGAGACGGGGGACAAAATAAAATGGGATAGCAATTGGCAGAAAGGAAGAGAAATACTTATGTCCCAAAACAACCTTAAAGTCTGCACTCCCTCCTGAATCCACTCGCTGTGAACCGCCTCAGTAAGAGAGCAGCGACTTCACAGACCAGCCTGTCACATCCTCTGACATGTGTCCATTCCCTCTGAGGTTTCTTCCTTTGGCTACAGCACACAGCCATCCACCACAGTTACATCAGTGCATCTGCTGACGCAAGCGGCAGAAAACTGGCTAAAAAAAAAAAAAAATCTATATGATGTATGTAATTTTGTACACGGGGCACTGATGAGAGCAAGAGAACCGGCGTAGGAAGCCAGTCCAATCGTGCATCGTTCGCAAGGTCGTTCCTCACGTATGTGTGTTCCCTCAACAGCAAGAGTAGTGCTGTCTTCTTGTGTGTCAGGCTGTCAATACCTATTTTAAGTACGTTCTTTGGTACTGCGTTTCTGTAATGAGCCTCAAGGGGGCATCCACAAAGTAAGACAAATCCATAATTGGAGGCACCTGCTCTCCTCACTGTCTTGCAGTCGTTCATGTGCCACTCAAACCTGGCACACAAGTGCATGCCCATTATACTGTATAAGCACCAGCTTTTAACTCCTCTTTTTGTTATTTTCTCCATAGGAAAAAAGGGGTAAAATGGTGTAAAATCAAGAAGACAAAAAAATAATTTTGAAACTAACCTTGACTTAAATGTTGACAGCCTCTCAAACCTGCCTCTGTAGTTTCCAGGGCAACCTTGTCTCCATGAACAACACGGCATGGCTAAGATATGTTCAAGGACCTCACTGGTGTTACTAAGAAAGGGCGGACTCAGTTAAACAAGGCCATCATTACTTAAATTTCACTAAAAAGTCAGATTATTGCTCTGCTAAATAATAATAAAAATAAATAATAATAATAAAAAAGCAAGGATATGAGCTGTATCCAGACAGAGTGCCTCTTTCCCCCTTATCTATCTCATCTCCACTGGAGGTGCTTGTGCTTCAGCAGTTTGCTGGGCATGTAGTGTCATTACGGTACACACAAACACACCGAGATCCACACGGTACAGTCACTAATTGGCTCATTGAACCCTCGTCTCACCCGCGTCCCATGCGTGCCCAATTTGTCTCGTTTAATAGCTACAGGAGCTGCAGAGTTGAGACAAAGCTGTCTTTATTCCTTTTATTTATCAGTGGAGGTAAGCACACAAAGGCTGCAAAACGGCAGCCCAGTTTTGATACGGAAGACAGCTAACAAAGTGCACCCCACAAACCCCAAAAGCTGTGCCGCACAACTGTTGTTTATGAAGCAGAGCAGATGAAAACAAGTTTGAGTCCAGGGGGAGGAGGAGTGTACAGCTAAGGATGTTACTGTGGCATGTCAGCGTACACTAACTACAACTCTCTCCACACACACACACACACACACACACACACACACACACACACACACACACACACACACACACACACACACACACACACACACACACACACACACACACACACACACACACACGCTTGTAATAAAATTTTACTTCAAAGGAGCTCAGAAACTGCTTGGCCGAGTGTTCAGAGGAGGAGAATACAGCCCGAGATAGTAAATCAAAGAATGCCATCCTTTATTCTTTGTATAGAGAGGAGATTCAATTCATTCCCCATCTCATATCTCATGCTGCTGCTCCAGGTGAAGTCTTTTAATAATAAGACTGGCTCTAAACGTTAGGGTTGAAATGTCCACTTCACCCCTCTTCATTTCTCCTTCATCACATCACAGCGTTTTGACCAATAATCACCCGTTTTCTCCCTTCTGCCTTACCAATCTCGCCTGATCACATTCTGTCTAATCACCTGACACCAGCATGAATATGCAGCGGCCTCACCTGTGGGTTCATGTATATTTATGAGGCCTAAATTAAGTGCGAGCGCTAGAGGTGCAGGTGGGATATCTGCCTAACATGGTTCTTTTTTAAATATGGTCTAATACGCACTTAATGACCACTGAGCTGACATCCTATCCACTGGGCCACGGATATGTAAGGCTTCCACTAAGTTAAAGGAGGCTGGAGTGGAGAAGAGACAGGGAGAAAGAGACATAAAAGAGATGAGAGGGATGAATAAAAGTAGAAAGGTAGAAACAGGGAGAGGGATGAGGTTCTTTAAAAGAGACATGATGGGAGAAAAGTAAAAGAGTTAAGGGATATATCACCAAAACTGAACGGATATTCACAAGCGTCTACCAGCAGAGAGCTGAGGAGTGAGAGAGAGTATGCAGTGGGGGAGAGAGCCTGGAAAAGATGAGAGAGAGATGTAAAAGACAGAAAGTGAGAACATGCTCCTGGGGGGATTTTTGGAAAGCAGCAGGCAGTCTCTCCAGCTCCACTCCAGAGGACTTATAGTCTTAATGGCTGCCTGCTCCGCCTTTAGCGTTAGCATTAGCACAGCCACTGGCTAATCCACGGCCAGGACCCCGAGCATGTCAGGACTGAGGGCTTTCAGACACGCCCTGATCCCCTGCAGAACGGCTTACTTTGGCCTACTGCTCCTTGCCAACTTCTGCAACTACGCACACACATATACACACATGCATACGCACACGCATGCACGCACACACCCCTGGACCTCCGTCACACAGAGTGTAGATCAGAAAACTGCTAGTCAGAGGCAATGAGGGATGTGGGTTCCCCTGACTGAAAAGTGGCTCCTCTGCTGAACTGGGAGCCTAATTTCTATGCTAATGACTGCGATGTATCTATGATCCAATTGTGTCAGTGGGATATTAGCACTCCTCATTCCTCCCCTTTCCAACTCCCACTACAATATCATTAAGACCGGGCTAATTATGGCGATCTGTGCTCGAAACGGCAGCCTTGAACACACCAAAGACAAAACCGCACACACATGCAACCTCCAGTCCATCTCTACCATCAGTGCGAACACACTGATGCACTGACTGCACTTTCCCTACTTCCTGCCTGCCTGTCTGAGTGAGTGATTGCTGGACGCAGGCTGGCCCGACGGGAAAATGGATGCACAAGAGAGGGGTGAGACAGGGGGTCAGGGCAGGGGAACTCTGGGAGATTAATGGCACTAAAAGAAGCTGGCACGGAGGGGAGAGCATAAAGACATATCAGATCGAGCCGTGCTTGTTTGAAGGGGGGGGGTTGCCAATAAGCATAAAACACATTATGCTCATTAAACCACAGAGAACAGTGGACATTCAGTTAGTGCAGGCTAGAGGCTGCTGTGAGTGTATTCAGGAGGCGGCACTGCTGAGCCGCTCCTGCTCTGCTCCTACTATTAGCCACTGATTTACATGGGGAGCAGCAGCACTGTAGCTAGCTCTGAGTTACGACTTCAATTACAGCAGCAGCAGGACACGTGCATGCGCGTGCTGCGCACACACGCACACACACAGGTGCTTAAGAGAGACGCAGCACAGAGAATCTCATTGTGTTTTCAGATTGGGCTGGACAAGGAAATGAGGCCCAGATTGGATTGGATTTGACAGAAATATGTGCCTGTGTTCTCGCATCAGAGAGAGAGCGTTAGGGTTTGCCCTTGTGAGAAAGAAGAAGACACAGAGAAGGAGCCTGACCTTGAATGTCTGGAACAGGCGTGATTAATCAAAAAATCTTTCACGAAATTATTTTCTGTTTCAGTGCACCCCTCAAAGGCTCTTCATTCATCACCCGTTACAACCCTGTGTGTCCATTTGTGCATGTAACAGACAAAAATGCAGCCAGTGCACTCTGATCATCCGTATATGCATGTAGACTAACTGTATATAGGAGTGGCGGGGCGTGTATGGGCTGCCAGTGTGTCTGCAGCACAGAGTGCTGCCTCAGGTGAGCTTGTGGGCAAACCCAAACTACATCCGCTGCAGCTGAAGAAACAGGGCACAGAAAAGATTTACAACCCCGACACGAACAATAACACTGCGATAGAGGCGCTATTGTGTGCAAACAACCACAGCTGCCATATCCTTATTATTTATGAAACACAGACAATGGTGAAGACGCTATTTGAAGAAAAATGTAAACACAATGGCGAGAATTATGAGGAGGAGGACGAGGAGGGAGGGAGGCAGGGAATTATAAAATATTGAAAAATCACAAGAGTGAGAGAGGAGCTGGGGGCGTGCGAGGAGGGAAACATGCAGCTAAGTGAGAGTGAAGGGGAAAGAAGTCATTAAAAGAGACTTATGGGGAGAGCGAGAGCAAAATGTAGAAAAGACAGCGATGGAGCGGGAGCGAGAAATGAGGACGTGAGGGCGATAGGACGGGCCTTAATGAAGATAGGCAGCCCCTATCCGTGCGCTGATAAGCAGAAATCTCAAATCGCCGCGGCGACGCCAAAGCTATCAATAACGGCTGGGTGGCAAGTACTTCACTGGCATGAAAGGAGAGCACATGCAGCATCTGCTTGTGCCAGCCTATATTAAATGGGAAGATACCCACAAGAGCTCTCAGAGAGAGATGGGGGAAGCATATGAGGCAGGACAAGATAAAGTAGGAGAAAGTAGGAGGCATATATATTAATTAAAGAATAGACAAAACAAGATAAGCGGATAAGAATAACAAAAAAAAAAGGCATCCATCCCTGCGTCGTGATGTTTGATCATGTGAGAAAAAGGTAGCCAGGCATGCGTAGGTGTGTGAGGATGAGATGAGGAGAAACTCTAAGTGGGACACCCCCCTCCCTCCATCATCACCACCATCATTCTAGCTCAGCCAATAACCAGACGCTCTTAATATCCCACTCCTCGTGTCAGACATACATGCACAAAATGTGCACATGCACACACTCGAATGATGAGAAAAATGTCTTGAACTCCCCAAACCATCATTAATCTAAACTCCGGTTCCATTAGGGAAGATTCAGCATAATTAGTTTTGCGTGTTTTCTGTGTGTGTGTGTGTGTGTCAGAGAAATGATGAGAGTGTGTGTGTTTGAGTTATGAGAAGATGATATTAGATTGTGTTGTAGAGACTGAGGCTTCCCTGGTGATCTGCCATGCTGAACATGTGTTTGCCATTATTGCGTTTCAGACAGAGACAAAGAGAAAACTCAATCAGGTGAAATCTAATATCACTGCTGCCACTGTATGTGGAATTGTATACTACTGCATGTTTATGTTTTTTTTGTGTGCGTGTGGGGATCCTCTGCTGTGAGGGCTAATATTGAATCGTGTTCTAGCATAAGATAATTACACTTGTGCTCTGGGAGGTAACCCCCCCATCCCCAGTGTGTATGCACTCCATGTTGGTGTGTACATGGTGGTGTTTGTGCATGAAGTCTGTGGTGGATAATTTAAGCACCAGGCTGCCCCTGCAACAAACACAAAAATACTGTATGTGTGCGTGCAGATGTGGTGGTGAACTCCTCTAATACAACCCATGGGACTTGGACACAGACAGGCAGCATGCTGCTAATGCAGTCTGGAACAGGAAGTAGGCCTGGGCTGGGCTGCAGGCACCACGCTCATTTGACGGAACGCCGTGCTAACCGGCCGACTGCTTCTGTGTGGGTTCGGTCCTGCTTTTATCTGCATCCAACATCTGACAACTTCGCTTCTGCTAATCTGGGATGCACGGATGTTGGATCAAGGGCGCTATTTCTGATGCTACTTTTCACTCTGCTTTTGAAGTCCTCCAATAATTTAATGAGGAGCGTCACTCCACATTTGCGAACCTTCTCGTGTTGGGCACACGCATGCATGTCTTTCTTGTGAATACAATATGGTGGTGTAATGGACCATCAGAAAGCTGAGGGAAACGGTTCTGCTGCTGTGTCGCTGGGTATGAGGAGTGAGGTACATATGCACAGTAAGCACATGGAAGCTCTCACAGAGGAACATCACAAGAAACACAGCTGCAGCGGCATTCAAGCAAGATATGCACACAAGTATGTATGTGCACACGTAATGCTGGCGAGGCAGCTCATGCATATTGAGCAGGTACCTCTGGAAGCACGACTTAAAGCCTCTCAATTATGAATCTGGTCAGATGCCGTGTTTGTTCACACCTCATTACACACACACTCCCCTTTATCCCACTTCTTCTTTGAGGAGAGAGGAGCTGAAAATGCCAGCCGCTCATTTAGCCAGGAGTGGTTAACATTTAGGAAAATAGAGGAAAAAAGCAGATGGGGAGGAGAGGTGTGGGGCAGAGTGAGAGAGAAAGAGAGAGAGACGTCCTACATGCTGACAAATGAATCATCAGGCTAAATGAAGGTCTGACTGGTGCACAGCTAAAAAAAAATAACACACAGGAGGTGGAGGAGATGAACGCAGCATGACCGGGACCGAGCCGAGATAAAGGAATTACTCACTCGCCCTCCCCTGCGAGATAGTGCCCTTACACACAGAATGATCGCGGCGTTATGGTTACTGATTGGCTCTCGGCCGGGAACTGATCACATCGTCGCGGTTACTGATGGCATTACTAAGGAGACTGATCACTTTGTCATGGAGACGCTGCTGCTAGAGACGGGAGTGGGAGGAGGACCCTGCGTGTATTCCCCTGTAAAATGTGTGTGTCTTTTTTGGGTTAAGGATAAACAATGTAAACTGCACACGTGGGGGTTGGGGTAAACAAGCATTCAGGGTGATAAGTCGATTTCCAAATGCCTCCTGAAGGGCCATGGGGACCTTCTGTGTTCTGCGTGAATGGTTAAGGTCACAGCACAGTCAGTCAAACAAGCAAGTAAGAGCAACGTCTCTTAACTGGGGGTGCTTCTGTGTGAGTGTGTGTGTTTACATCATTCATGTGTATCTGAATCAATAGCAGTAGGGAATGAGAGACCATCTACACTGTACTTGTGACTACATTCCCATGCCTCACTTTTAAAGAGTTATTGATCACCACCGCAGTCTCAACTCAATACGGCGTCTTACTTATCCTCACCTGAACATGGAAGGCAAAGCTCCCACATATCTATTCATGCTCATGGTCGCAAATAGAACGTTACACACACACAAAAAAAAAAAAAAACATTTCAAAAGTTGAAAACCTTCCTCTCGTTCCTCCCACGCACCTTGCTCATATTTCCTCCCGCCAAATCCAACAAATCTGGACCCCACTGGCACTTCAGCTACCATAATGCTTTGCTGGACTGCTTTGAAAGCCAGGCTACATCGGTGGACGTTTATATTTTCTTTTTGCATTTTTTCAGCAGGAAGAATATTTGCCTCAGGCACATTCACCTGAATAAATGAAGCATCATACTGTTGAGGCACACCAGGCTGGGATAAATTGGGCCACTGTGTGTGCATTTGTGTGTCCGTTTGTGTTTGTTGTTTTGTGTTTAGCCACTAATTGGGCTGTGTCTGAATGTTTTTTTTTCTGCTTATGTGTGTGAGTGCAGAGGGCCAATGAGGGGTGGTGTAGACAGTTTAATGCCTCCACTGAAGAAAAGAAAGGTTCAAGGACAGATCACTCACTCTCTCTCACTCTCTCTCACTCTCTCTCACTCTCTCTCACTCTCTCTGTCTCTGTCCTTTGATTCTCTTCTCTTTTCTACCTCTTTCACTCAGTTTTCTCGCTCTTCCTGTTGGATGTTTAGCAATCCATTCACTGCACTCCATTAGGAAACTCCACCCTGCCCTGCACACGCACACATGTCCACACACACTCCAATTAGTGTCTAAACCAGAGACTAAGAGCAATTAGAGCAGGCAGACATCCTCTAAGCTCTGCTGAATTCACTAGATGTGTATATGTGTGTGTGTCTGACTCAGTGTTTATCCCTGTTTGTGTGCTGGTCTGTGTCCGTTCCAATTAGGTGAATGTGTGTGTGCCCTGGCAAGGAGCCATGCAGCTTTACCTGGCTGTAGGACGCTGATGCCGAGCAGGTTGGAAGTGCGGTTGGCCACTCTGCTCCAGCTGTTGTCGTAGTTCCTCCTCCACAGGACCGCGGTGCACTGGTACTTGCCCGCCTCGCGGCGCCCCGCCCGGGTCACCGACAACCGGAAGTTGGTGTTGGAGTGGGAGCGGTCCACTGTGGTGCGGGTGCCCAGCCCCAGCAGCTGCTCCCCCCACTGCAGCGTGCCCTCACGAGTGAAAGTCACCAGGTCCTTGAACTCGCCCTGATCCTCATTGCTGGCTTCTGCGCTGGCTGGCATGAAGCGCCAGGTGACGGAGGTGGGCACGCGGGGGTTGTGGCGAGGCTTCACCAGGCACAGGAGGTCAAAGGAGTCCCCGAAGGTGACGGACGGCGTCCGCGACGACGCCGACACCATGAAGGAGGACTCTAGATGGTGGAAGAAGAGAATGTTAGGAAGTGTTTGACTAATGATGAACCCTTCAAACACAGAGTACCGCTGATTGCATGTGATTGTACAACACAGCCTGAGTGTGTGATTGAGTCTGTTCTCTAAAAGCTCAAAGCTCAGCGAAAGATGTGGGGATTCATAATCATTTCCAGGAAGGAACTTTCCTTTTAAGCATGGCTACTGAGAGGAACAAAGCCCCCTGCTGGAACAAATACAGGCAATATTTACTTAAAGTGCACTGACTCTCAACAAGCATTTTTCCTCTGTCATTAAGCACCGAAAGACAGCCATTTAGTTTATGCATGTGTGTGCATGTGCCACTATGTGCTCGTGTGGAAGTATGAGTTTGAGTGCTTGACGGTGTGTGTGCGCCTCAAAATTAATGGGTGATGCAACAAAGAAAAACCCAGGGGAGAGATTTCCTCTAAGCGCCGATGTTCGATCTACGCCCAACTCCTTGCCAAGTCTAAACTATCCTCATTAAACTAAAAACATTCACCCAACTCCATATGTTACTGCCAAGATACATCTACACCAGGGAGCGAGGGAGTCGAGAGAGAGACAGACTCCATGGCCCTTTAACAACCCGGTCCTGCTGTGTCTATTTCAGGGCATTTCAATGACTGTGAATGATTGAATATGAGAAAAATGGTCATACGAGGGAGGTGGAACGTGTTGATGAAGTCTGATTTTTGCCAGATCCGATCACTCATTTCCTTGAGACTTTGCAGATTTCCCCATTATGTTCTTGTCAACAGCCACGTCGCTTTCTCCCGCTGTCCCTCACCCTCTCTCTCCCTCTGACAGCACATCACCCCCGCTGTCCTTCAGGGTGTGTAATCGATGGCTTTCTGTCCAGACTAGGGACAGCTGCCTGGAGACATAATTCTCTAATAGACAATAACTCTCCCCTCTCACTCTGTATCTCTCATCTCCCTTCTTCCATCCGTCCATTCCCCTCACTGTCTGCCTGCCTCTGTGACAGAAAAGAGGATTTCACCCCGATCCACTTTTCCCATACAACTCCTCTGTCTTTTTGTTTCTGTGAATAAACACAAATGTGTTTGTTTCGTTCACTGTACAAAGCGCTTGTGGCTGAGTGGGGGACTACTATACATTGGCTTGTGTGTGTGAGTGTGTGTGCGTACTATAGGCTTCTCACTTGTACACACCAGACACCCTGAGGGCCCCATAAGCCAATCAGCTGGAAACAAGACTCTCTACTGAGCATATTTGTCTTCACTGTTGCAACAAAAACACATGTGAGAGGACATCCCTCTCACATCCCCTCCAGGTCCTGTCAGCGAGCACATGGAGTCTATGATCTAAAATAATGTTCAGTGACCATATACCGTGAAGGTTCCACTCAAAAAATTAGTAAAAAATTTAAATAATCTTTGTCAGTTATTTAAGAAAGTTACTATATTTTTGACTCATTACACGTAAACTGATATATTTCAAGCATTTTTTCACTTTAATTTCAATAATTACAGCCTACAGCTCAAAAAGAAAAAGAAAAAGGTATCTCAAAATATGAGAATATTTCATAAGATCAAAAAAATAAAGGATTTACAATACAGAAATTTCTAACTTCTGAAAAGTATGTGCATTTCTTCATTCACTCAATACTTTGTTGGGGCTCCTTTGGCATGAATTACTGCATCAATGCGCCGGGGCATGAAGGTGATCAGCCTGTGCCACTGCTGAGGCCTTATTGAAGCTCAGACTGCTTTGATAGCGGCCTTCAGCTCATCTGTATTGTTGGGCCGGGTGCATCTTCCTCTTGACAACACCACATAAATTCTCTATGGGGTTCATGTCAGGCCAGTTGTCTGGCCAATCAAGCACAGTTATATCATGGTCAGCAAAAAAGTTAGTAGTAGTTTGTGGGTTGTGGGTGGGCGCTAAGTGCTGCTGGAATAGGAAATCGGCATCTCCATAACGCTTGTCAGCAGACGGAAGCGTGAAGCGCTGTAAAATTTGGCTGCGTTGACTTTGAACTTGATAAAACACCAGCAGATGACATGGCACCCCAAATCATCACCGAGTGTGGAAACTGCACACTGGACTTCAAGAAACTTGGATTCTGTGCCTCTCCACTCTGGGACCTTGATTTCCAAATGAAATGCCAAATTTACTCTCATCTGAAAAAAAGGACTTTGGACCACTGAGCAGTGGTCCAGGTCTTGTTGTCCTTAGCCCAGGTAAAACGCTTCTGATGTCGTCTCTGGTGAAGCTCTCCCAAGTTCTTGAATCTGCTTTGCTTGACAATCTTCTCAAGGCTGCAATCATCCCTGTTACTTGTGGTCCTTTTCCTACCACTTTTCCCTTCCAGTCAACTTTCTGCTGCTTCGATACAGCACTCTGCCAACAGCCAGCCTGTTCAGTAATGACCTTTTGTAGCGTATCCTCCTCATGGAGGGTGCCTTCCCCATGATTCTGGTGCGTCTACTCAACCAAACTGAGTGGTATCTAAACTGTATTAATAGTAACTTACTCAAACTCGTAATTAAATTAAATATTATAAGATACCTTTTTCTTTCTTTTTTGAGCTGTAGGCTATAATTATCCAAACTGAAAATAAAAAAATGCTTAAAACATTTTAGTTTATGTGTAATGAGTATATATTACATTTTCACTTTCCTAATTAACTGATGAAGAATACTGAACTTTTTCATGATATTCTAATTTTTTGAGGTGCACCTGTATAATATCTAGGACAGGTCAGCGTGTGAAGCAAAGTTTTTTCATTCATGAGGTTCAAGGACTAAAGAAGGAGGTCAAAAGTAGTAGAAGATAAAAAAAAGTTGAAACAGAAAAAAAGTTCTGTATCTGCATGGCAGTTTTAGGGCCAATAAAACTGAAGCTAGAAGTTAAAGTGAGAAAAACGAGCACCAAAATCTGAGACGAAGTACAACACACACGTTGACCGTCACACAACAGCGCACATATAGAAAATCCTTTAATCAACAAGCATGGAGGAGACGTTGAGCTGCGTAGCTGAAGAGAGACGAGCAGCTTCGGACTCCTATTCCCTGATTTGCATAATGCGTCCCTTGTTCCTCAAACTAATGTTTCTGTTGTTGCCCGAACTTAACAAATGGCCACTTAAAAACCGACATCTCTTCTCTGCAGCACCGCTGTGTGCTGCTGCAGGGAGTTAATCCGCTGATTGTGTGTGTGTGTGTGTGTGTGTGTGTGTGTGTGTGTGTGTGTGTGTGTGTGTGTGTGTGTGTGTGTGTGTGTGTGCGTATGTGTGTGTTTTGAGCTCCTGGTCTGCCAGCTCCTCACTGCTCCGCTCCAGTGGCTTCCTCAGCCTGTACCGAGGATGTTCAGCTTAACTCAGCACTGACAGAGGAGACCCACAGACTGTGAAACACATTGCCGCTGCATTTCCATTCTAATAATTCTGGCTAATCCATATGGGTGTGTGTGAAGAGTGTGCGCCTATGATGGGTGTCACGGAAGCACTGCTCTTGATGTGTGTCAGGTGGTGTGAGTGTGTGCGTGTGTGTTATAATAGCTCTTTCCCCTGAGCAGTGCATGAATAAACCATGGTGTAGTCTACTTAGTGGACTGGGTGTTCTGCCTTCGCCGTTCATCAGTCTTTAGAAAATCGCAACCCACGTCTCTCTTTGATTTGGTGTGCATGTGTGCAGACGCGGTCGTGTAAGAAAGTTTACATGCCTTAGTATGCGCGCAGGAACACATTTTCAATTGGGGGACTACCCTGGATACGTGCATGCGCTCAATATTTTACTTATGAAATAAGATGATAGCAGGATAAACATTATAGTCTATATGATCAAGGAAACCTGTGACAAGCTCAGCTGCAGCTCATCTTAAACATACAGGCTTAGCATGTGCAGGCTGATTTCCACTTACTTACACAGCGTGAGAACTGGTGTACCTGGGGATGTATACATAACATAATGTAGCCTGATCATTGTGGATCTTTTTCAACCCTGTTATTTTTGGACTATTTAAAGTGAATAAATACGCTAGTTTATGTTATTTTTGGCAGAGTTACATTTTGTAGCTCCTCTGAACTTTTTGAGACAAAAACACGCAGTCACATCACGATACTGAATTAGAAAACATGTGAAGCACAACCAAATGATGGATTCACAAGCACTTAAAAAGAAACTATTAAAATCATTTTTACCAGAAATACTTTAAACCTGCTGTAGGCAGAACATTTTTGGCATCACCGGGCAAAAACTCCCTAATAAACTTTCAGTATTGTAATTCAAGTGTTCTGAGAGAAAACTTCTGCACCTCCTCATGGCTCTGTTTTCAGACGTGACGGGAGACTTTGGCCAATCACAGGTCAGCGAGAGAGCGTTCCTATTGGTTGTTCATTGAACGGAAGCAGCTGTCAATCACTAAAACTCCAATCAATTGGTCAAACTAGACAGCGCTGATCAAATATGAATCAATATTCTGTTACTGTAGTGCCTATTTCTATCCTCAAATGTTGTCAGAAACATCTTGTGGTTACTGTTTAGCTGTAAAATGAGAAAGCTGCTCCTGCTGGTGGGCAGTGCTTGGTATTTCTTCAGTTGATCTAAACATGGCAGTCAAGTCAGAAACTTTCTCATTTTACAGCTAAATAGAGCAGAATATTGATTCATATTTGGAGCAGCATTGCTTAGTATGATCAGCTGATCAGAGTTTGTGAGTGACTGACAGCTGCTTAGAGACGACAGGCTCCAGCTCGGCTCTGATTGGTAGTTTTCCTCTGGTCTGTGAAATCTTACAGATACCATTAGCAGCATCTAATAAAGCGGGTTTGCTCCAGTCTTGTCTACAGCTGCTTTAAAAAGGTAAAATTGTATTTCTATTGTGTTTTGCTCTAGTCAGCAGGCTGCAGCCCTGACACAATATGCCTTTGTGAATATACTTTATATTGAGATTAGATTAGCCTGGAGTAACTTACCAACAGTCTTGACAGTGACCGTCTTGGTGGCTGATTTCTCTCCTATCTTCTCCCAGTTCAGCTCTGGTTCAGTGCCAGTCTGAAGCCACTCGGTGGCTGTGCAGTGGTACTGGCCCTCATCCCCAGGTAAGGCGTTATACAGGGACAGAGAGAACGTGTCGGCCCGCACCTTCTCCACACGTATCTCCCCGTAGCTGGAGCGCTCTCGGTAGGATGGGCTGTGCCATACGGCACCGTCCCGATCGACGGAGGCCACCTCCAGGGCCGGTCCGGTCGCCTGCTTGTCTGTCCACTGCCAGGCGACAGAGAGGGGGCCTGTGGTTGAGTGGACCGCGCATGTCAACTGGATCACATCGCCCTCGAGGACCTCCGAAGAATTGCTGGACAATAACACGGTGATGTTGCTCTCTGAGAGGGAAGACAGAAGAGAGAGAGAGAGAGAGACATGGAGGTAAGCATGAGTAGAGGTGGGACACGAAAGAAAAAGTTCCTCAAAATCTCAACTCCTTCCAAGAGACAACAAGAATCATACTTTCTGCGTTAAAACATTCAGAGCGTACAGGAGGCCAGGGGCGATAAAATGAATCACTGAACCCGGTCCCGGGAGTGCAGTATCACACAGTCCTGTGCCGAGTGCGTTTGGATGCAAGTGCGGTTTTGTAACTGGCCTCGGGCACATCAGAGTGACAGCCCTGGAGGGGGCCCTGCTGAGTTTGTGTGAGTTGAGATTCTCTTTCTGAACCCTGTGTGGCTTGTTGACCAAGTCCACACGGGCACAGGAAAGATCACAGCGGCACTTCAGAAGAGGAGGAGGATAAAAGTCTTTACTGTGCTCTTCTCTGTTTTTCCACTTCATCTCGACTCATCACTTCAGCGTCCATCAAACATCATGGAGCTCTGGTTGACCCAAAAGCTATTTTAGCCCTGCGGGGCCACAGTGCAGCCATCTCTTGGGCATGTGGCTTAAGGTTTCTTGCTTTTTTTTTTTTTCCTTTCTCCCCTCAGGCCAAGCTCTGCTGCTTCCCTCTCAGCTCCTCAGCCCTCCTAATAAGCACAGGCTCTCTGTGAATATATGGAATAAACTGGCTTCTTACTTCCATCACGCTCAAATGAACAAAGGGGAAAAGCCTTCATCCTTTTCCTTTTCTTTTCTTTCATTGAAACAGCTTTTCCACAGTTAAGAACATATTGTATGCTATAACTTTTTGACATGAAGACAGGATTGTTAGACAGTTATAGATGCATACATCCTCCTTCCTATAACACTGTCTGGTTTCTGGACAGCTTTGCTTTTCTCTAATGTTCCCTTTTCCTTCTCTCTTAATTTTACTCTTTTAATTTTCACGTTTCCCCCACCAGCTCCAGTTTTTCGACAGCAGAATGTCTCTCTATAACAGTATATCCCCTCTCATTTTTTCCACTACCCTTGCACTTGTCCTCTCTACCTGTATCTCAGAGATTCAGTGTGGCATATAAGCTCTCTCCCCTTCCCTCATTGCAAAGGTAAACTCATCCATCAACTCTGATTTGTCACAAGTGTTTACCTCTGTTTTTCCCTCACTGTCACCTCTGCCTGCCCCTGACTCATCAACTCTAACCCCTGTCGCGCCTTATTACCAACTCTCATCCAATTCCCCCAATTAGAGTGATGAAGCACATCTTGAAATGGTATGCGAGTGTGAGAAATCCGGCATGAGAGGATGGTTTGTGCATCAAATACATGCCTGCCTGACTACTCCTGCTGTATTTCATGGAGGTTCTCCTCCAATAACCACGGCCATTATCCAGTGTAAACCCTATAAACATCCTTTATGGGGCATTAAGGTCTTTTGTTGGAAAAACAAAACCTCCCATACAGCGAGGTTCCCTGGAGACCGCTGCAGGCTCAGGGCCATTGTTTTGGGCTGATTTAGCAGGGGGTGCAGAGCGGTCAGGATAAGGTGGCTGCTGGCTGCTTGAGAAGAGATACTTCTCTCTGGTTATTATGTTTTATTATTGCTGGTAGCAGCTGGCTCCACACACACTGTTCCAGTCCTTTGAGACATGAAGGTACAGAGCGAAGAGAGAGGGGATGAAGCACCAAACTACGGTGGAAGGGGGCATTTTTCTGCTGCCATCATGATGAGGAAAACTCTGTAAATTTGCATTGATCAGCTGTGAGTCTGACACAACCCCAGTGGCCAGCCCTGCTTAACCCAGCTGAAGAGGTCTGCCCCAGCAGAACCTATTCATTTAGCCCAGGGAGCCACTTAGAGGGCCCTGAAGAGCTAGGCGTCTTTCTCTGCTTCTTTTCTTTCTCCACGCTTTAATTTCATGGCTGTTAGCTCAGCCTCCTCGAGTCTGGACTCTTCTGCTCTCCATTATCCTACTATAGTGTTACCCCCCCACACCCCGCACCCCCCACCTCTCCCAGCTAAGCCAAGGAAATGGGAAGGACCATAATGCTGCATTACCATCCCTTAGCAATCCACTCAAAAAACAGAAACTACATCAGGAATAGAGTAGCATTATCCTTTCCCCTCTTACTCTCAGTTAACAATAGAGGCCATGCAGCTATCTGTTATAGGCCACCTTGGAGAAAGAGTGTGGGGGACAAAGAGAGAGAGACCGGAGAGGAGCACAGCATGGCGTTCCATACTGCCTGCATGAAGATAAAACAGTTATTATGAGAAGCTCATCGTTCTCTGTGTAATTGACAACTAAGGACAGGACAACTGAGCCAGTGGCCTCACCAACGGGTTATTACTCACTGAGTGGCTGGACTGTGATCTGGACATTGCGGGACCTCTTGCTGCGGTCAATGAAGTCTCCCGTGGGCGTCTTCTCTCGCTCCGTCACGCGACAAATGTATTTCCCGGCGTCTTCGGGGCGCAGGTGCTGCAGCTTGAGCAAGTGCACGTTGGCGCTCTCTTTGCGCACAGTCATGTGCCCAGCCGCCTCGCGAGCGATGTAATCGGGGCCCAGGACAGGCACGGCACTGGGGCCCACCACGGCCACCGGTGAGCTGCTGAAGACCCACGACACCGAGAAGAAGCGCTCTGGGACGTTCTGGGCCTCAATGGTGCAGCGAAGCTCCAGCGGCTCACCGGCCGTGAAGGACCGTCGCTCCGTGCTCACCTGGATGCTGAAATCCCGATCTGAGTCAAAAAGAGGGAGCCATCAAGTAATGTTTAGTAGAACAATCAGAAAAGTGGCTGTGCAATAAAGTTATGCATTGCATAGGAAAAACTTGGTGATAACTGAACTGATATATGAAACAAAAAAGAAAATCCCCTTTTGAAATGTTGCACATCATTGTAGCTTAGTAAGATATGAATTTTATCCAGTACTTGTAAATGTACAAAACCCTTGAATACAGCATTAGATTTGAAATAAAAGCAGCAGAATGAAAAGTGCATAGGTACATGGGAGATCTCTTCAAGAAGGTGATATTTGTTATGCTCCAAAACAGCTTTTCTCTGATATTTAAGACAAGACTGGTGTCTAAAAGTGGGCTACAATTGAAATGCACAACACTGCTGCCTTCTTCTTAATATCCAACATGTGATGCTGAACCTGCACGCTGAAGGAGAGAGAGGGAGAGGTGGGGTTTGAGGTGGTCAGGGAGAGGGTGGAGAGAGAGAAACTAGAGGAGCTTGAGGTCACACGGTGCATCACTCCAGTGAAACGCTGATCTTTCAGAGAGCTCTGCTCTCTCTACCCCCTTGGTTTCACCTCTGCAATAAAAAACACATCTAATTAAAATTCTCTTCAGCAGTCTGAACCAGAGTCAGGGGCTCTCCTCCTCCTGCACAGAGTCATAACAGGCAAAGTAAACACTGCTAGTGCTAGCTCTTGCACTTGGCCACGTTATGCTCGGTGTCTCTGCATGTGCAGTTGTGCTTGCACATATTTGTATGCGCGTGTGGCTGTGAGTTCAGCTTTATTTGCTATATTAATTTCCAGAAAATAGGCACGGTACGGATCGGAAACTGCTGCTTTGCCCCTCAGTGAGGTGGCAGCCCCGAGCTGTAATTACAAAGACTTTAAACAGACTTCCTGAGAAACACGCTCATGTGGAAAAGTTCAAAGCCTGCCGTTGGTATAGAGCGTGTTACGCAGGGGAGCATTGTGGTGGGAGGGAGAGGGATATTGTTTACACAAATGTATGAATGCACATACTAAATATTGACACACGCACACACACACACACACACACACCCACACACACGTATAAATAGAGTAACATACAGACTAGTGAACAGAGATACTGAGTGTACTTTATTAAGAGACAAACAGTTTAGTCTGTAAATCATGGTGTAGCATTGAACATGTAATCTGTGCAGAAACAATCAACAATCGATGATCATAAAATAATCAGTTTACATATACTATCTATACATTTTATTTATGATATTTTCTAAAGATTTATTTTTATTATTATATTTAAATTAAAGTTAACACAATGATAGCGGGGCTGCACGGTGGTGCAGTGGTTAGCGCTGTCGCCTCACAGCAAGAGGGTCGCAGGTTCGATTCCAGCTTGGGACTCTTCTGTGTGGAGTTTGCATGTTCTCCCCGTGTAAGCGTGGGTTTTCTCCGGGTACTCCGGCTTCCTCCCACAGTCCAAAGACATGCTGTTTAGGTTAATTGATCACTCTAAATTGCCCGTAGGTGTGGATGTGAGTGTGAATGGTTGTCTGTCTCTATGTGCCCTGCGATGGACTGGCGACCTGTCCAGGGTGAAACCCGCCTTCACCCAATGCCAGCTGGGATCGGCTCCAGCCCCCCCGCGACCCCTAACGGGATAAGCGGGTGACGATGGATGGATGGACAATGATAACGCAACTTTATTTTAACACCACTAATTTCTTTAACGCATCAATGCAACTTTCAATTTTTAAGTTGTGGTGGGCTCAGTTTTAAAGCTACAGTGAAGATATTGGCATCATATGAAACTAAAAAACCTAAAGAATCTGTTGGTGCCAACTATATCATACTAGCTTGTTGCAAAGGAAGCTAAACAACACTTGCACAAAAATTTGGTGAGGAAAAACTGGAAGTTTCAATGGTGTCCCTTGACCTCTGACCTCAAGATATGCGAATGGAAATTGGTTCTATGGGTACCTACGAATCTCCCCTTTACAGACATGACCACTTTATGATGTCAAGTCAGCACACTGACACACGACAGCTGTTGTTGCCTGTTGGGCTGCAGTTTACCATGTTATCTTTTGAGCATACTTTCTATGCTAAATGCAGTACCTATGAGGGTTTCTGGACAATATTTGTCATTGTTTTGTGTTGTTAATTGATAATAAATATATACATACATTTGCACAAAGCTGTATATTTGTCCACTCCCATGTTGATAAGAGTATCAAATATAAGGCAAATCGCCCTTTACGGTACATTTTTAACAGATCAAAAATGTGTGATTAATTCGCAATTAATTGCAATTAGCTATGGACAATTATGCAGTTAATCATGATTAAGGATTTCATTTGATTGATGGACCTAATTTAATTATTAATATTATGTCATATGAAAATGTAGATAAAATAGCTATAATTTTGTGCTGATTAACTGATAAAAATCACTAGAATAATTGATGATAAACAAGCATTAGTTGCAGCAATAGTGCACACACACATGCACGTAATGGTATGGGGTGAAGAGACAGGCCCTCAGACTGCTTGCTGCACCTACATCCGGGATGGCAAGATGTTGCATTATGACATCTGAGTGGAGTTAACTGTGAAGGAAGGGGAGCAAAACTAAAAGGGCCATGACCTGATGATTTGACAGGGATCGGTCACCACTCAGCATGGAGCTCTATTAAGAGCACTTTTACAGGAAGACATCAGGATGCAGAGAGTGATAAAAAACAGCCCCACAGGTCCGGCATGTGTTCGTGTTTAGAGCTAATTAGAAGAAAAAAGGATACTAAAAGTGCAAATAGTTAAGGGCTAAGGAGTCTGTGGGACAGAGGAGAAAAAAAAATGCAGTGCTGAGACAAGACTGCAGAAAATGAGAGGTGATGTGAGAGTGGGGAACAAGAGAGGAGGTGAGAGAAAAGAAAAAGATGGTAAAAACTCGAGAGCGACGGGTGCATTAGGATTCTGTCCATTGCTTCTCTCTGATGCCGGCTGTGGGTTATTAGCTAGTGATGGGGCTGTCTTGAGATCCACTCCATCTTTTATAATAGGAGCCTAATGGAGGAGCTGCTCCCTCTCCTTTCCAAATTCCTCTCTTCGTCTGTCAGATATGCGCATGGGCAGATGCAACATCAAATACATAAGTTCAGCCTAAAGGTATGCAAGTTGTGCCCGCATCATGCGATAAGTGAGTAGCTACACTGGAAGAAATCAAAATGAGTCCACACACAAGTTGGAGAGGCGCAGCAGCACAACTCTGTCGTATTCTCTTTGTCACGTAACAACATCTCCATTCATTATAGATTACGGAGAAGACAGAGAGTGACGAAGGGTGCTGAGAAGGGAGCTCTTTATGCCTTTTGTCTCCTCCCCGAAGTAGCAAGGAACTCATCCGACAAACCTGCTTTACATCTGACTTTCCACTCTCCTTTCTCATCCACCCAGCACTATCTGGGGCACCATCAAGTTGTATTGGTCCAGAGCGGATCTGATGCTTAATGGAGAAAGGCGAAACGATTCCACTTTGAAGTGATTTACTGGCGTGAGACACTCGCCACTGCGTGCTGCCTTGGTAACTGAGCTAATGCCAAAGCGTTTTATCACCCATCTCTTGGCCCTTTTCTTGGAAACATACAAAGAGATGCTTTATGTATGCGGAATACAGAGCGGCGGACGTGATGGGGTCACGTCGGGTGGGAGGTTATACGTACATGTGAGGAGTCGTAAAGCTGTCTTTGTCTCTGCTCCATCAAGTCTTGAGGTTGACAGCTTATTAGATCATTATCACATGAGGCCTGCTCCTCAATCAGCCACGCCGACAAACGCTTCCTTTCTCTCTTCTTTCATCGTGCACCCTTTATTACTTACTCATGCCTCCCCCCCACTCCCTTGTTTGGTAATTCCCTTCCTCCCTTCCATTAGACAATCTCCTCCTTCAGAGTTGGCAACCGCACTAAACCAGCACGGTTTCTCCCGCTAATGCACTCCAGCACAAACTAGAATGGTGTAATTGTTGGCGAGGAGCGACTGAAAATACTTTGGCTTCTGATCTCCGGGCTATTCGTTGCCTGGGAAATTGTACATGTCAAAGCCATAGCCCCCCCCCCCCCCGCACACACACACTGTTAAACACCCACACTCTTTGGAGCTGGTTAAATTATTGTCGGATGTGCTTGTAATGTTGCCCATTAAACAGACACAAATACAAAAGTGGGGAGTCTGTGGAGGTTTAGTTAAGCCCCTTTTTAGTAAGCTAATGAGCTTAGTGCGAGATACCGATCAGCAATCAGAGGAAGCCGACCCACATGCGTGCATGTGCGTCTGTCAAAAAGGACAGAGGGAACCTAAGAGTAGCCTCCCCTTTCTTTTTTTCCCTCTTCCCTTTACTCACCAGTGGGCTGAATGCGGAGCTGAGTCTTCTCGCTCTGCTTGCGGGTCATGGCAAACCAGCTTCCGTCTGTGTCCTGAATCCACTCAGCGGCCTGGCAGTACAGCAGGCCCTGGTCCACCGGCTGCAGCTTGTGAATGGTCAGCCTGTAGGCCGTGGCGCTGGTTTTATCCAGCCTGAGATCCCCCGCCGCCATCCTCTGCCGGTACGGCCCCCCGGAGCGCAGGACAAAGTCCCTCGACAAGGTGACCAGCTCCTGAGGCGAAGTGGCCGCGTCCTCTGGGGAGCGCAGGTACCAGCCCACCGACAAGTGAGTGTGCTGCAGCGTGGTCCGAGACACCTCGCAGGTGAGCTGAAGTGTGTCCCCCTCCACCTTGGACAGAGTCTGGGCTGGAGCGGTTACCGTCAATGAGTCAGCGATGACTGAAGAGATAAAGAAAAGAAGAGGGTCAGGACATGTGGAGGCTATTTGGGATGTCAGGGCAGGTCAGAATGATTAATTTTACCAGTTATTTGATCCATTGAATACAAAATGAACCCTCTACCTGTCTACAAAAAATCAAGTGTCATGTAATGCTGTTGGAGGACTAAACCTGCTATTATCGAAGTGAAAATAAACATCCTGCTGTATGTGGTTCAAAATCTGATTTACTCTATCTATCCAGTGTGAGGATAAGGTGTTAATACAACCAGGCATTGACTGCCCTCTATTTCCTCACCCCATACATGACTTTCACATGTAATCATGCGTTGATGGCATTTTCCTCTATCTCACACAGCCAGACGCCTCCAGAGACCCCTCCAGCATTTCTTTCAGACTGATTATATCCCACTTTGTTTTGCTATAGCAAACGGAGCAGCTGCACACCAGCATCTTACAGCCACACTCCCTCTCATTTAACTGATTTTTGATCACACACACTAAATATACAAGCAGCAAGTTAAAAAAAAAAAAAAAATGCTGTAATAAATTTATTCCAGTCCTTCTATCTACAATACAACCAAGAACAGAGGACGGACTTCAAGCCAGATGGCTGAGAACAGCGGAGATGAGAGACGGGGACAGTCAAGTGCAGGAAAGCAACAGAGACATCAAGATGTGATCATTTCAGGAAGCAGGCTGGAAACACTCACACATGGACGGAAATAAACACGTATATAGCTCTTAAAATGGAGCTAAGGGAGTATTTTTGGATATGAATCGGGCACCGCTGTGTATGAGTGTGTTTGGAAGAGAGAGACGGATAAGCAGCACTGACCTACAGTAAGATCCCAAAACTTTATGCATTAATGACAACCAAAAGGAAGAAGGGTTGTAAGGTCTTGATTAAAAAAAAAACAAAAAAAAAAAGTTCCAGTATGTTGAGTGTGAGCTCTCTGAGCTGTGTTTGGATGTGTGCGGCTGGCCTTAGGGCTGCACGATCATGGCCAAAACGATAATCACGACTATTTTGATCAGTATTGAGATCACAATTATTCAATGATTTTAGGGAGGAAATGTTTTTATAGCACTTTTACAATTAAATAAACAGAGCACTACTTTCATTTCCATATTGTGCTGCATTGCTGCTACACTATGTATGCACATCTTTGCTTCAAAATAAGACTCAAAATAAAGTTCTCCACCTGAATTCAGTGCATTTTCGTTTTGCTTGTTAACAAAACAAGTAATATGCAGTATATTACTCTTCTACTGTCGACTGCAGCCACAACATTCAGCAAAGTTTTTCACATGCTGTGAAGTGAAAAAGTGAAGCGAAAACATCTTGATCGCCCCCTTGTGGCTGTTAGGAAGCACTTTATTTGTTATGCAGTTTTCTATGAGCGGAGCAGGCATTTTAAATGTCAATGTCACATTTGATAATGTTCATTTAAAGCAGCAGTAGGTAGAAATCAAGCAAATGCAATTCAAAAAAGTTTTTATAAAATGTCACTGTATTCTGATAGTAGTGCATGAGACAGGTAATCATATGAAAATCGTGTGCTTCTGTGTCCTCCGGTGCTCCTAATGGCATCTGCAAGATTTCACAGATCGAAGGAAAACAACCAATCAGAACCAAGCCAGAGCCTGCTGTCTCTGAGCAGCTGTCAATCACTCATGAACTCCGATCAAACGGTGAAACTATCGAATATGAATCAATATTCTGTTACTGTAATGATGATTTCTCATGTAAAATGTTTTCAGAATCATCTTGTAGTTAGTGTTAAGCTGTAAAATGAGAAAGTTTGTGATCCAGCAGCCATGTTGAGATCAGTTGAGGATAGATGGAGCACAGCCAATAGGAACAGTCTCTCTCTGAAATGACCTGTGATTAGCCAAAGTCTCTTGTCACAGGCCAGATTTTTTTAAAGCCTATAAACAGAGCCGCGAGAAGGTGCAGAAGAAGAACTCTTGAATTACAGTTTGATTAAAGGTTATTACGGCATTTTTGACCGATGATGCCAAAAACTTTCTGCTTTCTGCTTGTGTAAAGCCAAATCATGATTACGATTAATATTTGATTAATTTTGCAGCCATAGATGACCTCCCTATATTTTATGTAATGCTTGACCTCTCTGGATGAGATGATTGGCTTATGGATGATGTAACCACACAAAAACACGCATACTCACTCAGTGCCTAACAAACAGAGAATATACAATCAGTGTTTACAATGGACAGCAGTCAACCATTTAAGCTTGGCTGGGATTAAATGAATAGAGCGAATAATGGCGAGAGAAGCTTTCTTGCGTTGCCATGTGGTGACTGTGAGCCCTCCTTCTTTAGAAGCCAGAAAAAAAAATGGAAGTGCTTTGTGTGGGTTTATGCTAGTGGAGTGCTTTGTCAAGATGTTTGGCTATTTGGGCTCTTAAGGGATTGTTATTGTGAAGACAACAAATCAGCATGCTTGAGGTCTGCGCTTCTCCTCAAGTCACCTGCTATGATTAAACATAGATGCAGGGAAAGGAAAGAAAAAAGAAAAGCTTTATTCCTGTCATCATTTGATAAACACAAGCACATGCTACATGCATCCCTGTGTGGGTGCTCATGTGTGTGTGAGAACATGAGTAAAAGTGAGAGATTGGGGATCGGGAGAACAGATAGCACTAATGAAACAAACGAGAGGAGGGGGGGAACAAAGGCAGAGAGATCAGAGAAAAGAGATAGAGGAGGCGGAGAGAAGAGGCTTGACATCTGGTTATTGGAGTTTAACAAGACACTCAAAGAAAGAAGCGACGATGAAGCAGAAGTGGCAGCATAAGAAAGCGAATAATCAGGTGGGTCAGACACAGTGGCACTCTAATGAGATGGCTGCATTGTGGAGGTACATACAGCATGAATCCAGACAAGAATAAACAGTTTCCTGCAATAGTTTGAAGCAATTGTGAAAAGAACTGACAAGGTCTAACTGAATATGCCCTCTAATCCACTTCTGCATTACCTTGAGTGCTTGATAAACAGTCTAGCAGCAAGGGAGGCAAATGGTTGTCAGGGGCAGCAATAAAAGTATTCTGCTGATATATTTGTTTGTGGGTTGCATGATGAAATGACTAACATGGGAGTCCTAGCAGGCCTGTATTAGTGTTTATATACCGAATCGTGCAGGTTTAGGGCTGAACAATCAGCCCCTGCTAATAGCCGCTAATAGCTGCAACTGCTGGGTGATAATTATTCCTCAATATTATGATTTACTACTCATTTCAGAGGAATCATATTGTGAATTTATGTTATTGTTCTGTTGTATGAATAAATGTTTTGGAATAATTAAAAATAAACAAGATTAGCAAACTAAGTGAAGTTTTACAGATCTGAAGAGTGTTTTGAGGAATCAAGCTAATCAGTTTGGTCATATGTGATTGAACCATATCACCAAACCTTTTGTTGAAGGACCAGTATCTCTCTTTCACCTTTAGAGGTTCTGTCTGAAAAAGATCCTTTTCATTACATGAACATCTCACAAGTCTGATTCTGCTTCTCAAGGACCTGGTGCTGCCAAGTCCTGTCACTCTCGACTCTCCAGTCAACACCGAATGAATGGCAGCCTCTCGCATAGACATGCTGTTACCACAACAACACACCTACGCTACAACCTGCCATCGTCATAGCAACCCTCCCACATGATGCTGGGGGCCTCTGAGAACAGTCGGGTGTTACTATTACAACCGCCCCCCCCAACACCAACCCCTCTGTGGACCCACCTGGGGAACAGCCTGAAAACAGCGAGTTGATTCTTCACGTCCCTTGGCCCGCTTCTTCAAATATCTGACATTTAACACACTTCATCTCGAGTCCTCTGGGCCAATCAGATCCCCACGCATAGATGTGCCTGGGCGACAGAACCAATGAGATCGCACCAGCCAATCTCAGCATTTTCCAAGGGTCAGCCTGAGGTTGTAAACACACTGAGATGCTCCAATAGCCCCAGTGACCTCAATCTGGGAAGGATTAAGAACAGGACGCGATGGCATTCTCTGGCACACACACAAACACACACAAGCTCGTTTTTTCATTACTTTTGAGGACATTGACTTCTTCTTCCTTCACAATAACCCCTGCATGCCTAATTACAAACACTACATCAGCTTTAAGAGACAAATCTGGGACTATTTCATACATTTTCTTGTAGTAAATAAATCTTACAAAATGACAACAATTAAGGGATTAAATGTAGCCAAGACCTCAGTTGTTGTGAAAATATTACAAGCATCAATGAGCCACGCTGTTGCTGTGAGTAACACATTTCTTCATTCAGATGAACATGGGCACTGTAGTGTATTTTAAACCAATCCCACATACACAGTCCTGCTGCAGTAAATACTCACTAGCACACCAAACGTGTATCAATCCGCACTGAAAATAGTCCCTGACAAAAGCTCTTTTACTGCCGTTTGAGTACCATTTCCATCAAAACTACACAGCCCGGCTGTTTTAGGAAATTACTCAGCCTCTTTCAAAAAATAAAAGTACACATTTGAGACTGTTTTTAAATATTTACATCTTCAGTAAGAATGAATGGGTTTAGTGCTCAGTGAGAAGTCATTGGAGAAGTCAGAAAGTGGTGTGAAGGACCAACTAATGCACAGTTTTTGTCTGTTTATGTGATTTGCTGACAATAACTTCGGTAAAAAAAACATAAGCCCACCCAGGTGCATGCTGGTCCTGTACCGGCCAACCTACCTATATAACCATGGGTGCAGACAATGTTACCAAATTCACAAACAAGACAAAATACTAAATGTACTAAACAAGAAAAATACTTAAACTAAACAAATAACCGTCAAAAGAAGACATTAATCTAATATAAACAAAGCAAACATCTAGAAAAATCAACTCCTACTAGCTAATACTATTTATTATTAGTAACACAACATCTTATAAAATTAACAACAAATAAATAGCTCCGACGTTACTTGAAATTTATAAATAAAAACATTTGTGGGATCAGCTCTTTCGATGGTCGATCACCACAATGTTAACATGTTGTTTTCCCTACAATGTGATTAATACAAACATACACACGTTCGGATTCGGTGTTAAAATCAACTGCAGCCACTTTGCTGAGCCAAAAGCAGCTGCAACATCTTTCTAGCACATCTAAGTGTTATCATAGTTTTACCTAAGAGTAAACACTCGGATAACTTAGAAATTAAAATTAGTTTCTGAGAGCAAATGCCAGATATCATTACTATATTTTGAGATTTTATTTAATTTCTTTCTCGAACCCTCGCAGAACTGCCAGAGAGTCGAGAGTCGAGAGAAAGTTGATGGGAAGGCCTCTTTGGTGCATTTTAAACATATTCAAAAAACATTTAGTACAGTCAGTCATTTTACCATTGCAAAAAAAATTGCGCATGTGTTCAATGCAACTCAATGAGCTAGTCTTCATTACCTTGGAATGGTTTAAAGACTTTGAGGAACTTGGGAGTAATTTTCCTCACTTGCATCGCATTTGTAGAGACTGGAATCTCGGAAGTACTACTGATTAAAACATTTCTCACTAACGAATCAGGTAATCTTTCACATTTTGAAATGGAGGGTCTTGTGCATGGATATGAAGAAAAACAAGTCTGTGTTATTCTGCTTTTTTTGAGTGACACAGAAGCAGTCAATCCTTTATAAATCTTTAAAACTACTCTCTTCCTGCTCTACCTCATCTGCAATTTTCGCTTTCATCTCCTTCCATTCCCGATCTTCTCAGCCCTGTGAAGTGAGCGGCGGTTGTCATCCTTCTAGCTGGACCTTTTAAGTCCAGTCACACAGGGATAGTGTGGGACACGAGGACACAAAAATCGGAGGAGAAGGGATTTCGCAAAGACGACACGACGAGGAAAGGATGATAATTTATGAAGCCTGATCTGTACATTTTGCATGCACACAGACCTTTGACACATCTCTGAGGTTTGTGTGTGACGATAGCTATTGAAGTTGCAGAAGCAGAAAAGATTCTTTACAGAAAAAGGGAAATAGCAGTGTTTTTTTGTGCGTACACCGTTTCCACGTGAGCGTTTGTGGAAACGTGTTATTTAAAGACACAACAAAAAGATCCAACCAGCCGACACTTTGCGCTCTCTGTTACAGTCTTGTGATGGGAGAAGATGACAGGAGGAACAGTAGACATTCACACTGCCCTCTGGATGTTTCCACTGCTGCAAGTGCTCTGGCTCAAATAAGCACACACTCTCAACAACACATGTATGCACCCACACATTTGTCATTTCGTTGTGTTTGTGCATTTATTTGCCTATTTGAAAGTGTTAAATGCTAGAGTAAAGGCATGTTTGGTTGGTTATTTCACTGGTGTAGCTTAGCCTCAGTTAGAAATGTCATTAGAACAAAGGAGTCAATATTAAAAGGTGTGTAATGATGGCAATATCCATGATGGAGCTGTCCTCTGACATAGATTTGAATTTGTTTATGCCTGCTGGTGAATACTGCAACAAACTGTAATTGAGGCGGTCAGCAGAAACTCCTTTGAGAGCTGGTGGGCTGACCCTAGCTACACTACAAGGCCTAAGGATGTGGACTTCCGTAATGCATGCGATTGTTATATATATATGTATCTTACTCCACAGCATTAATCTGCTACCATAACATCCTCTGCTCTGCTGGGACGGCTTTCCACAAGATTTTGTTAACTGGCTGCAGGGATTTGCTCCAATTCAGCAACAAAAGCATTAGTGAGGTTGGGCACTGGTGTTGGGGGGATAAGGCCCAGCTTACAGTTAGTGTTACATCCCAAAGGCCTTTCATGGGGATGAGGTTAGGGCTCTGTGCAGGCCAGTCAAGCTCCTCCACACCAAATCTGGAACCCCCTTGGGCTGCGTTCAGACAGACTTGAGCCCACGCTGCACTGCTGGACTGGATGCATACATGGGTACATGGGTGCCAGGCAGCTTATCGCTGCCAAAATCAACACAGGGTCGTCCAGCAAAAACATGAACTAGGCTGGACTTCTCTGGCAATGCAACGTTATCCAGCGAGACATTGCATTGGCCAATCACATACACTCAAACTAGTGGATTCCTAATGGATTACTTTGTAACATGAGTTGCTTATTTCTACTCTTTACCTCACGATTGTCACGATGAAAGATAAAATAGTTGCCACTGTGACAACTTTCCTGATTTTTAAAACCATGTCTGTTTGAATTACAGTGTTTTGCTAACTGACAAACCTTAAAGAGGACTTAATATGCTTTTGTGCCTTTTTCCTTTCCTTTAGTGTGTTATATAGTTTCTTGAGCATGTAAAAGGTCTGCAAAGTTACAAAGCCTCCACCAAAACAAACACTGAACAGAAACACTGCCTGAAACGACTTGTGGTAATGTGGTGAACACATTTGTATAATACCTAGCTAGCTACCTAGCGGCTAGTTTGGCACGCCCACAAATAAAGCTAGTTTGAGCAGAGCTGGAGTGGAGTCCGAAAGAGTTTGGTTTGGTTGACCAAACGCAACAGAGTGGGCCTGCTGACCAGACTTACAAACAGAGGGCGAGAAGAGGTGCTGCACAGCACAAGCCAGTATGAAAAAAATTAAGCATTTTTTGAAAATGAAAATATGTAAATATGTCCGAGTCTAACACATACAAGTATGCACCTGGAAATGAGCATAATAGGTACTCTTAACACAATCTGTTACCTCAACTTGACACGCTGGAACATATTTCATTGTCTAACTGGTAACTTGAACAACATGCCCCCACCAACGCAACCCCATGCCTGGTTTTAACACAGGGCTGCTTTCTCTCTAAATTCCTGTTTGCTTTGGACCTCGGTTTCTACACAAGAGCATCGTCATGTTAAACAAAGAATGGTCTTATCGGTTTCCAAAAACTTGGAAAACTTGGACAAACCAAAAGCAAGAAACAAAAGCCCTAATCCCAATCAACAGAAGTATATGCACGGAGTGACCACATAGTTTTGGCCCTATAGAGCAGCATATTCACAATGCTACTGCCTAGCACTGCAGGTGTTCTGCCACAGCTGACATGGTTACCGCTTTTCAGTGTGTAATGGCCATAAGTGTGTGTTTGTGCGCGTGTTGCCGCAAAGCAAATGGCCATTTGGCAAAGCCAGCAGGGTAATTATTGTTAATTACTCAGTGAAACCGAGAGTACTGCTGAGAGCAAAACAGAGCGAGTGGGCGAACTTCAGCTCCACTTCATGTGAGTCCAGCCTCATCACTAAGCAGACGTCACTTGCTGACCCAGGATGCCTGGAACACATGCAGGCGTTCTGGGTCAGGAAGCAACAGAATGAGAGATAAATACAGAAACTGTGCCTACACCTGTCTTCCTCATACTTATCTATTATCCTGCCCATTCACATCCTCCACTCCTTTGTTCATCTCAGTGAGAGCTGCTGCTGATGAGTCAGAATGAGGTATGAAGTGGTTCAACTGGGAAATTGGGAGAGAGGAGGGTAGTGGTAGGAGGAGGACGAAGAACAAGGTGATGATGCAGACAAAGAGGATAGGGGAGAAAAGAGCAAAGATGAAGAGCAAAAAAGACAGTGCTCTTTTGCTTGATGTATCCCTCAAGCCAAAACAGCACACACAAATTCTTCATGATTCCTGTACAGGAAGTGCAAAAAGTACTTCAGGCGGATTATGATTCTCTTTGTAGCCTATACAGTGTGCTTGTCACTCTTACTTCAATACCCTAAAATCATGCACACCAACACAAATCTTCCAAACAACACAGAGCGAGTGCTTTCTCAGGAGACCGGGAAATCAAGCAGGTCTTCAAACAAAACACCACAAGCAACCAGTAAAGCAAAGTCTGATGAACCGAGGTCTACAAACCATCCCCAAGAGCCTGAACTGATAATAAGGACAGGATATGGAGTAAAACTAAAAAAGGGCAGAGTAAGGATCACGCCTCAGAGCCAGAGAGGAGACATGAGGGAGCCGTCTTTAACAGAGAAGAAGGGGATGAGTGGAAAAAGAGAGGAAGACTGGAGTTGAAGTGTGCGATGGGGATCTAGGTCCGCAGCAGGGGGTACATCAATAATAGAACACACACACATGATCAGATGAACGCGGCACCTTATTGAGTCTCAGATACAGAACTCCACTCTTTCATCTGTCTCTCTGCATGTTTTTGCATATTTATGGTGTTATGTAATACAGACATAAAGGCTGTTGTGCATTGTATGGACCCAGGGAAACAATTATGTGTTTATTAGGTTCTGATGCAACATGTTGTTTGTTAATGTGACGTTCTCCTGTGAATTTGTGTGTTGCCACAGTGTCATTATTAGTGGGGTCTGTTGTTTTTGTTCTTTTTCTTTCCTTTCATTTTTTAATCCACAATGTACAGTAGCCAAAGATTTCATGTTTCCATGTCCTCAAACGCTGTTGTGTTCCCTTCTGAAAGAAGCTCTGGCCCCTGTAGTTCACTGTAAACTAGGCCCTGTGGTGACCTCATCTTAGAAAACTCAAAAGTTGCTTTTGCTACACTTGCATGGCACGGCGGTATGTCACGGTTAGGAGCTGACGGGTAGACTTGTGCAGTTCAGGTCCAGGTAAAGCAAGGTCAGAGTCAGGTTCAGGTTGTTAGAAATTCAAAGTACAGGGCACATGGTAACCAGGACAAACTGGCAAAGGAGCAAAGGAAGATGTCTCAGAGCTGGATCTATAAAGAGGAAATAGGAAGCAGGTGGGTGATAGGGTGATGCAAGGGAGGAGTTGGGTGGAGACAAGGAGGGTGAAAAGAGGAGATGTCACGTGTCATCAACACATAAAAATAAATCTGGTCTGCATTCACCGAAATCGAGCCAATCGCAACGCACGACCGCAGCTCGAGTTACACTGTGCATGTGTTAAATCCCATACCCCAAGACCCGTATCCTGGCCTCTTTCAATAGGCCTTGGACAGGGAAGGCCAGGCAGAGAAGATGAGAAAGTGGAAGCAGGTGTGTGGGTGGGTGTGGCAGTAAAGTGATGGGAAATGGAGCGGAAGTCCGAGGACATCTGGTGGGCGGAAAGTCAATGGACGGGCCTGAGGAAGGGCAGAGGAACACACTATGACATAATAATTGGGTGGAGGGGTCCTTAAATTCAGACAGACGAAGATTAAAGCTTGCTTCTCATTTCTAGTCAGCTAGTGGAGCCCCACGCACACTGCTGTGGCGTGTGAAGAAAATGACAGCCGCCTGCCATGCTGGTGATGGCTGCTGAGCTATGATCGGATAAGGAGAGGTTAAGCAAACTGATAATTATATGTAAGTGATTTTTAATACAACTTTCATCCACTGACAATATTCTAAATAAATACCAATAATTACAGTGATTTCTTTTGGAATATCAATTTATTGCATGAACAGATTCAAATGTAATTACTATACTTTTTAATTGTGGTCCATACGGCTATGTTCTGATGGTGGGCGTGTTGATAACGCCTTGGGGCACCTCACATTTAATGAGAAAGCCCAATGAGAAATGTAATAGTTCATTCATTATGTCTGTATGTGGATGGCACTGTGGACTCACTTGCAATTAACTAGCTAACAGCTTTCGGTTTGCAAAGCTGTCAGATATTTGACTTTGACATGGCTAATGTCAGAGGCATAAATGATTTTCACAGAGCCGTCTGGCATAATGAGTAAATTTTTTATGAACAAATCACATTCATCTAAATCAACAGGACTTTGATTACACAAATTCGTAGGTCATAATTTGTTAAGATATGTTTAGTCTCAAACATTTCTTCAGGTTTTTCCTCAAATGTTATTTTCTCTCTGCAGATGAATGCAGCAACGCAAAGATCAAAATCTTCTGCATATTAAAGGACTGAAGTAGTTCAGATTTCAGCCAGTGTGGCATGTCATCCCTTTCCTCTCATAATTTTTGTCTGTGTTAATTGTCAACTGTCATATGAAGATAAAAATGCTTAAAAGCACATCTGTCATCTGTCATATCAGAGATGTAACTCTCTTTTTACAGGAATAACTACCAGCTCCAACCCCATCACCATGCAAGCAAATAGGAGTTTCCCCTTAGACTGTGTATAAGACGTGGACGTAGTCACCATGACGTCACCCTCTGGTTTAAGAGCTGCCACTTTGAAGCCTCAAGTTCACCATTTTGGTCGTCGCCATCTTGTTTTTTTTCCTACCAGAAGTGATAAAGAGGGTGGGCCTACGAACAATCAAATAAGACATTTATAGGTGACCAAAAAGGTAATAATTAACCTCTTGTCCTTCTGAACTCTTTTTTTTTTTTTTAGATTTTCAGGGGTAGATAAGTGAGTGTCTCAGTGTGCCAAGTTGTTCTCATCATTAATAAGAAATAAATTGTCTGATACTGCTGCTATTTTACATATTACTTTATTCAGAGAGAGGCCATGCAAAATTTCATTGTACTTGAGTATAATGACAATAAAGATCATTCATTCAAATAATGATTAAATCTTTTAACTAAAATAAATCATGAAAGTGTATCAGGGCTTAGAACATAATGATACATGCCAGTTTATCCTTATAAAAATTTATCATAACTTTGTAACTTTATTCAGCAATCTAACCGATCGTACAAATGGATTCCTTTTAGGTTTGATATCAGTATATTTCCAATAGCTTGAAAAAAGAGCCTGCCAGATTTTAAAGCAGTTAACTTCAATGAATTGAACTCCCAGACTGGCATACCCTGCTTTATTATCTATTTGACTCTAAATGGGACCATAATTTACTAAGTGAACATCATGCTGTACTGAAGAAGACTTGAAACTAGTGATTGAGACCATAAACTCACATTTATAATGTTTACTGAGGTAATAAATCAGGTGAGAAGTAGGTTCATTTCCTCACTGACTTTTATACAATCAGACTTCTCTTTGTAACCAGAGGTGACGCCCCCTGCTGGCTGTTACAAAGAATGCAAGTTTAAGGCACTTTTCAGACGCGAAGGTTGCAGTTCTCTACATTTGCTGTAATCTGTAAGTGAATTATTGTGATCAGGCTGAGAGAGGCTGTATGCTTCCTTTCAGAGCGGAGTGTGCAGAATAAATGGACTAATTATATATTATTAATGTATTATCAGTTGTTTATTATCTGGATCACGGAATGACATTTGTTCTCAATCATATAAACCCACAGCGTAAACCCCTTGATTTTGAGTCAACAAACTAGTACAATTAAAACATACTATTTGCTTTTTAAATGAGGTGCTGTGAGTTGAATGTGTCACACTAATTTCTCACCAGGCTTCCACACGGTCCTATCGTAACACACCACTTCCAATCTTCGAAAATGTGCAGCGAGATGACATAGAAATAAGGGGGATATAGGGAAGGGGTGAGAGGATAGGAGAGATTTTACAGACGCTGTTATGAGATTTTCAGTTAGGTGCTGTGAGGTTCCCCCACTAATGGAACATCAGTCTGAGTGGGTGTGTGTGGGTGTAAGTGTGTGTCCTGTGCTAAACACAGAGGTCACAGTGACTGAAAGGAAAGGAAAAGGCCTTTTCATTTAATAAAGGGGTCTCTGAAGCATTCTTCCCTGTCTCCTTACATTCTTCTTCAGACTCTGTCCCATTTTTCTCCTCACAATTTTCTCCTCAATCTACGCAACCCCCCCCCCCACCTCTATCCACGCCCCCGTCTCTCTAACCACATTATCTGGTGAGTTTCTTATTTTTTTTATTTTTTCCATTCGTTTCGTTGTCAGCACCCAATTATCACTTATTCTGTTTTTCTCGGCCTCCTTCCTCCTACAGCTCGTCCTCTTCACGACTGGGTTAGAAGAACACAGGCTGGCACGTTTTATCGAGCGCTGATCGCACTCTAACCAGCTTGTTCTCTGCATGTCAGTGAGGCGACGACCCCATTGTAAGTTGTTTTCTTTCATCCTGGGGGGTCATAAAACTAGTAAAGGGAGCAACATCTGCTCTGTGTGTGTGAGAGGGAGAGAAAACCACAGCTAGCCCCCTGTGGCTAATACAGCTCATTATACCTAAAGTTAGAAGGAGAGGCACATCAAAATCTCTCTCCCTGTCTTACACACCCACCCAAGCACACAAACACACAGTCAGTCAAGCCTGAGGGGACAGCTGCATGCACACGCACGTGTACACACACACACACACACACACGCACATGCACACACACACACACACACACACACACACACACACATACACACACTAGTAGAAGCGACTGAGGTACTCCCCTCTGCTCACCCAAACATTTCCTCCAGAGCTGTGACTCAGCTGCACTGGGTCACTGAATCACACACAGTCCTAAGGGGTGTGATGCTTATTAACATTATTTTTGCAGAGGAGCATACAGTGGGAACAGGATGTGTTTATTACTACTATGTGCTGAGCTGCCAAACTAGTACTACTTCTAATTAAAAAAATAAATAAAATAAAGCATTAGCAGTATATTGAAGCTAGGGTCGGTAACATTGACACAGAGTGCACATTTTAAAAATGATCCAACCGAAAATAACAAATGTTGCCAGCTCTTTTCCAATGAAAGTAGCTAACAGCATTAGCACCAAAAGTCGCTAAATCTAGCGAGACAGTCACTCTGAAAGTCACTGACAGTCTGTCCCTTTGGGGCTCCCTCTAAAGACACTCCCCCCAAATTATTGCTATGAACGTAAACAACAAACTAGGGCTGAAACCAACGATTATTTCATTGTTGATCAATCTGTTGATTATTTTCTCGATCAATTGGCCTATAAAATGTCTGAAAATGGTGAAAAATGTGGATTAGTGTTTCCCAAAGCCCAAGATGATGTCCTCAAATATGTTGTTTTGTCCACACCAAAATATTCAGTTTACTGAATTTCTGATTTCTGACTTTTTATGTCTGCACCAGCAAAAGTCCACAAATAAGTATGTCTGTCTGTCCAGTCCATTCTTGTGAAAGCGATATCTCAGGGATGCCTGGAGGGAATTTCTTCCAATTTGGCACAACGTCGACTTGGACTTGGAGGATGAACCGAATTGATTTTGGTGGTCAAAGATCAAGGTCACTGTGACCAGACTCACGTCTGTCTCATTCATCAGGAACCTTAAACAAATTTCTTAAAATTTGGCACAAACGTCCACTTGGACTATAGGATGAACTTATTCAATTTTTTGTGGTCAAAGGTCAAGGTCAATGTGACGTTACAAAAACACATTTCTGGCCATAAATCAAGAATTCATATCCTAATCGTAATAATTTCACACAAATGTCTAACAGGATAAAATGATGAAGTGATGCTATTTTGAACAGACATTGATGTAAACTGCAACTTGACTGGTTGGTGGAGGCAAACAACTGTGAGGTGGTAGATTCTAGGGTTGTCCAGAGAGCTATTTTTTAGGCTTCGAAGTTTTGGTGAGAAATATTCAAATGTATTGAAGCTTCATGGCATGACGCAGCAGCTGATATGTTCTTTTGTTGGTTTGTCTCCATTTCCCCCATTAGTGCTGCTGCTGCACTACTGGACACACACACACACACCTCTACACAACAAACAGCGATATGTGTCTGAGAATAACTAATAATAATAATTCATGTTGAACATAAATAAATAATGTGGGATTATACCTTAATGCATGGGCTATTTGGGGATTTATACTTTATTATTACATACTTGTATATAAAAACAAAAAAACGAAGCATTCAAATACTGATTTGGAAGTTGATTACCATAGCAACGGTCAAAGCTCAGAAGCAGCCCTATTACAATCTACTTTTTTTTTTTTCTTAAAAAATGACTCAAACCATCGATTATCAAAATAGTTGCCGATCAATTTAATAGTTGACTTCTATGCAAGTGTTCGGGTTTTCTCACTGGACGACACAAGCACAGAGGGAGAGGTAGATGACAAAAGGAGAAAGTGGGAGAAGAAAAGAAAAGTAAGATGGGCAGCGAGTGACGGAGTGGGCTTTGTTATTGTCGCGGCAGAATGGTGACGTGGAGTTAAAAGGCTGAATGTTGTGATAAGAGACGGATCCGTGGTGAGAAGAAGAAGCTTTCAAATATGAGACGCTGTTTACACAAAGGCAGAAGAGGAGGATTTAACACTACTAACTAAGACGCACGCAAACCCACACGGACGCACAAACGTATATACACAATGTGACACAACCTCTCACTGAGGCCCAGCCAGGAAATGAGCCTGAGTGAGTGCGTTGGGAAGATGGAGAGTAAGCGGGAGATTATAAGGCAAGGCGTGAGAGGAGGGGTAGTCTGAAGAGAGGTGGGAGTATGAAAGACAAATCTTCCTAAGAGCATTTGAGAAGAGCTGTGTGCAAAGCTATCGTTGACTGAAATCCTTTAGAGCATCAAAGATTTACCCATCATGCCTAAACACATGGAATACTCCTTCCACCCCCCCCCCTCCTTTTCCTCTCTCTTTCTTTCCCTACGTTTCTCATCTTCACCAGCTCCACTTTCTCCATCGTTTCATCTGCCACACTTTCTTTAGCATTTCCCGTCTTCCGTCTGCTCGTCTATCCAAATAACATGAATTACGGCGAACGCTCTGTGCTCAAGAAGAAAGAACCGTGCAGACGCCGCCCCTGTGTGTGTCTGTTTGTCTTCTCCATCGCTGCTGTCCTGGAGGTTGTTAGCACATGTGCAGGGTTTTGCTCCGTCTGCCAGCATCAGCACAAACACACACCCCAGAGTCATAACCACTTACACACATGCTGCCATGCAATAACCCATCTACCTACTGTACAGGCACACAAACGCACCATGTGCAATCATTTGCACACAACACACCTTCCCACTTGTACACTATGAACAGCATTTATCAACTATATCATACTTCTAATATTACTGGAGGTGCAAGTATTAAAACTAATAAGCTTCATCCCTGTGCTGCACTTACTGTCTCTCTCCCTCTTTTTTCTCTCTTTATACCCCTTACAGGAGCTCCTGCCATCTCCCTTCATCCCTCTATCCATCGCCCCAGCCCCAGATGGTAAAGCACGGTGACCAATTAAGGACTTCCCCGAGGACAGAACCAGTTATAGCCCCGGCCATCTGACCAGTTCTGTGTGTGTGTGTGTGTGTGTGTGTGTGTGTGTGTGTGTGTGTGTGTGTGTGTGTGTGTGTGTGTGTGTGTGTGTGTGTGTGTGTGCCCTAGTAAAACCTTATAAAACATATCACTGTGTTTTAATCAGTATACAAAGACTTGTCTTCTGGCCAGTTCCACATGGCTTCTCCCTTAAAAAAAAAAAAAAAAAAGGTACACTGGCATGCATACGAGTCCAGGAACACAGTCACATCTAAAGCCTTTTGTATTATGCATAAACACACGACGACAAGATCTCTCGAGTGCCACTTCGTTAGAGCACATTGCAAGGCTGGGGTTGAGTGGAGCCGAGTGTGGAAGCTGACCAGAGGTGCGGCTTATTAGCAGGTGTGCGGGGGTTGTGTTGGTGTATGAGAGACAGTGTCTTTGAGGTAGAGCGAGAGAGAGAGAAAAACAAAGTGTAGCTGAGGGAGGTGGGCAGCACTCAATCACCAGGCACCCTTCCAGCAGGGCAGCAGATGAGGGAGCAACTGTCTGTCTGAGCTGCCAGCACTGAGGGGAATTAGGCATATGCCAACCCTGCCTCCACCCCTCTCTCCCTCTCTCCCTCTCTCTGTCTCTCTCTCTAATACACAAACACACCCCATTCTCCTCATTTCCCAAGGTGGCTGCCCTGGCACAGGGGCACAGGTGGCAACATATGTCTGTTGTCTACCCCTCAGTCAACTGAGCGGGAGGGACCGGTCATGCCTCTGTCTGTGTGTGCACATGTGTGTCTTTACACAAAAGTCCTTGCTAAAGCTTTATTTGTGAGTGTTTGTGTGTGTGCGCATCATTCGATTCTATACACCAGATTTTAGATATCGGTTTGTGTCCCTGAGACTGAGTTTGAGGGTCATCAGCTTGCGCGCCTTGTTGCCGAAATGAGTTTGAGCTTCCCCGGCTTCTCCACTTTCACTTTTCACTTCAGCACCGACACTCGAAAAACAGCCCCGCGGCTGGTTCTGCAGCCCACACTCAAATCCATTACATCAGACATTTTAACTAAACCTCTGTTTCCCATTGCAAATAATGAGGCTGTGATTAGCATGCCAATGAGGTGGGTGCGATGCTAATCTTTAAACTCGTGTATCAGTAGCCCTAACTGACGGGCCCTTGACAAGAAAATGGACGAGGAGGTGGTGACTTCTCTGACGTGTGACTCGACACTGGGTCTTGTGTGGAGGAAAAGCACTGTTGCACTTGAACAACTGATCTCTGTGGGATAAAAGGTATGGGTGCTGAATCTCTGACCACATCGTGATCATAGCTGGGTGTGGTCAGGTGTGGTCTTTGAATGTATAACGAAAACTGGATATAGTGTCAGAGGCGGGGCCCTGCTCAGTCCTATGAAAGTTGCACAGAGGTGAATGAAGCAAAAAAAAAAAAAAAAAACCTCAAATTCTGAGCAGTGCTTGAAGTGGAAAAAAAGTGCTGGGACTCCCCTTACTCACATGCTGGCATGTATATCAGCCGATAACTTATTCCTATTTATTCAACATTTCTTGTTGTGTTACACTGTGTCAGTCATAATCAGCTGTGATTTTATTGCTACATTATTATATTTGGACTATACTTCTTTTATAGTAGGCCTATAATACTAAATAATATTCCAACTGGAACATTATAGGATTAAGGTGGTGTGTACTTAAAGTGCTTTCCTGTGTTATTTGTAGTATCACTTTAAAATATATTACAGGATGCTTATAGGCTGAAATCAACAACGGCCAGCCAGCCAGAGAGGTATGCATGCAGAGCTGCAGACGTGTGTGAGATATTCATTCAGTTTTTATGGGTAGTGTTACAGTCAGGATGCTCCTACATATTATACAGACGCATTCTGCATTTGTACGGTGAATAACAGACACTAGGAGACACTGGGTCTGGGGCTACTCCCACAAGAAAATGGGAAGGTTTTTGACTTAAACTTAAATTTTCTAATCATTTTGGACCATTATTATTATTATTTATTAAATTAATATTTTATTATCACTGCCTTCATCTGAACATTCAGTTCTTCTGGAAATATTTGCTTTGTAAAATCATATATTCTATAAATCAGACTCAGCTGCAGAAATCGATTGAATACTGTTTCATTAATTACTGTATATTTGTTCCTAAATAAAAGGTTAGGAGAAAAGTTCACTGATTCATTTACAAAAACGATGTGAACATTGTATTGATGAATTACATATTGATAAATACAGCACCCCACTTCTCACCCCCCCCCCGCCATCTGTCAACTCGTCCAGATGCTCCCCACATAGTTTTTATGTTTATACGGCTTACCTTACAGTGGCTGAGCGAGTTCTACCAAAAAATTTTTACAAGCGATTAACTGTCCGTTACTGTAAATGTTGATTTTGCCCGATGAAAATAGATTGGAGGCATCCAAACCGTTGCTCAGCCGGTTCGCTGAAGCACGGGGCAGGTTAGGACATCTTCATTGGGGAAAACCTGAAACAATCTGATGCCCGCTTGCTCGCATCGCGTCCATTTAGGAAGAGGTGGTATGAGGAGTGGTGCAGATACGCTGGTGCTTTTATTAGTGCCTTTTACAACTTTTAGGATGTCATCATAAGAGCGATTCAAAAAGTTGAATTACCTAAAGAAAAATAATTATCCACTGATTTAAAGATGTCTCTTTCCTAATGTAGGTCTATGGGATAAAGTCTTTTTGGGCCAATGGCATCACGTGGCCGACACAGAAGTTGTAGTTCCACCGTTTAGCCGGAGCTCTTTCTGGGGGCTTGGGGTGCTCTCCAAAACCCCACCTGTACAGTGTTAATCTGAAATGAATGACTTTGGTTTCTACTCCATTTCAATTTGGCACACAAAATTTGTGCAGACAGTAAAGAAAATACCAACAACACTGTAAACGGTACAGACTAACAGACACATTTTACTATGGCTTGTGTCTAAATCCAAATCAAAATATTCAAGTTTATTGCAGTGTTTTCATGGCGTGCTGCTGTTTGACTATCAGACACTATAGTGTATATTTAGCATCAAACATGCTGCCTCATGTGCTGCCTATTCTCCATTTAATAGGGTTTCCCCGCCCCTGCCACTATGCATCACTCAGCAAGCTGGCACGGCCAAATGGAGTGCAGCTCATGTGCTTCTGACCATAACCAGCTGTGTTGCACAAACAGATACATCACTGCCAACCACTAGTTGGCAGTGCAAAAGAACTGCCAGGGTACAGTTACACTTTAACAATGCCAATTCTCTCTGCGCACAGGTTGCATCACTGAAAAGACAGTACGTGTCAGCAGCACTAACATGTCAATAAGTAGCCTGCCTCCAGTGAGGGCACGAGTACCAATATCTGGGCATGTTCTTGTACATATGAATGTGTGGAAATGGATTCAGATGCCTGTGTGTGCGGTGTGTCTGTGTCAAAAGGAGTTATCAGATGTATAGCTTGAAACTGGAGAAACCTCCTGTCCTGTCCCTCTTGTGCACAGATAAGGCTTCAAAGCAGCCACCACCATCAAACAATGCAGCGTCCTGGACCAGACTCACAACCTCACAGAGTCCGATGTTATTATACTGCGAGCCTTACTGTTTACTAGCACACATTTAAACGACATGAACACAAACACTCGTTAGCAGCACATTCATTCGCATCCATATTCATGCTGAATTCATATTCAAATTGTGGCTGTGTTCTGTTAATCTCACAGAAGAGGCAGCAGGCCCCTGAGGGTTAGCGCTTAGCTAAGCTAATCAAATCAACTAGAGGAACAGTGGCGCATCTTTAGCCCATTATATAAACATTAATAAACATATATACTCAACACACACCAGCACACACACACACACACACACACACACACACTGTATTTGTTAGCACATTAAATCCTCTCTCATTAGCCTAGCTCAGTAACGTGGGCGATGAGCTAAATGCAGAGCATCTCTGACATCATTTATATTTTTATAAGGGTAACCACCAAAATGTGCAAGGCAGTGTGTGCTTGAAAGTGTGTCTGTGGGCTACGAGGGCATTCATATTCATGTTCAATGGCAACAGCTTCCTAATTAGCCCACTGTACTCCATAGCAGCAATATTTGGATCAAGATGCAGGATTAAAAAAAATAAATAAACTGGGATCTTCATGGGTCCAATATAGTATCCAAAACTCAATCTGAGTCCTGCGTTGGCCAGGTCCAATTCTGATTCAGTGTTATCAGCTAAAATTTATGGTTGTCAGGTAGGTTTTGTCTTTTGTCAGGTATTGTGAAAACCTGTAGCTTCATGACTGTGGTCCTCTTTGGCAACGTACACCGTTAATTTTTCAAACTAGTGCAGTTCCCGTTTGGAGCGAGCTGATTGCTTGGCCCTAACTAAGGGCTGCTCGCAGCAGTGTCAAGAACTGCTCGTTGCTTGTTGACTCCAGGGAAGTGATGAAGTGTTTGGTTATAAAGTTAGTATATCCAACAGCACAACTGAAACGCACTCAGTCCCAGTCTACCTGCTGCGGACATACCAGCCATAGGGAGGAATTTGAAATCAAACCGGAGGGTTTTGGAGGTCCTCTCCCAGATAAATTTCAGTTTCAGAGACTTTCAAACTTTTAAGAATGAAAATAGCAAAATAATAAGCACACTAGGGCGGCTGTGGCTCAGAGGGTAGAGCAGGTCATCCACCAATCGGAAGGTCTGCGGTTCGATCCCCAGCTGCTCCGGTCACATGTCCACATGTGTTCTTGAGCAAGACACTTAACCCCAAATTGCTCCCAAAGGCATAGCCATCTGTGTGAATGAGTATTTAGATTAGATCCTGATGGGCATGGGTTGGCACCTTAGCAGCCTCTGCCATCAGTGTATGAATGTGTGTGAATGGGTGAATGCTAAAATGTTGTGTAAAGTGCTTTGAGTGGTCGGAAGATTAGAAAAACACTATATAAATGCAAGTCCATTTCCCCTTTACACTGCAATGGCATTTTAATCTTAAATACTTTTAATTTTACTTTTAATACTCAGGAAGGAAAACTGAATAATCCGGCCCTCTGGTGCGAACTTGTGTGAATATCTGGCATAAGCTAATATTCATCAGTTTTTATTCATTCATTCATTTTTTTGCCCCTGCTTGAGCATTTCTTTCTCTTAGTACTCTCCATTTCTCACTCCATCTCTCAGTCACTGAAGGCGCTTTCAGACACAACCCTACAATAGCACCACTGCGCTCTGAAACCCATTATTTACAATGGCTTGCGCTGCACCACAACGGCTTTTCACTGCGTCAAAGCAAAGCCTGACTTCGGGCGCTGTGATGTGCGGCAAACACAGCTCAAACAGAGTTGCGTCGTGAGTGTGAGCATCTCTCTTCTGCCAGTAAACAACATTAGGTGTAGCTGTATTATTGTCTGGGTGGAAACAGTAAGGCTTATCCATGCTGTACAGTGCCAGAAACAGGTTGAGATAACGAAAAGGAAAATTTCTCATAAATCAGGAGAAATGCCGGAGAAGTGTGACCCCGGGAGGAAACTGGGAGAGGAGAGTGAATAACGGGAGTCTCCCAGGAACATCAGGAGGGCTGGTAAGAATGGCTGCAGACGACATGCTCGTCTCAGTCTGCAGAGCCCTAAAGCTCCGCCCCGTCTGCTGCACAGATATTTACTCAGTATTTATCATTATTGCACCAAATTCAACAAAACACTCAATCGGAGTACCAAGGCATACGGAAAGACAGACAAATATTCTTTGCTTTATAGTATCCAACCTGCCTTCAACCTGAATGCATTTCTTCAGCGTTTCCAAGTTACTGCAAGTGATGGCAAGACCGACAAGCCATCCCAGAGTATCAGAGTATATAGTGTAAAGGATGTAAATTTGACCATTTTGTGATGAGATCATATGTCGGAAGACAAATCAAAAATGGCAACTTTGAGTACAGCTTTTGTGAGGCCCTTTGGATTAGTGTGACAATTTCAAACTTGGAATACATTTCTTTTTTTTTCCACCCACATTTAAGCCCAAACTGACTACAGCTGTCCTCCAACTACACATGTACATGCAGTAGAGTACAGCTTGCCCTACAGGACTACAAAACATCAAGGTGTCTGGTTGGCCCTGTTCAACAGCGCTGTTTTATTCAGTGCTACATGTTCTATTCAGCAGTTGTATTGTCTACCACAGCGATCCGCTGGGTTTTTAAAGCCCTCTTCAGTGATGTTTGGGTAGAAAGGATGTCTTCCGATGGGAGCACTGCAGCGCCGTCTCTCTCAGACTCAATTATATCGTAGGTGCGACATCTGTCCTGACTGACGGCTGTGCGAGTAAAAGTGTGTGTCCCTGTATGGTGGGGCCGAGTGGCAGTGGTGTTATTGAGCAGGAGGCCCTGTCCGCTAGAGTAGATGAGATGTGCATGGAAATGGCGAGCCAGACATGGTGATAAAAATCTCTTTCCATTTGGAGCCCTGCCTGGTCCGCAGCTTAGAGCCAGTATGTGCTTACATACACGCGCACGCACGCATACACAAAAGGCAGAGAAGGGAATGTAATAGTAAATGAAATGGAGAGGTGATAGTAAGGCCAGAGAGAGAGGGAGCAGAGGAAGTGTCACTGCAAGGAGCGACGAGGGAGATAAAATGCACCAGTCACACACGGACCTCTGCTCCCAATCAATACCAGCAGACACAGATACAAATTCCCTTGTCTATTCATCTGCACTTTATTTTCCTTCAGTGCATCTGATCTGACTATATCTTTCTTTGTCAACACAAGGCTTCACTCGTGTTCTCTAAAAAAAGATCATCTTTTTTCCTTCCCATCCTCGCTCCTCTTGTCTTCATTCAATCACTGCTTCGCTCCACAATCTTATGTGCTCCAAATCACCCTTGTGCCTTTCTCCTGTGATAAAGCTCAAAGAGCAGCCGTATTGACAAACCCATACACCTGCATGACATGAACGCCAGCTGGGGGCTGAGGAGGTGGAACCAGACTGAATCGACTCTGGGGCTTTTTTGGATTGATGGAGCGAGCAGGATTCAGATGATGAGGAGAGGAGGGACATGGGAAGGGGCGGGGTCCCGGTGTCACCCACCGTAAAAGATGGAATGCGAGATGACATCTCCACATTCGGTCTATCTCATTAAGTGAAGTAGAGGAGTGCAGCTTGGCAGCGGCGGCTCCCTCGTGAAAAGAAAGGCAGGGGAGAGACACAAATCAGAAGCACACACACTCGCAACGCTGAGCTCAGCAGAAGCATGATTCAGCCACTCTTACTCTGTTTGCATGTTTAGCAGTGCACGGGCTCAGCTGTGCTATGAAAAATCAACACTCAGGACCCTTCGCAAACAACTCGTGCACAAAAGTGCACAAAACCTCATTTTGACCTTGAGTAGGCACAGATTTCCAGCCTACTGTAAGGCCACAGCTTGGTGAACACGTTTCTTCTTTCCACTAGAAATGAAGCAAATAAAAATCCCATAAATATAACAAGACTGAAAAATGTGACTGGAGAAAGGTATTTTGTCTTGGTTTGTTCTGAATACGATTCACCAAAACGGTTTCCCTCTTCCTTAATTGAAATTCCTAGGTCTCATCTCTTGCCTCTTCTTTCTGTCTCCTTCGCTCTCAGTCTCCTCAATTTGTGCTGGTTAATTGCATTTAGAACTCGTATGGCGGTTTAGTAACTGCATTAACCTCAGGAGTCACATCAGACAGACACTATTTAAAAACGCACCCCTATAGCACCAGTTGTATTGTGGGTAAAGCCTCGAGGACGTGTAGCCAATCACATTGGAGTTGAGAGGAAGAGCTCATCATTTATTGGTCACACACTCCATTCAGTGTCACCCTTGCCCATTTCCAATATTGCTTCTTCTGTCCACATTCCTCTCTTTTTCAATTTCCTCATCTCTGCCGTTTCGCACCATCCGTCTCCATTTCTTCTCTTCAAAACCGCTCGCTGCCAAACTTAATCTTTTTTTTTTAGTGTCACACATCTGAGGATGAGCGTTTCCGTTTTTTTTCTTGTCTGGTGGCAGTGAATAACAGAAGGAAGGCTTCAGTTTGAAGATTCACCAGGGCTTTGGTTTCTCCGGCTCTATTGCTATATTACTACAGTAGTGGGAATGGGTGACTACTGCCAAAAGCGGAGGCTATGAACTGTGTATCTGCCAGCATGGTGACTGCTATGGTGCTCTGTAGGACTGTGAGGGTATATGGGAGCTTCAGAAGTAAGAGCAGTGTGATACTTGTCTCAGGAAGCGAGGGCTTGCTGTTCTGCTAGCTAGTTGGACTCGCTCACACACAGGCTGGTGCGTAGGATAAGGACAACCACGATGGCCATGTCAGGCTGTTGTCCTTTTCTTCTGCAATCTGATGTGTAGGAGGAAGTCAAGCACACACGCACACACAAACACATGCACAAACAGGCACAGAGAAACACACACTCAAATGCAACAGACTGAGCTTAGTCAAAGATCAGAGTATGGAGGTGTCCACAGAGAAACTACAAGTGACCTTTGGCCTAAAACCGCTTAACAACACCCAGGTTAAATACATGTCTGGTGCACACACTTAACCACCGGCGGCAACATCTCCAGTAAAAGAAACAATATAAGAATATAAGAAAGAGTGGCTTTAGAAAAAAACAGAAATAAAGCTGTTTCATTTGAACTTAGATTCATCTACCAAAAGGGACGCTGTTCTCTCTGCGTGGGTCACACAGTCAACCAGACCTGTGGTTCCTCTGCAGCTGATAAAAAGGTTAAAGATAATGCTGCTGCCATGTTATCATTTCTGATTGCTGTTATCAAAAGACAAAAACAAAACGGGAGTTTGGGATTTATCCAAATGTTTCCTTGAACGACTGAAACTCACACCTCGCTGCTTTAGAACTGTCATGAGGCATTTTGTATGGCATTTGAGAGACATATTCCTTCATTATAGTGAACACTTCAAGTTTGGTTTACTACTCTCAGCTTGTCAATCTAGTAGAGCAGCATACTGTATATAGTCATGTTTGTCTGAACCTGAAGCTTCTCTGTAGAGATCCAAAATGCATTAGCAAAGTGGGGCTATGCAGACGCAGTGCTTTTAGGGGCAGTTTGTGCTCAAAGTAAAAATGAGGTTGTGTTTCTGGCCACCTGATGAATGTCAGTCCAGTATTCATCCTATTATGATTCTAATTTTGGTCTCCACCATAAATTGTGGATGTAGTCACCGTGATGTCAACCATTGGTTTGAGGACTTTTGAAGTTTTTGGCTGTCACCATCTTGGTTCTTTGAATCCAAAAGTGACACAAGAGGGTGGAACTAAGTACAACTGACCACTGAATAAGACATTTTTAGGCAACAAAAAAGGTATTAGCTTTCATGAACTCAAAATGCAACGTGAAAAGGTTAAAGTTGTAAGATGAAAACCCGGACAACTCCAAGACCAGCCAACGACATGGTAGCAACCTGTCAATCACAATGTAGTCACACCCTAAATCACACCTTGCTTTATGGTCTATTTGACTCTAAATGGGACCATAATTTACTAAATAAACATCATGCTATATTGAATGTGCCCTGGGATGGACTGGCGACCTGTCCAGGGTGAACCCCGCCTTCGCCCTATGCCAGCTGGGATCGGCTCCAGCCCCCCCGCGACCCCTAACGGGATAAGCGGTTGACGATGGATGGATGGATGGCTATATTGAAGAAGACTTAAAACTAGTGATTGAGACCATAAACTCACTATTACAATGTTTATGTTTCTCGTAAACTTCTTCAATCAGACTTCTTATTGCAACCAGAGGAGTCGCCCACTGCTGGCTATTAGACAGAATGCAAGTTTAAGGCACTTCAGCACTGGCGTCATTTCTCAGACCTGGAGGTTGCCCACTGCTTTCCACCAACTAGGCAAATATCTTCCTCTTTAGCTGCTAAATGCTCCACTATGTTCACCAACAAGTGGCCAACATTCTCCGTCTGCTGTTTGGTGCTGAGCAGGTAGCGCACAGTGGGATTTTAGAGTTTTTTAACCGCCTGCAGCTGCTGGAAACAAGGTTGATGAGACCAGTGAGACTAAAGCAACACAGTTCAGCTGTGAGCTGTAAAACCGTGAACTGAAATACACAATGAATCACTTTAGAGCTGAGGGGAAAGGCAGAGTTGGGTGATAATTCTCTGTGGGTTTTGTCACTACGAGATTTTACATTACATGCAGATTAATTCTTAATCTAAAAATATTAGCTATAGTTGCTTTATAGGCCAATATTTCAATTACAGGCCTCCTTATTAGCCAGTAAGCCACTCTGCCTTCCCACCATTCAAAAAAATAACAATGGAAATGTCAAATCTAACCTTTTCTATATTAGAAAATAATGATTTCCCTGCATCTCTGTGTCACTCCCTGATTTAGTGGACACAATCAAGCATTTGTGCCATGATGGCCAATTATCTTTCTCACATGTGTAATATTACTGCAATGCCTACAGGCAGTATTGGCACTTTGGGGCTGAGCGGAGCTCCATTTTCATTTGATTAATCTAAGCTTAGTATCACAGAGGGTAAAAAAGACACACTTTCTGTCTGCTCATATTCTTTAAAAAAAAAAAAAAAAAAAAAAAAAAGCGCACACACAAAGACAAGCAAGGATCGTCTTTCCAGGCAATCAAGCACAGTGAAACACAGCGTCAATATCGGGGAAAACGGCGTACAGGTGCACTGCAGAAACTGTACTCCTCCTTAGGCAACGGCTATTAAGTTCCACGATAATAACCCTCGCCAGCTCTTTGTGCAGGAAAGGTGACAATAGACCAAAGAAACACAAACCCTGAGTAAGCCTTAATGCAGCACTCAGGACACAGATTACTGCGTGGCCTTCTATCCCTACAATTAACCTAACACACTCACACAGACACTTCCGTCTGTCCTTCTATCTCATATCCTTCCTCCCCGTATTTCCTCCACAACACTCCCCTGCTTATGGTTGTCCATTGACATCACCCTTGAACACACATATTCTCAAAGGCAGCATCAGAGCAAGAGCAAATTAGAGAAAGAGGCCATGGCTGATAAATGGAGACAGACAGACGACAGAATGAAAGACATAAAAATGAGGAAGAATAGCGGGACAGGAGGGGGAGGGGAGGACGGACAAGGTATTATTGTTTGCCCACAACGGTCCAAGAAGGCGTGCAGCTGCTGGCTGGGGGATCACGAAGGGGCTCAGGAGCACAGCAAAGAAAACAGGAGGAGAGACCCTGCCCCCTGCCCCTGACCTCTGAAACTGGGTTAAGAGGTTAGAGACACAAAAAGGCTCAGATAACAGCCCCTCAACACCTCCGCTCACGCACAGCTCTCTCGCATGCATTTCTATAAATACTGAGCATGCTATCAGCAGTGCTGTTTTACAGTAACCCTGTCCCTGAGCCCTGCCCCACATTCAGATCATACTGTGAATACTAGAGGATTCAACTGTTGAGGTCCTGATAATAACACTTATTTAATGAAAAGCTGAGCCTCTTCATCTGTTGAGTGCACAGAAACTGTTGAACTGCAGCCTGACCCAAAAGAAAGCATAACAATACTGGTGGTTCTCAGTTTACAGTGCCACTTGCTGCGTGACTTGGAGACACTACGACACAAATAACTAGAATTTTAGCCAGCGACCTTTTGGTTTGGTTTTGACCCTGAGAGGAAAGTCAGCCATGTCAGGGAGAGAAGGCATGAAGTTATGAAGGGAATGGAATCTCCATCTACGACAGCTGTGTCTTCAGCAGCGCAGGTCTGTCGGGTAGATCTGTGTACGTCTCTGGGAGAGGGAGGCTGGAGTAGAAGACAGAAACTAACGCTACTGTTTGAAACAGTCACACATCACGCCAACACACCGGATGCCTTACTGAAACAGCTCTGGGCAAGGGAAGAATTCAGTAGGTGTGGGAAGGAGGTATGTGAGTGTGCGAGTGAGATAGGATCGGGCTTGGTTTTCCCCGATCAGAAGAGAACAGGTGCGGACTTTGTGTGAAACTGGAGAGCAACACTTCCTCTCATCACACTCCTTCCAAAGAGTGCACAGATCACAGCTAGTCTTTAGATGGGCTCTGGTTATTGATTTCTTATTTGTGATGGTCACTGATCTGATGGTGATACAACTAATGCCTTGGTTTTACTTAACTCTAACAAGCCACCACATTAATGTTCACAGCACGCAGGCCCCAGACTTTCATGGGTCCCAGAGACCTTGAGTTACTTCTTGTAAATGTGTTTGGAATATGCAATATTAAGGCACTGATACAACTCAGTGTTTTTACTTAAATGTGACACCCTGTTTTGGGACTCTATGTCAAAATCTACTTTTGATACTTTTCAAATTTCATTGACATTATGCTTATATGATGCATATACTATACCTGAATAAATGTATATTTAATGAAGTTGCCACAAACTCACTGGCATTCAGCAAACCAGGGGTAGGATAGTATTCAATCTATGCATCTCGCGTCCCGAGCTCTTGCTAGGATACGGTTAGTCTGTCTGGCTTTTATTTTGAAAAGAACAGCCTCATTCTGAGTTCCCTTTCAAGAAACTGTTATCCTCTGGGGCTTTTGTTTTGAAAAATTAGGCCCATCCCTAGTTTCCTGTTAGCATACAGTGAAAGTTTGAAGCTTTTATTTTGAAAAACAACACTCATCCTGAGGTTCCAGTTGAGATACATTTAATATATGGGGCTTTTGTTCTGAAAACCAGGCTTCATTGTGAAATATAATGAAGCTGCCTTGTGTACTCTACTATGTGCACTGTATATAAAGACAACAGGATACATGCAAGATTCGCAGAGTGTGAAGGGTCAACAGGGGCTCACAGGTCAACTTGTCCCCTGGGTCCCCCTAACAGGTTAATCCGGCTTTGAAAATAATATTAAGACTACATGCAACAGATCTTAAATCTCTTCATGGATTTATTAACACTGCTACAAAAGGTGGGTCATATCACATCAGTGCTACCTCCATTTTTAAAATGTGCTACAGTATAAACATCCGTTTAATTCATTTATACAGCAACTTTTGGTCCTGGTTTTATGCTTAACACCTGACACAGCCATATGTGTAGTGTCACCACATCTGTGATAATGTGGTTTATCTGTATGTGTGTGTGTGCTAGAGACTCACCAGTGAGGTTGGTGCGTGCACTGTAGGATCCTAAATACCGTCCGTCTGTGTTGGGTGTATAACATTCAAACAGACCCTGGTCCTTGGCCTGCACTTTGGTGATGTGGAGCACCGCAGAGTCGCCGCTCAGCCTCTCCACGTAGATCTCTTTACTGTTGACCCTCTGGGCGTACACAGCGTAGGCATAGTTTGGCTGAGCCGTGCTCACGATGCGGATCTCCCTGTCCGGCGCCGAGGGCAGGTACATGGACCACTCGAAGTCCTGCTCCACACCTTCTTTGTAGCCCGTCACGTTGCACAAGATGGTCACGTGAGAGCCCTCAGTCCGTACCAGCGGTCCACTTTGCACCGTTACCACTCTCTGAGCCACGGCAACACCGGCTACAGGCGGAGGTGGGGTGGAGGAAGGAAAAAAAAAATGAAAAAGAGAGTGAGGATGGGGTGAGGGCAGGGAGAGAGGAAAGAGGGAACATGGGTTACAAATCTGCAGTTTAAATATTTAGCATTGGCAGAGTTTATGCACCCCACATCTCCCAGGAAATAGAGAAACAGCGTGACATGTGCAGCTAAGCATTCTGGAGAGTGCTTACCAAGGTTGAGGTGTGTGTGTACGCACACACACACACACACACATACACATGCACACACGCGCGCGCACACACATACACATGCACACGCGCGCGCGCACACACATACACATGCACACACGCGCGCGCGCACACACACACACACACACACACACACACACACACACACACACACACACACACACACACACACACACACACACACTTTTTGAACACCGCTAACCACTTGAAACATTCACAGCACCTCTTTTGAACAGCTGTCATCATCCAATCATGCTCACTACTATTACACACACTCAAATGTTAACCCTTCACCACACTGCAGCTGTGTTACACTGGAGGTGAGAGGCAGCCATCTGGGCGTTAGGAGAGAAAGGTCAGTGAGAGCTGCTAAAACACAAGTCAGCAGGGCATGTTAACTGTGTCAAGCTGTACAAGCATTTTTGAAGTGGAAAATGTTTTGCAGCATCCATAATTATTAATGATTACACAGGTACATCGGTAGCTGTATATATAGTGGCTGAAATGTAAATTTCAGTAGAGAAATGACAAACATGCTGTATGTTTGAGATAATATAGAAAATGTGTTCAATACATATCTTAGTCACAATTCTTCAAGGGATCGTAATCAAAAATGTTAATTGTCATTATTGATTAAATCTTAGTAATTATGTCAAAGGGAACAGACGTTTTCATTCACACAAATGAAATGTGGATGCCATTTAATTACATACATTAAGGCTGTACTGTCAGAGGTCAAATCTGCTAACTGAAAGAGTTCCTTGTCCTATAGGCCAGAAATACTAATTCAGTTTAGACATTTGCTCCCTAATCTGACCCACCAGATGGTTTGTTACACAGAACCATTTGAGAGGCCGTCACTGGAAACTGTCTGGAAAAGGGCAGGCACTTTCAAAAAATACTGGGATCTGTCAATCAAACTGCTGCAGAAGCCAGTCTGGAGAAGAGCAAAAACAAGTTTTCGATTGAGCAAAGCCTTGAGTGATTAAGAAATACTCTCCAGTTCTGAAATAGCTGATGCTCTACACTAACCTCTTCTTCTACCATTGTTGTTTAGGATGAACAGTTGCTTCTCTGTATCATCTCACACATTTAAAAAGGTCCAGACGTATGATAATGAAGGCCGGCTGTTGAGTCGCCTCACATCGTCTTTGTTTTGGCCAAAAAGTTGCACTTGAACTCACCGCAAAGACTACAGCCGACAACCGGTTCGTATGTACATTCTGTGCCAACGTGAGATGAAATAACTCTCCCTACCAGCAAGTGGCGGTAGTCTGTATCCGGCTTTCAAAAAGGGAATCTGGAAGACCTCAGACCACGGATATACAAGCCATTGTTAAGATGAATACTGTAGATGAAATAAATTCAACATGTTGAATAATCTGACATGGCAGACTATAGTCGACAATGTGGGACACACTGCAAAACTAGGCAGAAAGACGCTCACCGACCCAAACTGTCTGACGGCGAGTGTCGGCTTGCTCTGTCGGGGGACCTAAGCCACGCCTGTAGCTGCCAGTAGCTCCTCACAGGAAGCTGATTGGTCCGTGGTCTGGCTTGCCCAACACAAACTCATTACTTGAAGCCTTACGAGATGGGCTTTCACGTGAATCGAAAAACTTCAAAACATTATTTTTGCAGATTTTATGTGTTAAGTGGGAATAAATAAGAAGTCTTCTTTAAACAAAACTTTTAATTAGTGGAGTGACCCATGGACCGTGTACTAAGCATCGTAGCAAACTAGCTTTTAGTGTTAAACTCAGTCTAGTGAAGACTGATTATTACTATTCTGTATGTCGCTTTGTAGCCTATATTTAGGTAGACAGCATATGCAAGTGTTGCCTCAAACACTTCCCCCCCTTACACACACACACACACACACACACACACACACACACACACACACACACACACACACACACACACACACACACACACACACACAGCATTCACCATTCAGGGAACAACTACAAACATCCCTCTCATTGGGGCCGGAGACAACAGAGCACTTACACATACCCCCCCAAATCCAGACAGAGCGACAAGTGCGCTGTTTCCTGTCTGCACAAGCAACTGGGGATTGCAGCGTGTGTGTGTGTGTGTGTGTGTGTGTGTGTGTGTGTGTGTGTGTGTGTGTGTGTGTGAGAAAGTCTGTAAGATGCTGTGACTGTGGGCACAATACTTGGCATTAATAATTCACCAGAACAGCTTTTTAACTTCAACATCCTCTCTCCTCACATAGTAACTTTCCCTTACACTTCCACTACACCCCCCCACCTCTCATTCACCGTTATTTATGAGGCTCCATTTACGACCATGTATGTGTACGTCTACGCACGAGCACGCGAGAGTGTGTCTGTGGATCATACATCTTATTTTCCTTCCTGCGCTTCGGGTCTTTTCTCTATTGCTTGCTTTTTGAGACACATTCCACTTAAAAGCTGATAAAATCTCAACAAATATATAATTTCTTACATAACGTTACCCAGTGTGTGTGGCCTCATTTGGATATGATTTGAATTCAGTCACAGTGGCATCCCAAAGTGAAAATTGATTAAAGCTGTCATTCCCTATGGCTTGATTTATCCTAAAAAGGACCCCCACAGGAACATCCAGGATATAAATCATAACTCAAACGCTGCAACTTTAAAATTTAGACGTGTTAACCTTGTTCTTAAACAAAAGGAAAAAGTTTTAATTTTGTTATCTGCAAATCTACGTCACAGCAGGAAAATCATAAAATATTGACAGTAGAAATAAGTTTGTTATGCTCGCTGCAATCTTAAACCTCTAGGGGCAAGGGATTATATCATGGATGTATAATAAGACCAGGATACAGCCTCACCGCTCAGCCTTGCTTCCAATTTTTTCCAGTGGACACTCCCAGTATTGCAACGGAAATCCTCCTACAGCCCAAAAAACATTTTCCCCATAGACCACCATTGCAAAAGTAGTAAAACAGTAAACAGTAAAACTGGACACCTTGAACTGCAAACAAGGTTGATTATGAGTCCATTATCCAGTGCTTGGAGATCCAGTTTAGCCAGCAGATATCCGGGCAAAGACTTCCCTTTTTGTGCGCTGCTCATTGTTCACAGTCTAAATGAGATGCAAAACTGGAGTTGGAGTTGAGAGACAACATTTACGACCGGATTGTTTCACAAATAGCAGGTTTACAAGCTAATTTTAAATAAATAAAAAGCTAAATCATTGTCAGACAGCCGATGGGTTTCCCAGATTACATTTCAGCTAATGCGTTCTGCCTCTCTTGCCTACTCGAATGTGATTGGTCAATACTGCTCGGACTACAAACGGTAACCACAACACACCCAATACCAAAATCTTGTCCCGTTGTCGACAGATACGAATGCAGAATCTGTTTATAGACATTAACCCATCTGTAACCTGAATCCAAACAGATATGTCCCTATAGGAATATTATAAAAATACTATATGAGGCTTGAAATGATAAACTGAGTCAACCGGTGCTCCAAATGTATTCTTTAATAATTCTGTACCTGTTAATGTAATTCACACGTGCACATTTTTTCATGCAGTCCTGCTGCATAATATAATGAATCTCCTGATGCTTTCTTTACACAGATTTAAACATAATACAGACATGTTCAACAAACTATGGTAGTTTTTTTTTTTGTACCACACCACTGTAAAACTTGCGGCCATAACCTGCAAAACATTTGGCCTCTGGTGTTTAAAAAGTCAGTTAATATAGGAAATCCTTGCACAGTGAGCAAACACTCAGGACTTATAAAAGGAGACTGACAGAAAGTCTATATAGTGAAGTGCGCTGACTGAATCTGTCTGAGCATATTATGGGATGCATTAGGTAAGAGAAGCAGCCATCTATTCTGACTCAGACTTTGGTTCCCGTTTTTCCTTCAGTGTGCTAATCTGGCGACGCCCGGTCTACCCACATCCAGCTCAGATCAGGTCAGAGCTGTACCGCTGCATCACTGCTTCTCATGTTGCAGCTGCTCATCTAGAACTACTGGTAACATTATTACTCATACATCCCAAAAAAACCCATGCTCATACTGTGTGTTGTGCAAGATTTTTCCTCCGCTCGCCTGCCTCCTGTCATCCTCCTGAAACAAGCTGCCTCCTTACTTCTGATTACTCTCACTCCCTTCCTGCATGTTTCACCCATCATCAATCCTTCCCTCCGTCCTGCCTCTCTCTCTCTCTCTCTCTCTCTCTCTGTATATTCCTGTCTCTTCTCTGTGACTCGCGGTTCTCTGCATCTTTTCAGACAGGATTTAAGCAGCTCTGTGAAACTTCAAAGTGCCCATCGCTCTGCAGGCTATTTAGAAAGGCTGACAATGACATACCAAACCCTGCAGACCTTCAACTGATCGCTCTATCCCACCACCCATCCAAAATAATCCTGTGCCCGCAACCTCCCCCCTCTTCTTCACCTCTGGCTGCAATGCCTCGATCGCCGAGTGCCCATATTTGCTCAACAAGGCTTCGGATTTTCTATTATGAGTATTTTTAACAACGCTCATCTCCATCTCTGCATACCACGGATGTCTTTCTCCCCCTCTGCCCCTTCTGGCTTCCCTCTTCTGTGTCTCACCTCGCATCTTTGCTGCCGGTTGCGTTCCCACACAGCTTGTTGACTGCACACAGAAAAACATGCGTCCTGTGTCAGATAATGGTGAATGACCACAGACAAGTTCTCTAACTGACCTTGCTTGTTCGTTGGTTGGAGCATACAGAGCAATGGGAGAAGCAGATGACACACACACACACACACACACACACACACACACACACACACACACACACACACACACACACACACACACACACACACACACACACACACACACACACACACACAAAAAAAAGCTGCAAAGAGGATTATGCTAAGTGGAAGGGGGGTTAAATACTAATCCAATCATTTGTGGCCAGTGTCTTATTCTCAGTGGAAACAGCAGGGAGGCCACTAGCATTCATGCCTACTCACACCATCACTCTTCTATGACACATGATAATTATACACCAAGAAAGGTGTATAATAAAAACACTGCAGGGTGAAAGCAATATAGAGGACATTCACAGCCCTGTGGGGATGTGATGATGTGGTGATCTGAGCTGTCCAGAGCCTCTCCTCACTTTGCTTTGATTCCCACACACACACACACATACTGTACACGTATGTACGGACAAAAACAGAGGACCTATATTGATGACCTGCTAGCAGAGGGTACCTCAAGTACGCTCTTGCTCGTGGGCTGCTGCTCCCAGCTTTCAAACCGGAACCAACATTGTAGCTCGTTTGCAAACTTTCTTCTCTTGTATCTCGGTATCTCTGTCTCGGTTAATTTAAATGTTTCGCGGGAGTTTCCAGAGGCGACGAGTGACATCAGACACCCGTGATTTGCATAAAGTAGCCAAGACATCAGCTTTGCAAATGAGGACCAGCCAACGCGACAGTCTGCCTCTGGAATTGCACCACCACGCAACCAGAATGCATTGCATGGCAGCTTACATAGACAGTGAATGGAAGCATGGAAAGGATGGAGGCTGTGGGCACATACCATAAGTCTTAGAGTACAGATTCTAGCGACAACAGAATGGATATAAAAAAATATATATTTCTAATAAATTTCTGTGCATGCATGCATCTCGTTATTCCAGAGAAGACAAACATAGTCACACTAAACCAAAGAGATTTTTCACATACATGTAATTAAATAATTAAAAGGGGAATAGTAGAAAAGAAATCCCTCGTGTTTGGCAAATTATTTAATGGAAATGAACATATAAGAAGTGGCTAATTAATGATGCATTCATCACCTCATAAATCACATTACACTGCTCTGACTTATATGATAGCAGATAAATCTCTTTTCAATGCCCTGATCAATGATTTTTCGATTAATTATCTTCTTTCTATGAGCGATTGGGTCCTACATAAAACACTGACCCGAATGCTTGGAAGCTTCAGCTGCTGCCATGATAATCAACCTCCAAATCAGTATTCAAATGCTTCGGCTTAGCTTTGACTACCTTTGAATCTCACTGAAGCTTCAAGGCCCAAAAAATGGATATTCAACCTTGTGAAGGGATCAGTGGATGGGTGGAACATGATCTCAAAAAAGTGCAAAATGCAAGTCTCCTTCAAAAACAATCCAAGGCACACTGTAGAGCTTGAACAAAATTAAAATGGCTTTACTTTACATGGCAATAGTCGTTTCAAATGACAAACACGACATAGGTCGTCATCAGGGTCATTGTATTGTCGGGACAAAAAATAAAGGCATTTTAATTTTGTTCAAACTCTACACTGTGCCTTGGATTATTTTTGTCATTTGTAAAAAAAAAAAAAAAAAAAAAAAAAAAAGCGACACATTTTCACAGTGACAGTCCATGTACCAATCAGGATTTACCAAAAGTTTCCTTAGAAACTGATGGCAGTTGTGGGGTTGTTTGCTTTTATGTTGCCAGGCCACTGTCAGTGAAATCTGAATCTGAAAGTTACCACACACCGTCCTGGTGAAGCAGAGCAGCTGAGTTTTGCAGTTTTAAACTCTAAATGAAACCCAAAGAAATTCTCTAGTCAACTAACAGTCATACGTTTTTGTAGACTAATTGGTCTGAAATACTGAGTTTCTACACAAGGAATCACACAAAAGCACCACTTTAAATCTTGTGGGAAATAAGTCGTTCCTCATAAAAAAAGCATTACTAACAACTAATTGACCAAAATGACTGCTTAGTTGAGAGCGCAGTCCTAGTTTTTTCTGATCTGATAAAGGTCTAGTGTAGAGGATCTGGCGGTATCTAGCAGTGAGGTGAGAAGATTGCAACCAACTGAAGCATCTCCTGGGTGCCAAGCGTGTTGGAAAGCTACGGTGGCTGAGGCAAAAACACAAATGTCTGTTTCTAGAGTCATTTAAAGAGTTTGGTTTGTCTGTTCTGGGCAACTGTAGAAACATGGCAGACTCCATGGAGAGGACCCACTCCCTATGTACATATAAACGTCTCATTCGAAGGTAACGAAAACACAACAGTTCTTATTAACGTGTGATTATACACTAAGAGAAACATGCTTATTAATATAATATTCCATTTCTGCCAATAGATCCTCCTAATTTTTACACACTGGTCCTTAAAGTGTTGCTTATTGAGTCATTAGTATTTAATGTTAAGACAAGTATTTAAAATTTGAAACCATGATTTTAGGGGCTATAAAATAGCATTTGATTTTGGCCCCGACATTACTTGATATCAGATCTAAACCATTTTTTATGGTATTGCCCACTCCTGATGGTGTGTATGAACTGCTAGTCCCCGTCCTCAAACTTTTCTACAAAAACTTTTCAGAGGAAAGTTGAAGAGCAGGGGAACCAAAGCAACTCCAGCCAGTAAAATATGAATTACTTATGAACTTGCTCGCTAGACGTTAAAAAGATGGAAAAAAAAAAAAAAAAAAAAAAAAAAGGACCTAGTCAATGTCCTCCCTCCCCAAGGGAGGTTCAGACTCATCCCACAGATCTGAAATCTTGTGAAAATCCTCAAACAGCGAGGTAGCGACGAGCAAAGGAAAGGATCGCATGGTGCGAGGAGAGGAAAAAGAGGAACGGGGAGGAAGCTAAAGAGAAAAATGACAGCCGCCTCCAGGGTGCTGAATACCACACAAATGCACAGAACTAAGTGAATATACATGATGACTTCTGTGCCGCACATACATGTGTGGCAGAGACAACTAAACGCTGCAGAGAGATGAATAACATGAGCTTATTTCCCCTTAGCCCTGGTTAACCATTCTCCAAAATCACTCAGCATTTCTCTCCCTCTAGGCTCCCGGAAGCATTTGACCCTGTTAACATCATTACCAGAGAGAGCACGAGTGTGAGGGAGACAGAGAGATTCCAAGATGAGGGAAAACTGGAGGGAGGAAGATGAAAGCGGTACAGCGAGGAAACATTTTCACGTGGGGGAAACATTTATAGAGGATGAACCTGGATGGTATAATATGAACCGTGCCTGAAGTCATGCAACAAAATAATCCTGTATGTGCTTCATTACATTGCACCCAAGATTATAATGGCCTTGTCTTTCATTCCTTGACATAAGAGAATTTGTGCCTCTGCTGATACGGTGTAAAAACTCACATGAAAGTGAATATCTGGCTGCTCACTCATTGTACACGGCACTAGGGTATAGGCATGTCATCCTAATGTAAACCATGTAATGAGTGATGAGAGTCCCCCATGCTTCCTTCCCCACAGATTCTGGGATCTCTGATTGATGGGCTCTGGTATCAAATATAATTCAGCTCTCTTGCTCTTTTTCCTCTCCTTGTCCTTCTGCGTCAGAAATGTAGAAATCAGTGGAGCTGGGGCTGTCATTAAAAACCTCTGACCCCTTTTTTGCCAAGCAAAAATCCCACATCCACTGCTGAGTTATTAACTGGGGTGTTTTATAGACAGACTGCATGTTTCTTCTGCGCTGAAGAGGACGCTAAATGATTTTCAGTGTTCAAGGGGAAAACACTGTAGCTGCTGGAAGCCTGTCAGCGGGTACGACACCCTTGTGTGTGAGTGTCTGACACAGAGAAATGCAGCGAGAACGGGAGACATGGCGTTCTAACTTCCATTAGAGGGCCAGTTAGACAGGCTCGCTCTAACAGCTGACAAACACTTACAACAACTGCCCATTACATCAACGCAGCTCTAATCAGAGCGAGAGCAAGTGAGTACAGGAGAGTGGGAAGATGAAGAGGATGTACTACTGTATGTCACTATTTTGTCTTCATATGACTCAAGTACAGAAATCCAGGTGATGTCAGTGTGGTATACATATATATATGTATATATATATGAAGGGATTACAAGATAATAACAGTTAAACTGAGGGGAAAAAAATCCCTGAGGGAGTCGGTGTAAGCCAGCAGTGTTGAGGAGGACTCTCCATCATACTTTTCACAGCCTTGGAAAGCAGAAACATAGCCGGAGGCCAAAGAGAGAGCCAAACAGACAATTACAGCACATGTAAAGTACATGAATGTACTGCACATTTATGCTCCCTCCGAGACTCCCGCTGTCTCAGTGCAGAGTTTACATGCAAATGCTGTATCTTGCATAGTTCTTCTCTCTGCCTCTCTTTCGCAACTGGGACAAAAGTGTTTTATATACTTCAACATTTTGGGAAATTCACTTTCTTGCTGAGAGTTAGATGAGAAGACTGATACCACTCTGTGTGCGTGTGTGGTAAGTATGAAGTTACAGCCAGCAACCGGTTATCTCAGCATAGTATAAAGACTGGAGAGAAGGGGAAACGGCTCACTCAGCTCTGTCAAAAGGTAACAAATTCCTCCTTCAAGCGCCTTTAAAGCTCATTAATCACCATATATCTAACGGAGGGTTGAGTGCTGGATTGTTTCTTGGCTGCGAGCAGTAACTAGCTGAAGTCTCTCCGCTGTTCGCCTGGCAACCTCACAAGACAGCAAGACGTCAGGAAGTTAGTACTCGTGGCCAAGGATATTTTTCCTCCGTTTCCAGTCATTTATGCTAAGCTAAGCTGACCAGCTGTAGCCTGATATTCACAATACAGTCAATGGTTTTACTTTGTGTCGTGTTAAACACTTTCAAGTCTCAAGCAGTGGGCAGCTCCGGGGTCTAAAACCTAAAAAGAAGCCGATGCGGAAGTGCCTTAAAGTTGCATTCTTTCTAATAGCCAGCAGGGGGCGACTCCTCTGGTAACAAATGAAGTCTGATTGTACAGAAGTCTATGAGAAAATGAGCCTACTTCTCTTTTGATTTATTACCTCAGTAAACATTGTAAACATGAGTTTATGGTCTCAATAACTAGCTTCAAGTGTAAATTATGGTCCCATTTAGAGTCAAATAGACCATAAAACAAGGTATGATTTAGGGCGTGGCTCCTTGTGATTGACAGGTCGCTACCACAGTGTTGTCTGGTTTGGGAGTTGTTCCTGTTTTTCTCTTACAACTTAAACCCCTTCACACTGTGTTTTCAGTTTAGCCAAAATATCTAACTCAAGGCTTCAAAACGGCACCACAAACCAAGAGGCGATATCACGGTGACTGTGTCTACTTCTTATGCATGTATTTAGAGAGTCAAGTCTGTGCCAACTTGTCTTAAGTCTCATTTCTGTGACTCAGATCAATGTCTACACCTCTTAACTGGGACTCCTGCTATGTGTCACACCTGGGTCATGCTGTCCTCCGCTCTACCACTATGCTAACTAGTCCTAATTTATGGGCCCCATGGGCTACAACAGTCACAACCCCACCTGCGCTGTTGCTCATAACAGCTGGCGAGACCAGGACAGAAGCAATGGAGGGGGGTTCATAAGTCTGTGTGACTGCACACTGTAGGTGCCTGTGGCCATCACACTATAAATGTTTAAGCATAGGGGCGATGCTTGCTTTGCAGAAATGTGATTTTTTTTTTCCCAAGTAGGCTGATTCATAGTTTCTCCCATCCATTTCCGGTGCTGGCAGTACTTGTAGATTGTGTCAACAACAAGGAGCAGATAATAATCCATCTTTCTCTGTTGAACAGCTGCCTCTTCATCCTCCCGCCTACACATTCATCTGCTTCGCTTTCCTGTTTGACCACGATGGAAAACGGCATTGAAGTTTCATTGTTTCAACCCCAGTGATCATTTGAAAGAGATAATCGGTACGCGGTGATTCGTCTGAACCTTTTAAATCAAACAGTTTAAATCTAAATTCTCATAAGTGAGGCCACACTATTACTCCTCTTTGGGTAAAGCTACCGTTTATCAAATGTTGCTGTATCGCTCTGTCCCTCAACATGAAGACGAGGGAATGTAAACATGATTACTCTGGAACTTCATTAGAGGATGATTACATGACTCTGCTCAGAGCAGCAGTCAACAGTGAGCTATAACTCAGTTACTACACCATAGTCACAAACAGCAACATATTGACATGTAAATATAATTAAAGCCTGGAAAGTGTGTGTGAAGACAGTTCCTTACCAACCCTATTATGACTAAATTATTCAGAGAGGCGGGGAGAAAGACGGCAAGAAGCTGCAGCTGGGTAGCAATGTCTCTTTTCACTGTTTTTCCTCTGTCCAAAAGGCCACACGGTAAAAAATACTGTGTTTGAGTTCAACTCATTCGACTGTATAATGCCTGAAGCTATAAGGCTGAGCAATGCCAGGCTCAGGCAGGTCCACACACACACACACACACACACACACACACACATTCACACAAACAAGCTACACACACAAAAACAAGCTATCACTTATTCATAAATAAAAATGAGGCTCACTATACTGAATACAAGAATTTCGTTCAACCCAGAAGTTAAAATGTGAGCAATCAATCAACAGCTGCACATAAAGAAAATACAGTATACACAAGAAGTAATTACCTTCCATCATTTTCCTCGTGAAGGCCCCCGTCAACTTGCTTTTAAATTCTACCACACAGATCACTGATTTGAAGGCACTTGACAAAAGGAGCTATTCTCAAACATTCAGTCAATGCTTCTCACTAACATTTGGAGAATATGAAGTCTAGGAGTGTAAGAAAATATCAAAAATATCGAGTATAGCGATGCGTTTCGTGTAGTGCTGTCAAATATCGCGTTATAATAAAGTGTTAAATTTGTTTTAAAGCCACTAATTTCTTTAACACATTAACGCAATTGATATTTCAGAAAAAAAAAAATGATTTTGATTAAATTTTAATTCTTGATTTTTTTAACTAATAGCTTACATGCAAAGATTGACTCATTCAATATTTAATTTAGTTTGCAGAGAGATGCATCCTCAAAGTACTGCTATGATGTTGTTTGTTAATAATGATAAATGCAAATGAGACCCCACTGCTTTGATTCAAAAGTCACCTTTTTTGTCTCAGCTCAGATTTTATGCATATGTTGATAGTTCTTCATACTAAGACACATTAGAATTTAAAAAATAAACAAATAAATAAACAATATATCGCCTTCCTTACAGTATCACAATATATGGCAATACATCGAATTGTAACCGGCTTATTGTATTGATTCTTGCCAATACACATCCCTAATCAACTCATGACATGGATGATAAACATAATTAGATAAATTTTTCAGTAATTGCATATTGTCGACATTGACAGTGTGACAGATGGTTCCAGTCAGACAGAGTATGTGATAAATAGAAGATGTGGCGGCCTGTGAGACACATGGAAGTGTTTCTGTTAGCGGTTAAAAGTGCCAATCATTCTGTCAGAGAGAATAGGACCATTATCTCATCTACTGTTTATAACAGTCTAGGAGACAAAGGGGTTGAGACATGGGGGGGACAGAAGCAAGTTGTCAAAGTGGTTCATTCATATCAGCCCATACACACAAACACACACATGCGCACACACTTCCAGTACATTAAGTGCCTCAATCTACTCCCTTCGCCAAACCCATTAACTCTATAAGGACACCTGCTACCCCACTAACCTCAACTCCCCAACCCCCAATCCTAACCAACCTCACACACACACATCCCCCACTCTGGTGCATGACAAAGCACTGAAGTCTCAAACCTGCCACACACTAAACTTTCCCACAGACGATGCAAAATAAAAAAGCTCAACTCATAATATCCTGCCGACTGTTACAGCAGCAGAATGTTTGCGTTAATTGTTGTAAAAAGAATGTGAGGCTATAAAAACACTCCGCTATCTTCGGTCATTATCCATCTTGCGCTTGTGCACAATTAAGCCCAACAGCTGTATCTACTTTATGTACAGTGGTTATTTTTTTTGTATGACTGGCAGCTTGCTATCAGTTCCCACGTTTGCGCATTAAGCCGCAGATTGGAAAGGAAACTAATTAACTATTAATTAGTCTACTTCAAACAGAGTTTTTTTTCTGCCATTGTCAGTCATTTTGCCTTTCAGGCAGCAAAAGACATGCGCCTATAAATTCATGCATTTATGCATAAGCAATTAGACACAAACACACACACATGCGTCTCTTTGGTCTTAGGTGTTAAGCGGAAAAAGAAGCACATTACTAGAACATAATGGCAAAGGGAGTGAAGTGCTCTTCATCATTGCGTAAGGGAGGGAAAAAAAAAAATAAAATAGACATTTAGTCATGTGCACACACACACACACCTTTGGACGTGCACACCGAGCTGAGCGTGCACTGCTGAATATGGATCAGCGCGGTGTGCAGGTGGGGAGCGGTCGCCATAGTTACGCCGCCTGGTGTGTGTATCCCACCAGCGTGGGATCTGCTCTGGTGGAGGATCAAGAATGGAGCAGGGGAGTGTGGCTGCACCGCAGGACAGCAGCTTGGAGAGCTGTGGGTGCTGGTGGAGGAGGAGTGAAGTGGAAATCTCTCGCCGGACAGTCATCATCACAGCAGAAGAGGGGGAGGAGCAGACCAAATCCCCAGGGGAAGGGGGCTGGGTTGGGTCTTTAAACTGGGCAAAGGACGACGCTTGTAAACCAGTCCAAGGTAGATGTGGTTGTTAAACACAGATTCTTCCTGTGGCACTGTAAGGACGATGAACATATCTGGTTTGGATCACCCTTGAGGGCAGATTCTAATTAGTTCCCTTTGAAGAGGAGGTGGGCTGGGCATAGTATTGTTTAGAAAAGAGTGGGGGAGGGAGGTCAGGGGCTATTCACTGGAGGAGGAGGATGAGGAGGCAGCTGGAGTATCGTTTGAGTGAAGAGATACATGCAAATCGGCCCAAAAAAAACACTTAAACGGTTTACAAACTGAATGGCTAGCGGGTTGTTGTTGGGTTGTTATCACAAAACATGATATGATCTCAGGCGTGACCGAGCGTGCAGGCACATGTGGGACAGTCCTGACGGTAAACCAGAGATGCTGCTGCTGCAGAGTCAAAATCAAGACACAAAGCAGATGCCGCCTCCCGCTCCAGCCACTTTCCTGATTCACTGTGGCAGGCAGGAAGTCTCCCTCAAGAACTTTTCCTTCACTTCACACACAGTCACTCATCTCCTCATGTGGATTGGAGAGACACTACAGCTCAGATCTGGGTCACGGGGGAGGATCATCATTAAAAAAACAAGACACTGCGTGAGAAGATTAGCTATGATTATTCACATCTAACTCCAACAACTTTTGATTTATTGCTCTGCTGGCAATGAAGTCTTTTCAATCTCATATTTTCCTTGATCTCTTCTGAAAGCTCTGTTGGAGGAAGAGTTGCTTTCCTCCATCATACAAACTTTCCACCTTTGAGAGGACAGAGAGAGGAGGAAACCTGATAACAGAGGACAGCGAGGTTGTAGTAAAACTGCAGTGGTAGTTGGTTCTGTAGCCAACTGTGTGACAAGGCAATTACTTGCTCTGTGGGCAGTAGACACCAGTAACCAGTACTTGCCGTTGGGTGCACCTGATGCAACAAAGCCCACAAGCACAACCACACACCCGTCATCTACTTCTATTGATTCATGACTAATGGGACATCTCAATTCTGACACCGACCTACGTACGGCCCGCATTTTCATTACCCGTCCCTTTAATGAATACTTGCTGAAACCTACCACACAGTTGGGTGGGTGATAGCCAAGCTGACAAGTCTTGTTTCTGCTTTTTCTATTGTTTTGTTTTCTGTCAGTTGAGTCAACAATGTTATGATACGAAAAGACAATAGCACAAAAGGCATCTTGTCACGGGTATACACAAAGACGTGGTTTCCAGTGCTTATGATGCAAACAAGAGTGCGTGCGACTACAGAAAATAACAAGGGGAAAATCAGCACAGCTGCACGAGCCTGTATTTCCCCTAACAGGGAGAAGTGGATCCTCTGTTTCTGGTGGCAACAAGAGGCAAAAATAACAAGAATGACAAAACTTGGGACAATCACAAGCGTGCATGGCAAACTTTTCCATAGCATATACATGGCGCTATGTACAAACAGTCAGACAGTGAGTGATTGCGTTTTGCCTCACTGTCTAGACTGCATCCTCTCTGTGTTGTGTCAGCTGAGGCTTACAAACACATGGAAAGCATTCCCAGCGCGGTAACAGCTGACCTGAGATGCACAGCGAGAAGACGCATGACTTGACGACCACACACAAGCTAAAATCCCTGTCATTGTGGGGTGGGAGCCTCCAGCTGTCATTCTTATTTGGGACAGAGGAGAGGCTGGGGTGTGGCAATGCAAACTTTGAATTCTGGCAAAGCTTGAAATGCCTGAGTTGACCTCAACAATCCCATGATGACCATACAAAGTTAAAAAAAAAAAAAAGTCCATGAAAATAATTGTGGCACATTTAATTCCTTTTCCTTTTTAAGCCTCTAAGTAGTTGAAATACTGAACCTTTATCTTCATGAAAACAATGAAGTGTCTGAATGAACTTACATCTTAACAGGAACCCATTATGTTTTTCCATTCCTTTAGTGTGTTTTTGTACATGTAAAAGGACTGCAAAGTTACAATTCCCGACTTTTCTACCGTAACATGGTGATGTCACCAAGTAGCACATTTTGCACAACAGACTGGGGAAGCTGACCAATCAGAGCAGACTGGGATTTCCAGGAGGGGGGTGGGAGGGTGGATTGCTAAAACAGAGCATTTCAGACAGATGGTGATAAGAGGTGCTGCAACACAGCCAATATGAGAAAAAATGGTGTTTTTTGAGCATCAAAGTATGCAAACATATTCAAGTAGAAACCCAAAATACAAGTATACATCTGAAAAAAGCATAATAGGTCCTCTTTAACACACCAAAACCACTAAATCACCCTGAAGGATACAAATATAGTCCAGTGATGCAACATTGGCGCTAATGTATAAATATATATATGTATGGCAACATATTGCCGTATCAATTGTTTGCATAATAGGTCCTCTTTAATATTGAAAAACTAGATGGCAATATGGAAAGTGGAGTTCATACAGTTGTCACTTCCATGTCCCAGATTTCCTTTACTGTTAATTATAGACTTTGTTCACATTAACAAATGCACACATTTTAACGAGGACATCTGAAATAGAAAAGAAAAAGAGATTCTTCAATCTCCAACCACTTTCAAGCATTTGTGAAAATCGCCACAGCACCACAAGGACAATCAAATCTTAAGTGGCTTTAAGTGCTGCCCTTCTTCTGCGGCACAAAAGCTTAGGAAAAAAAAAAAAACAACAAAAACAAACCACAACAGTTATGCCTAAAATGGAAATGAGCTTTTAAGTACCTTCATGTTGTTTGATTGGGCCAATTATGAAGGGCTAGCTTTATACTCAGAGTTTGATGGCGTTACTTCAACGACGACTTAAAACTTTTCTCTTTTCAATCAATAGCACTGTAATGAGCCGAGATAACAGGCTATTGTTTCAGCGTCTCTTCTGACTTGAAACCGCTGATCAAAAAAAGCATCAGAAATCTCACTAAAAAGACAAGTGTGACTGAAAGTAAACAAGAAAACATCTACTGATGCACGCAGGGAGACAGAAGGGAAATGGGAGGAGGATGAGGGACAAACAAGATGCTTCTTACAAGGTTTACCTTCTTGAATAAAAATCACATATACTTTATATTACTGCTGATTTCCCATAGTGTTTCAATGTGTATTACTTTCCATGTAGCCATTAGTTTCCATCGGTTTCTGTATGGTGCTGTGTATTTCACCACATCATGTCTGCAGCATTTTTCATTCTAGTTTCACTGAAGTTCCATTTTCATTGTGTTGTAATGCAATTTAACTATAAATTGATTTGAAAAAACTGCAATGAATTCCCTCACAATAAAACACATTTTTTTAAAAGAATGCAGACATGATGCATGTTATAAGTCAATGGAGTCAATGGAGGTAAGGTTAAAATAAAGTAAAAACAACAGCAGTGTTGAGATATGAAGATGCAGCTGTCAGTGTATTATGTTATATTATATTCCTTTTGAATAAGAAGCCACACCCACTGCCACACCCTACTTTCAGCCAACCCTGCATGAATTATTTATCACATTCCCTGCGACCGACCATCTGACAAAGGTTTGTGCAAATGCATTCATCACAAGTTCAGATATCGTGTGAACAGGGTGAAAACAGCACCTGTTTCACTGAGTTGGCAGAGATTATCAAGCTCTATATATACAAATTAAAAAAAAAAAAATCACATCATGACACATGCGTGAAGAACTGCAGGTGGCAAAATGTGCATCTTGTCAGACATAAGCTTAAAAGATTTCCCTCTGTGGGACGTGAAGCCGCTCTGAGACCAGCTTATGAAACAGGACCATTGGCAGATCTGAACCTGGGCAACATGGTGGCTGCTCTCCTGTCAGCCCAGTAAATGGAAACCACTCAGGCATTTCACAGTTAAACCAGCAAAGCTTGCAACATATCACATTTCAATTTAGTTATATAAACTGGGACGTCTCGGGTACTTTAGGTTGGCTCCCCTGTTTCAAACGCAGTCTTACACAAACTGAAGCACACACCCCCCAAAAAAGCAGTGTTACACCACACAAAGCGCATGACATCTTTCTCACTGTCTGCAGGGGGGAAGGAAGACATCCTGCTTGTAAAGCTAATAAATATTCCTTCCTTCAGGCAACTCTTTTTTTATATGCTTTATATCATATACCCCAGTGCCACGAATAAGCACTCGCATGCTCCCACTCACACCTGGTTGCAAACTCAGCAGCAGATATTACCCTGATATAAGATTTGCCTTCCACAGAATTGTGTGTGGCACCTCTGGGTTTAACAATGACTGATACTGTCTCCATCTAACACAGCTGTCATCTACCCTTTAGTCTGCTTTCCAAACAAATGCAGGCGCCAACAAATGTGCCAGCTGACACATGATCAGACAAAATCAGACCACTGAGAGGACAGAAACGAGCACATCTCATTTAACACAGATGCTTGTACATGCACACTAGGAGCGAGATAAACAATTGATACGGCAATATGTTGCCATACATTCATATTTATACGCCAGCATCAATGTTGCATTACTGGAGCATAGTTGCATCCTCCAGTGAGATATGTTAAACCTGCTCTGCTTTCTAATCAGATATGCCTTTTGCCAGGATGATCTGGTGGTTTTGGTGTGTTAAAGAGGACCATGCTTATTTTCATGCGCATACTTGTATTTTGAGTTTCTACTATAACATCATTACATGCTTTAAGGTTTAAAAGATGCTTTATATTTCACATAGTGGCTGTGCTGTCAACACATTCTCACTCCCAAACTCGTCAAATACCGCCGCTTGGTCAGTGCCCCTCAGCATCGGAGACCGACGCACGGGGTATCCCTCTTGCGCTACTTTCGGACAGACCAGGGACTACATGCCAATATACTCTCCTTACATGTACAATGTCCTTTCAAAATTAACTTTTGTTTTCACCTGAAGTTGGGTTTAGGCAACACAACCACTTAGGGTTAGGAAACGGTGGCTGGCATTAACTTTGCTTACTGATGACTCACAGGACTGCTGATACCGATGAGTCACGTGACTGATGTGATAAAATAAATCAATGTTACTTTTAGTTTCACTCAGGACAAGAAAACCAGTCTCCTGGTTAAAAGTCTTGTGTTTAATTGATGCATCCACCATCCCTCCTGCACCGAACTGACTCTCACACTATCAATACTAGGTCTCTGGGTCTGACTGCAAAATAACGCAATGGGTGGGTTTACATTGGAGTTAGTTTAATAGTCGTCACATGCTGTTACTAAAAGGTGCCTCCATGCGTCGGTTTCTGCCAAGAACTGCCAAGGGGCACTTATTAAACGGCGGTATTTGACAAGTTGGGAGTGAAAATAGGTTGGTGTTGCAGCACATCGTTTCACCGTCTGTATGAAACACACTGATCAACAGAGCCAAACTAGCTTTGTTTGAGGGTATGCCAAAACTAGACATTATGCAAATGTGTTTTTGGTGACATCACCATGTTACGGAAGAAAAGGCGGGACTTCAGGCAGTTCAGGAGCAGTGTTACTGTGGGGAGAGTAACTCCTTTTGGTGTGGACTTTGGGCTTTGGAACTTTGCAGACCATTTACATGCACAAAAAAACAATATAACAAGCACAATAGGTCTTCTTTAAGATGACACATGGGTATGTGTTGCTGCATGTGTTATACCCATCAGAAGTCTTTAAATGTATTGTTTTGTCTGACCAACAGTTCAGACCCAAAGATAATCAGCGCACTATCATAAAAGACTTGATTTGAGAAGCTAGAGCCAGAACATCTTGCCGTGTTCCTTCTAAAATGACATTCAAAAATTGTTGGCAAATTGTTTTCTGTCAGTCAACTAATATTTAAGCTCTGTGGGATATCATAAGAGAACTGCCAGCCTAATGTCAGCAATAACGCTGGCACCATGTAACAGCATTAGAGAGTAGTCCTCTTGTGATTTTCGCCAGCGATCCACATAAAACAACGCTTTCCTACCACCTGAAATATTCTTCACCACCTCAAACCGCTTCCTGTTTAACGACATGATTCATGGTTATGTAATATGAAAACCCTCCGTTATCCAGCCTACACTGTTAGATTAGATCTGTATTGTGACTGTGTGCAGTCTTCTCTCACGGCTGTTCGCTCTACTGTACACGGGACAATCGGCCTCCAATTTTCATTGGGAAAAGTCATTTGCAGCCCCCCCAAAAAATCCCAGTGAAAGTGACTTCTGATGCGCTGAGGGGGCAAGGCTGGTAATCCTCTTGGCCAAGAAGTGGGGGCCTCCAGCAGGCTGACTTCCACTCCCACTCCCCGCCCCCTTTTCTCCTCTGTCCCCCCCTGGCAGCGCTGACAGGCCTCCCCAATCCAGGAACAGAAAAGCCATCTGGTGTTTGTTTGGGACAGTTCGCAGGCAGGATGCACAGTGTGTGTGAGTGTGTCAGCAACAGGGCCTGTATGAGTGTTTGTTATGTGTCACCGGGTGTCATCGGCTGTGCCATACATGCTTGAACTCGCATTTGTGTGTCAAATCCAATAAATTGCAGGTAAGTTACAAAATGTGTGTGGGAACTGAACACACACACCCCCGAGGGTTGAGTGACTGTACAACAAAGCTGGCACTGAGTGTCTTCACACCCACTGGATGACTTCATAGCCTTGGGGATGTGGGCTCCAGGTGTCTGTGATCTCTGTGTATAATATACACTGTGTGTAGGTTAACTACACATAATAGCAGGTTGTCTATGAGCTCTTGAACATAGGTCAGACTGTAGAGGGTTAATCTGTGACTAGAAGTGCAAATATCACATTAACCTAGTTCAGCACACACACAGCTGTTCACAGGCATCTGTCATTATTGCAGTGATTATCGATGTAGCCTACTTCCACCTGACTCATGATGACTAGTAGTTGCTCTGTCAAACAGGCCTACATGTGCCACGCAGGTGTGCCTCTTTAATCTAAACAGAGAGGGGACATTCAGCGTATTACAGTGGATGACTTACCAAGTAGCGCACAGGCAAGAAGGAGCGCACCGGTTGCCATTATGTGTTGCCCCGCAGATCCACTTGTAATATTCCCTTCAGATGATGAGGATGTCTAGTCAGGTTTGTTAACGCTTGGTCCTGAATCTGAAAGAAGATCTACGAATCCCGGACGACAAAAGCGGCCAGGGTTTGTCTGTCTTGAGAGTCAAATCCACAGTGAGTCCGGCGGTTTGTCCGACTCACCTCTCCGGTGTCCGGTCTCCTGATTAAAAACCCTCGGGTGTCGCTGCTTCCCCCTCGCTTTTCCCTCCTCACCTATCTCGCTTTTATCGCTGACGACGTGTGCGTATGCCAGGCGCCTAGGCGACCCAACCCACTCCCCGTTTACTACGCATCCGAGACTGCGGAGGCGATCCTCGGTGAAAGACACAAAGTCCGGCGTGACTTGCGCGTATTTGGACAAACCTGAATCACAGACAGGGGGCTGAACGTGTGGGCTACAGGGGGATCCGAGGGAGCTGCCGGGGTGGTGTGAAGTCGAGCTGTCCTTGCAATAATTTTCCTCCCCTTCGCTGATGGGGAGAGCAAATCGCAGTCCAAGCAGAAGCAGGCTCCGGCTGGCTTTCTCCTTCCTCCACGGCAAATCCCGGAGACTATAATCAATCTCCCACTATCGCTCCGCAGAAAGCCCAATGGGCGGGCGCTCTAGATGGAGCCGACAAGGCTTTGTGCTCTGACACAATAAATCAGATTAATCAATGAATAACTCCAAACTACGGGTGCTCACTTGTACTGCCCACCTGAGCCAGTGTGTCCAATCAAATGCGCAAAAATGTCTCTAAATAAAAGCGGCTTTACGCATAAGTTCAAACAGCTTTAATTATAATCTAAGAAAATGCTGTGATCTGGTCCCAGGCAGAAACGGTCCACCTCGTTTCTTCTCCCAAGGTTATTTCCCTACTTCCTGCTTAGGCAAATCACTTTTGTTTGCCTGGCAGTTTGAAAACTTAACAGCGTGCTGACTGTCTGCCCCCCCTGTCAGAGACCACGCCCCGGCCGCGTGGGACACCGTCTACTGTGGGAGAGGGAACAATTTGCATTTGTGGTTTTACATTCTAGGCCAAGCAAGACGTTGATGGTGGTTTGAATAGGTTCAGTGAAGTGGAGGGTAATTGAGCCTCTAAAGCTACAATTTTTCTCAGCTTTTTATTTGGCAGGATAAAGTTTAACCACCTTTAGAGAATCATTAAGGTACAAAATCACACTGCACTACATATCACAATGCCTAATGATAGGGATTATAGCAGCAGTTGGTAAAAAAGGAGCAAATATGAGTAAAAGAAAGTTATTTTTTTTAAAACGGTCACTGTACAATTGTACATATGACAGGTAATCTGACAAAAATCATGCGTCCTTTATGTTCTCTGGTGCTCCTAATGGCATCTGCAAGATTTCACACTCTGAAGGAAAACACCCAGTCAGAGCTGAGCTGGAGCCTGGTGTCTCTGAGCAGCTGTCAATCACTCTCAAACTCTGATCAAACTAGGCAGCGCAGATCAAATATGAATCAACATTCTGTTACTGTAACGACTATCTCTCAGAAACATCCTGTAGTGTAGTGTTAAGCTGTAAAATGAGAAGGTTTGTGGGCAGCCATGTTGAGATCAGTCGAGGAAATACCAAGCACCGCCCACTAGCTGGAGCACAGCCAATAGGAACGCTCTCCCATCACTGGCTAGATTTTTTAAAGCCTGAAAACAGAGCCACAAGGAGGTACAGAAGTCTAGTTTTCTCTCTCAACACTTGAAATACAACATGCTGAAAGGTTATTATAGATTTTTTGCCCAATGATGCCAAAACAATTCTGCCTACTCAAGCTTTAAAGAAAAAGAATCAAATCCCTTTTCTAACACTAGACTTATCATTTATGATACTTGTCTTGTGCTGATCACAAAAGTCACCTCATGCATAATTTACCCAGCAGTCTATGTGTTATCTACAGAAATTTTCAGACAGTCACACTCCAGTATTTTCCCCACGCAGCCTCACACACAACTGGCAATCAGCATAATGAGGTGCCACTCTGCTCGGGAACTGCAGGAAATATCAGAACAAACACTTTTTTTCCATCCCAACACATTACGATTCACCTTTCAGCGATTGCTAGTTACTAATTCCATCCCTCCTTGATTCAGATTGTAAGTAAACCAAGCGTTACTTTGACATATACGCTGAGGTTTATTGATTTGCACGACTGTGCTGCAATATTAGGAGGATCTCAAAATAGACAGCGTGAATGGGAGTTTGCAGGGGAAACAGAAAGTAGCACAATGAGATATAACGGTGCTTTGGTGGGAAGCTGTAAAAAAAGAGTGTAGCATTCTGGAAAGGACAGAATTCAAAGTAGTGAAACCCAAAAGTACCCTCCTTTGTAATACATAAATAAATGAGCAGGCCTTTGCATGTGTGTACAAAAAAGTATATTGCAATGGACCCATCTGGTATTCTCTTTATCAGCTGGGAATTGCAAGTTCCGAACACCGCCTGAATGCAACATGAATGCCATTTTTGTTGGAAGCAGTAAAAATGATTTTTCTCCCTTTGCTGTGCTTGTGGATTTCAGCTCAGATAAAACTTCCTGAACAACCGGTGAAGTGGGTCTGGCGCCCTGAGGCACTAAGAAAGATGTTTACAGAATACAGTAACCGTAGCATCGCATCTGAATAACGGCAAACTGTTAATGAAAAAAAAGATCTCTTTGTCCCTCCTTCTGTCATAAAAGGTGTCATGGTATTAAAAGAAAATACAGACAGCTTTTAGCATGTTTATACAGAGGAAACAAAGGCTTCAGCAGATATTGCTGCCAGCAAAAAGTAAGCCAGAGTGGGATTAGACACTGTTATATGAAGCATGCATGCTATTGGCTCTCAAATAGTTTATCCAGATCCAACGCAGCTGAATTAATACAGAGCCAGCTAGGTAGGCCATGTGCATTACACCTGGTCTACATATTGCTGCACCTAAATTTAGCTCAGTCCTCCACAGACTCCTTATTGCATGGACGAGCGATGGCACAGTTTGCACAGGCAGTCAGCCAAAAAAATGGCAGCTGTAACGTTGTTTCGTGTTAGCACTGAAGATGAGATCACCTTCGACCCCTCACGCCAGTTTTGGCAACTATCTGCAAGTATGTTTGCTTAGAGAGGAAAAAAAAAGGCTTTAGAGGAATGTTTGCAAATATATAGTGGGTGCTGGGGGATCACAATAGGTCTCCATGGAAACAGAGGAGTCTGCATTGTGTGCACTTCATAACAGGGTCCATCACCTAAAGTGCTGATAGCTACAGCTTCTTTTTTTCTGTCAGTATTTTTCGTAATTGTTCCGTGCTGTTTCAGGCCCACTTTTGTTAATCTTAATATTTCAGCACCCTTACAGCACTATCTGTTGAACTGGTGTCAGCAAGGTTACATACTGTAGGATAGCAGAAAGATGCTCGACGTGGAGAGAAAGAAAGAGAGAGAGAGAGAGATTTGTTCACTTATTTCATCATACGCACATCTTCATAGTAAGTCCCACAAGTATTTGAATGATTTATTGGGTTTCTCTATGCATTTTCTGTAGTCTCGCATGGATGTCAGTTGTACAGAGCAGTGCGTAGAGGAAACTCACACACATGCACATACATATTCAGATGCCTACATTAATGCAAATTGTGCATACAGATGCCAGCGTCGCTTCAAATGATGTGCAAAAACGTACATGTGACTCCACGAAAAACATGCATGTGAACCCACTTTTGTTGATGAATCCCAACTGTTTAAACTCTGGCGCACTGAGGATACTTACACAAACGATGTCTGAAACAAATGAGAAATGTATGAATAAGTAAAGAAAAGGTCTTTGTTCGAATGATGTCAAAAAGCGGTAGAAGAATAAAACTTTTGAAATTCCTTCTTTATTCTAAGAGGCTTCCCTGAGAGGAGTGACAGAGCAAGGCGGAGAGGGATGGGGAAATCATCCAGATGGGTACAGATAAACAGATAAAGTGAAATAGTTCATTGTCAAACAAGAGTTATGTTGCAATATGTAGTCCATCTGAATTAAACATGAGTGCAAGTGCAACTATAAGTTAAAAGGGTGTGAGCACTGCTTATGAGAAGAACAACGCAAATCGTCAACAAGTATGGACACATTCACAATCCTAACATTTCTCCTAGTCCACACACATGTGGCTTCTGGTAGAGGACCATGTGGAGAGTGTGTAGTCACAGGTACCAACCTGACATATTGTAATTTCTGTGGGTTTTGACAGTCAGCAGACTGACAGACAGCAGGCAGAAAGCAACACTCCAGCTGGGACGCACCAGATTCAAGAGTGCTGCTCTTCTATCTAGGATTTAATGTGAGCTGAGTCACTGCTCAGTCAAAGTACACACTCTCCAATTCCTCACGCCACACTTCACATTGGCTCGGAAGATTACACACTCTATTGTCGGATAACGTTTGATTATATACAGCTGAGGCTGGTGCAGTCAGAGATGTAATTGTGCCTTTATTATACAAATCACCTTTCACAAGCAGTTTTTCTTTAAAAAAAAAAAAAAAAGCTAAAAATCAGTTATCCAAACTTATGCTGAACACATTCATAGCCAGAGACACAGGGCATTGCATTAGTCTGCCAGGAGCACAAATCGCTACATTTTCCAGCAGATTAATTATTCATCATATGGGCTCTTAATGTAGAGTATTAATATGAAATCACTTTTTTGCCTTCAATCTGTCAGTGTCTCCTTCCTGATAGAATTTCTCTTCCTTTCTTTGTCATTTCTGTGCTACATACTCCTCAGACTTCATGTTTTTTTTTTCTTTCTTTCCACTTGAAAACTCCTATGAGTACTGTATAATTATATGTACGGTACTGGTACTTATGTGTGTGTCTGGAAAAAGTACACACATGTGTTTGCACTGTCATTTTTTTGCAATTCAATGTCCCTTACTAAAATAGAGACAACAAAAGTAACTAAAATATAAGAGGCTCATACTGACAAGTATACTTAAACGTCTAAGTATACTTGGCTTATACTGATAAGTATACTTAAAATCTAAGTATACTAGGCTCATACTGACAAGTATACTTAAAAGTCCAAGTATACTTGGTTTATACTGACAGGTATATAGAAAAGTATAGTACTGTGTAAATATTCTTGCCTTAGAGGCCTACAGAAACGAATACTTGGCTTGTAGTTGTGTTTACTTGTTAACAGAGTACCCTATTAAACTGTGAGAGTTTCTAAAAGGATGTTTTGATATTGATGTACTTGAATTCATCAAGCTTTTGGATTATCCATTCACTGTAGAGGCATGCGAGAACAACACGTTTTATAATTTTTTTTCAATCTCATCACAAATCATCAAGTCAAATAGTGACAGGAGCAAGTGTCTTTATGTAGTACTTAAGTCACTGGCTAAGTACTATAAGTTAAGGTACACAAGGTATACTTTCATGAACTAAAAAGCAGAGTTGCTCACAAGTCGTGTTTTGTAAGACCGAGTCTTCAAGTCCAAGTCTCTTTTCAAGAGTTACTTTGCAGTGGACCCTAGTTTACATGCATGTAATGCTAAGTATCTGCAAAGGATTTCAACTGGTTTTGCAGTAATTATACTAGAGTGAAAGCGTCCACTCTTTTCCTTATACATCTGCAGGTGGTTGTATCAGCATTAAAATGTTTATTTAAATCTCCTTTGTTCAGAGCTGACGCTGCATCAAGGGCCGAGCGCCACATGTAATTTCGTAATCATTAGCTGACAGGTGGTTGTGGGAAATATCCAACATATATTTAACTGCAAATGATTACTATAGCTGAATAAAGCAATTAAAGGATTTTGAATGAAGTGAACAAGCACATGAGCATCTGAGCAACCATACATCCTTTCATCTAACGTGTAGGCTTACTGTGGGTCTCAGTACAACATCTTCCTGTGTAGTAATACACTGTGTTACTCCAGGTGTTAATATACACACAGTGTCGCAGCAGAGCCACCAGGCCACACTTGTTTTTGGCAGCGGTGTGGATAAAATCCTCCTGTGTCATGAAGAAGGACAGCTGTGTGCACTTGTTCTCTCACTGCAGAACTAATTATCTGGGATCTTCATTAAAAATAATTTTAGCAAGGTTCACGCATTTGTGTTGCATTAATCTCTCCTCTTCCTCGCTCTCTCTCTCTCCTCTTGATTATGTGGGTGTTGCCCAACGTGCAAACGCAGCTGAATGTCATACATTATTCATTTGTAATACACTGGACAAAGTGACACACACACACACACACAAACACACACACAATGTATTCTCAGGGAAGAGCTCATGACGGCGAGGGCATCAAGGTGCGCTTAGACACACTGCAAAGATTGTTCGACTTTACGCCCCAAAACACAAACCACATTACACAACACACACACATTTCATCATCATCCCTCACAGGTACAGGCTTGTCCTCTTTGCTGTTGGATAAAAACAACAAAGCAGATGCTATCTATCAACTCCAGGCTGAAAAACATTGTTTTGCTTTTTTCATGGTCACACTTGCTGGAGCTTTTGATTTGTGTATGCAGGACAAGGTAACTCTAACTCTCACACACTCATGTAAATCTGACTTGTGACTCACGGCTGGAAGAGGAAGTATGTGGCCAAAAAAGGCTTTTGGAGGCACAGTTACTGTAATACACCACCAGTTTACTGAATCACAGCAGCTTGCACCAAAAGATAGGCACAGCATGTGAAGTGTTATTAATCTAAACAGGGCTGTCAATCAATGTATTTAATCACGATTAATAGCAAATTAATCACACATTTTTTATCTGTTCAAAATGTACCTTGAACTGAGTATTTTATCAACATGGAAGTGGGCAAATATGCTTGCTTTATGCAAATGTATGTATATATTTATTACTAGAAATCAATTAACAACACAGAACAATGACATATATTGCCCAGAAACCCTAACAGGTTCTGCATTTAGCATAAAAAATCTCAAATCATAACGTGGCAAACTGCAGCCCAACAGTCAACAACAGCTGTCAGTGTGTCAGTGTGCTGACTTGACTATGACTTGCCCCAAACTGCATGTGATTATCATAAAGTGGGCATGTCTGTAAAGGGGAGACTCGTGGGTACCCACAGAACCCATTTTTATTCACATATCTTGAGGTCAGAGGTCAAGGGACCCCTTTGAAAATGACCATGTCACTTTTCCTCACTAAAATTTAGTGCAAGTTTGGAGCGTTATTTAGCCTCCTTCCTGACAAGCTAGTATGGCATGGTTGGTACCACGGTTTCACATGACATCAGCTTTACATTTGATCCGGCTACAACTTCCAAAATGTTGCCTTAGTTGCATTAAAGAAATTAGTGGTCAGTGTGTTATTATCATATTAACTTTGACAGCTTTAATCTAAATAGAAACTGTACATGATAGTATGTACCACCCTAAGTGTATACACCTATATCCTTTATTTTTACATTGTTTAACTGCATAATTTAACTAATTTAAATAATAAACTATAAAGGAAATAATAAATTATTGGAAATATGGCATTAGTATGGTTGGCTGTACAGTGTAGGTTCATTTTACTGAGGGTAAATTACAGGGTAGTTGTGAGATGTCAGGTTTATTCCCAGGGAATATGTCTCTTACTCTCCGCTACTCTCCGCTCAGAACAACATAACACAACCACACATTTATTATCCGATCTGGGTTCACACACAAACCTGCTCCTAACAAATGTTAAACACAGGTCTGACACTACTAGGTGTTGTATGATAAGTTTAAACAATAATTACAGGATTACTATGTGCTTTTATTATGGGATTACTTTAACCTCAAGGGTAGATCTGGGTGTCATCTTCCAGTCCTCTAAGCAATTATTTCTGCAGCTTTCTTTAACATTATTATACAGTAAGTTGTTTCAGTTGCATAAGAAAGCTGTCATATTAGAGCACTGTATTCATGTTGTTGTATTCTGTTGCTGTACAGTGTTAATTAACTGAACGTCTGCTCTGTGGTATACTTCTGTGATTTAGCAGTGATGTACGGTATATTGAAAAGTAGCAATTAGACTGATGTCATTAACCCATGCCATAATTAGGAAACAGGTCAAACCCGTGTCAGACATGGTGTTTGTTTGTGGGAGCAGGGACATTCAGTAACAATTATTTCACAGAAAACTGCCTCATAATTAATGAAATGGACATTGCTTCTGTTCTGTCTTATGCAGTGTGCCTGCAGGTCAGTTTTCTTTTCTCCTCGTGCTTGAGTCAGTGTCACGAGGAGCAAGCAGCCTATCCCAACATACACCAGGGAGCAAGCTATAGAAATGATTAATCCATACAAAACCAAAAAACAAAAACAAATGAGCTATAAATGTGTTAATATGTGAGCTCTGCTGAGCTAGACATTTCCCCCTGCTTCCAGTCCTTATGCTAAGCTAACTACCTGTCTTGCATTACTTAGCATACTGACAGGAGAGTGAAGACAATCTTTTCACCCAGTACTCAGTAAGAACGCAAATGACTGCATTTCCCAAAATGTCGAACTATTCCATACAACACATGGCAGGAAATTCACTCAAGTTGTATTTAAACACAATGTAATATCCAACCTTATGGTTGCCAGCAATGGGCAATGTTATTTGCAAATATGTCCTGGAGCAAGTTCCTAAACCTATGAAAATCTGAAAAAGTACCAAAATTGCAAAGCCATCTACTTGTTTGGTTGTGTCTCTGCAGCTGTGACATCTCACTGGCAGTGAAATCTGAGACGGCACAACTGAGAGTGCCACCGTCTCCAGGACACAAGTATTAAATCCTGTTGAAGGTCACATTGAGGTATTGATGGCGATGACGCGCCATAAGTCACACAATATACTTGGTGTACACTGTACAGCAAGTGACTCAGATAAGGGCCTGTTAATGTGAGAGCTTACTGGGGATGTGACAGTGTCACCACCAACACTATTCTCCTCTGCTTTTCACCTGTAATAAGTGTTGAATCTATCTATCTATCTATCTATCTATCTATCTATCTATCTATCTGTCTGTCTGTCTGTCTGTTTGTCTGTCTGCTTACCTTCCTCTCTACCTACGTACCAACCTATGTACCTACCTATCTACCAACCCACGTACCTACCTATCTACCAAGCTTTGTGCCTACCTACCTATGTACCAACCTACCTACCTACCTACCTACCTACCTACCTACCTAAAACCTACCTACCTACCTAACTACTAACCTACCTACCTACCTACCAACGTACGTACCTATCTACCCTCCTTGCTTGTTTTACCCCAGCACTACCACTGAAAACGAGATTGACAATAGAGGATGATATTTCATTGTCTTGATTTAGATCAAGGCGATCTGTGCACAGATGCTTCATCAGACCATTGAGACGGGAGATGAGAGTTCACAGATAAATATTTCTGTGTGTGTGTGTGTGTGTGTGTGTGTGTGTGTGTGTGCTGATTAGCAGAGGTAAAGCCCAGGGCTCCTTAAATGTTGGGTCAGTCCGATCTTATCTCTGCTGCCTGCCAAACAGAAGAAACATGAGCTGCTGCCTTCCTACCTCGGGCTGAGTCATGCACTCTTCACTTTCTTAAACAAACACACTTGCATATTCATACACACACACACACACACACACACAGAGAGAGAGAGAGAGAGAGCAGTTTAGGACGCACATAACCTATACACTTGCTGTGAAAAACACAGCCTCTGATGCAAATGCTATCTCGTGCTAGCAGTCCCATGTAAAAACACTTTACCTAACATGCCTTTGAGCCTGCTCTCCTTTTTCATCTCAGCCACGTACACGTGGGCTTTTCATGTCCTTGGGCATTCATAAACAGAGGTACATATTGCTGCTCCTCTGGTGACTGACTGTCTCGCTGGAGAAACACTGTAATGTAGAGGGAGAGAAGCTGCAAAACATCAACATGTGTGAACGTGCAGACAGTCATGCACGCATGTACTCCGACCCATCTTGCCCAAGCAAACTTTGACACACCTCAGTTTTTAAAAAGAATCCCTCCTACTGTGAGCACTTGTGCAATAGAGGACCCTCGATCCTGCAGTACCAATCATAACATGCAACATTTTGCAAGTCTTGACATTCTTATCTCACATGAAGAAGCCTGAAAACATTTTTTGCGGGTCTGTATGGATTTTTGGGTTCAACCTGTGGCACCTAAAGCCGACAAAGAAAAACAACTACAATTTGTAATGCTGCCTTACTGGAATGAGACTTTCATTAGTGAAAAATATATCTGTTTAAATCAATAGGATATTTGGAGTCAACAAGTCATGTTGAGCCTTGTGTTATTAGCTCAAGCATAGCCAATTAGGCTACTGTGAATGTTCCAGGGGATATTAGTTCAAGGACTTGTAAGTTCGGGGAAACAAATGATCAGATTGTTGACAGATTTGGCTTGGACTGCATGGCTGATGACCACTAGCTACTGTCCTTGAAATCAATTCTCAGCATTGCAAATACACTCACAAATACTAAATAATAAAACTGAATTTCCCCACTGTGGGACTAATAAAGGAATATCTTTCTTTTTCTTTTCTTTTTAAATAAGTTTTCCTCATTCGCTCTGGCTCAGTTCTTGAATGACAACATGTGTTTGTCAAAACAATGAGTTTGTTGTTAAAGTTGTCATCTTTCATCATTAGAGTCATCACATTCAAAACGATCCATTCGATTAGCAAAATCTGTCAGACATACATGCATATTCATAAAATGCTGAGGAGGTGAAATCTGTGTTTCTTTAAACTAAGCTACTGCAGCTTTTTTCAGTGTTGCAGAGTCAATTTCACAAATGCACAACAAATGCACTCACAGCTTACAGAATGTTAAGACTATTTCAAAAAATGGGCCAAAACGATTGAGAAACACTGTAAATACAATATATATATATATATATATATATATATATATATATATATATATATATATATATATATGCAAAAAAAAACTACAACAAAATACTGTGTTGGCCCAGTTGGCCCATGCATGCTTTAGGCATACTACAAGCCAGTTGTAAGCGGCACACGTGAAGTAAAGATAACGTTGCAGCTCTCACTACCTCCCCAGGCTCCATATCTACGCTCGTCTTGGACCACATTCTTCAAATGACTGTTTGAGAGTGAGGGTGGGGGGTGGGAGAATTTGTTTTCCTCTTTCTGAACCGGGCAGGGCTGTTAGCAAAAGAGTTTTAATTGATTTTGAAGTAGTAGCTGTTGGGAATGCCTCTCACTGTTAAAACATGCTTGACACACAGAAATCCAAACAGCTTATTACCACATCAAAGGGGGCAACCACCCTCTCGCCATTTGTGGAAACCATCAATTTTGATGACACAGAGCACTGAATAAAAAAAATGTTAATTTATGAATTTCCCTTTAGCTGTGTTGAGGTCATCTTATTGAGTGTATTTGGGATAGGCAACAGCTATATTATCCTTTAGGAGAGGGATTGTAGCTTCATGCTTATATACAGAGAGGTTGAAAGGGAGTGCACCATCATAGCAGGGGTGTGGAGTAGAAAAAAAACAACTCTCCCAACAAAATGTATGATTGGATTTTGTCAGTAAAGTATTGGAGTTTGTGTATCCTCAGAGGTGTTAATCTGAGTGATGTGTCGCTCACTGTACAGGTTCAGTCATGTGTTCTCCACAGCTCTGATATCAGACAGTCTCCTGCACAGCAAGAGGCTCAGCTCAGGGATAAAGAAGCTGCTTACCAACAGAAATACCAATTACTGCACACTGCATCATGAAGCCTAATGGGCCTGCTGTGGCAGAGAGACGCTCAGGATGAAAGACTTGTAAGTTCTGTTACGGTAAAACCTGTATCTCAGCCCTCAGGAGCTTGTTTTAAGACCACAGCTTTTAGGACCAAATGCTGCACAAGGTTATGATAAAGCTTTATCATTATGTAGTATTCCTTGCTCAGCTAACAGTGCTAAATATATTGTGTATGCTTCATAAACAGGGCAGCATCTGCTGTTAAGTGACCGTAAACCAGGATCTAAACTCACATAGCTACTACTTTTTTCACACAGAAAAGTGAGGCTAAGCGCGTGACAAACATGCTGGCGGGCTACACGCTCATCTCCTGCTCGAGGTTCACCAGGGGTTTGCCTTTCATGTTAGCTGTGACGGTAGCAGATTTGGCTATCTCTGCTGTAAACAGCTTATTAAATGCGGAGAAAATATTTGTGTATTTAAAGCGTAAAAGAAAAAAAAAAAAAAAAAACTGGCACCATCTCCAGTAAGTTGTAAACTGTAAATACCTCCATGGTCTGTATATTCTCCATAGACCTACATTTTATTCAACTTGTAGTCATAAAAAAGAGAATTTAAAAGATGACAGCATTTATTTCAGTGTAGGAAATGGTTTAGGACAAGTTTACTGGGCGATCTGGTACTCTAAAGAATTAAACTTAAAAAGATAAATCAGCAGTGAAAAACTAGTGCTGAGATGCTCTGTATGGGTGAAACTGTCAAGGATGCTGCTCTCTCGGCCACACTCCAATCAGCGATGTTTTCAATATGCTGCCAAGAAGAAAATCACATGCTTTTACAGCTCTGATTGCACTGTGGCTATAGAGGTACACAGTGATTTCAACTTGCATTGCAACAGTAATTGTCTGCCCTATTTAAATCAGTTTGAATTTATTCTTTGACCAGAATGCAAGATAAAGAGAGAAAAGACAGTCGCAAGAAAGTATTACAGTATATAGTCATCGCCATCACCACTACACCAGTAGCATGCAATTCAAATGCTGCAAAAAAATAGGCACATTGTACTTGTGCCTGCTGGGTAATTTCCATATTCAAGGTTGCAAACCATAAATGAAATAAAAAGAGTAGCTTCTGTGATGGTTGCATCTGCACTCTATGTAATTAGGGTGAGACTGGCAAATGATGAATAAAAGAAACGTCGCATAAAAGTATCATGGGACCTCTCATTACCTCCATCATGACTTTGAATCTGCCTTTGGACTGGGGGAAAAAATGACATTATGTGGACGTGGACCAGACCATTTCTGTGCCCTGGAGGCCTCCTGTGTCACACTGGAAGACCCTGATGATGTGTGACAGGCCCGCCTGCCTGAGTGTCACATCAACCAGCTGCTGAGAAAGAGAGAAGCTGCATGAGAGAGAGACACACTGACGGATATATCTTTAAGTCATTTAGCTTCATATTTATTCCTATACTTACCATGATGGAACAGATACCAAGTGTCAAAGCAGAAGCACAAATAAGGATCATAAATTAGCTAGAACAGAAATTAATGCCAGTAAAAACTGGTTCATTCACAATTATTTCTTTTTCACTTACTTACTGTTAATACTCTCAAGGTGTTGGTTACCATGGCAGCCACAGGGATCTGAAAGGGGGATGGTAATGAGATCCTCTATTTTAGTTCAGATGATTACGTACACATTATCTATCTGTTTATCTATCTATTTATTCTTGTAAATGTAGGAGTTGGCAAATATGCTGCTTTATGCAAATGTATGTGTATATTTATTACTGGAAATTAATTAACAACACAAAACAATGAAAAATATTGTCCAGAAACCCTCACAAGTACTGCATTTAGCATACAAAATATATTTAAATCATAACATGACAAACTGCAGCCCAACAGACAACAACAGCTGTCAGTGTGTCAGTGTGCTGACTTGACTATGAGTTTGGAGTTTTATTTAGCCTTCTTCACAACAAGCTAGTGTGACATGGTTAGATTCCTTTGGTGCGCTAGTGTAATATGATCCCTCTTCCTTTCAAACTGAGCCCGCTATAACAACAATTTTTGTTAATGTGTTAAAGAAGTTACTGGCATTAAAACAATTTCGCTTTTAAGATTATGTTTTGCTACAGGGGGTTACACTTCAACAATGGGATTCATGGTGGAGTGCTAGACCTGAAGTCCAATAAGCTCAAAAAAAGTGATAGGATATCACATATCTATGCTTAAATGTAAAAGAATGTATTGACTTAATGTGCTCGGTGAGTAAAACATGGCTCATTAAGCGAAATGTTTGCATCTATGTGAATGTGTGTACCTTTTATGGCTGTATGAACACACTGAACTGTACACATGTATCATAAGGAACCGCATATTTGTATGTGTGTATGGTTGCAGATGTAGACAAACACGAGTGCTGTAAATGAGCCAGGCCCTTGGTTGAACTGTACAGTGTTTGTCAGCTAATTAGCAACATGAGTTAGTGCGACAGCAGTTGGGGGAGCACCTCACACGCAGAGAAAAGCTGATGGGAGCTGATGGGCGCAGCGGAGCGTCGTTGCTGGTGACTGAGGAAGAGGAGGGGGGGCGGTGACAGCTTCTAAACCGCTGCTAATGAAGACATCAGCTCACTAGCCGTCAAAACTGGCATTATGGTGTGGAGATTATTGCTCAGACAGTGCAGGGGAATCGTCAGATGTACGGTGCAGAGAACAAAAAACATTTGTGCCTGTGAACACAGTTATTTCACTCCAGTAGGGATGCTGGTGTCCTGGTGGCATATAGCTATCGTCAAATGTGCAGAACTGAATTAAAGAAAACAGTAAATACAATCAGATTGGCTCTGTTTGTTTGATGGATCTGTCTGCTTTCATCTAAGTCTTTTTAACTGTATTTGCCTGCTTTTTTTGGGCATGCATGCGGGCAAATCCACAAAGGCTGGAATGGAGTGGCTTAAAGCAGCAAAGGCAGCTGAAAGTTTTTACTTGTTTACAGCTCCAGGTTTTTCTTAGTTTGCATGGTGTTACCATGACAATTTGAAAGCTATAGTGCTGGGAAAAGCACATACAGCTCATTTAAATGTGAGTTTCATAGTGGTGTAGGTGTGCATAATAAAAGAGATTAACCATACATGGTTAAAGAAAAAAAAAGTTCTGCATGCTAACTAAAGACAAACGCAAGACTGGTAACAAGAAATATATAATGTACTATAGAGATAAGTGGCACAGAATTCAATTACATGAATACATCATCAGGCAGACAGGCTGCAAATTAAGTGTGGAGGAAGATGCACAGACAGTACAGATGGATTTTCCAAGTAGCTAACAGCAAAACCGTGGCAGCAATCTCTGTCTTGGTCTCATTTCCTTTCACAAAATGTGTAACAACGAGGTGGTTAAAGTCAAAAAAACTGTGACATTTATTCCCCCTCTACCTTCCAGGAAAACATTTTGGATGAGAGACCCTGATGGCCACTGAGTGTGAGGAAAGCCTTCAGTGCCACGGGCTGATATATTGGCTGATTAGCAGCTTGCATGGCCTCTGCTGATAGAGTTCTCTGATAGCTGCAGAGCTGTATCTGTTGACCAGCTCTGAAATAGCCATGAACGAATGTTTTGGAGGCAGCTGACATTTTCCTCCGCTCTCACATCCCTCAGCTAAGAGGCCTCTTCACTGCAGCGGCTCTGTCTGTATCAAAATCAGATAACGTAAAACTGTACACACAAACACACACACATACACAGTGTTAAACCAGCTTAACTGTTCTCACCCAGCAAAGTTCACATCAGCAGCTTCAGTCAGAAATCACAGTTGTGCTAAATTGAAAAGTCTGACATCTCAGACATCATGCTACTTCTGTCTCCTTGGTGATGCTTGATTCAGATTGCCCTTGCCAGCACGTCATCTGCGAGCCAAATAGATGCTTGGCAACTCCCACAGTGTTAAATTTCTCCGCCAGGAGATAATGAGAATGGTTGTTTGTGCACATGAGTGAGTGTGTGTGCATCTCTGTGTCTGTCCGCGGCTAATCTCGCATACTGCTGCACTTTTGACACTGCTGTTGAGCGACAGTGACACAGTGGGAGACTTCTCACTTCTATTAATTAAGATTGTGTGTTTGGCTATCGGCTATTGCATTGCCGCCGCTCAGCCGTTGCTCTGCGGCCTGGGACACAGTTATTCTGAGCCTTTTCATTCAGCATCAACCTCATGTTTACACGCGTCTTATCGAAAAAGTAGACTGAGAGAAGGAGCTGAGACGTGCACCTGCACATAGCCGGTGCAGACATCTGCATAGATTACAATGACAGCATATCTACCGTGTGAGACGTGCAAGTGAAAAACACGTCTGATACACTTGCAGTCTAGAAGGGGGGTGAGCCAGCTGTGGGTTTTATTCTTTCAATCAAACATTGCAGCAGTGGTCACTGTAGACACACCTGCACTCTACAGGGTGCCCCTTTCTAGTAGTATATCATCAGTTATTCACACAGGGCACCTGTTGCTGTCACTGTCTCTTTGATATAAATGCCCAATGATTTATTAAATAGGATTTCTGAATGATTCTAGCATGAATGATGACAGTTATGATAACGAGTAGCTGCAAGGCTTGCACCACAGGAAACCAGCAGTCTCACAGTAAAAGCCCCTGCAGTCCAATAAAGACGCATCAACGTTGTGTTTGTTTTTTCATTTTATTATCAGCTCTGGAAAGTGTGTTGAATGTAATCCCAAAACGAAAAATCTATTTCTTGTTTGTCAGCGAGATGGAAATGTCTTTGCTCGCTTGTTAAATGGAGTGGTCTGTGGAGAATAGGGGAGACGGAACGACAAAGGAGAAACATTCTCAATCAAAAGTCAGTCAAGATTCATCGTTTCATTCATGTGCAGCCCACCGGCGCCAGAATATTATGTAAAATAAACAACAACAGCAAAAAAAGCAGGATTGATTTCATTTTGACACATGAACTTGTCATCATCCTCTGCGTTGTTTTGTCTGTCTTCTGTCAGAGGAGACAAACAGCACACTGCAAATGTGATTAAAGGCAGTGGCGACAGCCCAACACATGCACATGGAGCATGCAACATGAAAGACTAATGCCTACATATCAGTAAGTTCCATTATCATAACAGGAGGCGCCCAGATAAAGCAGCTTTGGGGTGTTCAATCTGTGCGGTTCCAGTGTTTGAGAATACAGCTGTGAAAGAAAAAAAAAAAAAAAAAAAGAGATCTCCGAGTTTGCTTAGAGCTCCCTTGACAGGGAGCAGAGCAGGCTATTACTTCATATTGCACCATTTGAGCTGTTTTTATTTTGGACTCTTCAGCTCCTTCTACCAGCCGACACTGTCTCTGGGGATAACAATCAGGCCTCGACAAGAAAAGGCAGACAGTTCTTAACAATTTAAAGAGTTGTACACAGTTTGTGTGTCTATGTACTTGTGTGTTGGGGTGAGCTTGGATAACTGAGATAATTCTCTGCGTTTGGCTGTCACTCATGTTCAGTTTGCTTCGATTATTCTCAAACGCCGCTAATGCAGATGACAATGAGATGTCACCCTCTCACCTTCACATCCTCTAAGACATCACACGGACTTCCAGCCTCTCCACCTGGATATCCAGCTTTATAGGCATTTTTGTCCTCTGTACACACATATTTGCTCACCAAGCACTGGGTGCTGCGATGACAAGCACTTTGACTCACCCTTTTATATGTTAACCTGTTGAGGACTACATGTCCCTGTCTGTTAGGGTAACAATAGCTCCCTCTAGTGCTGGAAGGTGATACTGATGTGAGAGACAACAGAGAGTAAAACTATGTAGCTCTCAGTTGAAGCGAGCAACAGAAGGCAGTTCTGTCAGGTCTGTGTCCTCTCCATGTGAGAATAAAAGGGAATATCAAAGGCAAGACGGGGTCATGAGAGACTAGAGAGGAGCTGAGGGTATAAGCAAAGAGATTCAGTGAGCTGAGGTGAGAGGAGGCCAGAAGTACTTCAGAGAAGACTTTAAGATTTCAAGACAAACGTTACATAATTTGCACAGATGGTAGTTTGAGTATCTCTCTCCCCTTGTGTTGCCCCTACCTCTACCAGCACACATTATTCTTGTGTTCAGGAAGGCTGAGGGCCAACTTTGATCACACAGTGTGTGTGGTGTGTGTGTGTGTGTGGATGTGTATTACTCACGTTGTAGTGACATAAATCTGGTTACACAGTCACATTGTGGGGACTTGCCATCCTTTTGGAGACAAGATGCAAATCCCCTTAAAGTAAATCATTATATTTTAGGGTGCAGACTTGGTTTAGGATTAGGATAAGGTTAGGTTAAGGTTGGGTTAGTGTGTGTGTGTAACAGCTTTAACAGTATACTGTTAAATGCACACAAACACCACTGACAGAGACATAGAGAGTCTTTGTTTAGTAAGACAGTAAGAAAGACAGGATGCATAGCAGACCACAATAAATGTTTTTTTTTTTGCAGAAGACATTCTGACTTCTTTAATCCTCTGGGGGGAACCTGAAGATTAATTTGATGCAGCTCAGACACTGTGTGTCAAATTGTTCTTCATAATCATAAGTCATAAATAAACATGAATTAATTCATTATCTAAGTGTATAAGGGTTTAGAGCATTATGATTGAAGTATATAGTCATTCCCATACCCATACATACTGTTGCAGCAATTTTTGGGTTGATACAATTTTTACTCTTCTAAAACTGATAATTATGATAAATAATCCTGAAAATACCACGTTAAGACACCAAGACTTTAGGAACACTGTAGAAAAAGCAATGTTGTGATTTGGTGTCATAACCTAGGAAAGCCATCCATCCTCTGAATGCTGTAGGTTGTAGTTTGTGGGTCACCAAAGGTCATTTTATACAGTGAGGTCAAATTCACAAAAATGGTCTCACTGCAATGAAATGGCCACTATGGGGACAAAAAAAGCATCACACGTGAATACAGTTGAATAGGTGAAAATAACTGCTTGTGATTATCAGAAAATGGGTAGTCACGGGTCTCAGATGGTCAACAAAAAGAGTCGAAAGTCAGCTGCTAACACGCTGATTTTTTTTTTACCATGTTCACTATCTTAGATTAGTGTGTTATCAGCATGCTAACAATTGCCATTCAGCACTACTGGAAATGTCTTTTCTTGCAGGTATTTTGTCATTAACTAAAGTATTGCAAAATTTTGACCAGATGATGGCGCTAGATAAACAGTCAAGAGATGAAAAGTTACTGCAATTTTTTTTCTGGGAACATGACTGTCTGTACCAAAGTTCCTGGCAAACCATCCAGTAGTTGGGACATTTCACTCTGCACCAAAACTATCAACCTCATAGTGGCACTAGTGGAAAAGTCTAAAAGATTATATAAGCCGATTGATTCCTGAGAACCACAAATATCTGCACATAAATTTGTGCCAATACATCAAATAAATGTTGGGGTATTTCCTTCGATATAAGGAAAAAATCTGACACAGGCGCTAGTCAGGTGATCATAAAAGTCATTAGCATTAATCCTCTGAGTACCATGAATGTCTGGAGCAAAGGTTATGGCAATTCATTGATAGTTGTCCAGACATTTTACAAAAAAAAAATATGGCTTTACACCTCATGGTGGTACTAGAGGAAAAGTATGAAGATCACCAATGCACAGGTGAAACTAATACCATTTATGATGGCAACATGCCATTTAGGTGTGTCAATAAACCAGACAGACAACATGCCTAAATAGAATGCACCTGTGACTGACAAGGGAACAGGTATGCAAACTCAAGTCGCTTTTGCTTTCACATTAGTAACCTTCAGTTTCACGACAGCTGTTTCCTTCACTCCAGATACTGTTGTGATGTTGCAGCCCACGTGGTGTACCTGGTTTTAGTACAACGTTCATGCTCCTGTAGTTGAAGCAGCTGCAAGATGTATGGAACACTGCCGACATGGTTTTCATAAATCTAGTCCATTCATGGCACAAGACGGACAGAGCATTATGCCAAATCAGATCTGGAGCGAGATCATAGCAATAGAGATAACCGGCTCAAAGCATCCAGCTACATGCTGGCAAACTGGGAGCCAAAATGTCCTCTAACACCTATGAGTTTCGGAGATTTGGAAAGAGAAGGATTATCAATTCTGCTTTGTGCTTCATGCGCTGCATCCCATGTCAGAGCAAGAACTGATGAAATGATATGTTAATGTTCAGACTTTATTAAGGCAAACAGCATGACGAGGGAGTTGTAGCATGCTGCCATTGTGCATGGTAGTTTGTCCCCGTTAAATCTAGCCTTTGCTGCATAGACACAAGCATTGATTTGCCTCCCAGATTCAATGTTTCTTTGTTTGCTCTGACAGCCATTGCCATGGAAACACAAGGCAGTAGAATTACAGAAAAGTTAAGAGGGAAGCTGTAAGACAGAGCCAGTCCACCAGACTGTGAAGGGCTGGTATAATTCAAGACCAAAGACAGTGCTACATGTACATCATCTCTCTGGGGCTGAGCTTGGCTTAAAGGTCCGCGGTGTACTTTAAGTCTCTCTCATCTTTTAGAAAATCACTGTTAGTTTTACCTTAAGTTGTACTTAATTGTGTACACAGGCATCGGGCAAGAGCCTTTCTCTGTATGGCAGTAATCTGGTGTCTGTGCCTGTTTCCTCAAAAGTGAAAGCAAGGAATGAATTCTATTCTTGTCTCTTACACAGATGGGGTGTTAAACATTGATAGGGCTGATGCAGGGATAGAGAGAGAGAGTGAGAGAGAGAGAGAGTACTTTCCTCTCCTTTCTTAGTTTTGATTTGATTACTCTCCAGCATCCAGTTTTGTTGAGTAGATGCATCTGTTAAAATGCAGCAACTGCATTATGGCAGAATGCATTTCTGTGTATACAAGGGCAGTCCAGCCTGTGTTGGACAGCGAGACATTTTTTTCAGTTAAAGTGCTGGCTATAATATTTATTTTAGGTGCTTATACCTACAATACATCATTTGTCTTTTTTAGGGGGGTACAAGGGGTATTTAGGAGCAGACACCAGGTCAACAGTGGATGTCACATAGAAGTGGTTTATATCATCTGAAAGCTGGGAACCTGAAGATTAATTTGAGATACAGCTCAGCACTGTGTTATAAATCAGAAATAAACACAAATTAATGAATTATTTAAAACGGATTGTAAAAGTGTATAAGGGTTTAAAACAAAGTATTGCAGGGCACAAAGAGACAGACAACCATTCACGCTCACATCCACACCTACGGGCAATTTAGAGTCATTAGTTAACCTAACCTGCATATCTTTGGACTGTGGGAGGAAGCCGGAGCACCCGGAGAAAACACGCGCTTACACAGGGAGAACATGCAAACTCCACACAGAAGGGCCCCAAGCCAGATTCGAACCTGCGACTTGTTACACAGATTTGATGCTAAATTTGACAATTTTTTAACAGTTAATAACAATTAATCCCTCAAAAATACCACAATAAGACACCAAAACCTTGAGGAATACCACAGAAAAAGTCAGGCTGTGATTTGGTATCAATAACTTTTGGCATTTCTGCAGGAATTGCATTTTTCGGCGATTGGATGGCGGGCTAGATGATGAACAAGCTAGCTAAGATGAAATGGCTACTAACTGGGGGTTAACATTGTCACACATGAATACAATTAAGCTTTTTGGATCCACAAGAGTCTCAGTTCTGCATGCTTTTTCCTCTAGCCTTAAAACTGAACCTGCTAGAGCCTCTGACAGATGGTAAAGTCGATCAGGATCACCCTCAGCCCCGTGGGTCTCTTAGGGTTAAAATAAGTAAAAGTGGTCGCAAATCATTTACAATCAATGACTAAGTGAGTCTACTCAAGCAACATTTGGTGCTGCGCTACAATAGAATGAATATAAGAAGTGAATATAATCACCACTTCTAGTTTCTTGGTATTTAGCTGTTGTCATCTTGGTATTTGGTCTTTGGTCGTTGCCATGTTGTTTTGCAACCTTATGTGACACAAGAGGGTGGAAGTACGCACAAACACTGAATATACATATTTAGGAAACCAAAATGGTTATGATTAACTTTCATGAACTGAAAACACACTGTGAAAGGGTTAAATTTCTCAGAAAGTTCTAATAAAGTTCAATCACACGGTAGCCACGCCCTAAAGACTACCCTGCTTTCTGGTCTATCTGACTCTAAATGGAACCATAATTTACTAAATGAACATCGTGCTATATTGAAGAAGACTTGAAACTAGCGATTGAGACCATAAACTCATGTTTACGTTTACTGCGGTAATAAATCAAGTGAGAAGTAGGCTCATTTTCTCATAGACTTCTATACAATCAGACGGCTTTACTTTTCAGACCCCAGAGGTTGCCCACTGTGCTCCACCTGACCTTGCATCATGTTTAGGTTGGTTTTACCGGCAGTTTGGTCTTCAAGAAATGAAAGATGTGGCCAATCCAGAACAACATGGTCTGGTTGTGTATTAAAATCTTTGATCAACCTGGGGGGGGGGGTTCAGGAGCTCAAACACAGCATTTCAGACAGAGGGTGAAAAGAGGTGCTGCAGCACAACCAGTATGAGAAAAGTAAAGCTTTTTCATGTTCTAGTGGAAACCCAAAATACATGTACCTGAAAACAGAAGCCCTTTAATCTCCACATTTTGGCATTTTGATTTATATGGACTCAGTAAGCACACACTGCTTGAAGTGCACTCATACACACAACATCCACATCTATAGGTTACGTGACACAATCCAGAATCACATGCAAATGAAATGATTGTGTCAGCAGATTTCTACTTCCATTGTACGAATGTAACCTCTGTCCAAATGGTCGTGACACTCACATCTCAGCAGATTTGCACGCCACACAGTCGTCCTATGCTCGGGCAGAACCACAGAGCACTTCCTGGTTGATTCATTGCGGTTTTACTCACAGACAGACGTTTCAAATCTTACCACATGTCGTGCTGAGCTGCTCCCTCAGACATGCTGCAGGCTTCGACTTCTCCCCATCAAAGACTGCCTGGTATGTTGCTACATGAGGAGGAACTTGTCAGTCGCAGGTGTAAAGCCACATAGGTTGATCTCCTACCTCGCTCAACTGTCCATTGTAGGCAGTAAGAAGCTGGTGATTATGCTGGTGATAAATTTTAGCTGTACAATGAAAAGTGTTTGTTTAATTTTAAAGGTTTAATTAATTTAATTAATTCATAAAGGCAAAATTATTCCCAGCTGCACAGGGAGTAAAACATTTACACTGTTTTTTTAATGGAACATTATCAACACATTCATTTAAAAGAGAATTACTGGACTTTGAATTAATATATATAATATATATATATATATATATATATATATATATATATATATATATATATATATATATATATATATATATATATAAAGTGCAGCTTTTTGAATTATAAAACACCGCATATATTACACGGCACATAAAAAAATAATAAAAGTGCATTTTTCCTCTCCTCTCTTCTCTTCTGGTCCAGGAGTTTCAGATCTCTGCACTGGGTTTGGTGTTAAGAGGGTGCTGCTCTGCCCACAGATTTGGGCCTGACTTATTTCCTTCTGAGCTCTTGCTCCAGCATATCTTCAGCACCAGTAGGAATATGACCAACAGTGAGCAGACGACAGTCGCAATGAGAATCCCCATCCAGATATCCGACTTGCATTCTGGCTCGGAGGCGGCTTTAACATCTCCTGCAAAAAAGAAATGACAAAGAAACGCTTTACTGGCATCCATGATTTAACATGACTTTCAAGCACCGGCATTTGCTGAGAGATACTGCTTACCTTCTGCATAGACATTAACAGTCAAATATCCAGACTTTTCCACTGCAGCCTTCCGCCACCCACGAGACAGAGATGGGAGCCACTCTTCTACCTCACAGAAATACCGGCCGCTATCTTCAGGACTTGGCTTCAAGACTGTGAGGCTGAACAAGTTGGGTAAAGGGTGGCCAAATCTTAGTTGATCACGTTTCCCAAACCTGTCTTGTAGGGTGGAGTTGCGGTGTGCTGTGAATATTGGGTGTTGTTCAGTTTCCGTCTCTTTCTGCCAAAACCATGTGACCTGGAACTCCGATTCACTGCTGGACTGTTTAGTGATATGACAGGGGATATGGAGATCCTGGGAGCTGCTCATATTCAACTTCTTTTCTTCCTTCACAATGGACAGGTTGTTTTCTATGTAAAAACATACAGGTAAAAAAGAGACATTTTATTCAACTTGGTTGTGCTTCAGCTTATTTGCTAGGCCCAATCCCAATATCCCCCCTAAGGCCTTTAACCCTGAGCCCTTAGGAACCTGACTTACGTCACCTGGTAAATAGTTGAGTGTAAGAGGCTGCAAGTGGTATGAATATGAATGGGCACAGCACTTTGCGACAAAATATCACGTTACCTTGACGAAGCCGAACAATTAAACCAAGAGGGTAATATAGCCTATAGTTGCATTACTCTGATTTCATGTGTTTTTATGAACCATCTTAAATCTTTAATGTTAATGTTTCTGTGTAAATTGAAATATGCCTGGCTGAACACGTGGTGTCCTCCTTGTTTATCGTTTTTTTATGTCTCCAGGCTACCCATGGTAACCATGGTAACACTGTGTTTAACGTCAAAATGCTATGAATTGTGGGGAATACCCTCAGGTAAAGTGGACTTACAGTCCAGAAAGTGTTCATATGTCTCTGAGAGAGCCCTCAAGGACTTGACGATTACAATGTGGACACTGGGATTGGGCCACTGTGTCTCCTCCTTCACTTGTCAGTGTTCTGTGTTTGCATCCACCTGGCCCACACCATTACACTTTGGTTTCACATAGCAAAACAATCAATGAGACTTTAAATTAATGTCCTAGCTGCACAGACAGATAGGCAGGAAAAAAATATAACGGGGCAATCAGGAGGCTCAGCAAAGGGCGGAAACCGAAAACACAACAAAATGAATCTGTAATGCTGGATAGAGCAAAGCAAGTAGGGCATGTGTACATAACAAAACAACATGCATAAAACCATCAACACCACAAGCGCAAAACACATGAGGACACCATTAGAGAAGTGGTTATTTTGCTGAAAAACAGACGTGCGGTTGTGCAGTACAAGCCATGGAAAAGCCCATGCGAACACACGAACACATTTAAAAATGCTGCCTACAGAGAGCTCTGAAAGATTTGATCATACCCGCAACATTTACAGTCAGCGTGATGGGCCCAGCGCTGTCTGAGGCCTTTTGCTGCCAGTGGCCTTCATGATCGAGCTGGTATTGCTCCACTTGGCACCGATAGGTCCCACCGTCACCCTCATGGGCCCCCTGAATCCCCAGATAGAAGCTGCTCTGAGTGGGCCTGGAGAGACGAAGCCGCCCCTGCAAGCCTCTGAGCTCCACGTTCTCTGGGTAACTCAGTAGGCCTGCGTGATCAAGCTCCACCAGGGCTTTTGTGGTTGAAGAATTGCGTCCAGTGTAGAGCCAAGCGACTTTGTAGAAAAACGAAGGGCCGGATGCATCTGAGATGATGTTACACTTGAGCTCCACATCATCTCCCTCCCTGGCAGGCAGCAGCTGCTCTTTCTTGTCTAAACTAAGGTCATTGGCTGGATAATGAGAGTGGGCAGAGAAAAGAAAACTTAATCAAGAGATTATTATTTTGTCAAATTAATTTTGTTTAAAGCTGCTGAAAACTTCTGAAATATTATATTTCTATTTTCATGATGAAGTAAAAAAAAAAATCAAAATAAAAGTGAAATGGCCATAAAACAGTCCTAATGATTTTGGTCAAAGAGTAATTCACAAATAACCTTACCATCCAGACAGTTTGTTACACAGAACCATCTGAGAAGCCGTCATTGGGAAATGTTTTGAAAAGGGTGGGCTCTTTCAAACTTGCAGCTGACTGGATGAAACATCTGTATATCAAACTCTTGCTGAAGCCAGTCAGAAGAAGAGCGAAAACATCTTTTTCATAGAGCCTTCGGTGCCGTTCTTTGCTCTTCTTTCAATGAAGAAAAACTCTCCAGTTTTGATATTACTAATGCTATTGCAGCAGCTACGCTAACCTCTTTAGGAGCCGCCATTGTTGTTTTGAATGGTCATCTCTGCTTGTATACACACCTGACAAGCCTGACAAGATAGATTATAGGACTACATGTTGATGACGTGTTAAGTGCTTACTGAACTCTGGAGAAATTATCAGTGAGCTGTTACACAAACTTACCAGGTTCAGTAACGGTTAGCTTTGTGGTTTTGGACACTGGCGAGAGCTGATACCAGTCACCGTGAGGATCTTGTTGCCACTCCACCACCTCGCATACGTATGAGCCACCGTCTGCGATCCGAGCTTCGCGAATGCTCAACTCAAAACTAGGGCCCTTAGTGCGCTTCATGCTGATTTGCCGTCTGTGACTCAGCTGTACCTGGGGTCCGAATGTCACCAGGGCATCCTGGTCTGAGCTCACAATTGTCTTATTTTCTGCCTCTTGATGGAGCAGCCAGGTAACAGCGTAGCGAGAGGACACGGAGGGTTCTGAGATAACTGAGCATTTCATTTCTATGTCGGTGTCGATGTTTGTTGTCAAGGCAGGGGTGGTGGTCAGAACGAGCTTGCTCACTAGGAGGGAGAAAAGTTACGTCATATATGGTGAGAAATAATGAGAAATAGAATGCACAGCCTCACAAATCTCAGCGGTACCTGGGTTCTGCACCGAAACAGCCAGTTGGTTGGACGGAGGCAGCTTCTTGTGTACATTTTCCAGGAACACAGACACCCTACACTGGTAGCTTCCTGCCTCCCTGCGGCTCGCACCGTTGATAATCAGATAGTGAACGACTTCATTCTGACTGTTGTGTACTTTCAGCTGGTAGCGGTGTTGGTCTCCAGACCAGCTGATGGCACCATCAGAGTACAGGGTCAGGATGTTATCTATGGTGGAGGCATCGCGTTGCAGGCTCCAAGTCAGTGTTATTGGCACTCGTGGCCCTTTGACCCGACACAGCAACTCCACATTTTCTCCTACAGTCACTATGTTGTTGCGACTTATCAGATACACTTTCACAAAGGAATCTGTGACACAAATCAAAAATAGTCAGCAATGGCAACTAAGAAAGCAGAAGTTAGTGATCATACAATCATCATTCGATCATGAGTGGTCACAGTGAAAAAGAGATGTGAGTAAAGGACATTTACAAAGTACTGTCTGTCTCTTCACTCAGCTTTTTCTCACACTTGCACATCATTTCTCAATATCACTTCCTTCTTAATATCTATTATTTCTCTACTATCACATGAACATCTGTCTCACCTGTAGGAGCCACTGTCACAGTGGCAATCTGTGACTGGCTGTTGGTCTTGCTGTTGATCTTCCATTCAGACACAACACACTGGTAGACTCCTGAATCAGAAGGTGTGACTTCATCGAGCTCTAGGGTGAAGGCGTCAGTCGCTGGACGCATTGCCTTCACTTTGCGACTCGTGAACTCCTCCGCTTTCTCCATAACACCCTCCTGACTTAGACTGACGACACTGGTGAACGTAGCTGCTGATGTGGATGTTGATTTGCGTTGCCAGGAGACGGAGAGCTGACCTTTGACCCCGTGCACTTTACAGGTGAGCTCCAGCCTGTCACCTTCGTTAACTCCCACAGTGTTTTGCATTTCAACCGACAGCCCGCTTTCTGTGATGAGATAAGGCAACAACAATATGGCATGAATGTTTGAGAATAGAGAACATTAACTTCATCATAAATAATGTTATTTTATTAATAGCAATAATAACAATTATTTTTATAATCAATATTTGGAAGCCTCAATTACAAAAGAAAAAATAAGGAAAACCTAGGGAAAAAAATGTACAAAGAAATTGCATTTAAAGAGGACCTATTATGCTTATGTTCAGGTGCATATGTGTTTTGGGTTTCTACTAGAACATGTTTACATGCTTTAATGTTAAATGTCTGAACCTCCCCTCGAAAAACCCAGTCTGCTCTGATTGGTCAGCAGGCAAAATGTGTTACTTGGTTACCGTGTTACAGAAGAAAAGGCGGGACTTCAAGCAAGGTGTAAGGTAGGAGTGTTTCTATGGGGGACAGTATCTCCCTTTGTCCTGGACTTTGGGTTTTATAACTAACTAACTTTGTTTAATGTAGAGCCAAACTAGCATCTAGGCAGGTTTTATGCAAATGTGTTACTTCGTGCAATCATAACATTACAGAAGAAAAGGACTTCAAGCACAAAAGCATAAAAGGTCCTCTTTAAACCCAGAGTAATTCTGTGCGCCTCAGTCAGTATGGGCTCACTTAATGACTGACCTGTGGCTGAGATGCTGACCAGCTGGGAGCTGGAGTCCTGGGCTGCTCCCTGTGTAAAGGCCCCACCCTGGCCTCTGTTCTGAAGCCATGCTCTGCAGATATAGTCTCCTTGGTCCTCGGTTCTGACAGGCTGCAATATGAGACGGTAATCTCTGTCCCCTGTCCTGGCTGCCCTGAGCTCCCCTTCCTTCAGTCGCCCGCTGTACTCAGGCCCCACAGACAGGATGCCTGTAGGGCCAATGCGGGCCAGCTCTACACTTCCCCTGAGCCAGGCTACAGAGAAAAACCTCTCCTCCAGGTTCAGCGTGTCTACGTTGCAGGACAGCGACAGCTCCTGCCCCTCCTGCAGATTTTCCGACTGCACCGAAATTGTCACCACCAGAGACGACGTGTCTGGCGCCACCACTAATAAAAAATAAGCAAAGTGAGACACACATCCTGCCAAGAAGCCTCAACAACAGCATACAGGAAGAGCCGATGTGTCGACTCATATCAAGATGAGCTATTTAATAGATGATAGCTGTTTCTCACCTCTGGCTTTGACATGCAGTGTCGTTTCCTCTGCATCCTTTTGTGCTATCGTGTACCAGGAGCGGTCCGGATCTTGGATCCACTCCTGAGCCTGGCAGTAGATTCTGCCTTGGTCCGAAATCTCCAGCTTAGCCATGTTTAGCTTGTACGTGGCATCTCCCATTTTATCTAATCTTATCAGTCCAGCTTGGTAACGCCCTTCAAACCCAGGGCCTGGACTCAGTGTGAAATCTCTATCAAGAGAAATGATAGGCTGAGCGTTGTCCTCGCCGTCTTTATGGAGATACCAGGTGAGAGATAGATGGGTGTGCTGGACAGTGTTGCTGGAAGCTTGACATGTTAATGTGAGAGCATCACCCTCATTATAGCTCAGTGAGGTGGAAGCAGGTGATGAAACGCTGAGGGAGTTGTCAATCACTGCATCACCACATTGGAAACAGACATTAAAGTCACATCTTAAAATACAGTAATGCAGTTACATTGAAAAGTAAGTCTCAAAAGTAGAACGGTGGCTGGTTACCTTTCACTGTTGTCTTAGCACTGTAGGTTCCATCATAGGCATGTTCTGGGTTGATTACAGTACAGTCATATTCCCCTTCATCACCTTTCTCTAGGCTTTGTATCTCAAAGAGGACTGAGTTTGGAGTCACATGCGTCAGAGTGATTTCCTTGCTCCTCACACGGCGCATGTACACGGCATAGCCGAAGCTTTGGTCGCTGGTGCTGATGATGTTGATCTCAAATGTTGGATTTGCAGGCTTCATAATGCGGAATTCAATTTCTTTTCTCGTGCTGGCACTGGCAAAGCCGCTCACGTTGCAGGAGATGGTGAGCGGAGAGCCCACCACGCGGTACAGAGGTCCAGCCTGCACTTCGGTGTGCACTCTGGCCTCTCCTGCAGACAAAACATTCAAGTAGGTTGAATAGTGCAACTTCAACTGTCAGTCATGATTAATATAAGGTGCTACACTCCAGGGTCTAACCTTTGTTTTAGCATTGCGTGAAGCAACACTCATAGCCTTCAAATTGCTTTGGTTACTGCGAATTTTTTTTACAGTATATAGTGTGAATTATGTATTCATAAATATCCAAATGAGCACCTACATAATGAAAAATGCCAGGACATTTGTATTCATCCAAAAGAAAGGAAGCAATTACTGCTGCTTTTCCAGCTTTCATGAAAACGACTTGCCAGTAATTTGTTTGCCTACATCAATTAAATTGTTATTAAAAAGACAGAGAGAATAATATAAGTGAACCATCAACATGAGTAATTGAGTTAAAGCATAGAAGTCTTTGCAAATGCAATTATATGAAATCATAAAAATATCATAAAAATAAGTCACCAAAAAACACAGTGAGTACTATCAGATAAAATGATCTATCAAATAAATCTAGCTCAATATATACATGTATTAGTGGTTGTTATTTCTTGTTTTACTATATTCAAAATGGATATAATGATGGCAGATGCACAAATAACTATGTTTCATTTAAAATGCAACATTTCTTCTCTCCACTTATTACTTCCTTACTTGACAATTATTCTTTTTCAGTTCTTATTTTGATTTTAACAAAATAAATACTAATATTACACCATATTTCCACTCAGCGTGATCACTCAGTTACTCACCAGAATACTATCTAACCGTGGGAATTCAATGGAGGCTACTTACCCCAGTGCAGAAGAAATCCCAGACAAAAGAGCAAATTGGCTCTCAAATAAGATTGCAGGGAACACTTCATCCTGAACCTGCCTCAGAAGTAACACAGTGTTCACACCATATCAGCTGTGACCAAGCCTTTAGTCAGCCTCCCTGTGTGTGAGTCTGTCTGTCAGAGACATTAATGCTTCCTGTAGGTACACCAAGAGGAAGTCTGAAAGATTTCCTGCATACTACACACACAGTTGCAGCATACTGCATTAGTAAATCTTTTTATTTTATTATGTCATTTATATGTCTCAAAATGAACATGTGCAGGTGGTGTGTGGTGGAAAAACAAAGACACAAAATAGTCCATGATGTGATTTTTGGTGACACATACATACTGTAGGCTAAACAGGTGGTCACATAGTCCTCGTTAATGTAGCCTAAATATGGTTTGACACCACTATCAATGTAATACAAAATCAACAGGACATAAATGACAGCTTTAACAAACTGAGAAAAACAGTCAGGTGACTGCTCAACCACACCTGAGATAATGTGAAGTGAGGTGACATAATGCGATGCCCCTCCATGTCTAAAGGTTTTTGTCCTGAAAACAAACTACAACAGCCATTGTATACATTTTGCTTCAAAATAAACTATAATTAACTTGCAGGATGTGATTATTCATTTGCATGATTACCATACAATATAATAATCCAATCATGCATCTATGAGTCGAGGAGATAAAGGACCTGTGATTGAATTGCGTTGCTAGGAAACAGCTTGGGTCCTAGTTTGACCTATTTCGGCAAACATTTAAACATGAACTAAATTTGGACTCATTTAGAGCCAGTTTGAATGGTGTTGTACACCTATGGGACAACAGTGCCACTTAGTGGAGAGGATGAAAGCATTCATGTCTGCTGCAGCTACTGTATGTCTGTCATCAGCCTGTATCTGTTCATAAGAGGTTAAGATAAGATAAGATAAGATAAGATAATCCCAAAACAGTCAAAAGAACAGAGATAGACTAAAAGGTCAGGGGAAAAACAACTGAAAAACATTTTTAATGAAATAAATACAAATAAAATAGGAAATTAGAGGTATGGCATTAAAATACACACACACACACACACACACACATATATATACATATACATATAAAAACAGAGAGCGAGAGAGATTATATATACTGTACACACATTAGATAGATATGATATAGATAGATAGATAGATAGATAGATAGATAGATAGATATTATATACAGTATAAGAAACAGACAGACAGACAGATATTATATACCAGGGGTATTTAACTAAAATTAAAAGAGGTCCAGTTAGAGAAAAGTTCTTGAAGCAAAGGTCCAGAAGATCATAATATTTAACTATTTAGTGTGATATATATTTAAGTAGCCTAGTAGTTGAATCAACATCTGCAAGTAAAAATACCTGACTTTCAAATCAAATTAATTCAGTACGATTCAAAAACTTTTTGACAATATTTATTGTCATGTAACATACTGAACATATATGTATGACTGCAGATATGTATAATATGCTCTCATTAACTAAATAAGAGTAGGGCTGCCTTTCAAAATAAGAGAAAATAAATAAAATGTGAAAATTGTGCCAATTTGAGAAAATTGTGCCAATGTGTGCCAATTTTACAGGTAATAAATCTCAACACATCTTCACAACTGAACAGTGTGGTGTCACTCTTTTGCTCAGTGAGAGAATTGTAGATTGGTCATATTGGGCTCTGGGACCACTTATTTTCTGTGATCTCACTTCAGATTTGAGTGGGTATGTCTGTTCAAAACCTTTGTTTTGTCTCATGATGGGGTTTCACATTGGCACTTTTTTCTGTTTTTTTTGTTTTTTTTTATTTTGGAAAGCGCCATTTGTTGCTTACTTTTCTCTCCTTTTCTCCGGTGCAGTCGTCTTTCTCTCCCTTTCTCCGTCACTCCTGCTTCTTCACTTTCTCCGGCGCAGTCGTCTGTATGTCTCCCTTTGTTTTCTCGACCTGTATCTCTATATTTCTTTTTCTTTCTACGGTCTTGTCGTGTCACTTGCCTCTAACTCTCTCATCTGTCCATTGTATAGTCGCGGTGTGCACCGCCTGGAATGCACAAACATGATTGGCTGAGTAGTATCACGTGGGATGGCCCAACTCAGATGCACTTAGACTATGAAGGCAATAAGATAAGATAAGATAAGATAAGATATTCCTTTATTAGTCCAACAGTGGGGAAATTCACACATTACAGCAGCAAGTGGATAGTGCAATAAAAGGCAAGAAACATAGATTTAAAAACAGTATTAATACAAATAAAATAAATTAGTATATACATAATAGAAACGTAAAGCCAGAAATATGTCCATTATATCAATAAATAATTGTCCAGTTACTATGATTTGAGCAGATGATATAATTACATACAATGTGTGCAGTCCTCACATTAGGCCTAATGTCAGCATGTTGGTTTTTTAGCAAACTATATTCAAGAAGAGTAAAAAGATTAAATTTAAATAAAAAATCAGGTTTAATTGTTACTTTTGTTGTTTGAAATATTTGTTAATAAAATATTGACATGACTAACTATTAGGTGATCTGCAAATGAGGTAAACTTCTGAAATAAATGTTATCTCTTCCACTTTGATCTGTGTCTAGTCTGGCCAGTTATAGTGAAGATAACATGGTTTGGTCCTGTATCTATAAATTTATTAAAAATAAATTTAACACATTACCTGACAGTGGTATCCACAGTTTATTAGCTTCACTCAGCTTCAGTCAAACTATGTACTTCCTATTTGAATGAATATAATTAGTTCAGTCAGTTTATGTACTAGAGCAAGTTTGTGATTGGTTTGCAGTACAGTACTCCACAGCATTTCCCTAATCAGTTTGTTTAGATAGAGTAGCTGTTTAAAAAACAGTTGAGGATACAGTGAGTAATGCTATACATTTTGTTATGTTGCAGCCTTATGCTAAAATCATTTAAATAATTTTCCCCTCATCAATCTACACTCTATATTGTATAAGAGACAGACAGATATGCATGCAGACTACTGTATGCAATGTACACAGTACACAAAAACAGCTTGTTTGTTTTTATCTAAAGGTTTTACCAGATCCAATATATTTCAACCTTTGTCTAATATATTCTGAATTTTGACTGCAATCATAACTTACATAGAAACTGCTTACTCTGTCATGCAGTCTGCTCTTGACTGAGAAGTCATATGTAGCCTACTGGCCGATCAAGGATGGAAACAGATATCCTGCTCTCCCTGCTGTAACACGCTTGTGAAACTGTAGCAATGTGAGCTGCAGAGCACTAATACGTGGTACACTTGGCAGCACCCGTTGCCGCACACTTGGAAAGTGAGGAGCGGAGGGGTACGCTGTTGGCTGCAATCTGCAACCACACCACTAGATGCTGCCAAATCCCTCACACCATACCTTTAAACTACTATTGTCATAGTAATCATAGAAATAGAATATGTTATTGATTATATATTGCTGTAGATATCAGTTAAGAAAATAAACGCTACAAAATGTGTTATTATTTTTCTCAACTGTTATCTAATCTTTGCATGGACAGTTTTACCTCTTTATGTCACCGTCTCAGGAAATTTCAGAGTTGGACCCACAAGCAGATGAAGAGAAGAGAAGACAATGGGGAGAACTCCAATGACAAATTAGTTTATGTTTACATATTAGTTTAGTCTAGAAGCAGGCCGGTAACTAAAGGTAATCCATCACAAATTGAGAAGATTAATAACTGAAACCAAACACTTGGCACTGTGGAACAAGCAACTAAGACAGGTGACCTGACACTGAAACATACTAATGACACAAGGAACTAATTAACTAATGACACTCGTGTGGTGGAAAACAGGTGGGAAGAAAGACATGCAGGAAGGAAAAACTTTCAAAATAAAACAGGAAACAGACTACACTTCATCAAGTTTTTGGATTATCTCTTCACCGTAGAGGTATGCGAGAACAACAGATTTTATTATTTTTTAAAATTCATCACTAATCACGTCAAATAGCAAAAGGGGCAAGCCTTTATGTAAATCATATATCATTGGCTAAGTAGTATTAGTTAAAATATACAAAGTATACTTTAATGAACTAAAAAGCAGAGATGCTTACAAGTCATTTTTTGCAAGTCCAAGTCAAGTTTCAAGTCTTAGAATCTGATTTTATTGCTCAGCCTATAGACATAATATGCAACTGTGCAAAGGGGTCAAAATTAGCTTGAACCACTTTAAAGGGTCACGCCAAAAAGGTCAAAAAGTCACCTCAGTTGCACCTCAGGGCAGCAAGTTCATGTTGACAGCAAACGTATAGACACACATATTCAAGATTTAACACTTCATTGATGGTTTCATCCCATGCAAATAAGATGTTGTGTCATTTGCAGTGCCTGGTGTTATCTGTGGGAGGAGACTGCGGCTGTACTTTTGAGAAAAGAGGAAAATTGAGTAACTTAGGGGAAATTTATACTCAGCACAAGAAGAGGAAGTGTCTAGAAACAAGCATTGCTACGTATGCTTTGCACAGAACAGGAATAGGAAGTATGAAGAGTACAGGAAAAAACAAATCCACATCTCAAAGCGACACAACTGTTGCAAGTGTTAACCACAGGGGTCTTTTTAACTAGTGCAGGTGCAACTAAAGCAGCTGTACGCTGCTGTTCTTCAGAGTTTCTGAAGAGCTTCTGGTGTGAAAGATGAGTGACTCGCTGGAGAGGACTACAGACTGTCCGTTGCCCCTTCTCGCAGATGACTCCAGCCAAGGCGAGGAGAAAAACAGCCAGACAGGCTCAAGTGAGTTACGTTGGGAGGATGGAGGTCTACCTGTGGAGCTGCAGAGAGGGATGGAGACCCTACGAGTGAACAGAGAACTGACCGATGTGGTTCTGTGTGTTCAGGGACATGACTTCCCCTGTCATAGAGCCATACTCGCTGCTGCTAGCCAGTACTTCAGGTAAAATACATCCAGTGTTGTCTATCTCTACTCTGATGGCGCTGCTGGTTTTACTGGATGATTTATTTTCTCCTGTGCAGGGCCATGTTTTGTAGTGGTCTGAAGGAGAGTCATGAGGAGCGGGTGGAAATAAAGGGGCTGGACAGTGGGACGATGCACTCACTGCTAGAGTATACCTACACCAGCCATGCCCTCCTCACACACTCCAATGTCCAGAGAATACTAGAGGCCGCCAGTCAATTTCAGGTAAAATGACTAATTAATAACTTGATTACAATAAATGTCAAAGAAGGTACTCAAAGAGTTTACTTTGCACATTTGTGGTCTGATAACCTACACAGAGTTCCTTGTAAATCGAGAGTAAATCTTGACCTTATTAGCAGCAATCACATTGTTTTACCTTGCAAACTGATTGCTAGTAAAGACAAAAAAATTGCCAATCAGAGAAGCTGATTTTTGATTTCAGGGTAACATGTCTTTTTACATAAAGTCATTGACTTCAAAAACACCATCCGAAACTAAAACATTTTATAAGATCTTATAGCCTATATATAGCCTGAAAAAAAATAAAGGGTGACGTTATTTTCTCATGTTTTTGTGTCTACGTGACTAATGGAGACAACAATTTTTCAAACTGGTCCAGTGTTGAGGGATAACACTGTAACTGACAGCCGCAAAAGCAGCAGCATCGAGGTAACATTACATTAACTAAAAGTGCTTGTTTTTACCACTGACAGGCTCAGATTGTTAGTAAAAGTGTCTGACATCATTATGGAAAGGACCTTACAGAAAATACAATGTTATCGTGTCAAAGTCCCTCTCAAGGAGAAGTCTCGTTGTGAAATCTGAATAGTCATATACTCAAATAAATAACATTGAATTCAAACATCCACTTTGCTGAAATCATCTAAATATTCAGCCATGGCATTGAAAATCTTTTAGATAATACTTAGCGACACTTTCTGAACCCCAGCAAAACAAACTGTCCATCTGGCACTCCTCTATTCCACCGTTGTCTTCCAGCAACACATCACCTCAATAGATTTCAAAATGGGACTTTTCCTTGAGTGAGACTCTTTCCATAAATAACATACTAACAATAAGAACCTGCCGCAAAAAAAAAAAAAAAAAAAAAAACACTTTTAGTGGATGTAAATGATGGCGCCAGCTTGCCCCAATAGGATTACATTGCAGCCTGTGAGGAGCTGCTGTCTTCAGCGCTCTCCCTCAATACTGGACCATTTTCAGAAATTGTTGATCCTATTAGTCAGTTGGATACACAAAATTGGGAAAATAGGGTCCAGGTTGAATAAAACAAAAAAAAGTTACCCTTTAAATCATCCAGCGAAGAAAAACTTTTTTAAATTTTATTTTTTACCTGACCCAGTCGGGTGTGAAAGAGTTATTTTTTTTTTTTTTATTAGATGAGTAACACTTTCTCTTTCTACACAACTGTGACTATACATGACCATGTGGTTTGAAATAAAAACACCAAACTACCAGAATTAGAGTAATGAAGTTCTAACTGTGAGTCTAAAGTTTAAACAAGGTAGCTGATATTTATGGCATTTGGTTGTAACCCATCAAAGGCATGGCAGGAGACACTAAGGTGCAGGATCTGCATCAAAATGCATTTTTATTTACATTCAGAAAGACTGGTTCTATTACACTGATGATACAGTGATTTTTTTTTTTGTTTTTATCATTTAGCACTGTGACTTTGCTGTGGTTCAGAACTACATTTTAAGTTTCCAAATTGCTCTGATCTTTTCACTTTAGACATCTTCTTCCCCCATTCAGTGAAGTAAACATCTTACTAAGAGATGAGTGAAAGGGGGAAGTGAAAGTTGCCCAGTTGTTTACACTCAGGATTAGTTTTCCATACAGGCTTAAATTAACTACACAGCTGTGCCACACAAGGGGGAGGCAGGGCTCCTATACACATTTATATTTGACACAAGCAAATTGAGGTTTTTGAAAATAAAATAAAAAGTTCTCGTTGGTACTCACTTCTTTAACAGGCTCCCTTAGGGTTATGACCCATAGAATACATTTTCATTAATATAACTTGAGGTCAGAGGTCAAGGGACCTCTTAGAAAATGGCTAGTTTTTCCTTCAGCAAAATTCTTGCACATTTGGAGCGTTTATTAACGTCCTTCGCAACAAGCTAGTATGACTTGGTACCAGTAGGTACTTAATGTTTTCTAGTTTTATATATATATATATATATATATATATATATATATATATATATATATATATATATATATATAGTTGTGTTCAAAATTATTAAATAATGACATGTCAAATAGACAAATACAACTGAAATTACAACAAAAATGTTTGTAATATACCAATTAATGGCCTTTCTGTGATTACTTCGTTGATTACTAAATTATTCAACCCCTTAGGTATGTACAACTTTAGTACTTAGTACAACATCCTTTTACAACAATAACATCCTTTAGACGTGAAGCATAGTTTGACACAAGTTTCTTGCAGCGATCCACAGGTATCTTTGTCCATTCCTCATGGGCAAAGGCCTCCAGTTCATTAACATTTTTTGGCTTGCGTGCTGTAACTGCCTTCTTCAAGTCCCACCAGAGATTTTCAATGGGATTTAAGTCTGGTGATTGTGATGGCCACTCCAGAATCTTCCAGCCCTTCTTTTGCAACCAAGCTGTGGTAGATTTTGAGGTATGCTTAGGATCATTGTCCTGTTGGAAGGTCCAACATCTCCCAAGCCTCAGCTTTGTCACTGACTGCATGACATTTGCATCCAAGATCTCCTGGTAGTGAACTGAATTCATAATACCTTGCACACGCTGAAGATTCCCTGTACCTGAAGAAGCAAAACAACCCCAGAGCATGACTGACCCCCCACCGTGCTTCACAGTAGGCAGGGTACTCTTTTCTTTATAGGCATCATTCTTTCTCCTCCACACGTACCGTTGATCCATTGGCCCAAAAAGTTCCAGTTTGGTCTCATCACTCCAGAGAACAGTATCCCAAAACCTTTGTGGTTTGTCCACATGGTTTTTGGCATACTGGAGTCGACTCTTCTTGTGCGCCTGGGAGTTCTTGCATGGAAGCCATCATTTCGCAGTGTGCGTCTTATTGTCTGGGCAGAAACCTGAATACCTCCCTTTGACACGTCCTGTCGTAGTTCCTCAGCTGTCAGCCGGGGATTTTTCTCCACCTTTCGCCTCAGGTATCAGCACAGCAGTTGCAGACAGTAACCTCTTTCTACCACGCCCAGGTAGCGTTTCCACTGTGCCTTTAGCTTTAAACTTGCGGACTATGCTCCCAATTGTCTCTTGAAATGTTTAGCCTCTTTGCCATCTTTTTATATCCATAGCCTTGCTTATGAAGTGAAATGACCTCCTCTCTGAACTTTTTTGACCATTCCTTGGACTTCACCATGTTGCAAAGATGTCATTAACCGTCAAGAAGAGCCATGTGTCACAGTCCTTTTAAATCTGCTTAATTGCTGCTCATTAGGGTTCCGTTCACATCTACAGGTGTTTTCATCAGCTGTTTGACAACACCTGATGGAAACCTGTGTTCTTAAGAGTGGTGGACTAGGGGGGTTGAATAATTTTGTCAATGAGGTAATCACAGAAAGGCCATTAATTGGAATATTCCAAAAAATAGTTTTGTTATGTCAGTTGTATTTGTCTATTTGACATGTCATTATTTAATGTGATTATAAACAAGATGAAAAATAAATGTCAAACTTGCAAAAACACTTATCTACTGTGGGAGTTGAATAATTTTGAACACAACTGTATGTATACTGGTATCTATATTCTAGATTTAAAGCTGAGCCTGCTACAACCTCCAAAAGATCAATTGCATTAAAGAAATTATCAGCCTGCATTAACATCTTATCACATTAACTTTGACAGCCCTACTTTATTTATAGGCCTATAACAAATAAAATAGAGCTGCTTGATTACAAGAAAAACTGTAAAAGTGGACTAAAAATAGAATTACAAAAATGTAATGTTGGTTATTATTAAGGGTTATGAAAAGAATGTTTTATGGGCAAGGAAAGCACAGATGGATGGATGGATGGATGGATGGATGGATGGTTGATAGATGGATGGATGATAGATGAATAGATGGAGTGCTTTCTGTTTTTTTTTTTTTATCTGAAAAGTGACACTAATGCCTGTGCTGGCCTCGTCTCTTGTAGTTCCTACGTGTGGTGGAAGCATGTGCTAGCTTTCTGAACAAGTCTCTGCACCTTGAGAGTTGCATCGGGATACTGAATCTCGCTGAAAGCCATGTCTTGCCAGCCTTGATGACTGGGGCTCGGGACTACATCACCACTCACTTCTCCCAGGTGGTCCAGCAGCAGGACTTCCTGGAGCTGCCGGCAGAGTCGCTGGAGGCCATCCTGCAGAGGGACGACCTCAATGTCAAGTGTGAGGAGAGTGTTTTTGAAGCCCTCATGCGCTGGGTGAGAGCCCGGCAGGATGAACGCTGTCCTTCGCTGGCCAGGTTGCTTTCACATGTGCGGCTGCCACTGTTGGAGCCTGCTTACTTTGTAGAGAAAGTGGAGTCGGATGAACTGGTTCGTGGCTGCAGTGAGGCTTTTCCTTTGCTACAAGAGACCCGCATCTATCACCTCTCCGGCAGGGAGGTCAGTAGCCTATCCAGGAAGACCAAATGTGGTGTTTTGTCTCATTATTATTCAACAAAATGCTGGCAAGCTAGTTTGGAAAAAGCTATCTGCTAAGCACCAGTGGGTAGAATTGGATAAATCATAATTAAAATTATTTTTATAAAACTATATACTATACTGTATGTCACTATATCCTGACAGAAGTGCATGAGACAGATAATCTGGAAATCACCTCTCTGTCCCCTGGTGTCCTCTGGTGCTCCTAATAGCATCTGCAAGATTTCACAGACCTGAGGAAAACAACCAATCAGAGTCAAACGATGATCAAATGATCAAAATAGGCACCATTGATCAATAGGAATCATTTTTTTCTGTCACTGTAATGCCTATTTCTCTCCTCAAATGTTTTCAGAAACATCTTGTAGTTACTGTTTCACTGTAAAATGAGAAAGTTTGTGACCCGGCAGCCATGTTGAGATCAGTTGAGGAAATACCAAGCACTGCCCACCAGCCGGAGCAAACGTTCTCATTTTACAGCTAAACAGTAACTACAGTACACTGTACTGTTCAGTACACTGAAAACAGAGCCACAAGGAGGTGCAGAAGTCTAGTTTTCTCTAAGAGCACTTAAATTACACAATGCTGACAGATTATTATGGACTTTTTGCCCAATGATGGCAAAAACATTCTTCCTACTGCTGCTTTTAAAATGTGCCATACGTTTAGTGTTGCATAAATAGCCATTCTGTAAGAATAAAAATCATTTTGTGACAAAAAAAAAAAATCACTGCTGTTTCACATCTTTGCAGGTGGTCTCTGAACGCACCAAACCCCGTCTGGGGCACTTTCTGTCAGAGGTGTTCCTGATCATTGGAGGCTGCACTAAAGATGAGCGCTTCATTTCCACCGTCACCTGTTTGGACCCCCTCAGACGCAGCAGACTGGAGGTCGCCAGGCTGCCAATTACAGAGATGCAGGATGAATCCCAAAACAGGAAATGGGTGGAGTTTGCGTGCGTCACCTTCCGCAATGAATTGTACATATCTGGTGAGAGAAAGGTTTAGTTACTGTAATATGTGTAGGAGATCCCCAACAGTGCAGATGAAAGTGAAATTGTTCCATGTCTACTGATTATGTATCTGCCAAGCTATGGTTTCTTCATGGCCTCTCCAATTTTCTTGCATCTTCATCATACAAAGAGGTTGTTATAAATGTTTCTAGGCTTCTTTTCAAATATTAGATAAGATAAGATAAGATATTCCTTTATTAGTCCCACAGTGGAGAAATTCACAAAATATTATAAACAGTGAATCCATAGTGTGCGACTGAACAAAACAGGATATCATCTGCAGTTACAGTTTCTGTGGGTTTAGGTGTTTCCCAACTCAGGAACTGACACAACAGCCGTGGTTAGTTGCACCAGCCCAGCAACATGTACGCTGTGAAAGTTCAGACTAAGTCATGGGATTTTACATCAGAATCATAAGTGTGAAGTCCAATAAAGAGCACAGAGAGAGTCATAACTAAAGTTTCAGTTACACATCAATGTTTTGAGATGAAAGTCTGTACAGCAGGTGACAGCAGGTTTTCTCTAATGCTGCTGTTGTTACAGGAGGTAAAGAAACTCAGCATGACGTTTGGAAATACAACGGTGCCCTGGACAAGTGGATTCAGACTGAGCCCCTGATGACCGGGCGCTGGAGACACAAGATGGCAGTTCATGGGGGAAAGGTGTACGCACTGGGTGGATTTGATGGAGGTCAGAGACTCGATAGTGTGGAGGCCTATGATCCCTTTCACAATCGCTGGGCCCAGGTACACATACAAGACTATATAAGGTTCTTTAAGACCAATAGAAATATGTTTTTTATAATAACAATGACTACATGCATGTGGAAGGTGTTGCTCATTACACTGACCCTGCAGTTTGAAAATAGTGGAGCATTCAGCAGCTAATAAGCCAGAAACTTCCCCCAGAAGACTCAAACAGAGATAAAAGGGGAATGAATGTTGGACTCACATATATTAGATTGGGACCATAACCTATGGAACCCCTAAATCTTCAGTATTAAATGAATAATAAAAGGCATTATGAAATAAATGCAGAAATACATTATGTGAAATATATAAATGGACTAACAAAAATAAATCATTAAAACTCATTAAGAAATGTTACTTCATTGTTCATTTTCAGAACAAAATTATATCAAATACAATATATATATTTCATTATACCCATTGTACTTCAAAATGCCGTTTTTGGCCCAAAAGTCACATTTCCAGAGCAGCAGCTTGATAGTTGATTCAGAATGACTCAGATTGTTGTTGTTGACGCTAACAGGTGCTAACTGGCTAATTCTGTTAGCAGTTGTTGAAAGGCAGGAGACGTGTGATTGGCTGAAAAGGGACATTATGAAATAAAGAGTGCTGTGAAATAAAATGTGGCAAAAGCAGACTCATGAAAAAGGGCATTTTTAAAGAAAATTAGCTGAGTTTTAATATTTACTTTTTATATTTTCCACAGTTTATTCATGTGATTATTTATTTTATAAATTTAAATTTAAGTATTTAAATAGAACACTTTGGAGCGCCATAATAAACATGAATTACTGTATTTTTGTGTAAATTTGGTGTTAATTACTGTTCATCCGACAGTCCATAATGCTTTTAACAATATATACCTCACATTTATTTTCCTATGCCTGTCTGGCTGTACTCCATTACATTAGATGCCATTTTGGCTGTGTTTGCAGGTGACACCTCTTGCAGTAGGTGTGAGCTCCTTTGCTGCTGCAAGCTTTGACAGATGGATCTATGTGATCGGTGGCGGGCCCAATGGAAAGTTGGCGACTGATAAGGTTCAGTGCTGGGAACCTGGGACGGACTGCTGGGAGCTGCGGGCGCCCATTCCCATCGAAACCAAATGCACTAATGCGGTCACATTCAAGAACTGCATCTATATAGCTGGTGAGTAAGTTGGCAGTTACTCAAACACTGAAGTATTTGTACTTTACATTGGTCTTTTCATGTCACTCATCTTTATACTTCTACTCCACTACAATTTAGGGAAATATTGTACTTTTTACTACACTACATTTATTTGCTTGTTCATGCATTGGTATGTAATTATGAAATTACTCAGCAGTATGCACTATTTAAACTTTGTTTCACCTTGACCAACTAAAACAGTGAAATGCTACTTACACAACTGTGTAATAAGGGACATTTTTCTGTATTATTAGTAATTTTGTTTTATATATTTTGAACATATTTTGCTAATATGTTTATACTTAAATAGCAGTGTTATAGTATTTTTATAATTGAATTATTGCTGTTTTTACTTGAGTAAAGAAGAAGAAGAAGAAGAAGAAGATCTACCTTTATTAGTCCCACAATGGGGAAATTCAATTTACACTCTGTTAAACTCATACATGGTACATGCAGACCTGAAACACACATACATGCATTAATGGAGAGATGTCAGAGTGAGGGGGTTTTTGCTCACAAGAGCCCCGAGAAGTGGGGGGTTGGTGTTTGGGGGGGCAGGGGAAAGGTAAACTGGCACCTCTCCAGCTACCAGTTCACACTCAGTTTTTGGTCCATGTCGGGACTTGAACCGGTGACCCTCCGGTTCCCAAGCCAACTCCCTACAGACTGAGCTACTGCCGCCCCCAAATTGTGGCTTTAAATCTAGATTATATGTATATGCGGACCTGTCATCAATAATAAATACAAAGAACTTCATTCCAAAATGAGATGACCACAATTTGTAGTAGTGTATACACTAACTCTTAAAGAATGATTGTTAGCATTAAGATAGGCACACAATATGAACAGGTGAAAACATGCACAAATAGTCATTCTTTTTCAAGAAGGCCATGTGTGTCTGATTAATTATGTAAGAAATGGATGTGCAAATGTATGTATATATACTGTATATATATTTATGAACTTTAATGTGGTTTCTGTGTCTGCTCCCAGGTGGTGCCATGCACGCCATGTACTGCTACTCACCTCTGTCAGACTCCTGGTCCCTCGTGACCCGTCTGGGAGAGAGGGCGAGCTGTGCCATCGCTGCCTGTAACAACAAACTCTTCATCACCGGAGGACGAGACAACAAGAACCAAGTCATCTCCACAGTGATGTGCTGGGACGTGGACCAAGGGGTGTTGACCGAGGAGTGTGTGTTACCTCTGGGAGTGTCGCACCACGGCAGTGTGACACTCATGAAGTCCTACACACACATACACAGAATAGCAGAGTGCCAGTGACAGACTTCTGGGAATGGGACATGGAGAGGAACACAAGGAAAAAGGAGATCATTTAAAGTGTACATTACTGTTCGTTTTATGTCAATTTATGCCACTCTGAAATCACTGTCTAACCTATCTAACAGGATAATGTTATGTAACAGCAGCAATTGTTGAAACCTGATTTAATACTGATAAAAATATAATGTGCAACAACGATAGATGACTTTTAATACCAAGAGTTTCATGGCTTTAACATAAAGATTGCAGAAACATGCAAGCTGCAGACAGAATGGAGCAATATTTATATAGAATAAATATTAATTACTAAAAACATGCACATCAGTAAGAGGTGTGCCTTTTGTTTAGAAACCAAACATAGCCCTGTAGTATCTGCTCGTTTTGCAATTCACAAGTACAAAGTCTGATAGTGTTTGTCTCTCCCTGTCAACCCTGCCATCTAGTGGTCAATATAACTCAGAGGTTTGTTTTATTCAAACAAAAACCAAATGATGGATTGTTTTATCTGCACACTGCAAACGTGTTTTAAACATTACAGACCTTTGTGTGAAACAAATCACTGACAATACTTGTTTTATATATGAGACACACCTATAGGCCTATAGGCTATTTTTTCCTAATCACTGCTGCTTCCACTGAATTCCTGAAACACCTACAGTCCCGCACAACCGGATGCAAAACAAAAAAAACAGGTTCAACGGTCATTTGTCAAACAAATCAGTGGAACTTCCGGTATGTTTTCAAACTAAAACGCACTGACGTGAAGGTGACAAGTCCAGCAACAAGTCATATAAAATAGTGAAATCAAAAATGCTTATGTGGAGTAATATATTGAACTGAAACGGATGGGTTTTTACTGGTCATCTCAATCCTGTTGGGAAAATGAGGAAACTTTCTTAGAATATGGTGACAGCTCCAAACAATTAAGCCCTTTAGTTCAGATTACTCAATGGCATGGGCCGGATACCGATTCTGTAGGAGTACATTTACCAAAAAGAAGCTTATTCAAGTGGCTAATAGTATATAGCTTTTAGGCTTAAAACAAGACAGTATACTTTCAGTTTACTTTTTATATACTTAAAGATATACTCAACAAAGGTATACATAAATAAAATGGCACACGCTGACAAATATACAGAAAAGTCCAAGTACACTTGGCTTACACAGACAAGTATACAGAAAAGTCTAAGTACACTTTTTATACTGACAAGTATACAGAAAAGTCTAAGTACACTTGGCTCATACTGACAGGTATAGAGAAAAGTCTAAGTGTACTTTGCTCATCCTGACAACTTTACAGAAAAGTCCAAGTATGCTTGGCTTATACTGACAGGTATAAAGAAAAGCCCAAGTACACTTTGCTCACACTGACAAATATGCTGAGAAATCTCAGTATACTCGGCTCATACGGACAAGTATACAGAAAAGCCTATGTACATTTGGCTTATACTGACAAGTATACAGAAAAGTCTAACTGTACTATGCTCATCCTGATAAGTATATAGAAAAGGCCAAGTACACTTGGCTCATAATGACAAGAACAGAACAGTCCAAGTATACTTTGCTTATACTGACATGTATATATAAAAGTCTAAGCACACTTAGCTCATGACAAGTATACAGAAAGTATACTTGGCTTATAGGCCTACTTGCTCTTAATCGTTTGATCGAGATATGCTTCAGGAAAGTATAATTAAGTATTATTGCCTTATAGGCCTACACTTGGCTTATAGTTGTGCTTATTGATAGAGTAGCTTATTAAAATATGTGGGCATGAACATGTAGCCTCACCTACTAATAGAAAGAAAGAAAGAAAGATATTCCTTTATTAGTCCCACAGTGGGGAAATTCAGTTTTACACTCTGTTGTTCACAGTACACAGTACATAGTACATATACATGTCAATGGAGAGATGTCAGAGTGAAGGGGCTGCTCCTGACAAGCGCCCAGAGCAGTTGGGGGTTTGGTGCCTTGCTCAGGGGCACCTTGGCAGTGCCCAAGAGGTAAACTGGCACCTCTCCAGCAACCAGTTGGTCTTGGTCCATGGGGGATCTGAACCCTGGTCCTCCACATCCTAACCCAAATCCTTACGGACTGAGCTACTGCCGCCCCCAACAATGTATAAATAATAATGTATAATAATAATGTAAAATAGTATAATTTTTTTTTTTTTAATTTAAGTGTTTATAGACATAGGCCTACAGCATTTGATTTATTCATTTACAAGCTTCCAAGTCCAGTGTCATTATTAGTTGATGTGTATATATGGTGGAACTTATTGTGAAGGTCAGGTGTTTCAAGACACCGGAAACTCTCAGCTACGACCTGATCCCCTCAGGCCACGCCCACATGAAACCTCGCCCCCTCGGTAACACCTATTGAGTTATCTTCGCAGGTACTCTCGAGAGTTTTGTTTCAAACCTGTCCCAACTTGTTCGAGGACAAATAACTCATGAAACTGTCGACTTACCAAATCGGGAAGGACGACAGTTAACCTGTTTATCCCTGCAACACCTGCCGCGAAGTGAAAGTCAATGTGAGACGGCGGCTGAACAAGTGGTTACTCTGCTCCTCTGACATGGCTCGTCGTTATTTCCTGGCCTGTTTCATTGTAACCGTGTGCCTAGGTGAGTTTGTCTGTGGACCATGACTGTGATGTATTTCAGCTTTGCGCTTTTGTGTTGACAACTTGACGTGAAATAAGACAGGACAAGGCAGGGACAAGTTAATGATTTATCTAGAGTCGAGCTGCTACAATAGTTTAATATCTCACTGCAGGTAACCTCATAATCATGTCCTGGTGGTACAGGCTACATCAGCATTGACCTAATTCATTTGATAAAAAAAATAAAAATAACTAATACAGTTGTAAGGTATAATATGCAGGAATTATATATACAGTATTATGCATACATAGTTATAACTAATGTAAACAAGTGTATTTATTGATATTCCCCTCAGAAGCAATGCTGTATTCCTACATTAGGCTATAATACATACACACATACAGTATATATGATAAAAATATATATTAGAAACAGCTCTGTCTAATGCTGGTCAGTACACCACTAACTAAATTTGTATATATATAGAAATAGAAATGAATAAATAATCTTTGGTTAAGAATAAAAAAAAAAAAAAGAGTACAGATGCACCTAATAAATCAGCTGTATGTGCCATCATACCCTTCAACATTACAAAATATTTTTAACACGCCATGATGCATGTTTCTGTGTTTTTATTTTCTGTACCTAGTTGCTGGACAGTCTCCAGAATATGCACTCAAGGGGGGAAAGTTGATTTTGACGCCTGGCATCGCTGGACAGCCTGATGGGATACTGTGGAAACATAACGGCAACAAAGTGGTGGAGTTTAATGGCAAGGAGGAACAGGTGTACAGCTCATATGACAACAGGATCACTCTTGACTGGGTTTCTGCCGAACTCCATATCGCCGACCTCAGATTTGAAGACAGCGGACGCTATGAGTTGGAAGTAGACATGAACAAAAGGTTCCATCGTTTTGATTATGACTTGAAGGTCATAGGTACGTTTTTTTTTTTGTTGTTTTTTTTTACTTTTTTATCAAAGTGGTTATATGTACTTAACCAAAACAAAGCTACCTGCATTCTGTAGCTGGCATATAGATGTAAAATAGCTGGTTGATGTGTTGCTATAGCAACTCCATGTCCTTAAATGACTTTAAAATAAAAACCCAACACCAAAAAAAAAGACAGCCTAAATCCTGTTGGCTCGTTGACTGTACCACTGCCCCCAGCAGTAAGAAATCTTTGTTTTAATGCTTTACAACTTTGCATTAGTGGATTTTCTTACATTTGACACTGATCAACAGAAAAATGGTCAAACTAGGCAGCATTGATCAAATATGAATCAATATTCTGTTACTATGATGCCTATTTCTCGCTTCCGGTGTTTTCCGAGAGGTGTCGAATAAATGTTCGTCAGTTAAATGTCGATCTGGGTTTAGATGGGGATTTGTCGTCTCAAGAGTGATTTTGTTTCTGTTTCTCTTTCAGCAAATAGTATTTGCCCATCAGCCTAACTGAGCCTAACATTAAATGACTTAATAGTTGATATATTTGCTTTGGATTTTATGACGGCCTTGGTATCAGTTGAGACTTTACTCTCCGGAAAATATCGGTTGTTTATCCAAACAGCTGGAGGAAATATACTAGTGATGGGTCGGTCGCGCTCTTAGAGTCGGCTCTTAGAAGTGAACGACGGGAGCCGGCTCCTCATTGGGAGCCGTGTTTTTTTTTCTCTCTCTCTCTCTCTCTCACTTTTTTTTTTCCTCGCGCCGCACGTAATTGGTCGATATGTGTTTGAGCCTGTGTGTGCTAAAGCCCACAGAGAGAGAGAGAGAGAGAGAGAGAGAGAGCGAGAAGTAGGGAGGGAGAGAGAGAGAGAGAGAGACGGGGACAACAAGAAGAGACAACATGGACACATTAGGAAGGTAGAGTAAAGAAAATGAGGGACTCCAGGACCATTTCAATTTTACTGACAATAAAAGGCAGAGTGTAGAGTCTGCAGGAATATCATATAGAGCCACAAACAACCTGCACAGGTAAACAACCTGAGAACAGTCCACCAATCAGAGCAATGGGAAGATAAAACAGTCAGTTGAGTGTGATATTAATGAAGGTGCCAGTGTGTCTACTGCAACTGTTGCTGCTGCTGCTGCTTGTAGTAGTAGTAGTAGTAGTATCTACAGCATCATGCTGTTCACCACCACAACTACCTAAACCAACCCAGAGCTCTATGAGACAGTTTGTGCAGAAGTTTGTGACCCCAGAAAGACACAACTCAGTTGATGAAGAACTTGCAAAAATGATTGCACTTGATTTCCATCCATTTTCAGCTGTGGATGATAAAGGATTCAGGAAGTTTATTCATGCACTGAATCCAATTTATGTAATTCCAAGCAGGAAAACAAAAATCATCCCAGGCCTATATGACAGAGAACGTGCATCCACTGCAAGAGAGGGTTAAAAAAATCCACAGCAGCATCCTTCTTGTCAGTTACGTGTCACTTTATTGAAAATTATAAAATGGTGGTCTGTCTTCTGGATGGTTTTGAGTTCAGTGACAGACACACTTCTGAGAACTGAGCAGAAGAGCTGCTCAAAGTGGCCAAAGAGTGGGATGCTGTATTACTGACAATGCAGCCAACATAACAATTACATTAGTCATTCATTTTGTGCATAATTTTATATTGTTGTTGATAATAAATTAATTAAAGCAACAAAATAACCTGAAGAGCCGTTTGGGAGCCGAAAGAGCCGGCTCTTTTTAGTGAACTGAGCCGAAAGAGCCGGTTCTCTGAAAAGAGCCGGAATTCCCATCACTAGCGTTGAAGTAGAAATTACTGCGATTTTCTTCTCTTCTTTCTCTAAAATGTTTCCTTTTTTAAAAGGAACCTAAAAACAACAAGTGCCATTTTGGACAATGAAGACTTGTTTGAATTGGAATTAATTGCAGTAATAACATCTATGCCACTGTAGCTGTTATATTCATTTTATACAGTATGTTCTATTTGTTTCTTTCATATACCTTTTGTGCATAATTATCAAATGTTTCAGTATTGTTATTTATAGTTTATCATGTTTAAAATTGTGTTTTTATATAAGCATAATGTAACAGTAGAATCATTTAGTAATTTATTTGTTCATTGATGTGTTCCTCAAGACAAAGTCGCCAAACCCACCATATCCTGTGAGATCAACAACTGCAGCAACTGTAACTCATCTGCAAAGCTGGTGTGCTCTTCAGAGCCCAGACGGCCGCAGTCCTTAACGAAAGTTGAGTGGAGATCACATGGAAAAGTGAAGCCGGGCCCAAACTTAACAATACCTCTGGGGGACGAACATGATGATGAAGTATACAGTTGTAGTGTGAGCAACCCTCTGAGTAATGAAACAGCTACATTCACCGCAAAGGATTGCTACCAAGGTATCAGCTGTATGCTCATTGATCATTGTGGATTTGTCATTTTAAGCAAATGTTCCTTTAGAAGCTAATATATGTAGATGTTCTTACAATTAACCCATCATTAGTCACAGGTTTCATTACAGTAACAAATACCTGCACTGCTGCATTAACAATGACAAAAAGATAAAACATGTGTTTCTTTCACATAATCCATAATAATGACACAAATGTCATAGTATATCACTTTTACAAAAACAGTCTCTCAGTGATTTACAAAGTAAATTTATCCTTAAGAGAAACAACAGAGTTCATGTTCAAAATCAAGCCCGATATGTTCAGTGTTAAGGTACAACATATGAATTTTGTTTTAGTAATTTAATGATAAGATGGTCTAAGTTTGACTTTTGTGTTTCTGTACAGACAAATGTTCATCTGCAGCACTGATTGCCAGCCTGGTCATCATCTTTGTAATTATACTCCTTGTTGGTCTTGGCATACTGTTCTGCAAACTACGTCATAAAGGTAACGATTAGAAAACAAACAAACAAATGCACCTTAACCAGAATGTGATCCCAAAATTTGTTTTTCAGCAACTGAGTATTAGTTGATACAGTATATAGACACTCCGAACAGTTGAATATCATAAGTTTTATATGGTGCAAGCTTGTCATTTGGAGATTAAAGGTTCCAACAGTATGTATGTATAGAGAGCCAGGTATATGCAGTATTATCGAACAGTTGTTTTAGTTAATGCATGAAACTGAAACATAACATTTCTTTCTCTCTGTCACCCTCCTGGTTCCAGCATGTTTTGCAAAAAGGTTTTTGGAAACACGCTCACCACCTGGTACAACAGAAGGTGAGATATTGTTTGTATGCTTGAACCAGCAAATGTTTAGCTTTTTTCCCCTCAAATGACCAAGAACATAAATACGTTATCAAAATGTTATTTTTAATAGATTAATCCTATTATGTGCTAGACTATTGAGCACCAATTGTGTATGTGGTGTTTTCCTTTTATTTCTGATGACCAGGTTTTGCATATTGATTTTATCACTTGTAGCTCTAAAAATTAAGGGTGCAGCAGTTTCATTTGGCTGGTGGCGACGGCTCATTGTGTTGTAGATAAGAGCTAGAAAACACAGCACACATTTCCAAAGCAGCACCATCCTTTAATTTAAATGGACTAAATAATAGAGCATGATTAGAAATGTTTAATGATTTGCATCTGGATCCAGATCTCCATCAGAAACAGTGATAAATCTTAGGATACATATGAGGGTAGAGCAGGTCATCCACCAATTGGAAGGTCAGTGGTTCAATGCCTGGCTGTGTGTCCTTGAGCAAAACACTTAACCCCATGTTGCTCCAGAAGGCTTAGCCATCGGGGTGTGAATGAGTATTTAGATTAGAACCCAGGTTCAATTTTAAAGCCAGAAGATACTGGTGTCAAAAAAAAACCCCCAAAACAAAGGAATCCACTGGTACCAATCATGTCATACTAACTTGTTGCAAAGGACTTTAAAACACTAAATTTGTGCTAAATTTTGGAGAGGAAAAAAAAAAATTGCTGGTTCTATTGGTACCCATGAGTCTCCCCTTTACAGACATGTCCACTTCATGATAATCAATGTAGTTTGGGGCAAGTTATAGTCAAGTCAGCACACTGACAGCTTTTCTCTTAGTTTGCCACATAATGATTTTAGCATACTTTTTATATGCTAAATGCAGAACCTGTGAGGTACTGTACTGGACAATAGTCATTGGTTTGTGTCAAATGATTTCCATCAATAAATATACAAACATTTGCATAAACCAAGCATATTTGTCCACTCCTATGTTGATAAGAGTATTAAATACTTGACAGAGCTCCCTTTAAAAAAAAGTTTATTTTGAACAGAAAAGTGTGCAATTAAATATTTGCATTAACTGACAGCCATTTTGACGCAGTTCATGGTTCTCAGCTTGTTATTAACATCACAATGCTCTTTAATGGACTGTATTTTACTCAACAGTCTATATCATCCAAGATCCCTTTTGACCTTGTTCTTTCTGGTGAGTTACATTATACTCTGTATTTCTGTTTCAGGGTCAGATAACAACGCTCAGGACGATGTAAATAGGCCACTTTTTGACAGAGTGACCACACTTCCGTCTACTCGGCCACTTCGCCAGTTTGCCCAAGGTAACATGGAATTAATGACAAGACAGATTCAGACTTTGGTGCTATAAAAGGCTATAACAGTAGCAAAACCTGGGTTTAAAACAAAACAGTATGTCTGTTAAGCTGACCAACTTGGCGAGGGCTGGAGACGTTTAGACATTGAATGTGAGGGAACCAAAGTCAGGGACAGAGAGCCAGGAAAATCCACCAAAAAAAGACATTTATTTCAGATGAACTTCCCTTTTATCGTCATCATCAAATGGTGTATCTGCATTAATACACAAAACAGTGAGAGGCATAACATGAACAATACTGCACATGCATTAACTCATTGTAATCGTAATTCACTGAGCCAGATAATTTCTACACATGGCATTAGCACAGTGATAAACCTTAAAGAATAACTCACTTTAGATGCACTTGATGAAGCCAGGGGAGCAGATCTGGCTGGTGACAGGTCAAACAGAGAAATGCTCTTCCTCCTCCTAGTTATAGCAGCACAGATTGAGCTCACCTGTACCTCGTTGTCCAGGATCAGCACCAGGTGAGCTTGTGGCTCCTCTCTGAGCTCATCAGACGACAGACATGAAACACTTTCTAACAATTTCTAACAATGGTGAAAGAACATTTTGCATTATGATATTTCTCTCTGATTTGTTATTATTTACAAAGCAAATTTTCTATTGTATGCTTCAGCCAAATAATTTAAAGGCAGTTATATTGAAATAATAAGCTTGTTCGAGATGAACTGCATCTCACCTAGAAAGTAGATGAGATCAGGCGGCAGCAGGGGGCGGTGACAGGAAGCTGTGGTAAAGTCGGACAGTTTCCAGCTGTTTCGAGCAGCCTTCAGAGAATTTACAGGAAGTCACAGAAAAAGTTACATCCTGTTAGATCCAATCTGAAGGCTACTTTAGTTTTCAGACCACGTTGGGTTTTATTCATAATTTGTTTGTAATTATAATGTAGAAATGTGTGTATATATCTGGCATTGAATTCTATCCTTTATTTTTTGTCTTCCTTGTAAAACACTTTGTAATGAGCACTCATTTTGTGATTATAAATAACCTTCATTATAATCATTTTTATTAACAACCACACAAGATATATTTGTTCACAGATGAAACCTTCATTGCACAGCTGGAGACTAATATCCTACAATATAGTGTTAAATATTACAATACTAAAGGTGCCATCAAATGGAACTCGCGTTTAGGAGATGGGCTCAAGTGGTTAATTTGTTTAGAACACTGCAGCTAAGTAACGGCAGTATTAACGAGTCTAGAAGCCGCAGAGGTTAACAGTTTAGCAAGCTTGGAAGTGGGTAACATAATGAAGGAAATGCAAAGACGTAATGATGGAGGAGAAAGATGAGGTTGTTGAGAATATCACCATTTTCCTCAGACATATTATAAAATTACCAAGAAAGACAATATATGACTAGACTTACAATGTTGTGTACAGTATTGATTTATTATGCACCAATAAATGAACTTCCATGGGCTCCACCATTTTTCACAACGTCAACAAACACGTCGTGAACTCTGAGATTTTAGAAACTTTTTCACTTACAAGGTTGTGAATACGACATGACAGGGCCGTTCATATGGGCTCAACTCGTAAACACGGTAAACATGGTAAACACGACCCCATTTGAAGGCACCAAAACAACACATGGTTTTTTCAAACTAACAGCCAATCAGCTCTTTGATCAGGTGACAGCCAGGCATTTCCCATAATGCCCTGGGTCTTGCAGTCAGTGGAGAGCAACTACCACATCTGGCTCTAAAAACTGCGGCTGCCTCGATCTCGTGAGGTTATCGTTGCCCACGTGTGCATGATGTCAGAGCAAGTCGGCTTCAAGTCGGACACAAATCTAATTCTCATGCACTGCGCGGTGATCAACGATGATCGATTGTGTGCAGGCCTGGTTCATCTCAGTCGAGCCTAATAGAGAGGAGACATCCCGTCCCCTCTGGTGGACCATATTTTGGAAAAAATATTAATGGTAGTGAAGGGTGAGAGACAAATATTTTTTTTTTATCCTGTTTGAATTGCGCCATGGATCATACATATGTTTGTCAGTTTAAAACATAATTTTGCAAGTCAAGAAAGTCACTGTGAAAATGTGTAGTCAGAAAGTCTACCTCGCTAAAGCTACGATGCCAGTGTGTTTCTACTGGGATGTACTCACACCAGCAACAGGTCTCGCTTGTTCTTTCTCTTCCCAGCTGATAAAACTCATCGGTCAGATAACATTTCATCTGTGTGCAGAACATAGCTAAGTTAGCTAGTGTTGGGGACGAATATTGTGTGAGATATGAGATGTAGTTCACTGAGCGGTTACACACAAAACTAAATGATACTACGACAAACTGTGACTTTGTTGACTTGCAAAATTTTCTTTTAAATTGACAAACATCATATATTGTATGTGATTCATCACACAATTCAAATGGGATCGAAAAAAATATTTGTCTCTCACCGCCTCTCTATTGGATTTAGTAAGGATAATAAAAAATAATCGTGTTTTGCCTTCTATGGTTTACATACATATAGATGACTTGTGCTTATAGTTTTACGTTGGTGGGTATATTGTATACAGTACAACAGAGTGATGGAACTGATGTCATTTCAGGGAATTTTGCGTCACAAATTCAAATTGATTGAAACTTATAGACTGAACCAGTAGGTATTATTTGATTAATTCCCATCTTTTTTTGTATTGCATGTGATATGGATAAACAAGAGGAGGAACCACTGAACGGCAGAAGCTCTGGTAGGAAGTGGAAAAAAAATGCGTATTGAAAATAAAACAGATATCTTCCCACTTTTATGGCTTACATACTGTACATATCCATGACTTGTGCTTATAATTTTACTTTTTCTAAATTGATTGAAACTATTATGGACTGAACCAGGAAGCGTTCTTTGTTTAATTTATTTTTATTTTTTTTTACTATAGCATGTGACATGGAAATACAAGATGAGATGTCACGAAAAGGTTATATTTACACACATTGTTTGTTATCACTTACATTGTACATACTATAGTAGAAGGAGTGCTATAATTTGTGTGCCATTCACTCGTTCCAGGGCATGTCAAACAGTGTTCACTGAACAATAATATAGAAAAAGAAGAGGAAAAGTATAGATTCATTACTAGAATACATTTTTTTAATCAACAAATTTACTAATCAATGCATTGTTTCAATACTACTTGTTAACATCACACATCGCTCTTTTTTTTTTTTTACTCTCATTTTCTAAGACTGCCTCTGTGTGGTTTAATCTCTGAAAGCATTTTTTTCTTCAATTTGTGTTTCCGGTTTAGAAAATCACACAGAAGAGCATCAGAGAACTGCTTCCCTTCCTTCCCTTCCGCCTAGCGAGTCCCCTTCTCCTCCGGATCGGAGTAATCCTGCTAGTAATGACGACGGTGATGCCGATGCAGACCAGCACAGAGAGCCTGCAGAGGGAGAAGTCCCACAGTACGACCCCTCAGACTCTGAGAGGTCAAATGAACCAGAACTGAACGATGTGTCGGACAGTTTAAGTGAGGACGTGCAGCCTGGTCTGGAAATGTCCAGCACCCCTAAACAGCCAGGTTTGGAAACTACAGATTCTGAGCTTGACATCGGCAACTCTAAAAAAATCATAGAACACGTCAAATAAAGTGTAATTTTAGGTAGTTTTTATCACACTGATGTATGGTCAAGTGTCCATTTAAAGTTTGCTTTTAAGTCGTTACTTGATGTTATACTAAGGGGGTGAGACGTCATGATTGACAGCTGTGAGTCTCTCTCTCAAGCTGCATCCGTGTTCGGCTCGCGATTGGTTCAGGTGGTTGGCCTCGCTACCACGGCTCCGCCGCCCAATCACTACTGTGATGGTTCCAAATGATGGCAGGTCCCGTGTCCGGGACAGTTTGGCCTCACTTTTGTACAGTGGGAGTAAGTGGACACGAGTCGCCCTTCTATGCATATAGTCTATTTATCTGACACACAAGACAAAGGATGCAGCAGTTTCATTAATTGCTTATTAATTGCTATGATTTCGACAGATAAGAAAAAAAACATTTCAGTATTTCCTTGCTCATAGAAGAAAAACTGACCTTGACCAATCATCACCCTTTTAATGACCACAGCATTTCTTAATTTTGATGGTTCAAACTGAAGCATATGTTAAAAGCTATATTTGATTTACATTGCTTGTTTTAACGTATCCCTAAGGGACTTGGGGAAATGGCTTTTTAGCTGCTATTTTTTAAACCTCCATGGAGTAAGACCGATTGATTTTAAACCGTAAGCCTGCCTCTGAACAATTTAATCCTTTGGCAAATCCTAAACAGCCAGGTGCATATTTTATGAATTTCTTTAAACTCTTCTTGCCGTCTGTTTCAGAGCCAGTGAAGGAGGCAGATGAGGATGAAAAACCTCCAGCTCCTGAAAATTCTGCTGCTCAGCCACATTCCCTCATGTCCAAAAGCTCTCCAAATATGGCACCTGAGGACATTATTGGTCAACACGAGGAAGACGCAGAAGTCACTGGAAGAGCTGCAGACAAAAATGTAAGAGAATCTGACACATTAGTCGAAGAGGAAAGAAATGAATCGGACGACTCCAACGAGGACGTACTGTCGTCCACCGTTACTGAACAGAGGGTCAAGTCCAATATTGCCTGATACGAACTCACAGGAAGAAACACACACAAACAAAGACAACCAGCAACAAACAGTCAAACCAGTTTCTGAAGATGAAGATGAAACAGACGAAGACGAAGAGGATCTGTATTTAGCCGCCTCCCAGCAACCTCAGAGACCCACACCAACAAAACCAGACAACAGGAACAGCGACACCTTTCAAGAGTCGCCAGACGCTGCACATGCAGACTCAGATCAAGAAGAAGAAGAAGAGCACAAGCCCAGCCGTGACTCAGATGAGTCTGACGGACAGTCAGATAAAGGCGAGGGTGGAACTGGTGAAGGTAAAAATGAGGTCCAGTGGGGCCTAAAAGAAGAAAAGCTAGGCAATGAGAGCCTTAGTGAGGATAAAGAAGGACAAAAGAAAGATGAAGTTGTTGCATAGGCCTCCGTGCAACTTGGCAAAGTAAAGCAGATAGTGAAAGAAAAGCTGTAAATACAACACAGCAGACGGCAAAGAGAATAAGATTAACAGAAAGATGTAAAGGCAGAGTTAAAAAGAGTACAGAAGGATTTCACAACAGTCCAAATGCAGAGAAATATTCACTGTGGAGTTGCAGGAAAATTATGGTGAGCTGGACATACAGTAAAAGATAAAACAATTACCTAATTTAAAAACAGGACAGTTTTGAGGTCTTCTGTTTTTTAGTGTAATATGATATAAAAAATCTCATTGAAGCCAGTAAAAAAATACAACAGTGATGGCATCTTATACACCATGAAATAGTCTCGGGGAGCTGGCATGCACCTGAAATGACTATAGAAATGGCAGTTTGTAGGAAATGCAGAGTACCAGAAGTTAAACTCACAGAAAAAGACTTCCCCGGTCCTCTTGCTTTTAACTTTATTGCTACTTTTAATATTATTCATGAAATGTGTTTGACTAACAGCTCCATTTTAAAGTTGTATTTTTTAATTGTTTGTCTATTTTTTTGGGTTAGGGTTAGGGTTTATTGAATCAAGCTATTTTAAATAAGAATGTATATGTTTAACTAATTAATTTAACAGCATAAATATTAGTGTCATATTGTGTCCTTACTCACAAGGAAGACTTTGTGGTGCAATAGAAGTAATGATAGATGATAGAAGTATAGCTCAGGGTATAGTTGTCATTGTTGATTATTCATTAATGACGTGTGATTTCCATGCTTGACACTACAGCTAGATTGTATTTTGTCTTCCTTTTTCTTGCCGCAGTGTTTGCTGATGATGGATGTTTCATTGCACTGATTTAGTAAAGGCAATGCCAATGTGAGTAGTTTATTTCCAGTTTCTTCTCTTTGTTTGGTGATAAAAGTTTGGATTGCACTGTTTTTTAATGAACTATTGTAGGGATAGCACCAGAATATTTAGTATTAAAGGTTGCAGAAGTACCTTTTAGAGGAAATGGTTGCTGAAATGATGAAATAAGAGAAAAATGAAGTAACAAACTGATGGTGTGTCTGACAGCTTAGCACAGCATATTTATGACCAACACAAAACAAACTGAGGCGGCATGATATTGGTTGGTAACTGTAAGAATGTGTCTGTGTCAATAGGGGGCAGTGTTTATCAGCTCTTCCTCTCCTCATGAACTGAGTTTTAGAAATTAGAAATGTTTTTTTATAACCCTTAATGCAGAGTTGAAGGACATCCTCAGTTATAGAAGCAAGCTTAACAAAACACAGTTGAAAGATATGACGCTCAAATGTGGCTTTACACTAATTTATTGCAGAATATTTCTCTAAAGTTTTAAGTGTACAGATATGTTACTTTGAGTTCAGTGCTGTGGGTGTATGAGGAGCTGTAGAAACGCAGTGTGTAGGAGGGCGAAGGAAAGGTGAATTTAGTGAAAAGCTGCCTCAGTGAACCAACACTCAAACCAACTATGATGTATCTGCATGAAAAGCAGGTTCACCCACTGCTGGATGACGGGCTGGTGTAGATTTCTAAAGGTACACTGGCTGGGCCATGTGAGAAAGTCATGCATGATTAGTTTAACCTCTGAGTCACAGAGAAGTCTGTGATCTGCTACCACCTGACCCGTGGGTTCAGGGCACAGGCAGAGAATGAACACTATCGTATTTCTGTGGTCACGACAAATACCAAGGGGATATTAGAGTATTGAATTATTTGTGAGGATCCTCATACGACGCGGTTCACAATATGGTTTCACTGAGACGTTGCTGTTGTGTTGATGGCAGCAGTCAAGCTCACATCCTGGTCTTCCTGTCTGGTGGAGCAGCAGTTTCACCTTCGCCTACTTATTTTTTTTATAACTTAACCATCTTTTTTCTGGGATGATTGTTCCAGCAAAGTAGAGCTGGACAATAAATCAATATTATGTTGTTATCAAATGGTCAAACTGGGCAGCGCTGATATCTGTTATACTGTTTCTCGCTTCAAATGTTTACAGAAACGTCTTGTAGTGTGCTGTTCAGCTGTAAAATGAGAAAGTTTGTGACCAGACAGCCACGTTGAGATCGGTTGAGGAAACACCAAGTACCACCCACCAGCCGGAGCACAGCCAATAAGAACACTCAACAGGAACTAACTCTCTCCGAAATGTCCTGTGATTGGTCAAAGTCTTCCCGTCACAAGCTAGATTTTTAAAAGCCATGCTTTTAATTTAACCATGCCAGTCTAGTTTTTCTCAAAACACTTCAGTCACAATATGCTGAAAGGTTATTATGTATTTTTATAGTGTGATGCCAAAAACATTCTTCCTACTGCAGGTTTAAGTTTCTTTTCTTGGTTTTAAAGGCTGCACTACAGGAATGTAATTTTCCAAACATACCAGACTGTTATAGCTGTTCTATCATTTGCCTTTACCCACTTAGTCATTATATCCACATTACTGATGATTATTTATCAAAAACATCATGCCTAAATATTTTGTGAAAGCTTCAATACTCAACCAATATCGTCGCAATATCGATATTGAGGTAGTTGGTCCAAAAAATTATGATATTTCATTTTCTGCATATTGCCCAGCCCTACACCAAAGAGGCTTTAAAAAAAACAACAACATACCAACGGAGTGCCAGTCTGACTGGCCAGGGAATGCAAAAAAAGTAATGCCCCATTACACTTTTCCTCTCAGATTGTTTAGCTTCTTTTTTTGGCCTTGTTGCAATAGGAGAGGAGGAAAAACAGGGGAATGGGCCACCCTCCAGAACTGCCTTTTATACCAGGTTGATTAGCATGCTGGGTTGTTTAAATTGCCTCCTGGAGGGTTGACGTGAAATCGAACAATATCCTCTGGCTTTAGAGACTAGCCCCATAGCTTCTCATTTATTTTTATGCAGAGTTAGGACAGACCTTGGCACTGCTCCGCTGAGGAAGCTGAGCCTGGGGAGGCCAGGTCTGGGGTAGGTCAGGACAAATCAATTAATATCGTCTCTATAAAAGTTCTCGGCTCTTTCTGGGCCGCGCTTTAACTGTGACAGTGCAACCAGGGTACACACCATCGTTATGTGGATATATTGTTAAGTGTGGTTGAGATATTATAATGAAATAATATCCCTTTCCTATCTCTATAAAAGACCTCTATTAAGGCATGATTTGTCTTTGGATGCTGCTTTTATGAGAGGCGATAGTAGAGCATTGTTTGTCATTGTTATTATTATACTAAACATAGTTTCCCTCTTGGGTGATGATGTTTATGACTGTATATTTGTTCCAACTCAGCCTCTATGCTTAAATGTGCCAGAGGCAGAAAGATTATTATACCCATGGCAGCAACCAACACAGTGGAAACACTTATTAATACTTATATACCTATAAATGCTACAAATGGGACAGATAAATAGGTGTAAGGTCGAAGAGAGAACAGTGTTTGACTATCCTCTCCAAACCAAAAATGATCTCAGTAGTCAAAAATAATTCAAGTAGCTACAAATGTACCTCAGCTTCTATGTGGTCTTAGTAACAGAAGCCGTGCTCTGCAGGAGGAAACCTGATCAGGACATTGCTGAGATTTATTCGGTTATCACTGTGTTATTACTCCACTAATAGGGAACTTAATTGAAGGATGTTATCTACTGTTTGGTCGTGTCTGAACAACACAGGGTCTATCAAACACGCCACTGTTGCCATGTTCATATTTGGTGACCACACTATAAACAGGGGTTATTAGACCTCCAGGCTGAACGAAGGTGTGCACAGCAGCGGCAGCCATGTTTGCATGAGTCTCACGGTGGATTCCTTGACATCAGGACAGCTAATTACAGAGTCTGAGGCATCTCCTTGTGGCCTGGCTGGATTTGGAGTTCAGTCACATCTTTGTGCCATGCAAACTTTCTCTGTCACACAACATCTTGGCAATAATTCCCCACTGAAACTTCAATTAAGTCAAAAAGTAAATATTTTCTTCTGTATGGCCAGGAAAAATCGCGGAGTATTTATATGTTTTCATTATGGTTTCCTCTTGGGCTTTTGCTTTGGAGAAGGATTTCGTCTTTGTGGCAGGGACACAGAACCTGGCCTAGTTTGAGCATTTTATCTAAAGAGTATGGGCACACGGCGAAGCATGAAACAGAGACAAACAATACTTGATGTGATTAAAAAAAAAAAACTACCTCTTCTGTCAAGCATTAGAAAACATTAGTTTGACTGTAGTAGTTTAATGTAGTTGCCTATGAAGCTGGGATCCATCACACAAGACTTCAAATGCAAATTTTGTGGGATCTTTTTTCGTCTTCCCATTTTCCACAGAAGAAATGGTTTTACAGTTTCACCTAAACAAATAGCTACTGTTCGAATGAGATAATCTTGTTCTATTTCAGTATCAACACAAACAGAGCAGGTATCTGGCACAAATGTGGTAGTTATATCACGCAAATATGCAAATATGATGGTTATATCACACAAAAATATGAAAGTGGCCCCTCTAGCTGAGGAGAAAACAGAAAAAACATTCACAACACTAGGGCGGTGTATTGACATAAATCTGGTGATATGATGCGTATCATGATATGGGGTGACGATGCAATATATTGTGATTTTGTAAACAAGGCGATGTATTGAAATTTTTTTAAATAAAATTTTATGTAAACTGTCATAGTTTAAAGAACACACCAGAAATACACATTTTTAAAATAGGCAAAAATAACACATTTATACTGCATGCAAAATACTACTTGTTTTTCGCCCCAAACTGCATGACATTAGCGTAAAGTGGGCATATCTGTACAGAGGAGACTCATGGGTATTCATAGAACCCATTTTCATTCACATATCTTACGGTCACATGCCAGAGGACCCCTGTGAAATTTGCCATGACAGTTTATCCTCGCCAAAATTTTGCGTAACTTTTTTATTAAGCCTCCTTTTCGACATCTATCTAGCTTTAAAACTCAGCCCACTACAACCTCTGAAATATCAATTAGTGGCTGTCAGATTTTAAATAGATAAATTAAAAGTCAATACAGTGTTTTGGAGAATTGATACAGTATCACCCCAACATAATATCACAATACTTGTGTTATAATATATACTCTTACACCCCTACACAACACTGCCCTGTAAAGTCTTTACACAGTACTTGTGGTAATCTATCAAACATATCAAACATGAAATAAAATGTGTCCACACTGCTAGATACATTAGACAAATAAAAATACAAAGCATGAAATAATCATCAGTTTCCTACCTGGTTCATGCACACCGAGCTCCAGCTGCACATCATCGTTTCGATCCACTCACATCGGCAATCCAAGACTCAACAATTACACAAAATGTACATCAAATAACACTGAACCTACAAATTGCTGTGTTGTGCTAAATAATCATTAAACAGCATAAAATATTCATTAATTTTCTCAGCAACAGCCAGCCAGCTCAACAAAATAACGTGAGATGTTTACTTCCTTTATTTTCCTGGAGACCTTTGACCTCTCAGAAAGCCTCTGCTTGCAGAGATGTTGAAACTATGGCCCCCTGCTGTTCAAACTTAATAGCCACAGCAGGACTGCTGTGTATATTTCTATGTATGGATTTTATCACATGGTTACAGCTATGTTATTTTTAGGGGGCTTTTTGATGCACCTCTTTGTTCCAGACTGAAATATCTCAACAACTGTTGGATGGATTGCCATGAAAATTGGTTCAGCTGTACTTACTCACGATACAAAACTAATCACATTCTAATCAGTCTCAGCTGTACTTTGTGTTTGGTACTAATTAGCAAATGTTGGCATGTTAACAGGCTAAACTAAGATTGAGAACATGGGAAATATTTACACCAGTATTGTCCCATGAGGGGGACTGCCCCTTGTTCTGACGGACCATTATTTCGAAACTCGAATAGTCCGAAATATCTGCCATTGGACCGAAAGCCCATTTTTCCAACAGCCCAAAACAAATGCTTTCTGTTCTGAAGGCCCATTGCTCCAAAATACACACTCTCCAGACAAGAAGTACATGACTAATTGTTATGCAGAATGACCTCATTAGACCGTTTCAGTTTTTTCCTGCTGGTGAATACATGACAAACCAGCCTCTTTTTACTCTTTGGTTTGGTTGGTCAGGTTTAGAGACTAGTTAGGTTTAGGGTAAGAATATCGGGGTAAATCAACCAGAGGCAGAGCAGGACGGGTCATGCCACATGGTAGGAAAAAAATAACAGTGGGAAGGTCTGTTGACATCATTTTGCATAATAGTTAGTCCTGTGCTTCTGTTCGTTGAATCAAGAGTGTGTATTTTCAGGGAAATGAGCTTTGGAATAATGGATGTTAGTTTTCGAGATAATGGGCTGTTAGACAAATGTGCTTTTGATCCAGTGGGACATTTTTTGGACTTCTGGGTTTTCAGAATAATGGGTTGTCGGAAAAATGGTGTGGCACCATTGTAAGCATGTTAGCATGCTGGCAGTAGCATTTAGCTCAAAGCCCCATTTTGCCCATACTGTAGCTACAGCCTCACAAAGCTGCTAGCATGGCTGTGGATATAAAGACCTTGCAGAGCATGGAGTCTTTTGAGACAGATGCAACAGATGGATGACACTTTGGTATCTTTGATTTACATACTAGCAATGAGCACCACTCATCATCTGGTTTCACACTCTTTTGTCTAAAACAACCAGCACCATATGATGCTATTCATCAAACATAAACTCCACACAAGTTGTTGAATGCTCTTGATGTTGCGTAGGAAGCATTGTCACAAAAGCCAATGTTTTCTATTTGCTCACATTTTTAAACTACTCCGTAACCATTTGTAATTGACTTTGGAGTGGAAAAAGTATGCATTGCCCTTTTCAGCAATTGGACATATTGCCTATATCCTTTCAGCACCATGGACAGACCGTCTCTGATCGAACCAGCAGAGGGAATCACTTTGTTTTTTGTGTTCTGTTGTCATGTGCATATGTTTCTGTAAATACTTTTCTCAACAGTCGAGGCGCTCAGTTCACAGCTTTGTCAGTTCTTTATTCGAACAAGCTGCCTGTCAACGTGTCACGCTGACGTATCGGCGCTTGTGCACTTGCAAAACCTGATACAATTCTCTCGTGGCAAAATGGAAAACACTTGCAGCGTACCGCCCGCCTCCTATTGTCTGATGGAAAGATTAAAGCCAATCCAAACAAAATTCACTCTCTTGAGCTCGGAGCTGGTCGATGGTGGGACCACCAGAGGGGAACAGCCCGCTCAGCTATGTCATCAGATCACATTATCATTGATCTCAGTCCCTCGCTCTCCTCTGTCTATCTTTGCCTTCCTGAGTCTTTCGGTGATATTTCTCATGGCTCACTGTTGTTTCTCATCTCTTGAGTGTGATAAGAAATCACCAGAATAACATTTGAGCAACTGTTTTTGTCCTGGGGTTTAAATCTAATCACCTCTAACACTTAACAACGTCTGGGACAAAATAATGTGTTGGGACTACAGCATGAGGTAATTGTTGCCAGTCTAGTGGTGTATTTCTGGCCGTTTTGTCTTCACACCAAAAGGAAGGCTTTCTGCTAAAGTCATGGAGCCTCCTGTAGTGTTTTCATTGACAGAAAGTAGTATTGTTCACAGTAATTCTGAGATAAACTCAAACACATAATTGCCGCTTTGAGTACATAACTTCACTATCAGGAAAGGCAAGAATTTTACTGCACAGCCGCTGAAATAATAATTCAATAATTTCCTATGTGATGGTGTGCCACGGGGGGTAATATCATCCCAGTTCACTCTCTCATGTCATTGCTACCTACACAGGTTAATTTAATTTACAACCAACCACACCTACACCACTAATCAATTAACATTGCATTGTTGGTTTGATTTGGAATCTGTTTATTTACTTCTAGCCTTACATTGCTTAGATGCACACATTAACACTGAAGGGTTATACATTATTATACTGTATAACATAGTCCTTGTTGGGCCAAACTATGTTATATATATATGTTATAACTATAGTTAGTGTCCATCTTGATTACTCCTTATGTGCTATTTGGTTTGGCCAAGCCCCTATATATGTGTCCTTGTGTCAGAGTGTCAGGTCAGTTTTGTTCAGTTAACACCATGTTTATTTACTGTAATAAATATAGTTATGTTGCTTTGACGGTTTTTATACACCTAGTTATTAAATTCTTGGTTTACAATGTTTTTGCTATTTTTGGGGTAAATATAAAGCCTATTTTTTTTTTCCAACAAATCCCGTTTCCTTTTTGCCTCACTGCTTGGTCCCTAACATCCCGTTCTGGGATCAATAAAGTACATCTGTCTATCTAGAAACTGAAGGTTTGACATAAAGGTCACCCACATTTAAAGTGTCTCAGTTAATTGGTTAGTCGGACTCCTCCTCACTAACCGAATAAGTCCTTACTGAACGATTAAGATCTGACCCAAAAGACAGAAATTCCATTTTGATTTGCTAATATGCTAAACAGCTATAATCTGCTTTTTAGTTAAAACACATTTCAAAATGACAAGAATTTCAGTCTTGAAAAATACTGAAAATAGCAAACACATAACTGAGTTATGTAAATGCGTTTCTTTTTGTAAAATAGATCCAGAATTTTGAGGACAATTGTGGTTGTTTAACATTTTTATGAAAATGAGATGTTACCAAAACAAGATGTACAACACTCTGCCTGGCTCTGTTGTGGTTGACGCGGAGTCTGGATATGTCCCAAATGCTCTCCATATGTCTGGCAACTCCTCTGACCCCTCTTACTTAAACATTGCCAGGGTGGATGTGATCCACGCTCGACCAACGTGAGCATCTTTACTTTATATGAGCATCACAGCAGTAAATATTAGAGTGAAACCTCACAAAGAGAGATAAAGCTACTACTGTCGCGTGTCTAAATTTGGAGTAGGTAACTGATTCAAATGTTAGTGCCAGCAGAGGACTTTTTTATGTACTCCATAATGATGCATAGGTACACTGGGGAAAAACCTCCTGCTGTTAAAGCTCACTCTGTAAGACAGAGAGTTACTGTATGTGAAAGCGAGCATTACAGCCAAATGTTATAATTCTTCATTTGTGTCTGTTCAGCTCGATGGCAGCGTGTCACTTCTGTTTCCCCGATCTGTCTGTGGCGGAATGATTCATGTGGACAGCACCACAGATTGTGCCGATGATTATCCAAAATAGCCCTGGCATGCGGCATTGTACAAGTTCATACGTGCGTAGAGAAGTGCAGGCTTAAATGTTTGTTCATATGTCTGTGTGCACATGAAACATGTTTGCTTGTGTGCACGCATTCCTGCCGTCATGTGCATGCAGTCTGGGATCTGGCAAGTTCCTCTCCGCCCATGGTGGGCCTCCCTCAGCCAGATGGATGGTCTCAGCCAGTGTCAGAGAGGTGACAGCTGGCTGGCCTGGCCTCTCCTGGCCAAGGGTCTGGATCTTGTCCTCTGACAGCTCTTGACAGCTCCTGAAGGGTGACACGTCTATACTGCTCCCCCCACCCACAAGCTTGCATCATGGAAACTCCTGCTTTACTGAGAAATGAATGATGTCTCACAGCGTGCTTTAATGAAATGTAAATGATATGAGCCACACCCTGGTGAGGTGACGCCTGTACTCAGAAGCGTTCTAGAGGAAGTAGCCACCCTACTGATGACTGAGTAATTAGGTATTTTCAGTGGCTGTAAAACATGTTTTACGGAGGAAGAGTAATAGCTGCTCCACTCCAAACTGAAACATACTGAAAATCTAAACTCATGTACCATATCAAACACCCCATTAGGTAAGCTACACAAACTGTCACAAGATCTCTCAAGTAAGTAATAAATTAGACTACTTCTTCTTACTTCACATAACACAAAACATAGCCGCTCTCCCTCCTGGCTCTCCCAGTCTTCAGTGGCTTTAACATTACAGTGGACTCGTTAGAGAGGATGGAGGCCTCCGCTGCAGCGACCTGGGGAGTGGTGCTGGAGCCGGGGACTGTGCTCGGGGACTCTGTAATGTGTGAGTCATTATTTTCAGCTTCCATGCAGCAGGCTGCAGGCTTCGGTGGGACAGAGATGGGGCTAAGCTCAAAACCAAGCCTGCTGGGTTCTGTGTTAATGAGACAGCTCTGCGGGGATGGGGAGAACACACACAGAGCAACTCGGGAGACGTCTGCTGGCCTCCCAAAGGTAATTCCCTTAAATGAAAAGCAGACCGCATGCTAGTCATTGTTGCATCAAGGGGGTGAGGATGAATAGTGACGGGGTTGTATTTCAACACACCTCCCCATGCTCTTATTACGGGGCTGAGATGAGTGGAGGCAGGGGTACCTTGTTCAGACACTCCCTGCCGATGCTCTTTCTTACCCAATTATCCTTCACTAGAATGACTTGTGTAGCATAGGCCGTGTCACGCAGCTTTGGGATGGATGTTTTATCCTATCAAGGCCTTTTCATTTTTCAGATTAAGAGTTTCGCTTGCTTCCATCCAAGGACGCCAACAGGACTGAAGTGCTCTACATCTGGGAGACATTAGGGACACATGGAAGAGGCTCATTTAAGGCTCTTGTTAGCTCACCTGGCGCTTTAAGTAGGACCATTAATGTTGATCTACTTAAAATATGAACAACCTCGGTTTACACATGTCCGTTCGATGGGAGAGAGACACGGCGTCCCCCGGTGTGCACCAGCATGTCAATTCCAGGCTTGCATCAGCCATCGCTATCAAACTGGCCCAAGCTGTGAATTGGAGCTAATAGGCTTTCCAGATGTTCTCCCCTGTATTTCATTGAATCCAACACCTCTGCAGGCCACTGTCCAGCCATAAATCACAGGCTGCGTGCTGCACGAGGAGAACGAGGGGATGTGGCTTGATGCATAAGTCACATGCTTGATTCATGAGCTCACTGCGAATATCTTCAGGACACAAGCGAAACAATTAACTGTTACTTTAACCCCCGAGGCCACAAAGTCTCTTAAAGGGGTCTAGTATCCCCTTTATAAGCCCTGAAGCCCCCAGCTCAAAGCCGTGGGGACAGCAGAGCTTTATAAGAATGATTTGGTTTTATGTGGTATTCTTGGATGACAGTCCACCACGAGTCACTGTGCAGTGTTAGCAACAGTTCACGGCTTTATTTGGTTCTGCAGAGCGAGCTTCGGTTCCAACTGTCTGAGATTAGTCAGGTTGAGCAGATGTCTGATAAAATGTTCTTCTCTCATCCATCTAATGTAAATGTACTGTGTGACCAAGGTTGTTATTAATCTCTGTAAAGCATCAGGGAATGTTTTCGTTTCCAATAGCTAAGCCAGAATAAGTCCTGGTAAGAACTAGTAGGATGCCAATATTCAACATGTGAGCTGAACATTAATCCATAAACACACATGCATCCATTTGCACCTAATTGAATTCCCCAATGTGTAATTTGCTGATCCTCCTTAGCCATGCTCTCTAATGAGCATCTTAACCTTGAGCTGCCTGGTGTTTTTACTGCATAGACCCGACATTCATCTAAAATGGTTGAATCCATATACAGAACACATCACACAAACTTAATATGGTTATATTTCACTCTAAGTCTCCTCTCCAACTGCCTTTTGGTTTCTGAGGCCTTAGGAAATACACACTGTTTTAAATCTTTCTCCTTCCTGAGCGGATGTCACCTCTACCCCATGTTTTTAGCTTTTTTATGAATAGCCATTGGCGCGGCTGAGATCTTTTAATGTGCAATCCATCTGTTCTTTGGCTCATATGGAGGAAATGAGCAGATCCATAATCTATACCTGCACTGGCAAGTTGATCTGACACAGTGACGGGGAAGATCGATCTGGTGTTAAGGTTTATCTTTCCAGGAGATTTTTGTTTGGCTTAGATATCTCACTGAAAAAAAAACAAAGCTGTTTGCTTCCACTATCTGAGCTCTCCAATATCATGAATCATAAAACATAAAAAAATAGAGGAAAAATGCTGCTATAGACACAAAAGTTTACGACCTGTTACTCGTATGCTGTAGATTTCCTAAATAGTTCCCCACCCTTCACATGTGATGGTGTGTATGAGTGTTTTCACACCCAGATTTTATTGTACAATAAAGGACCTCTAGATCGTATTGTTTCTGTAGTTATCCTCCTTTCTTAACATCTTTACTTATGTGGTCATCAATCTAAGACTCACTAATTCTATAGTATATAAAAGGCGAAAGAGGAAAAACAATACTAAATCATGTTTCCTCATTAAAACTGTCTAAATGAGTTACTTTAATATAAATGGGCTGCAAGGAAACATTTACCTGTAGTGCTGTCCAATCAAACACAATCAACCGTGGACAAGAGGTCCAACTGAAAAACCCAGATAATGAAATAACAGCTACAAAAGTCGTGAAATATTGGGCAGTCCATTGCTTCAGGGCTCACTCCTAAGCCAGTCACCCACAGTTAACATTATGAATGTGTAAACAACAAACATGGCTGTTGTTAGTACCATAGACTGTATATGAAGATGAACGACATGACAGCTCCCAAAGCCAAAACATCTAAACATCTAAAAAATAGAAGTACAAGTCAAATACATTTTCCTAAAAATGGTTTCTGTCATTTTAAGTAGTTCTTATCACACTGATGTTTGTTCAAGTGTTCATTTTTCTGATTAGTTTGTTTTTACTAAGCTATAAAAAAGGGGGTGAGACACCATGATTGGCAGCTATGAGTCTCACTTGCTGACAAGCTGTGGCCATTCTCAGCTCATGATCGATTTGGGTGGGTGACCTCGATACTGTGGCTCCACCGCCCGACCACGACTGCGTAGAGACTCTGAGATGGCAGCTCCCAGATCTGTGATATTTTGGCTTCACTTCTGTAAAGTGGTTAGTACTCATAGTTGTCAAGCTAGCAGCCTGTGAAAGAGTGAGCACAGTGACGGGTAGGCTGTCCAACTATTTTCTGCTATTTTTTTTTTTTTTTGTTGTTGTTGTTGTTGTCTATTTCTTTTGTCAGAGTGTAATTTAAAATATTCCCAGTACATTTACATCATTTTTTAACAGCATTTTATGAAGCGACTAATTAGTCAACCATTTTGACACATTTTATTCCACTCTAAACATGTCAAACTCAGTGAAGAATCACCCCACATAATAAACTTTGGTTATAACAAGGCTAAGTTTGAATTTACAAAGAGCTCCAGCTCTCTACAATGGCTGCAAGAAGCCTGGCACAGAAAGCTACCTCTTCTAAGCCAACAACAAAGCCCCGAGCAGCTGCACTGACTGTCATAAGATCATCCTGTTATTTATTCTATACAAATTACTTGCATATGTTCGGCGCTGGCTTGCCCTCAAGGTTAAAACTCTCATCTGAGGAGGGATGCAGGACAGTTGGCAGGATGATAGATCTACTCTCAGCTGTAGCCACTACAACGTTGTCTCCCGTTTCCCATCCACACCTCGCAGCAAGGTCCGGACAACTGAGAGAAATGAGTTCCAGAGAAATGCATGTGAAACACTCCGTTGATTCGCGGCCTGTTTGTGATCACACCTTTAGATTCGGATTAAAGTCAAATCAGAAGTAACTTGAGGGAACACCTTCACATGGCAAACCATTACAATCAATGTCATTTGTCCGAGTTGAGCTGCCTGATGTTATGGGAAGCGGGGAAGGTGACGAATTGTGTTGTTTCCATATCAAAGGAGAGTCTTAGTGTACATCAGCAACATGTGGCGAAGGGTCTTGACTGATGAATGAAGAAACTAATTAGAGGAAGTAGTCCTGTGGTGCTACAAGGCGGCTGGACCTCGATGTCCGCACGTCATGTCACCAGGTTTGCAACACGGACCTGTCAGGATGCTCTGTGGTTGGTGCAGACGCCGCTGGACAGGCTAACATTATGCTCTGCCCAGCGCCCTTCATGAGACGGTGAAGCCTGCAACATTCATCACAGGCCTTGTAAATGTCAGCACAGAAACTGCTGTAGACATGACATGCAAACGAAGGTGAATCCAAACAAAAATAGGTCATAACCTGGATTCCATTACAGTACATACTGCGGCCTCCTGCCTTGGTTACTCTGCGGTATTTGAGCTGAGCTGTTGCTCCACTTGCGTAACTTTGGCTTAAGTGGAAGATCTATTCGTAACAGCCTTTTAACAAAATATACTAAGGTCATCTGTAGGAAATAAATCATGATCTTAACTTCCAATTCAAAGGTAGCAAAGTCAATGAACAATAGCACAGGCTCTCGAAACAACACACTTCTATGTTACTTCCGAGTTGCGTTCCAGGAACATTTTATGACATTTCAGGTCAATGGCACGGTGTGTTAGTGAACTTTTCATATTGAATAAAATATATTGATTGCAAAAGCCACTCTGGAAAAAACGACTGGAGCAGATTTCTTTTAAAGTCTGGGCTGTTCCGCTGGGAATGGTATATTCACGTGCTCCTTTCCTTGACATTTTCTTTTGTTTTTTAACAAGCTCGCAGAGACACATAAAGCCCTCTTCGTCTATCCAGAGAACACGGTTGATGCAACTCTTCTGAGCAGATTCTCAGGGGAATTGTCCTCCTCCAAATGCAAATCAGACTGGAAGAGACGTAAACCATCATAGCATGTACAGTGGCTTATAAAAACGATTTTCTACAAACTGTGTGGGTTCAGACAAACTGGGCATACTTGTTGTTATATGAACCAACCATCCACTAAATGGATGCTAATTCATATTCCATCGTATCAAGTATCACTAAATCCTAAAGTTTTGTTTGTTCTTCCTGTTTTGAAGCTTATTTCCTCGTTGTAACCTAATTCATAAACGCTGTACCGAATAGGATGTAATGATTAAGATAAACACTTTGATGGTTTGCTTTTGTTTTGAAATGTGGATCTATTATAAATGGGCTCCTGACAAACAAACACATGCCTGGCTTCCCCCAGATGTCCTCAGAGGCTCGCAAAGCTCCGACAGAAACAATGCCACAGCAATCATGAAAGGGAATAGCAAATCCTCTGCATATCATGTGCTCTCACCATATCCATCAGCTTGAAAGGGCTGCTTTATAAAGGGTGGACAAAATACACATATCCCTGGATCTGACATGGAATTATTTGAACCTCCGCCGGAGCATAAATCCACCCTATCCTAATCCTGTGGTAACTTGTAAACAGTCTACTGCTCACATGACATACCTCATACGCACTCAAGTACTTTTCAGCATCTTTGTTGTCTTACAATGTCATGCTTTTACCCCTCCCCTGAAATCTGATTGGCCCTCTAAGGCACCCCCTTAACAGATTCTGAAGGTGATAGGTAGTTGTCTTAATACCCTTACCAAAAACAAGTTTATCAGTGTGCTTTTAGTATACTTCTTTTCAAATTTTACTTTTTATGTACTTATCAGAGATATATTTAACAAAAGTACTGTGTCTAAGTATACTTGTCTCATTGACAAGTATACAGAAAAGTCTACATATACTTGTCTCATATTGACAAGTATACAGAAAAGTCTAAGTATACTTGTCTCACTGACAAGTATACAGAAATGTCTTAGTATACTTGTCTCATATTGACAAGTACATCGAAAAGTCTAAGTATACTTAGGTCATACTGACAAGTACACAGAAAAGTCTGAGTTTACTTGACTTATACTGACAAGTACACTGAAAAGTCTAAGTATACATGTCTCATACACAAAACAAGTCCACAATGCAACTATTAATTATGTACAATTTATTATTGCCAAAAACCCAGGATTTAGATGTGAGTCTTGACATATTTTTGAGTCGCTGACACGCCAGATGGTTTGTTTACACACTGAGAAGCCGTCATTAGAAAGAAAAATACTTGGCAGGTGATTGGATGAAGATTGGGAGAAGAGCGAAAACATTTTTTCCATTGAGAAAAGTCTTCAGTGCCATTCTTTCTGTTCTTACACTGAAGAAATACTCTCAGTTATATCACTGCTGTGATATAACTGATGCTATTGCAGCATCTACGCTAACCTCTTCAGAAGCTGCCACTGTGGTGTCACTGACAACAAACAGTGGCTTCAACTTGTTGTCACACACATCTAAACCACGCCCGTAGCTGCCGATAGGTCCGTGCACTGGCTTGCCAAACACAAACACCTGGCTAGATGGATTTTCACGTGATATTCTGCAACTCTCGTGTGATCTTGTGATATCGCGAGAACCCATGCAAGGTAGCAAATGCGCCCCCTTCTTAAAAACTGTGTCCCAGTTCGGCATTCATCCAAATGTTTCTAAACCCTGGACTCCCTCAATAACACATGTTCAGCACTGTTTCGAGACGTGAGCGCATGCTGCAGGGTGTCCAGACTCCTTGGCCCCGACCTTGGCTCCATTCATTTGAGTCAGAAAGAGCCTTTCACTGAATGATGTTGTAGTCACAGAGGAGCCGGACTCAACTCTCCTCTCTTTCCTTGGACTTAACAATAACCCAGTGCCCAGGGACAAATATTCTTTTTTAATGCAAACCTTATATAAGCTCGCGCGAGGATAAATGATTTTCTTTCAAACGTTAAGGTACGCCTGACATTTATGATTTGATCGGAAGCACATGTGGAGAACACCTATGATTATAAAGCCCTGGTTGTAAAGTGAAACAATGCGGAGTGTTTTTTTGTGTGGTCACAGATAGATGTGTCATCTTTTTCAATGAATTCACTTTGTATTTGGCTCTGTTGAATCTCAGAAGCCTCAATCTCCATGATGGGTTCACAACAGAAGACATGTCTGTTGCTTAGAACTGACAAAAGCACAATGTCACTTCAGGCATGCCCTTTCGCGAGAGTCCAAGGCTCAGATCGGCTGCATTGTACGCTCCTTCCTGACTATGTTGTGCAGGCGTCATAGCACAGGCCCCTCTGCCCTCATAAACACATCCAGAAGGGAGTGATTATTTCTCAAGATGTGGAGATCGAGGACTTGCCAGTTCATGCCTCTTTATGAGTGTTTTGGCATGACGGCCTGTTCCGCTTCACAATGCTTTTGTTCCTCTTGTTAGAAGAGATGCTCAACCCTGTGGGCCATGTGTCTCTGTCACCTTGAGCTCAGCGACAGCGACTGGGCCGAGAGAAACAGCACTGTGGGTTTCTGTGTTTGTGTCTCCCTCTAATGAAATGCACCATATCAAGTGTCCCCAAATTAGTAACAGCATTGCAGGTCGTAAAACATGGCATCTCCTTTAATCCGCAGTGACACGGCCATGCCCACATTCGCTCATGTTGCAACATCAGGAATGCATTTCCATCTAATACGGGGATTCTCAGCCATGTTCATGCATTTTTGAGGAGACAAATTTGTCCCCAGATTGTGAAACTTGAAGATGTAATAAATCAGGACATTTCACAGGGATATTGTGAGTGGTTGGAGTGTGGGCTTTGGAAGAGGATGAAAAAAAAACCTATGTGCTCAGTCATAAGAAAGATTTTTTATTTTTCCTTTCTTGGATAGGACCCTGTGAATAAAGGCCAAGGCGCAAGTTTGTCATTAAAAAGGCGCAGATAAGTCAGGTCTTAAAGCTCAACTATGTCTTACTTCATCTTCTTCCCTTCAGATCTGCAGTTAGTGTTCAAATCAAATTGTCCTAATGCTTCCGACCCAAGACAAGGAAAATGTCATATCTTTTTATGACGCTTTATTTCTGATTATCCTCCACCCTCACCTCAGATTCAATTTATATTATATTGAAAAGTAATGGAAATCTGAACGGCTGCAGTTGCATGACAACTGGGAAACGCTGTTGATGATGATCATATAATATGATTGAAATCTCCCAAACAGCCATTAAATGGACTTTGTAGTGATTATTTTTTGATATCCAAATTCAGATTGGGGAATATAACAATTTAGGCTTTGAATATGAGAACTTTTTTATTTTCCATTCATAAAATTGAATATATTGACAATATATGGTGAAAACCATCTATGAAATGCATCAAGTTATATTTGTTTTAAGTAGCCTCATGTTTACTTCAACCTGTGTCTGCATTACTCACTATACTGTAGTAGAGTCTCTACAGTGTCTCTCTGGAGTCAACAAGACTAAAATAACGAAATCATCACTACTCCCCAAAGAACAACTCAATTCCTGAATACCTATCATTTTAATTATATTGTAGAAATACTATTGGCTCTTTTCCCAGACCTATACGTACAGTCAGGAACACAAGACTGGGCTTGGCAAATGTTTATTTTCCCCAAATACTAAATGGGACCCCGGGGATATTATGCCTCATTCCACTTTGTCTCTCACTTCAAAGACACTGCTGGGAATCAAATGACATATTTTTCCTGAGCTTACTTGTCCTCCGAACAACTACTAGATACAGATAAGAACATATTATATAACATATTTGTCAAGATATAGTCATTTCCAATTTTCAAACTATCAAAATGAATACCACACAAGCAATAAAAACATAATTACTGATTCCACTTAGGTATCTTTATTTCCCATGGCCAGTCATTATCCCTTAGTATCAACATCGGGGAGGAATGTCCTGGCTTCATACCTACAACACTCATAAATAAAAACATGTAGACAAATTACAGACGATGGCAAAAAAATATATATATATATATATCATGTGTGACAGAAATGTGAGCTGTGTGCTTAGCAGCACGCTGTTTGACTCTCTGGCTCTGGAACAGAGCTTTTATTATTCTGCTTCTTCCCGGTACTGCTCAAACAAACCCTCACACTCGCTTAATTAAATCCCCGATTGAAAATGTGTTTGTGGAAAGAAAGGAGATATTCCGTGCTGAAAACGCATTTGCAGACAATTCATGGACCTTTGTTTTCCCAAAAAAAGATGGCTGCACTCACTCCAACCCAGATTGTGTCTGTGTTTGTTGGCTTATACGTGGGTGAATTTATTTCCAAGAGGCTTTTTTTGTTCTTGTCAGTGTCTTGCAAGGCTGTGGTGGATTTTTACACTGCTGTAAGCTGACAGTCAAACAGAGACCCGGCAATTAAAATACTCAAGGCATCCAGGAATTCATACCTGGCATTGTGGTGGGATTCTATAACGCTAATGAGGCATCCTTCTTACTCCGGTCAGGAGGTGTTTCCTTGGAAAGGGTTGCATTCTTGGTTTGTTGGCAGCTCACCACCTCTAATGATTCATGTCTTCCAAATGGTTGTTTTTGAGAGCTCGGATGAAGTTTGTAATGAGCTATATACGACATTCAGAGCATTAATATAACAGCAAACTAGCTCAAGAAAGACTCCAGCTCCACCATGATCATAGGTATATTTTTAATTCTCTGTGTTTTTGCTTGTTCTGTGTTCAGTCATGTAGTTAAACATGTTGTGATATTTGTAATTGTTATTGTAGGGCATGTTTAAATACTGTTTAAATAAAGATGTATTTGTTCTGCTGCAACAAGTTAGCCTCAAAGCATGTCGTGCATTTGTAAGATACTGCAACACTGTATGTACATACTGTATGTAAGCTGTGTACGTAGCATAGATAAGTGAACATACAGTATATTTTACATACACATAAGTAATGTTTATGAAACAGACATTTTGGAAGACATATTTTAAGTTTCATGTATGGGACTTTATGAAAGTTACACAGAAGTTTCCTTTACTAGCGTGCTGGCATTGCATGGTGCGTTCGCTGTCGGTTCATTAAGGAAAACTTAATTCTGCCTTGGGAACATGTTTCTGTCATGGTGCCAGCCTGGCCAACATGCCACCTTTTAACTTAACGTGCAGTGTTAGCAGCCCGGCCTCCTGACCAATGTCTGACAGTCACAGTGGGGCTTCCTTTCTCTTAGTCTTAACTTAACATCCCATAACTTTCTACATTAAACTCTACACATAATAAACTTAACTTTACTTACTTACGCCTTTGTTTTCCTTTCCTGCACCAACAAAATCGTCCAAAGAAAACACGTCAGTGGTACATTATGGTGTTATGGCAGGTGCTCCACAACCACAACAATCAGAGGGATGAAGGCATACGTCATACAGCATGCATGCACTTAAATATAAATAAACTGGACAATATTAAAACACTGTAAAATTTTGATTTAGAAAACTACTACCACTTGTAGACAATTAACACTGGCAAGCCCAACGACCTATCTCATTCAGAGCCACTTAGATTCTAGCTGTCATCACCTTCTCTTGGTTCTGCACCTTCAACATCTCCACAGCACATAAGCCACACAACCATGCACTTCTATTTGCCGACATTACTGATCTATACACTCCTTTTTCCATTTGAATTAACTTTATTTAAATAAAATTTGTTGGTTTTATAACCTTGAGTGAACTCCCTTTTTGTCACACTTTGTGACACTAACACATACAGTATAGGTCATATACAGTATGAAATCCAGTTCCAGTTTCTAATAGGTTTCATACAGTATGGGCAGTATATCTACTATGTATGTTTATTTTTTATGTTACACATACAAATACATATATGTTATATATGTATAAATATAAACATGACACATGTATTACACATACACAAACATACATATTCACATGGGTCAGACATACTGTATGTCAATTTATGAAATTTCTATTTCATATATAGTGCGTATATGTCCCTCTGGCTAGCTAATCACCGCTGCTCTCAGTGTTGCCAACTTGGCAACTTTCTTGCTAGATTTAGCGGCTTTTCAGACTTCTGGCGACTTCATTTCTAAAAAGTGTCTACATTTTAGTGACTTATTCAAACCATCAAAGAAAAGGCAAGAAATATATTAAAATATACTATATTAAAATTCATTCCCATGCATGCTGCTGAGTAATCAGAGGGACCGGTTCGTCTGCCAACAGCGTGGAGTCTCTCTCCTCCTCTTGTGCCAGGCAGTCAGTAGGACGCCGCTTGCCTGCCGCTATCGCTGCTAGCCGCCACCATTTCGGCTCAGACATGTCGATGTGTGTTTGACGTCAGAGGTGAGAGCAGTGTGCAGGCAATCTCGGCCCAGACTCTGAATTTCATATATAGCTCCTTTAACCTCTGGTTAGCTCTGCTGAGTTTGCTTGGACCTTACACCTTATTTTACTGGACACCTACCGGACATTACTGACATTACTCTTTCAAAATGATTTCTCTCTTCTTTCTAACAGGTTACTTCTTCTGTCTTAGTTTATATTTAGCCTTCAAGCAGCTGTTTGGATGTCATCACATGCTAATGCAGGCTAAAATAATTGTTTAAAGTAACCTGATATGAAGTTTAAAGGCATTCCTCCTGTATTATCATACTGGGGGCTTTGATCCAAGAGCAAAAAGCCACAGACTAAGTCACGCACAATACTGCTTTCTTGCACACATTTCACAGGTTTGGGATCATTTTGGCTCAGCAGACTGGGGAGTCCACAATGATGTCGTAGCGACAGGCCCGTTGTGATTGACACATTTCAAGTGGGATTTGGTGGGGCTGAAAGACCGAGTGCATTAGCAGTGGAGACACGGCGCCAAAGGCAACACCTGTAATATGAGTTGCATGTTTCAAACAAAGTAGCATTACAGTCACTTTCAATCTGCAAGAAAATGAAGCATAGCGGCCAGCTAAATCCAGAGAAATATAAACCTATACTCATGCTTTCCCACGCCTTGACACTGATTGATTCTTATTTACCAAAACAGTGAGATGATGGGAAATTTGTCTTTTCATTCCCTGCATTTAGGCTTGTCTTCAGAGGCCAAATACCCTCCGTTAGGTGGAGCCCAGTGGAGCAGGAATGCAGCAGGGATGGCAGCTCTGAGAATGTATTTACTGTAATGAGAAGCAGACAGGAGGAACTCTGAGCTGCTATTGTTGTACACAGGTTTGCCTTGGATTCCTGTCTCACCCCTGCAGGCTACAGACCCATGAATATTTAAATAGGAAAGGGACTTCCTCTAAACATCAATCAAAACCCTATCTATTCAATTACTGCCTTTAGATCTGAGATGCAGAGATTCAACTGCAGCTTCTGATGAGAAGAAAGTCTGCCCATGGCATTGCCCGTGACTACACCAACCATGTGGACAATGAGTCAATTTAAAACAGCCCCGCAATGGCTGGCAGACTTTCAAGAGAGGAAAGTCACTGGATATATATTCAATGACACTGCACTTGGAAGAAATTCATAAGAAATGTTAGTCAATTGAAAGAGGATCAGAATACACCAAAAAAAATCCCAGTAAAGAAATATAATCCCCTTTTCATGCAAAAAAATATGAAAGTATAACTCAATTCAATATTTTCTCTTAAAGTATGTTGAATAGGCTCAAATTCAAAGGCCCTCTCTCTCTGAACACATTTCATCCTTGATAAATGCCAGAGGCCAACACTGTTTCTTTTGTATAAAAAGAGCAAAAGAAAGCGAGAGTGTGTTTGTGTGGGAGTGGAGGGGTGGGCTGATATGGGATCAGATACACAAACAGTAATATAAAAAAAAAATATGAGAGGAGAGCAATGAGAAAGAAAGACAACAGCTTTGGACACCTGTTCAAAGACTGGTCTGTTGAGCCTTTGCCATCAGAAACAGATGACTCACACTGGCAGATGATCAGTTGATTGGAAGTGTGTCATTTTGCATCTTCGACATCTCTGTCAGTGAGCGATTGCACACAACAGTCCCATGATCCTGTTCAACCACAACAACAACACACGGCTCAGACTGCAGAGAAGCTGTGCTTGACACAAACCTATCCTCTGCTAACAAGAGCCAGACACATCAGCCAGAGTGCTATTCTTGGCAGCCAGCGCTGGTCGACTATGAAAGACAGATCATACAGCAAGGCCAGAGGACTACTAGAAGGATTTTACAGCAACCACCACAGTGGTTAGTTAATATAATGTTTGCTTTTTGTATTGTCTTTACATATGGTGGCTTCCTATTGGCATAGTTGCATCAAAGTGTTGTGCCCTGCAGCAGGTTGATTTTGTCTTATGAACTAAAGAAAACCATGGAGGAATTTATAGAAACACAGATGAATGACCAGTGAGAGGTCTGAAACACTGTGCTTTGATTAAAGGGATAGTTTGACATTTTGGGAAACACGCCTATTTGCTTTCTTGCCAATTCATATGAGAGGCACGATACCACTCATATCTGTACGGTAAACATGCAGCTACAGTCAGGAGTTGGTTAGCTTAGCACAAAGTTGAAAACACGGGGAACCAGCTAGCCTGGCTCTGTCCAAAGGTAGCAAAGGTCTAAAGCTTACAAATGAACATCTTTGTTTAAATATACAAAAACTGGGGTGTAAAAACAAGTTATGGGTTTACAGGGTGATGTACCAATCAGCTATAAGCATACATTTACTATTTGATTCAAAAAATTATTCTGTATTAATTCTGTCTCTAGGCTTTAGGCTGTAGCCTCAGATTTAACGTACAGACCATAAACTGGATGTTGTAGACGTCGTCACCATGACGACATGCACTGGTTTGTGGACTACGGTTTTAAAGCCTCAAGTTCGGCATTTTGGCCGTCGCCATATTGATTTTTCACCGTCGCCATCTTGCATTTTTGCAACCAGAAGTGACACGAGAGGGTGGAACTATAGCCTGAATGAGACATTTTTAGGCGACCAAAATGTTGCAATTAATTTTCACAACCTGAAAACACACTGTGGAAGGGTAAAGGTTGTAAGATGAAAACGTGGACAAGTCTCAAGACCAAGCAATGCCATGGTAGCGACCTGTCAATCACCTGGTAACCACGCTTTAAAGAATACCCTTTTTTATGGTCTATTTTACTCTAAATGGGAACATAATTTACTAAACGAACATCATGCTGTATTGAAGAAGTTGAAACTAGTGACTGAGACCATAAACTGAGGTAAAAAATTAAGTGAGAAGTAGGCTCATTTTCTCATAGACTTTTATACAGTCCGACCTCTTATTACAACCAGAGGAGTCGCCCCCTGCTGGCTGTTAGAAAAAAAATGCAAGTTTAAGGCACTTCAGCACTGGCTTCAATTTCAGACCTGGAGTGGTAGCCTATCTGTCTTCTCATCTAAGTCTTGGCAAGAAAGCGAATAACCAAAATGTAGATCTATTCCTTTATTTTATTAAGGTTATTGGTCCATCTCTGCTGATGTAGATCACTGATGAAGCTGATGTCTCTACAATACCAAAAAATATAGGCTGCTTATGAGTTTGTAAAATGCATCCATGGAGCTTATTTTAAAAATACTTGGTCACCTGCATTGTGGTATTAAACATATATTGTATTAGTTCACTTAGAGCTTACGCTATAGACACTATGATCTACAGTATAAGAGCCATTCATTACCAAACATTAGGTTGATTTTATTTGAAACAAAGTTGAACATTAATTGAAACACACTCTAGAAAGCCACTAAAGAGATGAGAGTGAAATATTGTCAGAGCTGAACAGAACCTGCAACGCATTAAGAGCCTAGCTTGGAGGAGCAGATGAAAGCGCTGCCCTTATATTAAAGGAACTGCTGGGGAGGTGAAGGATTCTCCTCAGGAGAAATCAGAAACACTCTTTTCCCACTGGCGCACTGACAGTAACTCACCGGGCTGTCAATCCATTTTAATCAAATTACCATGATGTTTCAAACAGTCTGTTTTAAAACTGGAATGACATAAGTCCGAGAGATTGCTCATTTCACATTATGATGGCTGTTTTCAATCAGATCTGCACAATATTTCATCGTCTTTGGATCTTTGCTTGAAAGGACTTAGTATGAGCAGAGATGAGTTGAAGATCCTTGGCAGCATCATATGTTCACAGATGTGAGAATAAAGAAGGCTGATAGAGGCGGCACAAATCATATAAAGCAATATATTGTTCATGAACTGAAAAGAGGAATATGTTTGTTTATTCAGCACATATGAATCTGACAGGAACTGTTCGGTTTTTCAGGAATCATCTCTCTTGAGGTGCTACGCTTTAGCCAAACGACAGTTTCGTAAGAGAAGCTCTCCTGTGTAGAGTAATTAAACATCAAGCAATTAAGAAACCCCAAATATGTCGCCGCGGTCATGAGATGTCAGTATAAAGGATTGGAGAGTGAACTGCGCCTGGAAAATATGCTCTAGGTTTCTGTTATAAGTGATGAAAAGCAGATTGTCCTCAGATAAGTAGCTGATAATGTCATTTATCCCAAAGGTGGGACGCGGTTAACAGCCACTTAACCATCAAAGCATGGAAAAAGACAGATCATCCCTCGTCTAGCCGTGCTGTGCAAAAACTTCCTAACATGTATACCATATGTTTTTTTTTTTTCCTCTTGAGTGTCATAAACGTCTCACAGGCTGCGCGGGCACAGTGGCCTGTCCTGACGCTGAATCACAGGACTCCCTCAGCTCACCTAAATCTCAGGTCCACTCAACACCTCAACGCAAACGGAACTGTTTATGTTGCAAACAGGCTGGAAAAAGCACACCTGTGACAGCGCCTTCACACATGGGATTTATGAACAAGATGTTACTGTTACTCTTTTATATTGCTGGTGCACCTTTAACACCGTTTTAAGATATTAACACCTGTTAATACCTAGTGCCGATATCCCTATTATCCCCTCAATAATCTGTAATTCTTTGTGAAACAGGACAAAAGCTTCAGTGGTGTCACTGAGGTATGTGCCATCACGCTCTGCTCACCGTCTTCCTTACTCTCTGAGACAAAAATAAGACCCGGCTGTGCCTCCGAGCATGCTGAGGCACAGGAAATGGTCAGCCATACGTGAGGTCATAAATTGAAGTCATGAAAGCATTACAAGATGCTTGTACTGTGCGTTTTTGGATGCATCTACTGATGTGGTTGCAGATTGCAACCAACTGAGTACCTCTCCCCTCATTCCTCCTTTTCAAAGACTGAGACTGAGACTGTAATGTGAGCTGTCAAGTACAAAACCACGGTAACGCCATTTGCCTCGCTTAGAGGCCATCTTTACCATAATAGCACTACTTTAGGAGCAATGAAAGTCAGACAGCGGCTGGTGGTACCAAGGTTTAGCACTCTGTGGATCACGTTACCGCAGTTTCACAAGCATGTTGGAGAACTACGGTGGCCTTCAGGTAATGTAAAAATACAAAGGTCTCTCTCTAGAGTCAGTGTTTGATTTGTCCGTTCTGAGCTACTGTAGAAACATGGCGGAGCAACATGGCGGACTCTGTGACTCTGAAACAAATATGAAGGGCTCATTCTAAGCTAACGAAAACACAGTGATTCTTAGTTTCAGGTGTTCAGACACTAATGAAAACATAGCTATGAATATTATATTCCATTTCTGCTAATAGATCCCCCAAAACCCGAATTTCCCTCCGGGGATTAATAAAGGTTCATCTTATCTTATCTTATCTTAAAATGTTATTGGTTAGTAAGGACTAAAGGGTTATTCCACTACAACATCCTCTTGAAAATTAGGTTTTTGGGCCTTTTAAAGCCATTTTTGATAGTCAACAGTAGAAACATGACAGGAAACAGAAAAGGGAGCGTGACATGGGGAATGACGATGTATAGCCGGAAGCGAACCGGGGATGTTTATGTCTATGGTTGACACGGTAACCTAGGTGACATGGGCACCCTCGCTGTCTTCTTGATGCATTAACGACAAAATAAGTTATGCTGTTGGATGATATACACCAGCCAATGTTTGTGTTTCCACAATTTGTTCTGACAAGTGGTTTCTCACCCATCTATAAAGTTTTAATCAATAATTTATTAACATAAATTAATGACTGATTAACATTAACGAAGCAGCTCAAAATAGCATGAATCACAAGTGCATCTGTGCAGCATGGGGAATTTTATATATATTTATGTAGGTATGGTGTTTATGTAAAGAGTAAAAGTTTGTATTTCTTCAGCACTTACAGCCATCATTTAGGTTTTTTTTTTCAGTTCTTTGTATGACATCACTGACCAAAACCAAACTATCAAATCCAGCAGTTGGAACAGCTCTCAGCACGGCTGCCGGCGTACGCCGAGAGATGCCGATGACCAGAGAGGGAGAGCAGTTGACTTTCACCAGCCAGGCCCTCTGTTTGACATCGTGTTTTGTTAATGAGAGCCAGCTGCCCACAGCATCCATACCAGCATAAAAAATAAAAAAAACATGAAAGTTAGTGCTTTAAACATGTCCAGATTCCTTTCTACGCCACGGGCAGAACTAGCCTGCTCGTCAGCATTACAATCAATGGTGCCTGTGATCATCAAGGGTGGAAATGAGCTCTTAGCCTTGGACACACACACACACACACACACACACACACACACACACACACACACACACACACACACACACACACACACACACACACACACACACACACACACACACACACACACACACAGAGAATTCTGCATATTCATTATATAAACACTGTGGTTTGCTGAGCACATGTACCGGCTTTGTTTTTAATGTATTTAGATCAACATCTTCATACAAAATGAAAACAAAAAAAAAATCATATTATCCTGCCGCTAATTTATTTGTGGAGTCAATCACTGCTCCATGTTTTCAGTGGCCTGCAAGAGCTTTTGTGATTGCATGTATAAGCCGTTCTTTTACAGTGTAATGGATTTCACGCTCCCTTCTCAGCTCATGCCTCATCTTTGATTTTGTCAGGAAAACCACTGGATAAAACAGACATTTTGAAAAACATCCCATTACGTCTGATGCTATCTTTCTATACGTAAACAAACAGGAACATTTATTGCTTTGGGTATGAACCAGATGTTGATGTATAGCAGTGCTTCCATATGAAAAGAGAAAACAGAAAAATAGACAAATGGATTGGCTGTTTAAAAGATTTTGCCAAACTGGAATTCAAGATGGAGACGGAGCAGATTCCCATCAGAGAAATCTCTGAATTAAACAGCTGTGTTTGAGCTGAAGTAAGAATCTGATTTTTTGTGTTTACAGTAAAAAGACTGCATGGAGTTTAATCCCTAAACAGCCCTCAGAACACATTTTTCACAGCTCTTTTTCCATGTCACGCAAGTTTATTTCGACATACTGAGGAAGCAGAGGCGCTGAGGCATTGTGTTTACACATCAAATTATGCCTGCTATAATTTCCTCCTCTACTGTAACAGCCACTTTGGATAGCAGATGCATCATCTTATTAACACCTCTGAATTAGTGCCCAGAGCGGGAGATGAGTTTACAGTCTCTGATATGCTGCTCCTGTTTTCCTTGTGGAGTCTTTAGTGTTATAGGGCCAGCAGGAAAAGTGGAGGAAGCTCTGTTCTCCCCTGACAATATCTATTTCAACATCCTCTGTGTGGATTCCGCCTGAACTCAACCCTTGACCCCTTTCCCCTTGTCCCCGAGCCTGGGCCCTGCCCTTGCGCTGCCGTCCATCCTCCTGGGTACGTGCTGACCTATGAACTTTGCCTCGCCTCTGAGGCCTGGCTACCGACCCCGCACACCGACTTCACAGGAGAAAAGAACACAAGACGGAAAGTTGCCCCTCATCGCTAGTCACGCCTCGGGGTGTGTAGCCTATTGTGAAAAAAAGCTGACACCATCCAGCAATTTCAAATTGTCAGCTGTTGTATTTTGACTTATTACTTATATCATTAACAGCGGCAATATAAGCTTATTCAACACTGGATGGACCACAGTTAATAGATGATAGCATACCAAACTTCATTAATTAGGAGCGGGTCACTTGGGTCAACATGTGTTTATTCTCAGGAAGGAGCATTAAGGGGATTAACACTAATCAGAGGGGATTATAAACAGCTATTACCCAGCTGGATGGTGGTTTCCTGCCTGCTCTCTTCACTTTATGCGCCTGTGGAGAAGGATGTTTGGTTTGGACTGAGGGATCTGGATAACGACTCCTCTGGTGACGTTTTCTTTGTAAACACAAACACTCTGGACCTCTTGCTTACCTTTGACCCAAACTCCAAAGGATGGCGAGGCCTTGTTTCAGATCAGGAAAGGAGATGCATGTCTCTTTCTGAAGCTCTTAATACTTTTGTTGACACTGTTTAAGAGGGTGTTGATCCAACTGTCGTGACTTTTGAGGCTGTAGTGAGTCATGTTGTTGTATAACACTGCATTAACTGAAATGGTGGAAAGGATCTATGTATGTTTAATTTTTAGGCAATATATTCAAAATGTACCTTAAAGGGAGATTTGTCAAGTATTTAATACTCTTATCAACATGGCAGTGAGCAAAGATTCTTGCTTTATGCAGCTGTGAATATATATTTATTAACAACACAAAACAATGACAAATATTGTCCAGAAACCCTCACAGGTTCTGCATTTAGCATAAAAATATGCTCAAATCATGGCTATTGTCTATTACACTAAATTTGTATGTGATTATCAAAAAGTGGGCATGTCTGTAAAGGGGAGACTCGTGGGCACCCAGAGAACCCATTTTCATTCACATATCTAGAGGTCAGAGGTCAAGGGACCCTTTTGAAAATTCCCATGTCAGTTTTACCATGCCAAAACTTTGCATTACTTTGCAGCGTTATTTAACCTCCATCTCGACAAGTTATGATGACATGGTTGATCAATGGCTTCCTGAGGTTTTCTAGTTTCAAATGATGTCAGTATCTTCACTCTAGCTTTAAAACTGAGCCCACTACAACCTGAAAATCACAAATTGCTTTAATGTGTTAAATAAATCAGTGGCTTCAAAACAAATTTGCTTTAATCTGTTATTATTGTGTTAACTTTGACAGCCTTAGACCAGTCTTACGTATTTATGCAATAATAATAATAATAAAGCAGAATAAATAACAATGAAATGGTTCATCCTGCCTATTAGTACTTTTCATACTTACTAAGTACATTTTACCTAAAAATTTCAATGCATGACTTGCTTTTACGGTGGTGTAGTGGTTAGCACTCTCGCCTCACAGCAAGAGGGTCGCAGGTTCAATTCCGGCTTGGGACTCTTCTGTGTGGAGTTTGCATGTTCTCCCCGTGTTAGCGTGGGTTTTCTGAGCGTGAATGGTTGTCTGTCTATATGTTGTCTGTCTCTATGTGCCCTGCGATGGACTGGCGACCTGTCCAGGGTGAACCCTGCTTTCGCCCAATGCCAGCTGGGATCGGATCCAGCCCCCCGCCACCCCCAACGGGATAAGCGGTTGACGATGGATGGATGGTATTTTCTTTAGTGTATAATCAACTGAAAATAAAAATGGCATTTTTGTTACTTTAGAATGAGCTGCTTATAGCTACATGCGGAGTGGGTCCTCTTCATAGAGCTGGTCGCCATGTTTTTACAGAATGGACAAATAAAACACTTGCTCTAGATGGGGACATTTGTCTTTTTGCAATATCACGGTGGCCACCAGAGTTCACCTCTAGATGCTGCCACATCCTCCACACTGTTCCTTTAAGGGAGTATTTTTACATTGTGGTATTGATAATTTCACTTTAAATAATAGCAGTACATCTCCCACCACTGATTACACCTGGAGGTGGTTTAATAAATTGCTTCCCACAACACGTCTCTCTATAGAAGTCCAATATATCTCCACTACAACTGCCACAAAAGAGCTGAATCAACAACTCTCTGACACAGTGTCAACAAAAACATGAACATTATGAAACTGGAGAGCTATTGTACAGGAGTGCATTTGCTTGCACAGGTGTATAAGCTGGTAACTTTCTTTGTACATAAGAATTCTTTATGTGTTATAGCAGTTCAGCTGCTGACTTGTTCAACCTGAGAAAGCTTCTCCAGGCACAGACTATGAAATAATGTCCCCTGTGGAGACACAGGGGGAGGAAATTGTTGCTAAAATGAAAGACGGAGAAAACAAACACATTATCTGCTTGTGGATGAGGCGATGTTTTTACCTCAGTGTCCTGGTAGCACTGCTCTTTAATCACATGCTTATCAAGCTTCCCACTTTGTCAGAACAGAGGAGGAATACTAAGCTTGTCAACGGTGCTGCAGCTCTTGTGCTTCTTGTGTAATGTGTGGCATGTTCTCAGGTCTGTCCATGTGTTCTGGTCTTCATTAGACTTAGACTGAACATCTTTTGCGGCCTGACAGACAGATCCTTTCATGTGTCCCCTGCCTGGTCCCACTCACCAGAGCCTAACCAGAAACATGCCACTGCCCAGGGCAAGGTCAGATTTCTCACCATGCCATAGCATTAAAGCAACATTGCCTCTCCTAATGGAGGGGGGAAACACTCACTATTTTTCATCAATCTCACAGACAATATATTCCATCTCATCATATTGAAGGAGTACCAGCGCAAATGGATGTCGTCCATGTGGTAGTAATCTGGAGCGAATGCCTGGGCTCGGCTCGATGATCTCACTGACCTGAAACTCACATGAGAGCAGCATTTGCTTTCAAATCGTTCAGGTTACGATCGGTGTCATCTGAAAAGTAAAGTCCATCCATTTTATTTTTTTGCCTCATACTTCAAAGTCATGCTCGGATCATCAAAACTCAAATTCCAGCCATCCTGTAAGGAGTAATGTTACAGCTGCTCCGTCGACTATTGTAGGATGACCCATAAAAGTGGCTTATAGATTTGATAAATAGTAATGCATGGCTCATTGCAATCTTAATCTGCAGAACGGGGGCAAAGGGGTCAGAGGAAAATGTGTGGGAGAAACAGCCTCTTTGTTGCGCTGCTCTGAATGGACTCACTGTGTTATGCTCAGTCCTAATAAAACAAGGGTTAATGTCAACCAGGAAACGGCAAATATTTAATTGACCGGGATTATTCCTCGAGCCAGATAAATAATATTGTTTTCAGAAATGTGTGTTCAAATTTGAAAGTGATATCCCCTGCCTGACTTTCACAATAGGGATGTAATGTCATGCAATGTGAATAAGCCCTCACTGGCCTTGTACCATAAGAGACAAAGCTTTTGTACCGACGACTGGCCTATTATTTAGCTGTTGCATTTTTTTCCCCTTTCTTTTATGTCCGCGGAGACTTGGACGTCTTGCAACATGCCTCAAAAGAGGCTAGAGGCCCTTTTGTTTTGAGGGTTTTCACACTTGAGGGCCATGGTATTCTGTGTGTGTGTAGAGAGGGACTGTGACAGCCTGAAAGGGAGAGGGGCTGGGCTGGCTCGCACAGAAAAGGAGCCTTGGCTAAACACTGGCCCGGCTCCTAGAAAAGAGAGAGGGATTAGCGTGCACAGCCCAAGAGGAACTAATCTCCTGTGACATAATAGAACTGTACATAAACAACATCCCTGAGAAGTGAGCGGCAAAGCATTGACTGACTGAAGAGGCTGAGTGTGTGAAAACAAGGCACTCGGAATAATTTGTCGCTCTCTGTGGAAAAACGGTGACGAGAACAGACTTCAGACTTCTAAACATCTGGACAGAGGCATCTCTTTAAGCAAGCAAACACACGCATATATGCACAGACACAATCAATACAGTGTATGATTTTCTTATTTATGGAGCACTGACATATTTGCAGTACTGAATTGACACTGATTAACCTCTAACAGCAGATCAGAAAACTATGCCTTCGCTAGCAGCACACTGGAATAATCTCTCTGTATTTGGGGACACTAAGGCAAATTTGAATTGCTCATAGCTCGGTGGGGGGGATCATAACTCATAAAAATGCATCGAACTATAAAGCGAGGAATCTTTGAATCTCTGTCTTTCTGTGTGTCCTACGCATATCTCAAGAACCGCTCATCCGATCTGCTTCACACTTGGCGGGTGTATTGCTCACTCAGGGCCCTGGGGGAGTGCAATGTTGAATGTGGTGCAATTTGACCAGATGGTGACAAAATTTGGTAACATTTCATAATAAAAGTAATTTATAAATTGTAAATTGGTAGTTAATAGTTATTTTACTCTTAACAAACAATGAAATGATAATACTGGTTACTAATTATTAGTAATGCTATAATTTATGTTATTTTATCATTAGTTTTGTGTGATATGAAATAATTAGCCGATAGGAGATGCTAAATATATTCTGATTACAATATTAAACTATTAACATTTATTGTTACACACATAACAGTTTATACACTATGTTATGTATTTTTACTTTTATTTGTAAACCTTTAAGAAATTATTTGCAAAACTTCTAAAAACATTACGTAAATAAATGGACCTGAAACCAGTTAAAAACCACTGATAAGTATTAACGAAGTAAATAATGTGTAAATGTTTTATAAAGTATAGCCATCCAAATAATGTCTATAGATATTTACAAGTCTTTTATTATCCATTAGAGTGTTACAAATATCTAGTCTCTCTGTTGTTTATAGATTAAAGGTTTATAAATCATTTCATAATACTTAAATACTTTACCACTTGAAATGAAATGATGGTTATTATTGGTGTTACCCAAATTTATCCATATGAGACTCGCCCATATACATTTAGATTTACTTCACCAGCTGGAAAAGTTCAGAACAATTTAAACTGATCAATATATTTTTTTTTCACTTGTTTTTCCCCTCTGTTTGTAGACATTTCTGGTTTCATTTTACAGTTGTTATTGTGATGATTTTTGGAAATATAATGCAAGTTGTTTGGGGCTGGAGACTAGGGACATTTAGACATTGGATGTGAGGTAACTGGGTTAGTGGTTAGTGCTGTCGCCTCACAGCAAAGGGGTCACAGGTTCGAATCCGACTTGGGGCTCTTCTGTGTGGAGTTTGCATGTTCTCCTCGTGTATAAGCGTGGGTTTTCCCCGGGTTCTCCGGCTTCCTCCCACAGTCCAAAGACATGCAGTTTAGGTTAATTGGTGACTCTAAATTGTGGTAAGTAAGTGTGGATGTGAGCGTATATGGATGTCTATATGTTGTCTTTCTCTATGTGCCCTGCGATGGACTGGCGACCTGTCCAGGGTGAACCCTGCCTTCGCCCAATGCCAGCTGGGATCGGTTCCAGCCCCCCCCCCCGCGACCCCTAACGGGATAAGCGGTTGGATGTATGGTAAACAGAATTAGAGACAGCGAGCCCGAAAATTAATTGCATTAATACACAAAACAGAGGTAGATGCATGATATAAGCAGTGTTGCACATGCATTTACGCATTGTAATGACAATTACCAACTCAAAGTCAGATCATGTCTAAACACAAACAGATTCCAATTAAACATGGGATTTTAGTCATAAAGTGAATGTGCAAAGACATGGCATTATTAAAGTGATAAACCATAAAGAATAACTCACTTTAGATGTGCTTGATGAAGACAGGGGAACAGATCTGGCTGGTAGCAGGGCAAACAGAGGAATGATCTTCCTCCTCCTCTCTAGGAGCACTGATTGTGTGCAGATTGAGCTCACCTTTGCCTCGTTGCCTCCAAACAGCACAGGTGAGCTCGTGGCTCTTCTCATACGGCAGGCAAACACTTTCTAACATGTGATTGATCTGAATTTAATTGAATCTTGGACAGAGTGCATGACTTGTTATATTTTCATTTTTTTTGTTAATCCATGAAAAATAGAAATGGAATCCAGCCAAATGCACTTCTTGTCAGTCACTTTGGTCAAAAGTGTTTGCAAAATCAACTTAAATGTAAAGACAGTGACCCCATATACAGGACAGGGCTGTTAACAGGTTAAAATATTTAATCATAATTAAATAGTTGCGTGGTTGTCCATAGTTAATCACGAGTATCAACATGTAAGTGAGCTAAGATAAAATAAGATAAGATAAGATATTCCTTTGATTCTTGCTTTATGCAAATGTATGTACATATTTGTTATTAGAAATCATTTAGTAAAACAAAACCATGACAAATATTGTTCAGAAATCCTGTCCAGAAATAAATATGCCCAAATCATAACAGCAAACTGCAGCCCAACAGGCAACAACAGCTGTCAGTGTGTCAGTGTGCTGACTTGACTATGACTTGCCCAAAACTGCATGTGATCATCATAAAGTGGACATATTTGTAAAAGAGGAGACTGGTGGGTACCCAGAGAACCCATTTTCATTCACATATCTGAGGTCAAAGGTCAAAGGATTCCTTCATTACTTCATAGTGTACCAGTATCTTCACTCTAGCTTAAAAACTGAGCCTGCCAGTAACTAAAATTGTAAGTTGTGTTATAACAAGAACTTAGTGGGATTAAAACAAATTTACATTAACATTATGCATTATTATGATTACACATTATTATCACATCAACTTTGACAGCCCTAATACTGGATATCTGTGGTTTAACTAAAACTCTTTGTAATTGAAACTACCATTAATAAGACTATATGACAACTAGACTGAATACAAATAAAACACATTTGTAAGTTTTATCATTTGTATCCATTCAAGTTAACCGTATTACAAATTGGATGCGTTATTAAACACCATTCTGTATGCACTTCTTTCGGGATTATTGTGTCCTAAAAAAGTTTTTCATTCGACATACGGTTTTAAACACAAAAATCATACACTCCGCATTTATAGGATTAACTCTCACAATGTCACTCTAAGCTTTATTTTCTTGTAAACATTTCCACTTTCCATTTTATGAGGGTGAAAGGCCGCTGAGCCGAGGAGGGATTTAATGCTTTTCAAACACACAAGTGCTCTGAGAAGCAGAGCTCTCTGTTGAAGGGCGTCCGACCTCTGCGATGGTAAATTCGCTCGGGCTGTTGAGCTAGATGACCTGTTTATTTGGACTTGCATAGCGAATGTCTAAGACTCCTGGACCGATCAGTGGATATGCTGTACACCCAGTCGGCCATAATGGCTTTTACAGCCAAAATAAGCAACATTAACTGCCAAATAGTTGAGCACTGGGAGGAGAAGCATGTCTATTTACTGCTCGCAGCAGCTTCAATTAAACAAACAGAAAAGGGAACTGGTTAAGGATTATTTTATTACTTAGCATTTTGTACAGTTTCTACCATGGAAAAATAACATGTAACATAAGACTGTATTTACAATTCCATTTTTACAAAATGTCTTTACAAGATTTTTTTTGCCGGTTCAAAAACTTGAGACTACAACACACAAAACATTCACATTCACGCACATCCAAACCAAACTTTGTAATACACACATAAATAAATATAGACATTCACTGACTGCTCCACGACAAATATTTCTACAGCCAAGAACATGTACAATTCATCATTTCCACACAAGTTATAATTTCATTAATAAACATTACGTATTACTCCCAATATAATTCTTTGTTAATCTGTTAATGAAATATTGCTAACATACTGAAAAGAGGTAACACAGACATTATTTCATGCCAACAGAATGCTAACGGTTGTCATGCAAAACCATTACAAGCTTTCAATTTGAAGCAAGTAATTCATTTACAGTTCAAAAAAATCAAATGTACTACATGCAACATACTATGTGAGATATTCTGGGTTAGACAACGATGACTTTAGTTACATTATCCATCAGTACTGACTGTATGCCTAAGCGCCTCTTTAATGGGTAACACAAAATAAATAGATGAATTTCTACTGTTCTTTCTTCATGAATAAACACTTGTTTTACAGTTCTGGCATTTCCTGCCATCCATGTTCAACATCTTCAATCAATTAATCATTTTTATTTTAGACTATGACCTAATTGCTTGTCATTAATCAGGCTGTTCTCATACACCGTTCATAGCTATACCTACGAAAAGTAATGCACTGAAATTTGTGTATATCCCACACAATCAATTTGTATGTAATCTATGTAATCATGAACCAGGAAGTATAAAGACATCGCATAGGGAGGAGGTTGGGGAGGGTCAAAAAACACCATACTTTTGCCCAGGAGACCACTGTTCATACCCCATGTGAAACCAGAAGTCACGTTGATTTATTTATTTATTTGTCACGTAACTTCTGTACTTAAAGGTCCAGTGTGTAGGATCTGATATCTGAGCTATCTTGCGGTGAGATGAGGGAATTGCAACCAGCTGAAGCCTCTTCCACGTGTCAAGTGTGCTGGAGAGCTGCGATGGCCGAGGCAAAAATGTGAATGGTCCTCTCTAGAGCCAGTTGGAGCAGAGCTAGTGCGTACAGAGTGAGTGTATGTGCAAAGTGAGTGGTGAAGTAAGAGAGCGAGGGTGGCAGTGGCGACGATGACGGGAGTGAGTATCGTTATCGATCAAAGCAGGAAACGTTAACAGAATTTGGTTTGTCCGTTCTGGGCTACTGTTGAAATATGGCGGACTCCGTGGAGAGGACCCGCTCCCTATGTAGAAATATAAACATCCCAATCTAAGGAAACGAAAACAACAATTCTTATTTTCAGGTGTATACACTAAAGAAAACATACTTATTAATATTTTATTCCATTTCTGTCAATAGATGCCCCTAATTGTTACACACTGGTCCTTTAAGTTACACCACTTCCACAATTATTTTAAGCAAACCTTCTTAAACCTAAGTAGTTTTGTTGCCTAAACCTAATCAAGTTGTTTCCTGTGAAGACAGAAATTTATTTTGAAAAGATTTTATGCATGTAACTAGCAAAAATGGACACGTTGCTGAACATTTGAAGGAAAACGCTCGAAAAATGAGGAGTAACTTTTCGCAAGATATCATACGAACCGTTGTATGAGCATACGTTGCATTGATCAACTGACTGAATTGAAATTTTGCTAATACCTTGCGGCTGCGATGGATCACAATTATTTTACCTGGAATTACCTTTTACCTGGAATTTCATAATGTACTAACCTAATGAGTTGGGGATGTGATTGGGGAGCTGTGTACTAACCAACGCAGAATGTAAGACCTTGCGGTATAAATTTCACTGTACAGACCAACCCGTCCGCTGACACCTATCAGTCGAGGGAGAGGGGTTAAGAAGGAATAGCTGATGTTTGTTGTGGAGCCTGGAGAGGATGGACCCATGTTTCACGAGCAGGGGGGTCAGTTCATGGTCTGGTGCGCTGTGTTTCTGTTTGGTTCCACACATTCCTTCCCTGACAGACGGGAGCAGAGAGCCACTGGTGCTTCTCCCTATTGGGTTCGCCTCGACTTGCAGCTCAGTGCCTCTCTACTGACGGCTTCTGGTGGTGAGAGTGGTGCTGCCGGAGTCTGGGTCCTAGAAAAACACACGTTATCAGAGATCTGTCGGACATCACTTCAGAGATCCACAACAGTTGACTATTCCTTAGAGCAGTAGAAAAGTGCTTGTTTTGCTACTTGCTGATGCATGGCAGTGTTTAACCTCTTATCTCGGTCATAAGTATGTTTTACATCCTCTCCTTGAGCTGAGCCAGAGCAAAATGTTTCTTTTCTGTAAATATTATGCTGTATAACACATTATCTTTTCCTAAAACTGCTGTTTTTTGGCAACTTTGGGGCAGCGGAGACAAGCTGTAAACACTGACATATAATCCTCTTATAAAGTTGATGGAAAACTTGTTAGCAGTTATTTAGAGTCATGTTTCTCTCCCTCTCAGCTTTCCACCAATTCATGAGGGACTCTTTAGCTGCTGCTTTAATGCTCAGCTACGTTCCCTATCTAGGCGTTTGGTGCTGGACAGGTATAGTGTAGCAGTAGGATTTTAGAGATTTTTCACTGAAAACAGCTACCTGTTGAATCTTGGCAAGTGATGCAGGCCAGAAAATTAGCGAGCAGAAAGAAACATGGCAAGGGGAACTGCTGTAATTCTCTCTGGGTTCATCTCTTCAAGCAAAAACTTTCACATGCAAGTACGCCTATGATCCATTGTTGATATTATAATATACTCTATATACTGGTCATACTCATTAGAGTAGTTTGACATTTAGGGAACTTATTTGCTTTCTGGTGAATTGATGTTTGTGCCAGACTATTTCTTGGCTCTAAGCAGTTGCCAGGCAGCATGTTAATGAGTTAGCTTTAGAGGTGTGGGTAGGTGGATTTTGTTAAAGAGGACATATAATGCTCATTTTCATGTGCATACATTTTGGGTTTCTACTAGAACATGTTTACATGCTTCAAGTTAAAAAAAAAAAAAAAGCATTTTTCTCATAGTAGCCTTGCTGCAGCACCTCTTTTCACCCTCCTGCCCCATCCTCTACAAAAAGCCCAGTCTGCTATGATTGGTCAGCTGGCCAACTCTGTTGTGATTGGTCAACCAAACCAAACTCTTCAGACTCTGCTCCAGCTCCGCTCTAACTAGCTCTGTTTGAGAATGCGAACAAATGTGTTACTATTGTGTCACCACCCTGTTACTGAAGAAGAGGCGTTCTGTCAAAAAACAGAAATATGTCAATGACCACACCCATGTTGAGCACTCTGGGTACTCTGGGATACGCAAAGTACGCAACCACATAGTGACCAAACTAAGCTTTAAAGGGGACCTATTGTGCTTATTTTTAGGTTCATTCTTGTGTTTGGGGTTTCTACTGGAACATGTTCAAAATTGCTTTTTTGAACATGTTCTGCTCAAGTTCCACTCTAACCAGCTTCGTTGAGAATGAGCCAAACTAGCTGCTAGGAAAGTATTATGCAAATGTATTAGTTTGTGACATCACCACGTTACAGAAGAAGAGGTGGGACAAGGCATTTCAGGCTGTTCAGGAGCAGTGTTTCTGTGGGGGATGGTAACTCGACTTTGGTGTAGTCTTTGGGCTTTGTCACTTTGGAACAGGACAGAGCATAATAGGTCATCTTTAACGTAGGATGGAGCCAGGTTATTTGTTTCCTCCTGTTTTGCAGGAGTTTTTGTGATAAAATAAATGGCTGCTGGTTGTAGCCTTATATTCATTGCACAGACGTCAGATTGGTATTGACCTTCTCATCTAACTCTTGCCAGAAAGCAAATAAACTAATTAAAACTTTCACTACAAAAATGTCAAACTATAAGGATAAATGAAAGATATGCTGTTAGTACAGAGCAGTAACAGCCACTGAATGAAACTTAAACAGATCAGCCCAAAAAAAAAAAAAAAAAAAAAAAAAATCACATTATTAGACATGATGTAGCAGTGATAGTGCCTTAGTACTTACGGTGCTGAATGACTGGTAATATGTTGGGGGTCTGGAAAGTCTTGACAGTGGCAGGGCCTTCCCCTCCAGTTGTTATGACCTGCACCTCCAGTCTGTAGTAGGTGGACGGCCGCAGGTTGGACACGACAAGCAAGTTATGATCCTGCCAAGTGATGGAGGAGAGCAGTATGAGACACGCAATCAGTTGATATACAACAGAACATGCCTTTGAATTTGACAGGAGCTGAATTTGAATGGGCAGTAAACTGGGGGAGTATCAACTGCAGAGCTGTCTTTTGCACATAAGCCACAGACAAAAACAAAGACTGTGTTTTCATAAGGCTTGCTGTCTCTCCTTCTTTTGCTGCCAGCTTGATAAAGTGTGCGGTGGGTGGTTTTATTTATAGATGAGCTCCAGAGGCTGGGAGGTGCAGATAGGCGGAACGTGTTGTTGATGGAGCAGATTATGTCAAAGAGCGGCTTTTTCGGAGCTCTCACGGAGGATGAAAGAGGAAGACGTGATGGCAGATGAAAACATAGAGGAGGAGAACTTCCAGCAGGACACAACACTTCCTCAGATCTCTCCCTGCCGCCTGTCTACATGCCGCCGCTTATCACAAGATTCATGCAAAAAGGCCACTACAATGTTATCCTCAAATCACCCTCACCTCTGACAGATGCTGTGAAACAAATTGCTGAAAATAGAACATACCTTCCTACCACAAGGGACAATTTAAAGACTATATATGACGGTATGGTGTGGGATTCAATCTGCAGCATTTGAAAACAGTCTTCACTCTATGGCTTATTGCAGGAGTTAGAATAGAAAAACAACAATCCTTTTTTAATGAAAATAGGCTTACTGGAGGCAGGATCTGGGACTGGGAGATGATGCTGTTAGGGAGGCTGTTTTGCCGGCTTTCTGTGGTGATCTCAGCCCAGGTGACCTGGAAGCCTGTGATTCGTTGATGGGGAGCCACCCTGGACACGCGCCACAGGAAGTTGCCGGTGATGTTTCCCTCAATGATGGAGAAAGAGGCCGTCAGGTTCTCAGGCTTGGCTAAAACCTTTGGGACCCCTGGAACTGTTAGGCAAAAGGTGGTCTCATTCAGGGATGTATATAAAAGGAATAGTTTGATATCTTAAGGCAAAAATCACTTTCTTGCCAAGAGTTAAATGGGAAGATTGATAACACTCATGACTGTAATAGTGAGCTTTAGAGCTGCTGGATGGAGCCAGGTTAGCCGTTTTACAATAGGGGTGAGGTCAAAGAATCAGTACAGCTTAGTATCACAATATTTTGCATTGGAAATTCGTATCAATACAGACATGAAGTATCAATCTTATATTATAAAAACTATTAACTTCTTAAAAATCAAATGCCCACTATTCTGTCTTTCACAGGTTGTAACCTAGCTAGAGTGTAACTCAAGCCAGAGTGAAGATACTGGTACATGAAATCGTGAAGGAGGTTAAATAACGCTCAACGTTTCGCTAAAGAGTGAAAACATATCTTATTAGACAAAACATACATTGACAAACTGCATACTTTGCAGTTGAAAAAGGGTAATAAATTGCAACATATCAAACTGAAATACTCAGCACATCACAAAATGTAAAATCACAACAAGATCGTATTATGTCAAGTATTGCGATAATATTGTATCGTGGGGCCGCTGATGAACCCCTAAAAGCAAGTGCATTTACTCAAATGTTATTTGGGTACTATTCCTTTTAGAGCAAATAGTTTTCGGCATGATTATAATATGTCTGATTACTGTCTCCACACCAATACAGATGGAGTTCAATGTGCCCTTTTATGTGTCAAACATCTGAGTACTCACCTCCCTCCCCTGGGCAGGGGATGTGTTTGTGAGTCTTGCTGCGGATGGTAGCGCAGGACGGTGTGAGGAAGGTGGTGCTCTCGTCCTTGGAGCGTCTCTTGGACTTCAGCATGTGAACGGTGACTTTGTACTTGCAGGAGAACAGCAGGCCCGGGAGGTTGATGTAGTTCTCCTGAGCCAAGAAACACATTATTCAGCCCTGATGACTTTGACATGTCACCCAGGTCAGGTCTCATGGAGCTTCAGAGATAATTAAATACATAGCGCCGGGGCAGATCGCATTCCCGCTCAGGAACTCAGGAACATGCCCCACATTACGGGACCACTTTGAACGCTCACATGGTCGGGGTTAGACCACTATCCTTCTATTCAACTTACAATATAAATGATTTTTTATAGCTTCCACATGCGGCATAAACACGACTTAATTAAGAAGCGGCAACCAAAGTGAATTTATGTGGAAGTTTTAAAAGTGAATGGCCTGTAAATCCTTGTTAATGAATTCTGTGCTGCAGTTTCACACTTTACACTTTCATTTCAAACTTTAATCATCTATTGATCTTAACAAAAAAATCTCACTCGAGGAAACAAAAAAAACAATCCTGCTGACTAGTGGATTTAGATCTTGCATTTGTAATAAAGAGGTTCTACATTAATAGGCAGTCCCGTGAGAGAGGGCGTGTGTATGTTCTCTCTGATATGAAACAGCTTTGATTAAAAGTGAATGAGGCGCTGCGCTCACATAAAAGCAAATGCCTGGAATCCTTCCCAGCGATCTATAGAACATGGATGTATATTTCCTAGCAACCACAGCGCCGGTCCCCAAAGAATGTGTTGATTGCCAGGCCTCTGCCATCCTGTATCAGCCTGAGCCCAAGCAGTTAACCCCCCGCCCCCACCCCCAGATTCTCCCAACCCCTCCACAGACCCGGCTGCACTCTACAAGAAAGCCCAGTGCAGAACGCATGGCTGGGGCCGTTGGAGGTGAATGATCCCCCGTTCCGGGAAACATTGTTTAAGTAAATGCGTTTTATTGGCCAACACACCACATGCCTGACCACACGACTGACTCATAATATTCAAAACAAAAGCTAGTGATTTGCCCAGTGCAAATCCAGCGCAACAGGGCTTCAGGCTCGCTCGGCGGAGTTGTTTTCTTTAGCAGAGCCGCTGTCCTTTCTAAGCATCAGACAAAAGGTTAGGCGCGTGCTTTGCATAGGACAGAGCTGCTGATCGAGCCGGAGCCCTGCGCTCTGCACAGCTCTGTGATCTGACCTGCATTTGGAAGGTGTATGAAACGGCTACTGGAGGCTAACCTGCGTGACAGATTTCTCCGGACCTCGGGTCTCGTTGTGGCTGCAGTACTCTGGCATCCACTGGACGTGGTAGCGACTCACAGTGGGATCTGAAAAGAGGTGAGGATGAGAGGGAGAGGAGATGATGTCACATCACACAACAAAGACACAACTCAGTACTCAGATATAGTACTTAGTTTCTTACTTAAGTACTTATTAAGGAGCAGAATGGCTGTTATATTATTATGTCATTGTATTAAGTACTGCTGTCAAAATGATCAGTGTATCAACAGAAAATCTACTGACAATAATTTCTATATCATCATCATCATATATAAGATTCATTCGATTCATTCATGAAGCAAAAGGGTGAAATATTTACTGGTTCCAAGTATCTAAAATGTAATGATTCGCTGCTTTTCTCTATAATCGGCACAAATTGTGCTTTGGCCAACAAAACAAGCTCACTCTTGATGGGCATTTTTCACTATGTTCTACAATCAATTAATCAATACTCAAAGTAATGTCTATGCATACACGATTGAAGAGGATTAATTATAAGTACATCACATACTGTATGTGCGAGGCCACCAGAACAGCGTCAGTGAAAAAAAAAAAAAGGTAACGCCCGCAATGTGACCCTTTAACCCAACAAAGATCCAAGCAGAATTGAAACATAGGCAATAAAAATCAATGGTTAATGAATAAATTTATGTAGCGCTTTCCTAGTCTTTCGGCCAATCAAAGTGCTTTCCACTACATGCCACATGCTGCCAACCTGCCCATCAGGATCTTATCTAAAACCTCATTCACACATCGATGGCACAGCCTTCGGGAGCAATTTGGTGGTCAGTATCTTGTTCTAGAGCACTTCGACATATGTCCGAAGGAGCTGGGGATCAAACCGCCGACCTTCTGATTGGTGGACGACCTGCTTTACCTCTGAGCCACAGCCACTCAGTATTGGGGCATAGAGTACTATGCATACAAGTTTAATTTGATTTGGACAAGAGCATCAAATAAATATGGTGGTCAAATAGACGTAGTTTACTCTCTGAAATGTGGTGGGGTTAAAGTATAAAGTAGCCTTAGATGTCTTAAAACTGTACCATAGTACAGTACTTATATGCATACGCATATATGCATATATGGACATTTATGTAACACCAGTGCACCCACTGAACATTAATCGAATGAAATGATGAATGAAATAATTAACTGATGGGTATCTCACAAATTGCAACACTCCCTATCTGAGATCTGATATCACTATTTCCCTTATTGATGATGACGATAGCTTAACTCTGAAAATAAAAAAGAAACATGAAAGCGCATAGTTTTCCTGTTTCCTAAACCTTTCTTTTTGTTGGCTGAAGGCTCAGTTCCCAACACAAACTTTAGCTAACTTCAACTTTAAGGATTTGCATTCTCATCAGTGGAGAAGCAGCCGTGGTCACGCTGGGACACAGCAGCTCCCATTCGCTCCGTTACAGTACAGTAGCTCATCAGCAGTGTTTATCTGCTCATCACCCTCATCTTATGTCACTGGATTTATTATTCATTCAACTGTGTCGCCTGGATATGTGAAATATTAATAATTGAGTTATGCTATGTTGGCCCCACGGCGGGGGCCTGGGTTGTAGTGGGGAGATAAAAGGGGTCCTTTGAAGGCTTAGACACAGATCTGGCACGTGGACCCCCTGAGCTCTTTGGAAGCTGAAAAGAGGGAATTACAGGGAAGCGGGAAATCGGGAAAAAATAAACAAGATATGCTTAGCCCGGTCTGACAGAGAGGGGAAGCGGCATGTAAAACAAGAAATGGGACATGGAGATCAGGTAGAGAACAGAACCTCAGCGGTGTTCGATAAATCATGGCTGGAAGCGAGCCTCAGAAGTGCCGCCACCGGCCGGCCTGCTGTCTACTGTCTGGGTGTTGGGCAGACAGCGATATATTATCTGAGCCCGTGTACAGTACGGTTCTCTTTCGTCTGCTGGAGACAACCCAGAGAGCCCGGCTGCTTTGGATCACAGAGACAATGAGTGAGAGTTTAATCACGGTTCAGTTAACCTGTCCCTTCTCTCAGTCACACAAACCAGATGTCCAGAGACTAACAACTCTCCAGGCCATCTGCATGTCTCTGTATTTACAGTAGTGGAACCCAGGTTGTCAGAGCCAAAGCCGGGGTCATCCCTCAGACTAATGAGTGGCACACACACGCTGCAGACCATGCACTGCAAACAAGAAGACAGAGTTGGACCAAGATTAACTCTGCACTGCAACACTACGATTCCCAAGCCACGCTTGATCCCCGTCAGCATCACTCAACTCTCTGAGTGCAGGCCAACCTCGCTAACAGCTCTGGGCCAACTCTATCTTCCCCTCCTCTCTCTCTCGCACTCTGATTCAGCAGTTGGTGTCTCACCAGGCCTCTCCTTCAGCCAGCGTTTGCATTCTTGACTCTAAGATGTGGAGTTTGGCTTAGGCGATGACATCTATTAGTAACATAACATAGACCAGTGAATGGGACTTGACAGGTTACCCTGAGAGCGTGGCTTTCAAGGTTTCCATATTTCCACTCTGGTAAGGGTTGGAGGGAATGGACGCCGTAGGGACAGGCATTCCTATAGGCTTTAACCCCTTGTGGTGCCACAGCCCACTGCTCCCAATGACATCAGGTCTTGTAAAACAAAATGGGCCGCTTCGACGCTAATGCGAGGGCGAGGATCTATTAAACGCAGCTGTCAATAAATCCCATCGCACAGCTCTGGCCCTGTGTGTTTATTGTTCTTGTTACTAAACGGTGGCTCCGCTCTACCAGTCCATGCGCAGGTTTACACCACCTCTCACATTACTCAGCTCTCACAGTGACACATTGTTTCATTTATTTCATTCACACCACCTGATACCACATTTACAAAAAAGGGATCTTGCATTGTTTGAGTCACTGAGAATCGGCCATAACAATTTATTATGAGTCATAGTGATTGATGGACATAATGGGGTGCTAATTAGATTCTAACAAGGCAGTAAATCAATACAGTAGAGTACATACCTCCCCTGTTCTTCCAGTAGATGCGGACCTGCAGCTGGCCATCCTGGTAGAAGGGCGTGCCCACCTCTAGAGGGCCAGAGGGGCGTTTGGCCAAGGTCGAGCCAAGAGGGGATATCTCCTCCTTCTTTGACTTGAGCACTGATTTTACTGGGAAGAGAAAGGAGAAATATTTGCTGCCGTAGCTAAGACAGTGACTGTGTTGTGGCAAACTCTCCAGCATGGTAACAGAAACACACAATTATTTCTTTGTAATATCGCTGCACTTACAACGCGTTCCTTATGCATAAACGTGTAACACGATGGGTACACGAAATACTGCGTAACGCTGCCAAGGTTAAAGGTTCAATTCCCTCTAGAGCCACACATGCTTAAAAGGTTTGGTCTGTGATTCCTAATCATGCAGGAGCTTCGAATGAATGCAGATGTGCTGCCAGCGCACCTTGGCCATTCCTGCTTTTTGCAATTCTCATGATAATTGTTTGCCTGAAGACTTTCAGTAATTTAGGAAAATTCAACTCTCAAAGAAAACAAACAGGAAGAAAATTGGATTCTGTTATTGGCTCAGCCATATGGTGCACAAAATGACAAAACCATTTTTTTTTTTATTATTATTTCAGTGAGACTCTTAATTGCATCTACCCATGATTTGTTTCCCACATAACATCAGCTGTATCAGTTTCTAAGTGAACCTTTAACCAAAACTAAGATTTCTGGCTAAGTATTCACCAAATGCAAGTACATAGTAAAACAAGACTTAGAGTGTATTCTAATAGTAGGTTTACCACATTTACCATCTTAGTTTAGTGTGTCAGCATGCTAGCTTGTCAAATGTGCATGAGGCAGGTAATCTGAAAAAAAAAAAAAAACATTGTGTGCCTCTGTATCCTCCGGTGTCCTCCTCCACCTATTGGCATCTGTAAGATTTCACAGACCTGAGGAAAACAACCAATCAGAGCTGAGTCTATGAGCAGCTGTCAATCACTCACAAACTCTGATCAAATGGTCGACTAGGCAGCTCTGATCAAATATGAATCAATATTCTGATACTAATAATGATTATTTCTCACCTCAAATGTTTTCAGAAACATCTAATAGTTACTGTTAAGCTATAAAATGGGAAAGTTTGTGACCAGGTTGCCATTTTGACATCAGTTGAGGAAATACCAAGCACTGCCCACCAGCCGGGTCACAAACTTTCTTTTTCTTTTAGATCAGCGCTGCCTAGTTTGACCGTTTGATCTGGGTTCACAAGTGACTGACAGCTGCCTCCATTAAATGAACAGCCAATAGGAACGCTCTCTCTGTGAAATGACCTGTGATTGGCCACAGCTACTGACTAGTTTTAAAGCCTGAAACAGAGACATGAGGGGGTGCAGAAGTCTGGTTTTCTCTCAGAACACTTGTATTGCAATGAATTTTTGCCCAATGATGCCAAAAACATTCTGCCTACTGCAGGTTTCAGCTGACAATGTTAAATATTGATGATACTGATGGTGGTGCAGGATCACTGAAGTGATTACTATTCATCCTGAGAGGGACATGAATGTCTGTACCAAATGTTACCAGTTTCAACAAGCCATCCAGTAGCTGTCCTTTTACATTTCCCTCAAAAGCTGCATACGTAAGCTTATGTGGAAAAAGGAAAAGTCAGAGGATCTGTAAAGTCATTAGGGTTCCTCCTCTGGGGACCATGAATGTCTACACAAGATTTGTTGTGAGATATTTCAGTCTGGACCAAAGTGGTGGATTGACTGACCGACATAGAGTAGTGACGTAGGATGACGTAGTTTTACAAGCCAACCAGGAAATGATCATTGTCCAGGTTCCTTCAACAAAAAGCCAATGGGATTTTTCCATTGGGTTTTGAATTATTGCAGAAAATATGCTCTGTGGTGAACAAACATTTACTTGCATGTTCTACAAATGAATGCAACTTTTATGATTTGAACCATGAATGCAATCACCAGAAGTAAAAAGCTACTGTTAGGCTCTAAGTGAACTACACCACGGTCGCATGACTTCACGTCTCCACCACTCAGCTAAAGACGGACTTAAGTTCAGCATGATGATGTTTTGTAGCCTCATTTAGCCTTTTTAAGACACGTTTAAAAACACAACCTCATTTCTAGTTTCCAGGACTCTTTCCTGCAGCACTCCAGTGCATCTGACAGCTGAATTAACTAAAGAAAATCAGCACCACTGTTTACCTGACTCATTATTCTGGGCGGTGCTGAAGTGGAGAGAAGCCTTGGAGCTCTTCAGACGCACCTGTCCCCAGTATGTGACAGCCTGCAGCTCCACAGTGTAACTGCTGTTCTGCAGCAGTCCCTCCAGATCCACCCAGCTCTGAGCCTGCAACAACGGAAAAAACACTTGCATGTTGGCCTTTGTATAATGTTACCACACTGTCACTTGAGGCTCCTTTCAAATCCCCGGCTGTCATTGTCCCAGTCACAGATCCAGCTCAGCTCAGCCTGGGCCAACCCGGGCCTGTGGGAAAACCCTGCTTATTAAGAACACATGTGGCGCTGGGGAAGGTATCGTGGCGAGGAAGATAGCCTTCAGGGCCTTGCGAGGGAGCCGTGTTATCAGAGCCTCCCAGGGCTTCCTCGCCGTGTTTGACTTGCAGCATTCCACCATCAGCGTGAGCTTGATGAATTCTTGTTATTGACTGTGCGTGTTTTGACATTCCTCTGCCAGCAGGCTGCTTTCGAAGCCCCGAGGTGCCAAAGTGGAAACCAGTAGTACATGTGTCAATGGGTGTCTGGTGTCTCCCACCTCTATCTCCTCTGCGCCACATCTGCTATGCATTTCATACACTAATTCAGGAGAAGACTCTACAGAGGTGTGTGTGGACTGTCTAGACAATCTGTCTTTCTGCTCCAGTCTGTAATGAAACACTCCACAGATACTGAACCACAGTTATGTGCTATCAGGTCGCATGTTACTGGAAATTCGGTCTCTAATTTATGAGGACAGTATGATTTATCTATAAAGTGAATTTCTACATGCGTATGAACCCATTGCTTCGATCTTTGACAGTTCACTCAGTGCTTACATGTACAATTGTGTAATTTTTATGTAGAAGCAAAAACAACAAAAACAAAATTTGTAATACTATCACAATATTATTCTGTGGCTTTCTGAGTTGTCCAAGCCAGGAAGTCCAGCTTTGTAAGCTCTTAGCTTGCCTGTTTGTTTAAGCTTTTATAACCAAATTGTATTCATCTTTTCTTTGTGATCGATGTGATGGAGTTTTATGTATGTGACATCCCAGACAAAGGTCCATGAGAACTCCTCTTTCTGGCTGGACCAAATAGTTGAGAAGGCTCCAGTATGCAAACTAGTTGGAACCAACTGAACCAGTTGGAATCAGTGGTATTTCCCTTCACAACATGATATTCATGCCATGATTATAGAATGTTTCTTGGATGTGTGAAGAGCCGAGGGGCAGAGTAACTAGAGGCATCTGTTGGTGCCTTCAAACGGGGTTGGGTTTACCGTGTTCACGAGAGGAGTCCATATGAATGTTGCTCAGCAGCGGCGTTCTCGTGCCTTAACCACATGAACGCCAAGCAAATCATGTACACAGTTTCCTATATTGTAAACACAAGCTCATAAGTCACGGTACATTTGAAGGCACCATTTATTCCTATCAGGTAGCTCCACCCACTCCCATCTGAGAGTACTGGGAGCAGGTGTGGGAAGCCACACACCCGGAGCTGATCTCCTTGTCAGGGGAGGATTAAGGACAGTCAGCACATGTGGCACATGTTCTCTCAGTCTATTCTCTCGTCTATTCTCCCCTAAATCTCCAGGGTGAACCTTTGTTATATGTTGAACTAGTAAGTTGTTTTTGATTTGCTAGTTATGTGTTGAGGGTGAGACTTAGAGTTCAGATAAATAAAAACCCTGGTGGCTGCTAAGCTGACTTTATGATTTTGTCTTTGGTTGACATACTTCCACTATTTTCCCAGTCCTTCGCTCAGTCCTGTTACAGATGTTTTTACTAGGTCTGTCAATTGATTAAAATATTTAATTGTGTTGTGTTGTTAATTGTCAGAAACTGCAAATTAATCACACATTTTTATCTGTTCAAATGTATCTTAAAGGGAGATCTGTCATGTCAGCCTGGGAGTAGGCAAATATGCTTGCTTTATGCAGATGCATGTATATATTTATTACAGGAAATCAATTAACACAAAACTGACAAATATTGTCCAGAAACCCTCACAGGTACTGCATTTAGCATAATATATGTGCTCAAATCATAACATGACAAACTCAAACCCAACAGGCAACAACAGCTGTCAGTGTGTCAGTGTGCTGACTTGACTATAACTTGCCCCAAACTGCATGTGATTATCATAAAGTGGGCATGTCTGTAAAGTGGAGACTGATGGGTACCCATAGAACCCATTTACATTCACATATCTTGAGGTCAGAGGTCAAGGAACCCCTGTGAAAATGGCCATGCCAGTTTTTCCTTGCCAAAATTTAGTGCAAGTTTGGAGCTTTATTTAGCCTTTGAACTACTATGACAGGGTTAGCAATTAAAAAAAAAAAAAAATAGTAGCGTGAAAACAAATTTGCTGTTATTACGTTATTATGTTAATTTTGACAGCCCTAATTTTTAGATTTAGCTTCTCACCTTAAATGAAATATAGTGCAGGCATTAATGTAAATAATAATAATAAAATAATAATAATAATAATAATAGGGGGCTGCATGGTGGTGCAGTGGTTAGCACTCTCGCCTCACAGCAAGAGGGTCGCAGGTTCGAATCCGGCTTGGGACTCTTCTGTGGGGAGTTTGCATGTTCTCCCCGTGTAGGCGTGGGTTTTCTCCGGGTACTCCGGCTTCCTCCCACAGTCCAAAGACATGCTGTTTAGGTTAATTGATGACTCTAAATTGCCCGTAGGTGTGGATGTGAGCGTGAATGGTTGTCTGTCTCTATGTGCCCTGCGATGGACTGGCGACCTGTCCAGGGTGAACCCCGCCTTCACCCAATGCCAGCTGGGATCGGCTCCAGCCTCCCATTCCCTTACGGGAAAATTGGTTGACGATGGATGGATGGATAATAATAGGACAGGAATTGAGTATAGATATGTAACCACTTGACTGTGAAACTGCTGAGATCTATGTTAAAAATACAACAAATAAATGAATAAAATCCATGTAGCAAATAGCTGAATTACACAATCAAAAACCTGCGTAGGAGAAAAAGCTCCAAAATATAAACTGAAAGAAGTGAACACTACAAATTGAGATATTTAAGAAACACAGACCCTGAAATCATGATTTACAACTATAAATATTTATCACACTTCATGTGTTTTCTTTCAAAGCTTAACAGCACGTTTAAGGGTTCTTTCATCAGTGTATAAGGTATCAAAACAAGGAAGAGCACACTGTATCAATCTGTGTGTGATTGATAGCTGTGCAAGTATATATATATAAATAAATGCAACTCCTATTCCATGTTTATCTTTTCTTTCACTGCAGGCCTGCACGGATATTGACAGTGATGTGTTGGGGCCAGAGGAGGTGTTGAGATAATCCTGGACGAGACCCCGTCATCTTAGAAAGAGGAAAGGGGAGAGAAAGAACACATCCCTGTCTGAGACAGGGTGAGAAGATTACCCCATTGGTGGTCTTTCTCCTTTTCTTCTTGGATGGCACCATGGACTTGGTGGGCACGGTCCAGCTCCAGAACACTTTGTAGTGATGTATGGGGATATCGGGCTCCTCTGGCAGCGTCCAGTTAAGACGTGCTGTCACCAGGCCTTCATCGCCCAGCGTCATGTTGCTGACACGCAGACTGGTCGGGCTGGGAGGGGCGGATGGATCTGAAGACATAGCAACAACATGAAACAACACAGTCAGCGCCGCGCTAACAGATCTCAGTACATCTGTAGACACTTAGAGCACAACACAAAGAGGGCCTCTGGTTCTTCTTGTATGTGACAAATCTCGAGCCAAAGGCGGTTTTCTTGCAAGTATAATTTCAGGTCGAATGCATTACAAGCCAAGACACCTTTCACCACTTGCGGGTTAGCGTTGCAACTAAGGAGGGGCACCAGTATGACACTGTGTAAAGTAATTAGTCCTCCGCTGACAATCTGCCATGAGATGTTATGACAGGTGTCATGTCATGTCCGTGACAGCGTTCGGCAGGACCGAGAGCGTGGGTCAGGGGTTAACAAACACATGCTGCTCACTTTGGCTCCACTCTCTACATTCCTGTACTCTCACTAATGTGTGTCCAGAGTGAAGCTGGTTCTGAACCCATCCGTATGTGACCCAGCTGATGTCAGCCTGGTGCGGGAGGAGCGCCAGGGGCCACATGCCAGACGCCAGACCGGAGGGAATAGCCCCGTAATAAGAAAATAATTCACGCCACAGCCCTGTTGGCTCTCCTCTCCCACCTGAAACACATTTAATCCAGTCTACAACCAGACACATCGGTTCTCCATACCAGCGGAAGATAAATAAGCTCTTACAAATTGCCCTAACAAAGTATGGTAGTGCAAAATTGCAATCAGATGATATGGCCGCACTATATAAATAACAATGGCATGACAGAAATGGCCAGAAGCTCATCAAATCCATGACAGCTCCCATCAATCTATCAACGTTCTGGCGCTGATTGGCCTGATTGGAGATCGGTTTCCATCCCTGCAGCAGAATCTATTCCCCACCTGGTGTCTGGCTCTGTCTGACAGCCATCCAGAACGCTCTGGGGAGCAAATGTATGACGAAGGATTGACAGGGCAGGTCAACATGCACACACACGCACGCCACCAAAACACACTTTGTATTTGGCACCACTTTTCAGCATTTGGCAGAACATGGAAAGTACTTACGATGTCTGCCAGTGTTTCACTGCAAAACAACTTTCTATATATTAATGAATAAATAACACAAGTTTGGAATACATATGTGGACGTGCAATGCGCATTATGAAAAAATAAAAATGGTCTACACAATGCCGACATTATATTACACAATATACATTGACAGATGCTGAACTCAGAGCTGTGTTAAAGCTGAACATGTCCTTGCTTCAACATGTCAAACAAACACACTATATCTGATCTGGATCACATTCAATCTAGACACATTATATTCACAAATCTGTAATCCCCGGGAACCGCACAGCAACTGGCCGTTGCTTTAACAAATGCCATCTGCAGCACAATGCTGCCATTTAGCGTCATTCAACGCTGAAAGTTTCAGGGTGCGGGAGCGGAGCAGCGACGCAGGACGCCATCAGAGCTTGTTCGCTAATCTGTGGCAAAGATCTGAAAGCGCGCCTCGGTTACGTCACCCCCTCTGGAGGCAAGACAACACTTGCATTCATTTGAAACCTGCAATATCCTGACTAATTCAGACATATTACATTTTTTATATGACTGTAAAGAAAGGGAAACCCCCTCATTTAAAAGAGACGTAAATGAAGATCTAGTTGCAACACAGAAAAAAATTATGTTCTGCACACCCAGTCCCTCCTCATTACCCGCATTCTACTCGGATCATCAGGATAAATTACCATTTCCACTTAACTCGCTGGGTAAATGTGTGGAAGCTGTGAAGGGGAAGCACTTATTTACAAGTCAGGTTAACAAGGTTAATAAAAGAAATTAAAGGCTTACTACCAGATTACAGTTTTAAATAAAGCAGTGTGAATGTACTGAAAGTCTGATAACAGTCTGATCTGAAATGTTTTCTCTCCTGTGTTTGACTACATGAAAAAATGGTTTGGGTAATCTTTCTAAATTACTTTTTTTCATCTGTGAAACAGGTGAAAAAAAATGCCAGGATAATTTTTGAAAGGTATTTTTTTTCAATTTTTAACTGTTTTCTGCTGCTGTATGGATCCATGGGGCTGAACAGCTTAGGACAGTTCTCACTAAAAATATGACCTTCAGTCCTTTTAAGAGATGAAAGGTGTACTGTGCAGGTGACCAAAAACCAAAAAGAGACTTTCTTTGAGTGCTAAAGAAAGCTTCACCACATCTATGTGGTCTGATAAGTGAAATCAGGTTTTAAAACTCTTTCCCAAAGGCTCCACTTGTTCCAAGGTCTTAACCATAACAAATGAGGGCACTGGGTGTCAAACAGAAACTTAAGGCCACACACACGGCCACACACACACACACACACACACACACACACACACACACACACACAGACGCACACACTCACACACAGACCTCTGGAGGAGCGGAAGTGTTTGCTGGGTGCGGTGAAGCCTCGGGTCCCGTGGACGTTGACTGCAGCAACTCTGAACTGGTACCATCTGCTAGCTCTGATGTCGGCCAGTTGGATGCGCTCCTCTGCGGTCTGAGGGGACAGATGGGATGGGGGGGAACCGCAGGGGTCAGGGTTCACGCAGGGTCACAGCCCCATGTGAGTTTGCTGCCACATCAGTCATCTATGTGTTTTCTCTTTGCCAAACTTTCAAAGACACTGCAACTGCGAGGAATGTGCAACCGCGTGCAACAGTCTGTCAGCGCACTGCGGCACTTTCACAGCTGTAGCATGTGGCATGCTGGGACAAGTGAAACTGACATTTCTGATGCAGATCCCAAATGTCTGATCAAAAGAATCTCTCCCATAACATCATTTGATTGATCCAAAGAGAGAAACTTTTCATCTTACTGACATGCTGCAGTATTTTTTTTTTTGTTTTGTTTTTTTACACATATGGTGCGTAGATTCCTACCTGAGCCACTGTCTGCCACTCGGTGGCGTCGTCCTCGCTGGGGTGGATGCCATAATTCCAGCGCCGCTGCACCACGTAGAGGACAGGCTCCACGGAGATGTTGAACTTGGAGGACCAGCGGATCTCCAGCTGACCGGACGGCTGCTCCAAAAACACCAGCTCTTTCCTCGGCTTCAGAGGGACTCCTAAAAGTACAAGCGAAATAGACGATACCGTGACGGGAGGTAATCTCACCACGGCGTGGAACATCTTAGGTGAACTTCCAACATGAGATTTGTTGTTTTCCTTTCCTTGGCTGGAAAGATAAATGACACCATCAGAGCTGAACAGATACAGATTTTGAAAATGAGACATGACCTCACCGCAATAGATTTAATGCAAGTGTCAGCGGCATCATCTTTCTACTGTGACAGGTTGTGATATTTCCTGGCCCAGAGTAATGTGTTTTAGCTGCGCTTCTTAGTAATGACACACACAGTTTGCATCTAGCTATGTGAGATAATGTAACGTAACGTCTCCCTCCTCTCTTGCAGACACACCACTGTAAACATACAAGCATACATGTAAAGTTCATTTGCATGACTCTGCACTTCACATTCAGCCTCTTAGACGAAGTCGATGCGGCCATGTGCTATAAATTAGAGATTTATTAAGTGCAGGACTGGGCCAAATGCTCAGGCAAGTCAGACTGACTCTCTCAAGCAGATTTATTGCAGTGGGGACACAGTGAGTTGTTGATTGAGCGTCGGGCACAGTGATAATGAGATGGAGATTGGAAAAGCACGTTTGAAAGTACAGGAGAAGGCTGAATACATCCCACAGTTCTCAATAAATCACCTAGAACTTCAGACCATTACGTTGGACCTCTGTCACTGCTGAGCGGTCCACCACTGCTCCGCATTTATAAAACAGCATCAACACACGCCTCAAGGCTATCGCGCGGCGTGTCAGTAAACAACCTAATCAAGACTGTGTTTTGTATGCAGAACGCTTGATCTACTTATATCTCTATTCAGTCTTCATACAGGGCACGTAAAAGTGATGGATCGGTGCATATAAAGTCCTGGAAGATGGAGGAGGGTCCTTGAGCCGCATGCATACGGAGCCAGTGCTTTGTTTTGTCCCGCTGATAGCAGCTTTCTGCACACTAACAGCTGGCGGTCATTGTGCTGCGGTTTCACAGCTCCACAGTCGAACGTGTGTGCACGCGCGTGAACAAACGTGTCACATTTCCTGCGCAACACTGCACACCAAGGTAACCACAGCATTCCTACTTCTCCCTCTGTCTTAGCTCATCTTCCCACAAAGTCACACAAGCACTCCTGCAAAGCAAACACACACACACACACACACACACACACACACACACACACACACACACACACACACACACACACACACACACACACACACACACACACACACACAACCTCTCTCTCCTGCAATATGTGGGCAACGAATACACTTTCTCTCAGCTTGCTCTTTCCAAAGACAACTTTTCAGTCAGGTTTGGTCCAAGAATCATACAGCATTCATTTTTCAATGGCTGTACGCTTCCTCCAAAACCGTGATGTAACTGCTCCTGGAGCAAGAGAGCACGGCGTCCATTCATGTCTTAATCATGCCAGCAATTACACTCCAGGAATATAATTCTCAATACTCACGCACATACTGTCATAATGACTGCTCTAATTACAGGAGTTGAGGAAAACAAGGACATACCGTTAACTGAGGATGGCTGAAGGACTGACTGACTGACTGACTTGTTGAGACAGTGCGAGGTTAACTCTTGCTGAATTCAATTTATTCTCTACGTTTTTCAAATTTTCTTTTATTCCAACCACCCCCCCAGCTCCTTTGCCAGTTTCTTTCACACTATAGTGTAGAGACACACTACACACACTAACACAAACACACTAAGCTGGGTTGCATCACATGTGGTGCCATTTCTTCTGAGGAACAGAGGGAACTACAGAGAAATATATGAAAATGAAAGACAGAAGAAGAGCCTAATAAACCACCTATTTCCATGCGTGCATTGCATGCGTTATCTGAGGCACACCCCTGCAAATAACTCTCCGAGACGACATCACAGAGCAGTGGATGATGTGCAACAGCGTTGGGATCTATTGATGTAAAAAAAGAAGAAGGCTTGTTATTCATCACAAGCCCAGCGGGGGTCCAGTGTCTCAGAGAAGTTTTTCTCTATCAGGGAAATACACGTGGGCTGGGAACCCTAACCTGAACACACACACACACACACATCTGAGAGTGATCTCAGTGGGGGAAACGCTCCATTTCTCCCCGCTTGTGTTTGCTAATGGCTTCCAGCATCATGGCTCATCATGGCAAAGACTACACACACTTGTGCACACATAGAAACAATTACGCTCTTCAAACCATGAGCAACTAATTAGACCTTTAACACCGAGGACCGGGACAGGAATTCCATCCGGACTTTCACCAAAACGCTCAGAGTAATTCAGTGTAAATGCGGCGCTGACGGCGACCCGCCGTGAGCTCAGCGTTTGGACTAAAAAAATCAGCGTGCGGCCTGCTTGATTTGAAGGTCTCACAGCGCGGTGAATGGTTTTCATTGACTGGTTATTGAAATTTTCAAGGTTACGCCTGCTTTCATCTTTCCCCCGATTAACGTGCTGTTCACCTTATGAGCACGACATCCACCGTGAAGTCCCTCAGGTTTTTTTTTTTTTCCCCCAAATCAAATATACCAGCATGCTCTTCTGTGTGCTCAAACTCAAAATCACATGCTCTTGCCTCTCTCAGCTACACATAGTGAAACATGCTTAGTACAATTCAAAGCATACCGTCGATCGCTGCTGCGGTTCAAAGCATGATTCAGACTCATCTTCCACTGCTCTCACTTCAACATCTCAACTTTGTTATGGCCTCGGGCGGCCAGCAATTGTGAGAGCAGATAGTGTATATATAATATATATATATATATATATATATATATATATATATATATATATATATATATATATATATATATATATATATATATATATATATATATATATATATATATATATATATATATATATATATATATATATATATATATATATATATATATATATATATATATATATATATATATATATATATATATATATATATATATATATATATATATATATATATATATATATATATATATATATATATATAAATATATATAGTTCCAGCTCCCATCTCCAAGTTCAGAGGCGATTGCTTCTCTAACATAACAACTCAGCACCCTTGGAACATCAGGCCGCCTTGGGCAACGCTATTAAACTGTTTTACTGGAGCAAAGATTCTTGGGTACATCTGTGTCTGTGAAACCCTCAAGCTCATCCAGCAAATTCAAGGCTGAAGATATATACTCCAATTTACAACGGGAACAGCATGAGGGATGTGTGGGTGAGGATGTGCAATACAAAGAGATGAAATAAAGATTTATGTTTCTGAGCAAGTTGTCAAAAAAATTGTTCAAGATAATCTGCAATTTGCGTCATTGAGATTTAAAACGGATGTTTGACAGAGAGGGATTAATTGGTTCAGCGCTGTTTATGAAAACGATGCAAACTGCAACAGTTAATCACATTAAAAAGCCGGGACGTTTGCATTGGACTATTACCAGATTTGAAACGTCATTTATTGAGTAGGATGAATAGAGGAGGAGGGTGTATCCATGATTCAGCTGATGAACCGTGTTAATCTTGTCCCTGTTGGAAACAGTCATGAGCAATGATTAAATGAAGAGATGAGTTGCTGAGTGCACGGACAATTAAGCAACTTTATGAGCGTGCACAGTGTAACGTTTAGACACTGAGTGCATACCAGTCTGTCAGCCTGGCTCGCTGTCAAACTCCCTTCTTTCTCTCATTAATGAATCATGTTTGTGTTTATGCTTCTAATATGTGTTTTGTGTCATAATCTGTCAGTTCATTTAAACCATAGACTGTATATAAGAAGTGGACGTGGTCACAGTGATGTCACCCACTGCCTTTTTGAAGCCTCGAGTTTGGCATCTTGGCTATAAATGGGGCCATAATTTACTAAATGAACATGCTGTATTGAAGAAAACTTGAAACTAGCGATTGAGACCATAAAGTCATGTTTATAATGTTTCCTGGGGTAATAAATCAAGTGAGAAGTAGGATCATTTTCTCATAGACTTTTATACAATCAGACTTCTTTTTGGAACCAGAAGAGTCGCCTCCTGCTGGCTATTTGAAAGAATGCAAGTTGAAGGCACTTCAACATTGGCTTCACTTTTCAGACCCCGAGGTTGCCGCCTGGTTACTTTAGCCAAGGCCAAGGGCCTTGAGCCAAGAAGGTTGTGTTTTCACTGGCATTGGTTTGTTTGTTTGTTCACGTCATCCAGCCTGAAAAAGCAGTCGCGGTATGTAAGTAGAGCTAACTAGCTTAATGTTAAATTGCAGATTTTAAATGTAATTGTCTGCGCTTGTAGTATCGTAGTTGCCATTTTTAAATGGTTTAAAAATATGGCTGTTGTAGGGCAGCTGAATGATTAAGTTCCTGTTATTCGTATGTGTGTGAGTGTGTGTGTGTGTGTGTGTGTGTGTGTGTGTGTGTGTGTGTGTGTGTGTGTATTGGTGAGGTGGGGCTGTCTCTGATGTGGATTATCCAGATAATTTTTGGCAGTGATGCATGATATAAATAAAGTAAACTAGCCAATAACTTGTTTATCCGTATATGTCAATATAAGTTCTTGTAGGGCCGATACAAGATATATGGAGAAGCAATAAATATGTCTATAGCAGAATCCCATCAGTTTGTTCTATAATGACAATAAAGCTACTTTCTTTCCTGTATTTCCTGATATAGTTTTTTAATACTTCTACTTAATTAATTTTTTAAGCAAATACTTTAGTACTTTTACTTACATACATACTCGAGCATCTTGCCGGAGGTCTGGCGGTATTCTAGTTTAAACCTGCAATAACTGATATTTTTGGCCACATGGGGCCAGCAAACACAAGTTGTGAACACAACACTGACATATCATCATGTTTTAAGTTAATATACCAACCTTGTTAGCAAGCAGTTAATTTGCACATCCAACAGTTACTGAGCAACATTATCATTATATGGAGTCCTGTTTCGGCCACCTGATGAATGAAAGCCCATCATTCACTCTCTTTTTAGCTGCTAAATGTTCATTAGCTAGATGCTACTGCTGTTCGTGCTGAGCAGGTAATGGACATTGGATTTTTAGAGCTTTTTTGCTGATAACAGCTGCCTGCTGTGGCCAAAATCGACAGTATGAGAGCATTGAGAATGAGCCAAAATGTTAAAGTTGGGGACCCGACAGCTAAACAAAGAGTAGAAACTCCCTATAACGCTCTGAAAAACCAAGGTGGAGCTGCAGATTCAGGTGCAATTTTCTGTTGATTCATTAGTACGAGCAACCCCTTTCATGTCAAATTGTTTTTAAATTGTCATTTCAAAAACTATTATTATTATTATTATTATTATGAAGAAAATCGATTATAGCCCAGGTCTGAAACCTTGTGGTGCAGTAGTAGTAGTAGTAGTAGTAGTAGTAGTAGTAGTAGTCTCTAGTGGAGAGGTTGCAGATTGCAAACTCTCCTGTGCCAAGCGTGTAGGAGAGCTATGGTGGCCAAACTGAAAATGCAAATGCCCCTCTCTAGAGCCAGTTGTCACAATCATAGCGTAGGTCATTTGGAGAATAGCAGATCCAGTGTATAAAGTAGGTGTGTACGTGGAAGCGAGAGTAGTGAAGCGAGAGAGAGAGAGGCGGCGAATGTGTGTGAGCGAACAACTGAGTTAGTGGAGCAAAAGAGTTAGTTGAGCTTTGAGAATATCAAGTGAATGTGCAGTGGAAGTTGCAGTTTGTGCGGAAATAAATGCTGCTCCTCAAGACCAACAGAGGTTTCCTGTGTCTTGTTTCCTGGCGGCTGTGTGACGGGCGTTAACTCCAGAACAAGAAACGTTATTAACTCCGGTCCAGGCAGGAAAAGTTAACACAGTTTGTCCCTTTGGGGCTACTGTAGAAACATGGCGACTAGCTCTGTGAAGAGGACCTGCTCCCTATGTAGATATAATCAGCTCAGTCTAAAGTAACAAAAACACAACAACTCTTATTTTCAGGTGATAAAACAATAAAGAAAACATATTATTAACATTATATTCCATTTCAGCCTATAGATCCCCCTGATGATTTCAGGACCTTTAAAGAACAATTAGTTGTGTCATTTTATTGCAATACACTGTGATGCAGGTTTAATAGTATTACCTTTGTAGAGGTTCTTAGGCAGTTGGCAGGTGTGGCCACAGCCGTTGGAGCAGCACTTTTTCACGGCTGAACACTCTGCATCCTCCTCGCAGCTCTCCACGCAGGCCGCTGCAAAGCCGCTGGCCTTCTCTGGGGCAGGACAGTCGCCTTGCTTCACTCCCTCTACCGACTTCAGGAACTCACAGCTCGTCAGACACTCGTAGTGTTTCTTGGGAAAGAGGGGCTAAGGAGTAGGGGGGAGGCGGGAAGGGAAAATATATGTCAGATTACTTTTTTAAGACCAACCTGCCTGCCTGCAAACAGGCAGCTCTGTGAGCTAGCAAGGATTGTCCTGTTTACATTTCAGCTCATGACTCACCGGAGCGGTGGGTACATTTAACCAGCTTTGATTCAGCTTCGCAGAGTGTCATTACAGCGCAGAAAGAGCTACTTCACACTCCTCTCAAACTTTCCTCTTATTGAATTTTCCCCACTCAGTATGAAAAGCTCCAACACTTGAGTCTGAGAGGCGACCACGGTATTTTTGCTGGTGACATACCTCGCATAAATCCTGGCACTGGTTTTCCTTCAGGTCCCAGGATTCCTTGCAGGGCTCCAGGCACTGTGAAAAAGGAGAGAAGGGTGTCAGTTCTTCCAAAGGCCAGCCACATCAAAGAGCCAGCGCTGCGGAGATGGTGCTCCAGAGCCGGCTGCATGACAGACACCTCACTCAGCCACTTCCCCTGCACGTTCACAACAACCAGTCACACCTCTTTTTGTTACAGATGCCTGGCATACCCTCAAAGCACATAAACAATCTTCTACAGCAAACGTGGGGGAGGAAGGGGTTGTACGTTATGAGTAGTCAGGCACACCCTTGCTGTGTCTAGAACTCTACTGATGCTTGGATTTGGTGCGCCTCCCATACCGTCTACGCCTCATCCCGCCACTTCTCATGCTCATGTCTGGGCCTGATACACTCTGGCACCGCCACCAAATTACCCTTCTCTTTCACTACGCTGAACACAGAGCGCTTCATAAATGATACACTTAATGTTCTTGGGATTCCCTTTTTAAACACGTGGAACAAATTTGCTGAATGTTTGGCATAGGGCACTGGATAAAAGAAAAACCTCAGTGCGGGTGCAGCTCAAATTCATTTTGCCATAATGGGATGATACAATTTCAAAATGAAAGTTTACCAATCTAGTCACACACTCCTCTTGCTTTAAATACAACAACTCACCCTGGATGAAATCAAATTCAATAAAAGGGAATGTAATTCAACACAAAAGTCCAAGCATGTCCAACAGAATCAGGCAGATGCTGCCGCAGGAAACACAATATGTTCAGATGGGACTGAGAGAAGCGAGGGGTTTATATGCTCCTGTTTGCTGGCCACAGAAAGCTGGTGTGAAAGAGAAGAGCAGGCTGGAAGCGCTGCCAGGCTGCTTCTATGCTGCACTGGGAGCAGCCCAAACCACACCGACCAGATATCTGCCAAAGTCACTCATTCAACTCCACTTAATTTAGACACCAGTTACAGTACTAACACAAGGCACAGCAGTAAATTTTCAACACATTTGCCTATATTCTTCATCAGGGACAGTCTAGTATGTTGGCAAGTGGGAAAGGGAGATATGATGGGGTAGATATGGAGATGTGCCATCAGCAGAGGTCCACTTTTGGCTCATGAAATAATCAGAACAATGTGTAATGTTATGTAAGGTACAGTACAGAAGAGTGTTAAATGAGGGCACCTAGAACGAAAGAAATTTCACATCTCAGTCAGGGGGCCAGAGTTGTATTTATGACTCTTTAATTCGCTCATTAGCCATGTCTGTCATTATTTTGCCATTGCCAGGGAAAAGTTTATTTGCTTTTTATGGAGTGCGGTGGAGGGGGCGCATGATGAAACATAAACCTTGCTTCTGGAGGAACATGCTGCAATCAGGGCCGCGCACACGTCTGCCAGCGGTCAATTACACCGAGCTCTCGGCTTTTACCAGCCTCGTCTGCGTGGACGGTGTGTTGAGTGTTGAGCAGCCGGCTTCAGAGGGCGGAGGAGGCTGGGAGGGGAGGTATTTTCTTAATTACTTCATCGCAATATAGACACCCCTCTAGTGATGATATAAAACATAAAATGCCAGAGGGGATTATTGGACGCCTTGGAGGGAGAGCAGCATAGTTATGACAGCTGAGAGCTCCAAAAGAAACTAATGTGGTTTTTCTACAGAGCTGATCAGGTGAAACCACCGCAACACCTCAGAGATTTAAGATGACATACGAGCTAAATTGCGTCGTCCAAGTTATGCCTCACCATCCATGCAGTTTTATCATCATCTGCTATTAATAATACGGTGACCTTATATCATTAATTCTGTTCTCAATTGTGTCCTCTGAGAGCAGAGCCTGCGGCGAAGACGGGCAGTAGCAGCAACCTCAGCATCCCAGCCTCAGCAACACAAGCAGGAACAATGAGGTGTTGAGGCAATAACTGTGCTGCTGCACCAGCATCTAAAGGACGTTCTGCCAGTAGACGCACATGTTAAAGCCCCACAAATCCCTTCTACAAATCACTGAACATACACGCTTAAGCCAGGGGGATCAAGCTCATTTTACTCATTGAAAGATCTTGTGTGTGCACGGACTGAATGCATTCCACTGTCTTTTCACGAGGATGGGTCTTTTTTCTGGTTCGCCACAATCGCGAATACACAAGTGAAAATAAAAGCGTCGTTACCTCGAGATGCTCGGACTTGTGTGCCAGGCTACATGAATTAACACAGCACATTGCGTACCACAGATGTTGCAACACAGATCAGAATGCTGGCTGTGTTTACTGTTGTCTCACCCTCAAGAGTCCCTGATTTTCTTTTCTTTTTTTTAACTCTTCAGGGCAAAAGTTCCCAACTAAAAAAAAAAAAAAAACTGCTGATTTCTAACAGGAAGGTGTATTTCTTTTCAGGACAGGACAGTTATTTTTTGCTGAATGAGCAGACACGTCATAAACGGCGCTCTTAAAAAAGATGAGCGTTTGTGTCGAGGCAGTGGGAGCTCCCTGCAGGTGTGTTGAAAACTGACAATCTGTCAGCGATTCTCCCCAGCCACACCCACAACCTGACATTTAAGGAGGGAAGAGGAGGACCGACGACAGATGTCTTGCCAAAGCAAATAGGATGGCTGTATATAATTACAAAGGTGCCTTCATCAATCAAATGCCTGATTCCCATTCGCACAGTTTGGTGCTCGATATAAAACCGTAGCACCAGTGCCGCCAAAAGCACACTTGAGAGCGTGCCATAACAGATTTTCTATATGAGCTCTTGTGCAATTTTTTGGGGGGGCACCAACTCCACCCAAATACACACCCTGAAACATAAACTCCTGATTTTATATGTTGAAATTTGTTGCAATACCACTAAATTGCCAATTACAACAAACCAAAAAATGCTAAATCACTTCCAAACCATACAGGAAGTAAAACTTCCTGGCACATGAAACCATTCTATTAATGGATCACATCAGGAGATATCTGTGGTCTAACAGTATTAGTGGCTCCCCCCGAGGCTTGAAGCCTTCAAACATCTGCACGTCTTGCACCGTCGATAACTATGCTAGTGTTTGACTTCTGAGATCCAATCTGGGAAAACACGCCATGGAGCTGGAGTAGAGAACCTAATTGAGCTGGACATAGTGTATCTGCTGGCTTTGGGTGCCAATGTCTGGGTCTCCTTCGAGCAAATCTCTCCAGCTGGCAACGCGGCTACCATCTGCTTGAATAGCGTAAGGAATGCATGTAATCGTCCAATGTGGTGTTAACATATTTCTGGACAAATTTCGCCTAAAAAAGACACAAATGGTTTTAGTCTGAGATGTAAACAAGAGCAAGGGGTTGTTTCTATGGACTTGAGCTGTTTAGTCTTAACGAAAGCATTTTGAGCGCCTGATTTCCCCCTTTGTCCTCTTATCTTCCTACCCAATAGTGACACATCCTGCATGGTTAAGTAGGAACATCCATAGCGGTCTTTCACTCCCCATTTCACGCTGTAATAAAACGCAGCAGTTGTTACTCTGGGGGACCCTGAAAGGCATTCTGTGGGGCCGATGAGAGAGTCAGGCTGAATGGCAGCCAATGCCACAGCCCATCTTCACTTTGTCAACGCTGCCTGGGACGAGGCGGAGGGAGTGGAGGGGGGGGTGGGAGAGGGAAGGGAGAGAGATTGGGGGGGGTTGTTGTGCTTAGAACCGCCTGGGTTATCTCCACCCATCGTAAAGACGCTAACTGCCCCGAGTGAGTGACTGGAATAACATAAACTATGAAAAAAGTGTGTATATTAAATGTCACGCGAGTGTTTTGTTATAGTTAATGAAGCATGAACTGCTACCAGTCGAGGTTGCCCCCCGGGCATAACAATACGCAGTGTATACAAAATAGAAGACGGATGATAATTCATGCTGATGACATTTTGCCAGAACACATTTGTACAGTAATAGGGAGATGAGTGAGACATCTATGACTGATCCTGTTATTTTGTAAATTAAATTAAGCACACACAAAACCATGTACCCATATGGGTACCTGCGTCTAAAATATATTATACAATACAATATGGTTTCTCTCTGCTATCCGAGCCGCAACATATCGACCCCGACGCTGACGGTCGGCGTGAAGCTCGGGTGGTGCCAACAGATATTTACAAGGTGCCTTTGCGGCCCCTTGGGACGGAGCAGCAGCTGTCTGCTTCTCTGGGAGACTCCGAGATGGAGGATTCTCTGTTGTTGATCACACACATTGTAAATCTCGCCTCCTCCAATCTCATTGAGTTATGGCTACTTTCTGCTGTCCCGGCACTTTTCGCACTCCCGACGACCGGACTCAATTATTCCGGCAGCTCTCAGCCCTCTGCTCATATCTATCGACCCATCCGGGAGCGAGTCGCCGGGCTCTGCTCTCCCCTCTATTGAAACAGGCACTTACTCCACATATATTCACTCACTTCTCACTCTATTTCACTTTTATTTGGCTGTCGTCTCCTCTCCACTTCCCCCAGTTTCTTCTTATCTGCCTTTCATTCTCTCGCACTTTCCGACCACGTCCGCTCTAATCCTGATAACTTTTAAAACTCATCTCTTCTCTCCGTTTTTGGCCCTCCGTCTGCACTAAGCCGGCGGGCTCACGCTCAGAAAATGGATGTTTTCCAAAACTTTCTCCAAAAGTAGATAAATTTGAAAACGCCAGGCTCACGTTGCAGCGCAGACAAAGAACGAGCTTTTTTATCATGTGATATATCTTTCACAAACATGGCCAATACACTTTCGCTTGCCAGCAATGTCATGGGGCCATGTTTCTGTAGCCTCCAGTTTTTTCCATTATCATCTTTGTGTGTTTTCCAAGCATATAGCCAACCGCACAATACAGGTGATGTCACTGATACATGTGTCTGTTGCAAGACAGGAAGAAGTACTAAGATCACATCACAGTCTGCTGATAATGTGGAGCCTGGATTTGAGTTTACCATTGTATTCAAAAATCCAAATTTGGTCAAAGTGGAGGAAGTTCTGGGATGCAAGCAACAGCACCACCGTAGCTGACTGCAAGAAGGCAGTCACTCCCCACATACCTTTGACATTTTATCTACTGATGATGGCTGGGAGAGTTTCATACCCTTTTGAAGTGCCAGTTACCCAACACTGTCTATGCAGAAATATTGCATGCCCATAATAAGCACTACTTTATCAGTTAGCCTTGAACAGCAGAAAGTCTTTGTGACCCATTCGCTTTTTATACTGCACTTGTGCATTTATTTGATATAAAGAGAATAGAAAAAAATATGTCAATGACCACACTTGTGTTGAGTGTTTGGGCACAAATTATGCAACCATAGAGGATGTAGAGACCAAACTAAGCTTAAAGGGGACCTCTTGGGGGCGGCAGTAGCTCAGTGGGGGCGGCAGTAGCTCAGTCTGTAGGGAGTTGGCTTGGGAACCGGAGGGTCACCGGTTCAGGTCCCGACATGGACCAAAAACTGAGTGTGAACTGGTAGCTGGAGAGGTGCCAGTTTACCTCTTGGGCACTGCCGAGGTGCCCCTGAGCAAGGCACCAAACCCCCAACTGCTCGGGGCGCTTGTCAGGAGCAGCCCCCTCACTCTGACACCTCTCCATTAATGCATGTATGTGTGTTTCATGTCTGCATGTACCATGTATGAGTTTAACAGAGTGTAAGTTGAATTTCCCCATTGTGGGACTAATAAAGGTAGATCTTCTTCTTCTTCTTCTTCTTGTGTTTAATTTCAAGTTCATACTTCTATTTTGGGTTTCTACAAGAACATGTTTGCACGCTTTAATGTTCAAAAAAATCCTTAATTGTCTCCTACGGGCTGAGCTGCAGCACCTCTTTTCACAGTCCTGCTCCTGCCACGCCCCCTCTCAAAAAGCTCAGTCCGCTCTGATAGGTCAGCTTGCCCACCTTTGTGACTGGTCAGCTGAACCAAACTCTTCAGACTCTAGTCCAGCTCAGCTGGAACTACCTTTGTTTGAGCTTTGAGCGCATGCCAAACTAGCCACTAGGCAAAGTGTGTTACTTGGTGACATCACCACGTTACAGAAGAAAAGGCGGGACTTCAAGCGAGGTGTTTCAGGCAGTTCAGGGGCAGTGTTTCTGTGGGGACAGTAACTCCCTTTGGAATAACACTTGAAAGGAAAGGGGAAAATCACAAAAGAATAGTAGGTCCTCTGTAAAAGTAGGGCTGTAACTGACAGAACTTAATACTAACTAATCAATTCATCACTTTGCCAATAAAATGCCAGTTACAATTTTCCAGAGCACAAGGAGACTACTTCGAATTGCTTGCTTTATCTGACCAACCACTCAAAACCCAAAGATTATCAGTTGTCACAACAGCCTCTACAGTACATTCAACCATATTTGTTTCATAACTGTGGTAGTGGTACGGCGGTGCACCACTTCATTGTTTGAAAACCACCATTAAACATAAAAAGATGAACAAAAAAAGATTTTAAATTCGTTTTGGCATTTAGAACCTTTAGAAAACAACCTGAAAACAAGAAAATTGATTAAAAAACTTTAGACCCACAAGCAATATTTTTTTAATTTGTCCACATTATAATGGACATCTCTCTCTCCGTCTGTCCCTCTGTTCTCAGTGGAAAGCCATTACTCTTGATGATTTTCCCATTTTCTCCCCTATTCTCAGTCATGGCACAGGCGCTACTTGAAGCTGCCTCTCAGAATTCAGTTAGCTTGATTTCCATCCAAAACTGAAGTCTATTTTTGTGGGCAAAAAAAGAAGTAGCATGCCTAAAATCTTTGTAACTGCCTTTCAGATGATGCCCACAGAGACTATGATTACAGATTAACCAGACTGAAACATATTTCATCAAGCTCTGGAGCTGTGATCTGAACGAGTGTAAAATCATACCCTAGCGAGGCTTTCCAACAAGTCTCTGACGTGCCATTAAGTTCCAAAGGACTGTAAAAATATGGCGAGTAAATCAGGAAGAAGATATCCCCATCCTGAGTTGTTATAAAGTCTAGACACGCCATTTCTTCAACCTTACGTGACCTTATAGCGTGTCCATGAGATATCGCCAGATATTGCATATTTAATGTCTGTTCTGCTGTAAATCAGCACAAGTGCATTGGGCAGACAGTGGGATGGATCAGGTAGATCAATAAGATTAACAGCTTGCTGACTTGAGATGTGAGTGTGCAACTCTATACGCAGCGAGCTCACGTGGGCGCTGATAAATATGAAATGAGATTTTCCCCACTGAGCACAAGGTTGCTTATCTAAATGCCACGATTTAATTTAAGAATTGCACTAGAGCTGTTGGATTTATTCCCAGTCAATGTTGATGTTTCATTTGCAACTTAAACTAACGGAAAAAGCTGTGTGTGTCAATGAAAGTGCATCTTAAATATTCATACAAAGTTTTGGTCTGATATTTCAGGGGATGCACTGATAAAATTAGCAGTTGCTGTGGGGTTTTCTATTCTGCAAATTACATAAGCCTCAGCAAACTAACGGGAAACACACATGGCTCACGGTGTCGGTCCTGTATTCAGAGCTAGAAACAGCAGTTACGGCATGTTGATGCTCCTGCATGTGCTTCATCTGTTCCCAGTGCTGAAGTGTTGGAGGTACGTGCTGCCTGTGTGGGGTGGCAGGTAATCTATGATTTGTGTTGAGCAAATTGGTGGCTATCTGTCTCCCTAAAGATGCCGGTGTAAACTTTATGGAAATTAGACACAAAAGAAGCCTGTACTTGTTCATCACTTCTGTCATAACTGGTTGAGGAAGGACAAGCTGTCTGTTAAATCTGCAGAAGGCATATTTTGCAAAAAATCCATAATAACCTTTAGCATATTGTAATTAAGTGAGAGAAAACTGGACTTCTGCACCTCCTCATGGTTGTTTTAAGGCTTTAAATAATTAGACAGTGAGGGACAATTTGGCAATCACAGGTATTTAGAGAGAGGCGTCCTATTTGGCTGCTCAGTCAATGGAGGCAGCTGTCAATATTTGCAAACTCTGATCAAACAGTAAAACTAGGCAGCGCTGATAAATATGAATAATAGTTTGTTACTCTAATGAGAAAGTACTGTAATGAAAGTGAGAAAGTTTGCTCCGGCTAGTAGGGGGTGCTTGGTATTTCCTCAGCAGATCTCACCATGGCTCCCTAGTCACCAACGTTCTCATTTTACAGTAAAACAGTAACTACAAAATGTTTCTGAAAACATTTGAGGTGAGAAATAAGCATTACAGTAACAGTTAAGTTTATTGATCAGAGTTTGTGAGTGATTGACAGCTGCTCAGAGACAGCAGACTCCAGCTCTGCTCTGATTGGCTGTTTTCATTCAGTCTGTGAAATCTTGCAGATGCCGTTAGGAGCACCGGAGGACACAGAGGAAAATGATTTTTTCGGATTACCTGTCTTACGCACTACTGTCTGTTTTATAAAGACAACTTTTTTTTTAATCATATTTGCTCCAATTCTACCCACTGCTGCTTTAATAATATCCTGCAGCACCTGAGAAATAAAAACAAATGTGGTTTTGACCATGTCTGTTAGAAATTATCGTCTAAAACTGAAGAAAGATACAAGGCTGCCAGCAACAACAAGCCACTGACAACATTTCTTAATTGTAAGTAATACAAGATTGATACAGACTTTTACACAAGTAATGACACATTTTCCAAATCTCCAAGTGTTTTACGGCCCTGAGAGGGACTTATGCTGCAAACGTTGCCAGCGTCATAATTCCTTCATATTTACAACCAACTAAAACACTGTAGTATTCCAGCTCTGGTGGGGGTGAACTGAAACGTATACGGTTCAAGACTTTCTGTTTTGTTTCTAGGCTCGGAGAGACGGTGAGTAACCTAGCAGGTGGTGTCACAGACATTCTTTGAGCATCATTTTAATTATTAATTTAAATGCAGTTGAGGGTTGCAGACAACAAAGAGCTGAAAAGGAATAGCTCGGCAGAAAGTGAGAAGCAAAAAGAGGAGGAGCAGGAGGGGCAGTGCATGAATTATACATTTACCCCACAATCAGAGGTGCCTGCCTTATTTATGAGCAAAAAAGAAGCCCACACAGCCTAGCCAGAATTGTGCTTTGTCTGCTGTGGAATGCAATAGCGGTTCGCTTAATACTTAATGACTCTGAAGTTTCACCCAGACACCCCCCGCATCCACACACACCCTCCTCCGTGAGGGTGCCTTCGCTTACAGCTCCTCTGCCTTCTCATGTCGTTATGTTCTGCAGTGACAAGAGTCAAACTTACGGTGGCTGTAACCAGACCCTCAGTTACCACCCGCCTCTGGGCTCAGTTTACATTTCATGACAATCAGAGTCAACAGGATGTACCCATCATGTGGGGTCAGATTGGTGATAAAGGAGGCCTTTCTCTGTGACGTGGCATGGGAGAGCAAGACAATCCAGAAACCCACGTTAGACGTGCCCCCACACATGATTCACCGTATTTATTCTCACACCATCAAGTTGAATAATGTTGACAGATGCATACGAGCAGAGCTGAAAGTGCAATCAAATGATAAAACCTTAGCGCCATTTATTTAAACTGTCCATACGTTTGATTTACAGCGACGATAATGAACGGCGCAGGAGATGAAAAATGCATTTTTGTCACTGCAGATTGAGGAGATATAGTAAACAAGATAAATAGGGATGTCAGGGCCCTTGTTGGCTTGTTCCTACAGTGACCACTGGAGTAATCATCTCAATCCCCTCCTCATCTCAAATGAGATGAGACCTGGAGATTCTGTCTCAATGTAGGCCAGCAGCATGTAAAACATGACGCGCCATTGAGGGTAAGGCCGCCCCTAATCCCATGCTGCAGTCACATTCCGCCACTATCTCCACTTGTTTATTTGAGTCTCAGGAACACTTGAAATTCACTAATCCTACTTGCCCTCTCTCGCTTCACACACCAGCGTTGCACACACACATTGAGAAATAGCCCTATAACATTGATATTTGCCTGGTGTGATGATTGATTTTTCTTTTATATGTATTTCAAAAGCTGAGAACAAAGACTCCACAAAAGGGAGGGAAAACCTGAGTCGGCCGACTTTTGGTTGAAAACAAACAAAAGAACCAAAGAAGGCGGTTTTCTTCATCTTCTGATACATGTACAGTCTGGAAATCTAGAAGTAGTCCAGGGCAAAGGTTAAGAGAGCTGTCGATCATCAAGACTTTTGACACACATTCTGGGTTTCCATCGTCCTGAAACTGTCGCACACAATCTGTGGGATTTATCTGCGGGATGCAGCAGCTTTGAGTGGAGCTGGAATAAATTGATGAGCCCACATCCGCTTTAAGATTCTTACATTCTAATCTTGCCTCCGTCAATGTGACCGTTGGTACGTATTAGTTCTGTAACAATATATTAACATAAATAAAGTCTTTCTTTAGTATCTCAAAACATGTGAGCTTGGGTGGGGAAAGACAGCAAAGTCAACATGAAAGGTACGCCCGCAATCTATGATATTCAGCCTCAGAGAGAGAATAAAAACACTTGGATGACAGCAGATTGTCTCAGTGTGACTGGTCATTATTGCTAAAAGAGGATTTCACAGCAGCTTTGATTACATTAATCCTTCAAGGGAGTGAAATCCCTTCTGACAGGGAGAACATGTGAATCTGTGAAGGGTTTATCATCTCTGAAAATAAATGGCTACTGTTTGAAATGCTGTGGGATCAATAGAAACACAGGGCGGTACGATACAGTGAGTCTTCATGGAGGATTTCCTGGAGCGCTCATCACTCCGATACTAAACAGACAGCATTGCAGAGAGCCGCTTTTTAGATGAAGTCTAAACTGCAGATGCACTGCCTCTTCTTCACCTCCTCTCCTGTGGCAGCCACGTCTTTAGTTTTTCTGCTGTGGGGGGTTTTCATTCTCTGCCACCCACCATGTGAATAATGAGCTCCACAGATAGCAGCCAATGAAGCGACCCCCCTTTAGCCAATGAAACTTAACAACCATGTCCAGATCAGGTCCTTCCTGCTGGGACTGACCAGCCCTGCTTCACACTCCTCCTTTGCCACCCACACACACAAACACACACACACACACACAGACAGACACACACACACACTGCCTCAAACTACATAAAATACAAGAAGAAAAGGCTTCAGAGAAAGCACAGCGACGTCTCTTCACATGATCTCCACCACCTCAGAATTCCTCCATGAACGTGTGAAATTTGAATATCAATCAAGTCAAACTCGCAGATTGAAGGTCTGCTTAGCAGCTCACACTGACAGGCGATCCAGACACACTGCCCCACTTGACAGATTGAGTTCTAGCTCGCTTTGAGGTGTTGGTGCTGGTAATGTGGCTAACACAGGGAGGTGAGACGAACGTCTGGCCTCAGCATGACCAAAAGGTGCTTTGAAGTCTCTCTGAGCACCTCACAATCCCAGCCATGCCCAGCCGTAAACCTGCCGACCAGCCAGCACCCACTTTATCACATCTTCTCAAAATATACTACCTACCGCCAGAGAAAGGATGACCACACCAAAGACTTGCACTGACACACTCACAAAGTGAAAGTTTCCAACAGTATGCTCTGTTATTTTTGTTTTTAATTAAGATTCATACAAACTTCAGAATGAGGCCGAGTTAATTTTATAGGTTCAACTGACCCTGAAGAGAAAACCAACTCATGGGAAGTCTGACCACATTATTTTGGCGTGAGAAAATGTGGGCTTTGGGAGAAGAGGGGGGCACTTTTGAATGAGACATAGTAGCATTCCAGTGATTGTTATTCAGGCTCCAAAGCTTCCGACATGTGAAGACGAAGGCACATGCAATCCAAAAGAGTAAACACTTCTTATTCTTGTGCTGGTATGTGCAGCTCGGGTGTGAGCGCTCAAAAGAGCCACCTGGAATACGTCAGACATCTATGAAAGACGTGCACGACTCATTGCCGTCAAATAGCGACCAGACAATGATGTTTCTAAAGCTTTTCCTCTCTGGACAGATGATAAATAAAAGGGCAGGGATGTGGCAGGTTTGGAGACATATAAGGCAGAGTCAACATCCTGCTGCTAAAAGATGTTTTATTACAGATTCTCTTCAGCACAGTATTCGTCACTTAATCTAATTCATTGAAAGATCAATCTCGACGGAGGAAAAGAGTACACAGATTTTTTTGAAAAATGTTCAGGATATTCAGTGTGTTTGCAAGAAAAATGACATCTTTCTTCCTCAGGAGTTAGAAGCGATGGCCACGTTCCACTGACTCACCACAGGCCAACTTATCCAGGCTTAAAGCACATGTCCTTTCTTCTGCTCCTTCCCTGAGAGAAGTTTGAGTAATGAAGCGCACTGCTTTGTTGTAGACCGGCATTTAGCTGCCTTGAGTCAATCCTAGCATTTGATTTGGAGCCTGGATCACACCCATTGGGGGAAAGCAAACCCTGCTGATATCTGCCATGCTTTCGAATATAGAAGGCTTCTTGGCTGCTTCTGCACAACCATGCACATACACAAAATTTATTTTCTTTGCACCAGCAATAAAAAAAAAAGAGCACCCTGGGAGTTTTGAAAACTCTCAGGGAACACGTCCAAACTTCTCAAGTTGGGAGCTCTAACAGTAGGGAGACAAAATGACAAAAGCTCATAGAAAACGCCCTGCTGTCTGTTCTCCCGGTGTCTCCCCCGCTGAATGTCTGCTGGTCCGGTGTTATGGCATGATAATGACTCTCCAAATGCCACCTCGCTCTGCTCTGGAGAGGGGGCAAGCAGGTTAATTACCATGACAATGGGGACGCTGAGAGCTGGGCCAGCTCTGGACACGGCATACGAGATGACCGGGATGACTTTGTCTTCACAAATGGAAGGGTTTGACTTCCTAAAACGCAGACAGATGGACGGGGTCACCGCATCTTTGTCTAAATTATTAGGCAGCCCTTCCGCGCATTTTCCCCTCACAGGCGGAAAGCTCTCTGGGTGGACGGGCCTTCTGCCCTAACGCACTCCCCCGGGAGCCACCGCCTTTGTCTCTCTGTTTGACTGTGTGCTTGTTCATGAAGTGAAGAGGCTAATCAGCGGCTGTAGAGCTATTCACAGGGAACCACTGTACAGCATGGGCCCATTTGGAACAATTGTTAAAGTGGCCACAATAGCTCTGTGTTTTGACACACTACACACAGGCCGCTGAGTGTGCACTTGAGTCATTGATGTGGATGTGAAGTGCGGTGGCGTTCGCTACCAAAATATTGACTTCTGGCCGCAAATTAAACTTCCAGCACCATGCCCTGGCCTGCATCCTGAACGGCTGAACCTAAAACCGAGGATACAATTAAATTAATTAAATTCAGAGAGCCCTTGAAATGATTTGGAACGGCGGAGCGCCACATTTGTGCAGCGGTAACACAAGCATATCATTATTTTTAAGGGCTTACATCAAATCCAGCCTCATTTATTTACGGCCGACCGGTAGGATAAAGAAGTGCTAACTGACACGCTTGTTATAGCGAGGGGAACAAGAAGTCCATTAAAAGAGCTTTTTGGGACATTTGCAGAGTTTCAGCAGTGTTAGCTGGTTGATTATGAAAACAGTATGCTGTGCCTGGACTCACAGCCAGCAAAAGCCTTTTTCAAACATAAAACTCTGCCGAACGGCTGTGGAACGACGGGTGCCAAGAGCCAATGTTGGCCATTACAGTGGAAAGGGGAGAAACAAGTTTCACAGCGTTATGGTGAAAGCGAAGGAGACTTGCCTATACATTAACTTGTCACAGAAGGTTAAAGATAACAGAAAAAGACATATTCGTCATCACACATTTTGTTTTAGGGACAAAGTTGTTGGTGCTTTGCCTCAAGATATAATTCAATAACAGAACAACAACAGCTTAGATTGACAGACATTCAGCATTACGATAATGTTGTAAACATCTGCTAAGTTGGGTAAAGGGAAGTAACCTATACATTTGCGGATGTAGTATGAAGCACAAAGAACAATGGCTCTGCTGTATCCCAGGCGAATGCAAATTGCCAAGGAAACAATTTGAAATTCAAAAGAGCAGAATTTAGAAATCAAACGCAGCAAAGGGTCATTTTGCGAAGCAGCTGATACAAGACACTGATTGTGATTAATACGTATAGCGAATGTGAGACCGTGTTAAGTAAGCAGAAGGAAAAAATCTGCATTTTCCTATTAATCACCACAATCACTGCGTGCAATACTCTGATTCGCCCAAATTTTCTGCATGCATTCCTCTGTAAGTACACCAACAATAACATACTTCCTGTATTTTATTTAGACAAGTGTATGTCCTACTTTGAATCCTCACGGGCAAACGACATTGAATCCTGGCTTCACGGTTTGTGTGTGAGGATATGAGAGCCTCTGACAGCCACAGAGAGCATTGTTCAGATTTCTACTTGGCCGGCACATCATCCTCCTTATTCCAGCTCCATAGTGTTCCCAGTCTATACGGCACATCTCCGAGGGCCCTGTCAACAGCTCTGGGAGAGTCTGATAGACTATGTCAGCGCCATCTTTTCAGGGGAGCTGTCAGCACCGGCTTTGTATCAACCTTCTTTGGGACAGGGCAATGAAACACAAACAAGCCCTGCAGGAGGGCGTAGTAGCGTAAAGCATCCAACTGGAATTCCAAATGACACGAGTGGGAGAAATTATCATGGTATGCTTTCATAGATCGACATTTAACCTTTTCAAATCTTATTTAATTGTTTGGCAAATGAGCATCAATGAAAGCAGAAGTAAATACAAAAAAAGAAAATCTCATGAGAGTCAACAGCTCTCGGGGTGATTCTGCAGGCATGACAAAACTAGTCCTGTCGTGACTCGCACACTTTATGTTGCATTATACGCTGATAATGAGGCATGTGCTGTATGTGGCATGCGTTTCATTCGTGAAAGAAGGGAAACCATTCTACCTTGGAGCACTGCTTGTGATTCTGGCACCAAACCAAAGATCCATTATTCTGTAAAAGAGAAGAAAACATAGCATCAGTCATCAGAGAAATCTCCTATCACAATACATGTTAATACCACTTGCCTTAAACCTGCAGTAGGCAGAATATTTTTGGCATCACTAGCCAAATATTGTGAGAGAAAACTAGACTTCTGCACCTCCTCATGGCTCTGTTTGGCTTTTCATTCAAAAGAAACACCTTTCAATCACTTGCAAACTCTGATCAAACTAGACAGCGCTGATCAAATATGAATCAATATGCTGTTACTGTAATGTCTATTTCTGGCCTCTAATGTTTTCAGAAATATCATATAGTGTTCTGTTTCGCTGTAAAATGAGAGAGTTTGCTCCAGCTGGTGGGCGGTGCTTGATATTTCCAAATGATCCCAACTTGGCTGCTGGGTCACAAACTTCCTCATTTTACAGCTAAACAGTAACTACAAGATATTTCTGAAAACATCTCAGGTGAGAAATAGGCGTTACAGTAACATTTGCTCGGCTCTGATTGGTTGTTTTCCTCTGGTTTAAGAAATCGTGCAAATGTCGTTAGGAGCACCGGAGGACACATGATTCCTCCTCAGATAACCAGTCATGCACTACTGTCAGGATATAATGACTGTTTTATCAAAATAACATTTTTTAATCATTTTGCTTCATTTCTACCCACTTATGCTTTAAATCAACAGTAGACACATTTCAAAGAGCCAGCTTTGCATGTTGAGTGCATGTGACCTAAGCAGGAAAGTGGGGTCACCGGCACCAGGGTCAGGGCAGACCCTCTGGTTAGTTTCAGCAGAGCACGGCGACCTAAGCTTTTCTGAGGACACGTTTGATCTCTCAACAGACGTCCCCAAGGTCACCGAGGCGAGAACTGATGTCAGCACTCCTGCACAGACTGCAGATACTGCCAATTTCCTCTAATTGCTGTGGAAGTGCCACCTTCTGCACATCGGCGAGGTAAAACATTTGGTCCTAATAGCACTGCGACATATTTATAAATCCCCTATGTGTAAATACGGGGAGTTGTCGAGCAAAGCGCCGGCGGGGGTAAATGGCTTGTTGCAAGTGGTCATTTCCTGGATTCCATTAGGGCGAGGAATTATGCCGTCATCCTCTGCAAACATAATTGTGCTTAGATGGCAAGTGCAAGGCTAGCGCTTTGGAATAAATGACCAATTGGTCAACATGAAAGAGACGGAAATGTTTGGATGTGATGCGTATCAGAAAATGTGACATTTAGGTCAAAAAACACCTGTTTTCTACACCTTCGGTGATATAAAAAAAACAAAAAATCAAGTATCAACAGAGGAGTTAAGAGTTGCAGTAATGAAATTCATTCTAGTCAATGACCTGAATCTGAGCAGCACTTTGGATGTTCCCTGCACAATGTAGCAGTGGGATACAGCCAACTTTCGGGGTCTGCAGGCAAAAAGTCTGCTTAAGTTCAATGTCAAGTTCAAAGCCTTTTTCCCACAATGTAATCCAGAAGAAATTTCCCATGAGACCTTAGGAGAGAACTTATCATTAAAGAGTTTAATTTGACATCCAGTACCAGTAAGTGCTGTGCTTTTAGTGTCAAGGATAATGGTCAAATGGCTTCAAAGGAATCCATGATTGTGTAGCCGTGTCTTGGGAGAATCTCTTCAACAAAAAAGAAAAAAAAAAAACCTGCAGATAAGGATGAAAAATATATGAACGCCAAGGAGACTAGTTGTTTCATTTTGTTACCAAATGAAGTGGAAATGAGCGCTAACTTGGCCGAGGTGGGCATCAGCAACTTTTCTGCCCTTTTCTGTGTGGTGGCACACCTTCACTCTGCTTGGCTGATTGATTAAAATATGAATTATTCCTCACTAGTGCTGTATCACATGATTAAAATCCTCGCTAACTTGTAAAAAATGATCACTCCAACTAAGCCAAAACCCGCCATTGGTGACATGCCGTAAATAAAACCTTGACATTTCCAGTGGCGGCCAGTGCCTCAGGATAATTTATACAGATTGTCACGATTCTAGACCATGTTCTAAATCATCAATCCTGTTTTTGACACCCTTTCTTCGCCCATCCATCAACGGGCGACAGGGCCAGATCCACGGAGGAGCTAATTTTGCTGTGTGACAGCATCCCTGTAGCAGAGAGAAGCTCAGCAGGATGTTGCCCCAGCTGTCCAGGCCTGACCCCACCATGTCAGGGACCGACAGGGGAATAATTATAGGTCAGGACTTCATCCCTCTGACTCACCATGGCATTCCTCTGCAGACGGAACATTATGCAGTGCTGAGGACTGTCAAGGACTCCAGTGAATGAATGCTTTCCAGATATCCTCCTCCTCCGCCTGTGTGCGATGGGGTCGAGGAGAGCAGACAGCGGTGTATGAATGTGTGCCTAAGGTGAACTCTCTGCTTTGTTAGCGACACCGGTGGAGTCATGTAAACAGGGGATTTATCACACAGATACATTATTGTCAGCTGAGAAGACAGAGCAGGTGGCCAGGGGGCGTGTTGTATTGTCTAGACAACTGAGGCGAACATGGACAAAAACCCCTTTTATCTCTGGGGGATAGCATTCCACCTTTTGAAAATGAAATTTTTTGTTTCCTCTGAGCCTCTGATTGGGATTAAATGGATCTCAGTGATGAATTATGTTTGATATCTGTGTGTTTTAAACCAGCATTAAACTGGAAAACACTGATGGTCTATGAGACCTTTCCGGCCAAGTTAACAGAAGACGGGACTTCAAAGCACAGCCTGGTGTCTCTGCGTGTCCTTTGACAAGCCCAGGGGTCCTCAGGCAACACCAAAATAACTGATCCTTAAGGGCACATATGCAGCACTAAAATAAAGGGCCTCAAGATTTAGGCTTCGACTTGAGTGGGTGTGAGGGCTGCGGCCGTTCTGCTCATCAATTATTCACTCCATCTGAATTATTTGACAGCGGCTCTGAAAGTGAGCTAATGTGTCCAGCGCACATCCAATGTTAACATAAAAGGGTGTTTCAGAGATCTCAAAACAACACTGGCGTAAAGTTGTCCCCACTTAGGAATGAAGGCCATTTGTCAAATGAGGTAGCTCAGGGTGTAGGCTGAGATTTACAGACGGGACTGTCATGGTTTAAAAGCATTTACAGAGAGGTGAGGCCGAGCTACATAGACCTCTATTCATCCGCTGTCTTCGCTAATGAAAAACTCCACACATGAGACGAGCACTGGCTGAGGTTTGATCCCACCGCAGGTTATTTAATATCAAAGGCGAAAACAAGGGGACACGGAAAAACTACTTTCCAATGTTTTTTCTTCCCCTCGCTTAAGACACAAATCTCTCAAGCAAGATGCTTAAGCTTTACTGCGCAGCACATTAATGAATGACTGAATTTAAAGTGTTTTTATTGCTTTGAATGTAAAAACAAGACCTCGTGGACACACCTTGTTTTTGGCTTCACAGGTCCCCAACATAAATAATCCACTACAAGGCTGATGCTTTCAGAATACATTATTGCACGGGGCTCCCAGCTCGCTCTTAATATTTTAAAGTGTCCGAGGCTAATATTTATGATTGGGTGTTCCCCTCTGTCTATTGTACTGAAGTGACAAGTTCCCCAAATGTGGCGTAAAATGTCAATAAATCTGTATTTGGAAACACTATTACATCAATAAATCTACAGTGGCTATAAATCTGACACCAAGTGGATGAACCTATGGGTTTCCTAACGCCGTGCTTGTTTCCATTTCACACTAACTCATAATTGCGACAATTAAAACAAAACCTCTGATTTGTCCTCAGATTCAGCCACATAAAAAGGAAAAGACACGTGGGTGTTCGCAACATCTGCAAGTGCTAAATTCTCAGAGTGTCGTTCCAGTATTCACAGAGTGATCGCATTAAAGCTGATATGAAAAGCAGAGTTTAAAAATTGCAGCTGCAAAATGTGTTAAGAGGACAAATTGTCTCTTGTACCCTGACCAAAATAAGTAGTGGTCCGATTACTAGATGTACAATATTAAGAAACAGTAGGCAAAAGTCTTTGACATGCAGCCAAGGCATTTCATTTCCATTCAAATGGAAAGTGTTGTGTGTCTTGGTTTTCCTATCGGGTATTAAATGACCCCTGAAGGATGTCCGAGTTGAATTAAGAGGTCTGTCCTCTCAATCGCTGGATTGGAGCTCCAGTCGAGCTGCTGCCTGACGGCCCGTCGCCGTAACAAGATCTGGCAGAGGAAGCAGATCCACCTGTAGGTTGTGCTGACTGAGCATGCTCCAGCGTTGTGGCAACAGCACATTAGAGCTTATCACATTTAGCACAACTGGGCGCCATGCATTTAGCAGGAAGGTGACCTCGGCGGAGCGGCATCGGTAGCTCGCCGTGCATCCTCTATACATGCCTGGGAGGTGTGATGCTGGCATTTATTGGCGGGGCCAGGGGGTAGAGAGCAGGCATGGGGGGAGGTGGGGGGGAGCCATATGTTTTTGCAGCTGACCAGACCCCCCATTTTCACATGAAAGCACCGTTTGAGAATACAGTGCATAGGACTAGTCTTCACACATTATCAACAATTGCCTTCTATTCTTAGACAAGCTTGCTCAAGCAACCTTGCTTATCACTAACCACAAAAATGCTTCACTCTTTAGACAAATACCTCCCTCTCACTCCCCCCTCAACGAAAGAAAGGGCTGCCTCAGACTCTCAGGCTCTGCAGTCAATTATATATATTAGCTGTTCATTGGAGGTGAGACTTCCATCAGTTATTTGACTTCTCTGTCATCTGGTAACTAATTTAATTCCCAACTTTGTAACCCGGAGCAGCAGTACACCCCTGGATTCTTCTCAAAACAAATCCCCAACACCGCTTGCCAAGTTGCGAATTAAGAAACGCTGTTTTCAATCTGTGTCCTTTGGATGCACAGCACACTGCTGTTTTCTGATGCTAACTGCGCTTAACTACATTCATCCTCCCCCCAGGTATGCATTCCCCATTTTAATAAAATTGCCAGAATTAACCGCAGTAGGTGTTAACATGCATTGAGGACTACTACACCAGATCAATAAGTGCTTTCAAAGTAAAGTTAATTGGTGACAAAGAAACAAGCAATGCACTCTGCTGATTCATTAGGCCTAAATGACAAATGTACCTCGCTCCACAATGTTTCCTGGCCATTACAGATTCATTAATGCACCTTGGGAAAGACAAGCCTTGCAAATGCAAATGAAGAGAGCATAAAGGCAGATAGATAGCTGGTGAAAAGGAGCAGAGGGAGGAAGGATCAGTGACCAGTCCTTTTCTCTGGGAGTCCTGGGAGAGAACAGTGTGTCCGGTGGAGGGTGAAAAACAACTTCTGACACCACACATACCAAATCATACAAAAGAATACAGCTAATTTATAGCAGCTTCAAACAAGGTCTGCATCACAGCATGCTTTGAGGGGACACTATGGTGTAAAACGATCAGATGAGGTGCCTTATAAATGAGTGGGCAACAGAAAGTGGTCATAACAGGAGTTAAGTCCATCACATTTACACTGACTGTCATTTTCCACCAAGTAATGAATGGAAACTGATCCCACTGAAAGGCGTCCATCATCCCTCAGTCTCAAGAGCACCGCAATGTGTTGATAAGACACATTTTAAAACACAACCAGTGATATACTGCATGTGGCAACTTTGCAAGCAACTCAAACCTTCACACAGATGCTCATATCTGCCATCGGTGCTTTTATTTTGGTGACCCTTTCCGTTTAATTGACTCGCCAGTGACAGAAAACAGAGTAAAGTCTTTGAGCACCATCAGTGATCTGCTCTTCTGTCTACTCACGATGGGCTCAAGAGGAGAAACAGGTTTGACTCATGTGGGGAAGATACCACTGTTCATTCATTAATTAACAGCCTACAACAGTGCGTCTATTTCTCATTTTTCCACGCCAGAAGTTTGCGCGTCTGTGCCCACATGTTCGTACCTGGGAGTGCTTGAAAAAAGCGGAGATGCGAGTGATGTGCAGACTGAGGCATCTCGAGGCGCATCTCGCTCGGTAAATGCTGCCAGTGAAGAAAGAGTCGTCCTGCTTCCTCGCGGACACACTTCCCGGGCTCGTGAACGCCGTAATCCACAAACACAGGGCCACGCACGCGTTCAAGCTCCTGGAAAACATGGTCCCTCGGTTGTGTATTTAATCCCTCCACGGATCGGACAATACTGCGTGCAGGCTCCGCCGGAGAAACTAAAGAAACTTCAATTATACACCGGGGAGGAGTCACGGGCTCGCGCGCCCTGCGATTGGAGGATGCCGCGGTGAGTGACAGGCGCGAGGAGCGCTGAGGCAGGTAGACTGCTGCTGCTGCATCGTGCTGCATGCACGCTGTTCAAACTCAGCACGGACAGCTCGTTCAGCGAGCACACCTACGGAGAGGAAGACAGGGCTGGATGAATGGAAAGAACCCGTAGTTTAGTGGCCTACGTATTAATAAAATAAATGATTATTATTATGTTGATTATATTTCAATCTGCTCTAGACAGAACCTTGCACCAATGTACAATTTGCACTAATGTATAGTGTTTTGTAACAGGGAACATAGTCTCTGTTGTTTTTATCTATCTACCTACCTCTATCTATCTATCTATCTATCTATCTATCTATCTATCTATCTACTCTATCTATCTATCTATCTGCCTACCTACCTACATATCTATCTATCTATCTATCTATCTATCTGTCTATCTATCTATCTATCTGCCTACCTACCTACATACTATCTATCTATCTATCTATCTATCTATCTATCTATCTATCTATCTATCTATCTATCTGCCTACCTACCTACAATCTATCTATCTATCTATCTATCTATCTATCTATCTATCTATCTATCTATCTATCTGTCTGCCTACCTACACATCTATCTATCTATCTATCTATCTATCTATCTATCTATCTATCTATCTATCTATCTATCTATCTGCCTACCTACCTACATATCTATCTATCTATCTATCTATCTATCTGCCTACCTACCTACATATCTATCTATCTATCTATCTATCTATCTATCTATCTATCTATCTATCTATCTATCTATCTATCTGCCTGCCTACCTATCTATCTATCTATCTATCTATCTATCTATCTATCTATCTATCTATCTATCTATCTGCTTACCTACCTACATATCTATCTATCTATCTATCTATCTATCTATCTATCTATCTATCTATCTATCTATCTATCTATCTATCTATCTATCTATCTATCTACCTGCCTACCTACCTACATATCTATCTATCTATCTATCTATCTATCTATCTATCTATCTATCTATCTATCTGTCTGCCTACCTACACATCTATCTATCTATCTATCTATCTATCTATCTATCTATCTATCTATCTATCTATCTATCTATCTACCTACCTACCTATCTACTACATATCTATCTATCTATCTATCTATCTATCTATCTATCTATCTATCTATCTATCTATCTGCCTATCCTACCTACCTACCTACCTACATATCTATCTATCTATCTATCTATCTATCTATCTATCTATCTATCTATCTATCTATCTGCCTGCCTACCTACATATCTATCTATCTATCTATCTATCTATCTATCTATCTATCTATCTATCTGCCTCCTACCTTCTATCTATCTATCTATCTATCTATCTATCTATCTATCTATCTATCTAACTGCCTGCCTACCTACATATCTATCTATCTATCTATCTATCTATCTACACTGCCTACCTACCTACATATCTATCTATCTATCTATCTATCTATCTATCTATCTACCTACCTACCTATACATCTATCTATCTATCTATCTATCTATCTATCTATCTGCCTATCTACCTACATATCTATCTATCTATCTATCTATCTGCCTGCCTACCTACATATCTATCTATCTACCTATCTATCTATCTATCTATCGATCTATCTATCTATCTATCTATCTATCTATCTGCCTACCTACCTACATATCTATCTATCTATCTATCTATCTATCTATCTATCTATCCGTCCGTCCATCCGTCCATCTATCTGTCTGTCTGTCTATCTATCTGTCTGCCTCTCTGTCTATCTATCTATCTAAGTGAAAGATAACAAATCTGATTCTATTCTGTATCTGGAAAATAAACAATACAGATGTTTACTGTCAGTTGTTTACCAGCATTCTACATCCATAAAGTTGGGGGACTCACCAGAAACAGATTAAAGGAACAACAGTCAATATTGAAGCAGCAGACCCCAAGATATCCTGACATTTAGTCCCTTTAGTATGGGAATCCTACATTTCCCATGATGCAACTAGACAGCATATGTCATTAGAGACCCCCCTAGCTCCTAAATGCCCACTCATCCATCACCTCCAGTTTGTAAAGCACATCTCTGATATAAAATTAAAAACCAATCAGATATATTATATTTTATATATAGTTTTTCAAACTTGATATCTCCATGTGTTCATGTGGAGCGCCCTCTGAATGCAAAAGTTGATGTTACATATTTTTGTTAAAGGTAAATAAAAACTGATTTGAACAATAAAAATAATAATGATAATAATAATAACTTTATTATATACTCAAAGTGCTTTACAGTATGGTGTTAAAAACAACACACAGCAGAAATAAAATACAAATGATAAATAAGTTCATAAGAATAGAATAGAAGACCCAATAAAAAGGTACAAGAAGAAGAAGAAGACCAACAACAACAACAACAACCTTTATTAGTCCCACAGTGGGGAAATTCAATTTTTACACTCTGTTCTTTAACTTATACACAGTACATGCAGACCCGAAACACACACATGCACATACAGGACCCATATACATGCATCAATGAAGAGATGTCAGAGTGAGGGGGCTGCTCCTGACAAGCACCCCGAGCAGTTGGGGGTTTGGTGCCTTGCTCAGGGGCACCTTGGCAGTGCCCAAGAGGTAAACTGGCACCTCTCCAGCTACCAGTTCACACTCAGTTCTTGGTCCATGGCGGGACTTGAACCGGTGACCCTCCGATTCCCAAGCCAACTACAGACTGAGCTACTGCCGCCCCCCAAGAGGTACAGGAACGTGGAGAAATTTCAGATTTCTGCTAATCTATTTATTCGTTTATCTTATTTTGTTCCTCCCTTGCTTCCTGTCATTTATTCATTCGTTTTTTGGCAGTGTACCAGCTCATGACTTCATATGGCCCAACAATATACCCACACACGTCATTCCCAACGGAAAGCCAGGTACACACCTGTCTGCTAAGCAGGAGGGTTAGCCCTACCGCCATCTACTGATGACACAACTCATCAGAAATGTGGGGAAGCCAGGTTTTCTGTATCAAACCTTCACATATGGCCTTGGCGAAGCTTGCCAACATCCCAGGGAAGCCCTTTCCCTTTAGCTCTCACCTCCCAGTTTAACAGTAGCTTGGAAAAACAAATCGACTCGGAAAACTATTAAAACCATCCTGACTGAATTCCTCAAGCCTTGGACTCCCAACTTCTGGCCCTGAGGTATGGAGAAAATATGACATGTAGGAAAAGCTTGAAATCCTCGCTATTTATTGGAGTTAAAGAGTGAGTATTTAATTAGAAAGTTCCCTCGAGGGGTTTAACAAGACACTCCTGCTTTTGTCAGCTCATGGAGTACTTCCCTGAACCCCATTACAGCAGCAGCATAATGAAGTTTTATAGGTGCTGCTCTTAAAACTGTGTGCAGAGTGGGAGTGAACACACACTTACAGGCCATCATTAGATTTGGCTTGAGTCGCCATCTTGCCGTGGGGCCAATTATGCGTTGTGCCAAATGGTTCAGCCCATGCCTCTGCACTGAAACTGTAATATGCCCATATTAGCACATCCTGACCGGCAGACACTATCTATATGATGGGGGTCAAACTAAAAATTCCCACCAGACACAAATGTCCCATGTCATTCATGAATACTCCTGCTCGGTGAGAGTGAGCAGATAGTTTTGCAAAAGTATGGCTGTTTATCATACAAATCAGCTCTCTAATGATAAGATGGATGTGCGATCATTTCCCTGGTGGTCTCAGACACAGAATGTAACTGAGCGATCCCTTGCCACTCTTAAAATATTTAAACACGGATGTCTGTGTACCTTAAAAACAGCATAATGGCTTAATTTGTTGCCTTATTACAGCCATGTGTGGTGAGGGGTTTTTATAGTGTGCAGTGAAGGAAACACACTGTCTGTGTGCGGTCCTGATGTCTCCTGCAGCCTGTGGGACACGAACCCCTCCGACGCCATGCTTTCATTGACTGGGAAAAGCCTCTGCCAGTGGTGAACTCAGACTTTCAAGCAATCTTAGAAAGAGGATGTGTGTCTGACTGGATTTCATCTCATACTCCCTAACATCACTGTAATAATTCACGCCTATATTTGCAATGAGTCACCGTTGACAACATGATGTGTTTACCAATGTAAATAAACCTGCACGTGCATGAACTGGCTCATGATCCAATAAAACATTTACACAACAAAGCTTCATTTCCTGCATGGTGCACCCAGTCTTTATGGCCTCACGTGATTGGTTTAGAAGATATTGCACAAATCAAACTCATATTTGAACACCAACCAGTACACTACTTTTTAAAATTCAAACTTCCAGTCATCTCAGACAATCAACACTATCTCTGTTGGGACCTTTGCTTTCAGACTCAAAATAATAACACATCACTTTAAAGGAGCAGGGTGTAGGATTTAGAAGAAGAAGAAGATATTCCTTCATTAGTCCCACGAGGGGAAATTCAATTTTTTCACTCTGCTGTTAACTTATACACGGTACATGCAGACCCGAACACACACATGCACAAACATGCAACAATGGAGAGATGTCAGAGTGATGGGGCTGCTCCTGACAAGCGCCCCGAGCAGTCGGGGGTTTGGTGCCTTGCTCAGGGGCACCTCGGCAGTGCCCAAGAGGTAAACTGGCACCTCTCCAGCTACCAGTTCACACTCAGTTCTTGGTCCATGGCGGGACTTGAACCGGTGACCCTCCGGTTCCCAAGCCAACACCCTACAGACTGAGCCCCCGGCAGCATCCAACAGAGAGGTTGCAGATTGCAACCAACTGAAACTTTTCCCATGTGCCAAGCGTGTAGGAGGACTATGATTGCCGATACAAAAACGTACATGGCCCTGACTAGAGCCGGAATTTCTCTGCTACTGCAGAAAAATGACACATTCTGTGAGGAGAGCCTGCTCGGTATGCAGATAAAAACAGCTCAATCTGAGGTAACTAAATGTATTCTTATTTTCAGGTAAGTATACACTAAAGAAAACATATATCTGCCAATAGATCCCACTCAACGCCACACTGTTTCTTCAAAACAGCCAATCAGTATCTCCAGGTTCAGTGCTAACAACAAACTTATAGTAGTTCAAGAGCACCCTTGGTTAAGTTGCAGCCTCTTTGCTCCCTCTTTTCTCAAAGATTACTGAATATGCTGGTGTCTGCCTGCCATCCTAAAGCTGCAAAAAAAAAAATGTGTGTTTCTATCGCATGATCTGACAAAAAGGCATCTCAAAAGATAACACAGCGGTATCTGTTTTCAGCCTGCATGCTCCCGAGAAAGAAAGAAAGAAGGCGTATGGCGATCAAACACTTCTTGTATCTTTGATGCTCAAAGGTGCAGGTGGACTCACAGTTCACACCTTTGATGAGAGGCCACCCGGATCAGAGGAGACCACCGGCTTTTGTTGTGAACACTAGCAAACAAAAGAGAAGGAGATTAGCTCAGATGGAGGGAGGTAGTATTTCAGCACAGATAACTTCAGTGTCATGAAGTGGAAGTGCATTAATAATGTCAGCATTGCATCTTAATCATGGGCACAAATATGTTAAGAAGGGGGCTCACAGAATAGATGGGCACATAGAGCTTTCTAATGTGTATTTTTTTTTTCTTTATAGTATTGTTTCACCTGCTACAAAACAGGTTGACACCCGCTGGTAGCTGAGACAGAAAGTTCAAAGCTCTCCCATTCACTGACAGCCAAAACTGTGAGTCTATAATTCCACCACACCTGGCATTATCGTTGCTTAATCTGCACAGGCTATGATTTAATATAATTTCTAGTGTGATACTAATAATAACAAAATAGCCTCAGGCAAATCTGCAGCTAAATAAAAAACATGAGTTCTATCTCTAGGCTACAACAGTGACATCATTGTAACTGATATTATCCACCAAGTAGAGGCAGAAAACACAGACGTCAATACTCACGTATTGGTTCAATAAACACCTTTAATCACACGCCAAGTTAAGAAATTGCTGTTCTCAATGTGGCACACACAGACACACACACACACACACACACACAAATCTATTTAAAAAATGCATCTTGTTTATTGATCCTTTTTTGTTCCTTTAAACAAATCAAATAACACGTATTGGCAACACACTGGCTTGAAATGGAGGCGCTATATTAAGACGTTCAGTCAGCGTCTGTCATTTTATTTGAGATAACCAGAGCAAGCTGATTTGCATTGCAAGCATGTTAATTATTCCACTCCATCAGCAGATTATTTTTCTTTCAGTATTGATATGTGTGCCACAGGGAGAATAATTTAAAAGAAATGCATCTCTTGCAGATGAGAGAGGCTAGTATTGATTTACAGTGTGCTTCATAATTTGGATTTGGATGTGCTTTCATCTCTGACTTTGGTCAATTACTTGATGCTGCACACCACACCTGGATGGTGGAGCATGGTGGATGGAAATTAATGACATACATATACTGTATATGTGTAACATGCTGTACCTTCAAATAGACTGACTCAGAGATTAAAAACAAAACAGTCACTCTTTTGTCTATTCATAATTTCAAGTGTTTTAACTCCTGATGTGCTTGCATTCCCTGTGAAAATATTTACTTTGTTTATGAGGCTGGAAAAACCGACTTCCAAATAGATGCCTGCATAAAATATCTTCCATCTTTCACCATGACCCAAAACAATGCAGCGTTGTGCAACGGTGGAGGATGATTGCCCAGCTTAGTGCAAGCTGTTATTCACATAGAAACCACCCACATTTACATTTTGGTCTCAGTTTAGACAGTGATGGTTGACTGACAGCTGAGCATCCCTCGGTGGTTGTTAGCAGGCCGGACGATCTTAAATGCACCTTTTTTTTTTTTTTTTTACAGAGTGCACTGGCGTTTATTTTCAGATTGGATGTAATGAATAGACAGAGGAGACGAGGAGGGAGGGAGTTATGAAACAGCACTCATTTCAACTCTTCTATTCACAGCATAAAGACAGAAAAAACATGTTATCCAAATGGGGGTGACCTCAATGCTTTATGGTACGTGGTGTACCGTTTTGTACCACTAGATGGCAATGTGTCCATAGACAAATTTTCAGACGAGTGCTTTCTTTGACACCTCTCCCCCTCTCTCTTTCTTTCTTTTTCTCACAATATTTTCCAGGAGATGATCCAGCATTAATACCCAACAATGGGGAATTTATCAGGGGGATTTTGTTCTCTCGTCTGAGGCAAACAATTATCAGAGAAGATGGGAAAGAGAACACATTTCGAAACTCAATGTAATCTCTCTTTTTCTGTCTGTCACACACACACACACACGTTCAAATTACACATTCAAATGGGTTTACACATACACACCACTCTTGCATAGCGAAGCAGGATTTATTTGTGTTGTATAACCTAATTTGGTAGGGAAATGTTAACAGACGATAATGCTCTCTGGATCGTATTTTACATATCAGGTCATGTGGTTTTTGACATCTCCATGTGAGTGACTTTTATCGGGATGTGTGATAACACGGTTTGTTCTTTCCTGTGTGTTATACAACCCCGTCACTCTCAACCACATGTAAATCTCCACGCCTCTCGTTGTCATCGTCACTTATTTCCAGAGGGAACAACATGAACACATGAAAGCCTTGTTCAAAATGTCATCTCCTGAACCTGGAGGTCAGGGGAGTGATTATGTAGAGTGACATGTCACAATGTAGTAAAGGGTGTCTAGCTGAGTGGAGGCCCATTACGCAGCATTATGTTGCTATGACAAAGCAGGAGGCTGAAATCAGTGATCCAGTGTGCACAGCAGACGTGCCCATCCCCCAGCCTCTGAGCTAACAATACAGTGTCACTGGGAGATCACCGCTCCTGTGAGAGTCTCCTGGCTCGAAATCATACAGCAAGAATGGTTTATAACACCCTCAGGTTGTAAAGTGAAAGTTAACCCCGCCCTATGTTTTCAACAAAGCTCACCAGCCTGTTCTCTATGGATCTATTTTGAGGTTGCTCAACACTAACCTCCATGAACTCAGAAAAATAAACCAAAGGAATATGCTGGGCTGCAGGTTAACAACTAACATATATGGAAATATTTAACTTGACCCTTAATCACATGGTCCATTTTTAGCACTATTAAAAGCCAATGTAACACATCACAAAAATGAATGGTGTCATTATCAGTAAAACAAGGATGATTTTAGATGTAAATAATTGTGTATAAAGAATTTATTGCACGGCTCCACCACTGAATATTTTCCATAATGTGTCCATAAAACATCTCAAGATTGCAACTCATACAACGGTCTCCATGGAAACCCATGTGAGACGTTTGTGCTGTTAGACCTTCATTCAACTTCTACATCAGCATTAACCATTTTTAGCACGCTGCCTGGATATGTTCAAATTACATAATGAAAATCAGAATTTCCCAACCATTTTTTTTCCAGGGACCCACTTTTTGAGGAATGACAAACCACTGCAACCCAATTCACAATAGGCCTCATCTATAAATCACAAATCAAATGAACATTGCTGACCATTTTTACTGCCGTTTCCACATCACTTTATAGTAGTGAATTTATTATTGAATAGCCAAACCTGCCATCTTGAAGAAATATACAGTACGTGCTGGCACCTGGTTCGACTGTTATCAGGCCATTAAATAAGCGTTATCAGTCACTATACGCCCCATAGATGTGAGTCAGTAGGGGCCTACTATGCCTACTGTGTTGTAAAACTGAAACTGAAACTTAAAAGCAGCACATTGTAAAACTGAATGAAACATCATCTTTTGAATACAAACAAAAAGGCTTCTTTAGGTTTAGGCAACTAAAAACACTTTGTTAAGTTTAGGGAAAAACAATGTTTGGGTTAAAATAAATACATACACAACTACACATAACTGGTTTCACATGGGATGCAAACTCCAGCCTCCTGGGTGTGAGTCCTGTGTGTTGTGTCCTATCCATCGTCCCTGACCTTTACCCCATATTGAGTCACACACTGTCTATACTACAGCACCTAACTTCTGCTTCTGTTATAATTACTACAGTCACTAGAGATCACGGTCGTGTTCTTATATACCTTCTTTCAATGTTCTACCATGCAAATAGATGATAAAACCTACTAGTGGGTGTAGTAGGCCCCTATTTACCCACATCTCCCACCTTATAGCAACTGATAATGTCTATTTAATAGCCTGACGAAAGTCCCAGCTACTCTAGATTATAGAACTGACACAAAAAGTGGCCTGGCTTTTCCAAAAAACATGAGCATAACTATGCAAACTGTATTTGTTAAAGGAATAGTTCAACAGTTTGGGAAGAAAGTTTCTTGCTGACCGTTACAGTAGATGAGAAGATTAATATTAGATGGAAAATGGTATCAGTGTTCTCGTCTAACTGTCTGTAAGGTTGTGAATATGCGTATTTCCTGAAATGAATTTACTGTGACTCACTATTCTTTTTATGTGGGCTTTTTCATTTAAAGCATTTACTTGGATTTTTAACGTCTAATACTGAAAAGAAAAATATACCGGTAAACTGAAGAGCACACAGCTACCGAGCAATCTACAGCTTGAATGGGATTTTCAAAACTGTGTCAGTAAAAGATTTAAATGTCACTGTAAGAACGCATCGTAAAGTCAATGACTGCCATTGTGCCGGAGGGGGGAAAGGGAAGGCAAGTCTGTTGGATGCCCAGGTCACCAACCCTTGACCTCTGTCCTCGACCCTTGAATCTATGACATCTGTCTGCTTTTCCCGCCTTCTCTACCTCCCCCCTGGTCTGTCAAAGGAATTTGATTATGGCGGGGGGGGAGGAATGTGGCTTCCTAGAGTGACACGTTTTTTAAACACTCAGATGCTCTCGAGAAAATTATCTTGAGCTCGGTGAGCAAGAGGTATAGCCAATATAAGCAGCATGTTTGTATATGTTTGGAGCTCTTGAGTACTGAATAGTTTGGAGCTCCAATTTGTCAACTGCTATCCTGCATCTACTTTTATTTGCTTATGTGAAGCCAAAGCATTTGCACCTGGAATCACAGATGCTATTTTCTTTCATTCTACTTTGCTTTGTCTGGAAAATAGGTCTGTAGGCTATGACATAACAGTGTAGCACAGAAAGCCTCCTGCATCTCTAGTCTGTGTGGATGGTTGCAGTGGGGGAGGGGAGGAAGACAGTGGGGGAGGTGCTGTACAGTGAGCAGGCCTACACAAGGCTCGCCTTTTCTCTCTAATGCCACAAGCTCATATGCGCACACACACACATAGTGAAGCCTTTTCCTCCAGACTGCCTCTGACAGCCCAGCCCCCATGCTCCTATTCTCTTTACAGTGTAAATAAAGCAGCAGGGCTTAGGGAACTAAATCCAATATGTCAATGGACACCATGAGCACAAAGAGGAATAGATACCCGACTGGATATTCCCCTGCTACAAACTGAGCTTTCCACACGCTTCCCCGGCCTAATAACGACACAACAAGAGTCGTGTGACTCGCAGCACCCTTCCCCCACCCGTACATATTACCATTGCTCCTCAGTGCTGTCTAGAAAGGTCATGTGACCCTCATCAGCTTCCAGGGTTGGGGGAGGGGAAGCAGATTGAACCTGTTCTTTGTTAGGAGGTCAGCCCCAGCTCTATGGCAGGAAGCGCACCTACCATACAGCATGTAATAGAAGTGCAGAGGAGGCAGAAGGCAGTGCGGGGGGGATTAGAGACGACCGATTTGAGTTTTTGAGCATTCATGCAACACAGAGCAAGCAAGCAGGACTCACATAGCGCAGTGCTAAGGCTTGCTTGACAAATGCGGCTCCAGCAGTGGTTTTAAAATGGCACAAGGCTGATGTAACAGAAAGAAAAATAAGTGAACCAATTTTAGGCCTGGTCTCTGTTTTTATTAGCGCTGGCTCAGATGTCTGTATGCAGTTGATACAGGCATGATATTATTTCTGTTTTTGTGGGTAGAGGCAGTGACAGTTCCAAGGGTTTACAGCTGGAGAAATATTCAAGTAGGAATTCCTGGTTATTTAAATAAATTAAAATTAATATGGGGGGCAGTATTCCTTCAGGGGAAAACTACTGCTGCACAGCAAACTTAAAGGATTTCAGTGCATCTCTGCTATTTGCAGATGACGTTGTCCTTCAGACTGTAACCTCAGGCAGTTTGCAGCAGAGTGTGACGGGGTTGGGATATGGATATCCCATGGGATGGTTGTTTTCTAGAAAAACAGTGGAATGATCCATGGGGATAAGTGGGAGCAGCGGTAAAGAATCCAGGCATCTAATCTATGAGTTCAGGTAGTGGGATACAGTATAGTATAATATAGTACAGACTATAGTACAGTCTGTTTATCAGACGTTGTTTGTAAAAAAAAAAAAATAGAGCTGAGCTTTAAAACAAAGCTTTCTCTCAATCTTCATGTTACAATCTCAGTCTTGTTACAAGCTCTGACTACTGACTGAAACAATGACGATTGAAAAAACTGCATATTTTACAGTGAACTGGAAGGTGTTTTCTATATACATCCTACGAGTTTTGTTTCAAGTTTAATTGAACAACAAATACCACTTACTGAAAATGAACAAATTAACAGAAATCAAATTAACAGAAACCGACATGTCCCGACATGGACAAAAACTGAGGGAACTGGGCTGGAGAGGTGCCAGTTTACCTCTTGGGCACTGCCGAGGTGCCCCTGAGCAAGGCACCAAACCCCCAACTGCTCGGGCGCTTGTCTGGAGCAGCCCCCTCACTCTGACACCTCTCCATTACTGCATGTGTGTGTGTTTGTGTGCATGTACCATGTATGAGTTAAACAGAGTGTAAATTGAATTTCCCCACTGTGGGACTAATAAAGGTAGATCTTCTTCTTCTTCTTCTTCTAAATGCCATGCAATCAAATACAATTACAATGAAGTAAATACTATTTTAGAGATCAAATGTTCAACTGCTTTTTTGTTGTTGAAATAGTCAGAGGTGATTTAGCTTGGTGGCTGTAGTTTGTATTGTTAACCAAATTTCATTTCATACATGTTCTACCACATCAATGTAGGAGGGCCTCTATTGGTGTGGTTGCAGATTGCAACCAAGTGCAATGCAGTAGTAACACCAACAGAAGTCAGACACCAGCGTGGGGAACAACACTTTTGCACCCTGCGGCTCACATTACTACAATTTCACAAGCATCTCAGAGAACCACGGTGGCCTTCAGGTAATGTAAAGATGTAAAAAGCTCTCTCTAGATTCAGTGTTTGGTTTGTCCATTCTGGGGTACTGTAAAACATGGCAGAACCACATGGCGGACTCAAACCTCCAGAAGTGTGCTTGTCATTGATCCTAAAGTTCGTAATGGCCAAACAGTGGTACTGCAACTTCTGTGTCTGAAGAAGAAGAAGAAGAAGATCTACCTTTATTAGTCCCACATTGGGGAAATTCAATTTACACTCTGTTAAACTCGTACATGGTACATGGTACATGCAGACCTGAAACACACATACATGCATTAATGGAGAGGTGTCAGAGTGAGGGGGCTGCTCCTGACAAGCGCCCCGAGCAGTTGGGGGTTTGGTGCCTTGCTCAGGGGCACCTCGGCAGTGCCCAAGAGGTAAACTGGCACCTCTCCAGCTACCAGTTCACACTCAGTTTTTGGTCCATGTCGGGACTTGAACCGGTGACCCTCCGGTTCCCAAGCCAACTCCCTACAGACTGAGCTACTGCCGCCCCCATGATGCCATTGGGCCCAAAAGACTATTTCCAGCGTTACACTGACATAATTTTTTTTGTGATAACTCAACTCCCCAGTACGAACTAGCAGCCCTTACTTAAATCATTAAGTCCTAAAAGTTGTAAAATGCACTAATAGACATTTTTTTCCTGTCCTCTGTTTATGTCTATAGAGACCCTGATCGTGACAACAACACAATCTGTGGCGACGCCGTGATGATGCCGTGATGTTGGAACTTTTTTGCTTCAGCGGGGCCCTGCCTCCAACGCTATATCCAGTTCTCTTTATACAGCTGTGAACAGACATGGGCATGAAGATGACCCGCTTCCTATATAGATAAGAAGGGCTCAAACTACACTAACAAAAACACAAGGATTCTTAGGTTCAGGTGATTATACACTAATGAACACATAGTTGTGAATATATATAACTCTTGAAATGACACACACTGTACCTGATGATAGATGATACTTCCAGTTGCCTTTTGAACTAAATTGTTCATTGTATCCAATATGAGCCTTATGTGCATCCGTATGTTGAAGTTGACCCAGTTCAGCTGCAGCTACACTGTACTGCATCACAGCAAACTTGTGACATAATCATAAGAACATTTTGCAGGGCTTTTCAGAGTGCAATAATGGCTCTATTTCAGTACATCAGTACATCATCTCATTGAACTTTAGCAGGCTATGCGATACGCAAATGTTATGCAAAAACTAGGTGATTCCCATTAAGCCCAAACATTCTGGGAAGAGATGACAGTGAGAAAAACTGAGGAACACACAGCATGTTGTAAAATGCAGATTGGTCATATGTGAATATGGTACCGGATGTATGAATGTAGACTTCTCTGGAAATGAGATGCCTCACGTCTTCCCTTAAATCTATATAATAATTTACTGTGAAGAAAGGGCCATGAAACGGTTATTTGGCAGGCTGGAGGCCTGAGCTCATACTGTATATCCATTTATCTGTTCTCATCAAATATGGATTGCTCTGGAGAACAGCTCTGACAGGATTCTCTCTGTAGCATATGGTCCTATATAACATCTGCACATCAGAAACTGACTGAAAGCTGCATGTACTCTGTGAACTGTGTGGGTTTGTTTTTATTGTCTCTCATTCAGAATGTAAAGTAACCACCTCCTGTGATGATCGTGGTCCAAATAAAAATGTGGGCGGAAGCCATGAGATACCCTAATATTTGACAATTTAAAGGTCTAATATTACATGCATGAATCAAGAGGGTTGGTGATATTCTATATTTGTCTAACTGCCATCAAATCCCATGAACAGACCAAAAACAACATTTTATCCTAGCAGAATAACATGTGAATCCAAAGCCTGGTGTAGTTTATTCCTCTGTGCCACAAACCTGCATTGTTATCCAAAAACTAATAAAAATACATCAGTGACCCACATAGCTGAACAGGGTGACATGTTCCTTCATTATGACGAACATAAGCGCTGTAGTTTATTTTATATCAATCCCCCATATGCCATCTCGCTGCCATAAATACTCAGTGGAGCACCAAATTTATATCACTCTGCAACTGAAAATGGTCCCCAGTAAATACAGCAAATACTCTTTTTTAAGACGTGTTTGCTAAAAACTGCAGTGTCCAACTGTTTGGAAATAACTTAGATTATATTATTATATATTATATTAATCTCCTCATTTTTTTTTTTACCCATTTTAAAGATTTTTTTTCTTCAGTAGGAATGAAAAGTCCTGGGGATGAGGTGCAGGTGAGGGAAATATTAAGAGACAAATACATTGTTTTTATTTTTTTAATGGGATAAAAAAAAATGAAAGTGACTTTATCCTTTAAGTTATGGGACACAAATAACTATTTTGTGTACAGTAAACAGTGTCAGTTTGAGTCATGCTTGATCATATAGCTGATGTCTCCATAGGTGCTATCATATTTTGTGGAGTGATACCAGGACTGCCTCCAGCTCAATGCAAACAATACAAAAAAAATGGTGGTGGACTTTGGAGGACCAGTGTATCCCTCTCCTAAACCAGTTAACATTAGATGGTCTAGGCTTTCCTGGATGCATATTATATACTGACATGTCTTCCTCAACAACGTGGCTGAACTGGCTACTCTCAATCTCAATCAACTATTACCTGTATCTGCCCAATATTCCCTCTGTTGTCTCTGCACTAATGTTGCTCCTTGTTGTAATACTAATACAGTAAACATGTTGCATGATTGGTAAATACAGCATATACTGTCATACAATATGTATGTTAAGACTACAACAATAAACATTAAGAAAAAAAAAGAGTTTTCAATAAACCCGAAATTGTAAATGACCCCCTGGTTTAAAGGCATTTTTGCTGAATACAAACCAGTAGCACAAGCAGTAGCATATACCTGTGACCTGTGGAGACCTAACCAGAAGAGCCAGACCAACAGTTAGATAATGACTGTGGCCAAAGAGCCTTCATCCAGACAGGATTTATCAGCTGTCAACCTTACATTTCCTCAAATACAATACAATACAACTTTATTTATAATGCGCTTTAAAACAACATTGTTGACCAAAGTGCCGTACGCATTTAAAATGAAATCAAAATGCATAATAGAATTAAGATAAAAATAGAAGAAATAAAAGAGTTAAAGACAATTAAAAACAAGCCATTCAAAAGGATAAAGGCAATAAAACAGAGCAAAGTAAAATAACATAAAATAAGATAAAAGCATCACCAGGCTACTGGGTATTAAAAGCCATCCTAAATAAATTGGTTTTTAGCCTGGATTTGAAGAGGCCCAGGTCAGAGATAAGACACATTTCAGCTGCAGCTTATTTCAGAGCTTGGGAAAAATGAAATGAAAAATCGCTGTAATAATCATCACATCTTCAAATATTTCAGGTCTCCTTGGTATTACGATGAGAAAGTGATATCAATGTACTCCTGCTTTTTAATGTTTGTTGCAGTTTTTTTCCATTTTTTACATTATATATGGTAACTTTTAAGTTTTTTCTAAGTTTTAAAATTTTAGAAATACTGACAATACTATATATATACTCACAAAGTTCCACCCTCATACCAGAAATTTTATATCCGACACCAAAACAGTCTCTAAAATATGTTTCATATTTTATCAGTTGTCTAACTGTCAATTTTTCTATAAATTATATTTCTCAACATGAAAGGTACTGCGTTAAATCTGTCGCTGCTTGAGTTACCTTGAAAACAACACAAATCAAGTATTGTGGTGGTGAAAAATCTGCCTGTAAAACACACATCACATGTACATATTTTTTAATCAACGAATATTAACTTCCTCCAGAAAAAGACATGATTTGACAGTGCCCTAATTGGTGTCAATCAAACTGGCTACTATGCTATAATTTTCTAACAAACTGTTTTTGACCAGCTGTGACTCACAATCCCGACCGACTTTACAGTCTTTCAGAGGCTCTGGCAGGTTCAGTGTTAGAGTTGATACTGACCACATCATGCTGGCTTGTTGGGAAGGAGATTTAACAATGGACAAAACTTAGATTCAATTTTGGCGAGGAAAACTGGCATCGCTATATTTAAAGGGGTCAAGATATGTGGATGAAAATGGGTTCTATGGGTACCCACAAATCTCCCCTTTACAGACCTGCCCGCTTTATGATAATCATATGCAAGCTTTTGGCATGCAGTATAGATGTGTTATTTTCGCCTATTGTAAAATGGTGAATTTGAATATTTATGCATACTGGGGTCCATAGACAGTCTTGGAATTACATAAACTGTGTATCACTGTAAAACTGAGACTCTTGTGGATCCAATGAGCCCAATTGTACTCATGTGTGATGATGTTCGTCCCCACAGTAGTCATTTCATTGTAGTTCATTGTAGTTTTTATAAATCTGACCTCACTGTATAGAACGATCTATTGTGACTTCTAGGCTAATCACACCCTCATTAAACTTTACAACCTGAAAGTAGAGACCTAAAGCATTCAGCTCGCCACCCAAATATCAAAAAATACTTTTTTCTATGGTCGTTAAGGTGACCAAAGTGGCAACGGCTGGAGACTCTGGACATTAAGCAACGGATGCGAGGCAACCAGCATTAGGGAGAGATTTAGATGCATTTCCTCTCTAACTTCATAAAGTGGTGTATCTGTATCAAGTACACAACAAAGGGAGATGCGTGACATAGATTAGCATTTCAAATTATAAATCATCTTGATTATTAAAGTCGAATAATATTGAACGAACAAACAATAATTGGTTATAAAGTGAACAGAGACATGAAGAACTCACTTTAGATGATGCACTCAGTGAAAGCAGAGGATCAGGTATGGCTGGTAGCAGGGCAAACAGAGAAATGGTCCTCTCCTCCCCTCCTACTTATGGGAGCACTGATTGTGTGCTGATTGTGAGCCTGTTGCTGCTCTCAGAGCTTATTAGGATGTAGGCAGACACAATACAGTTTCTAAAAAGGGTGTTCCTCAAGGTCTGTCTTAATGCGGTATTCTGGAGGGATCACTGATAGCTTTTATCAGCAAATGGTATCAACCCAAAAATTGCTGCAACAATAGAGCATGGGGATGGACATCATAGTCTACCATCATCACATTCTAAGCTCTCATTCACTTATGCCATTTATTTTAAGTAATTAATTAACATCTTTTCTGATTTATAACTAAAACAACTTGACGCACAGTGCTGAGCTGCATCTCAAATTAATCTTCAGATGATGTACTCCACTTCTGTGTGACATAAATGGTTTGACGGACGCAAGTTCGAGGGGTTGACTTGCCCTCCAAATCGTCCAGATCTCAACCCAATCGAGCATCTGTGGGATGTGCTGAACCTACTCAATATTAGCCGGGTGGACATAATGGTATGGCTGATCGGTGTATACTGTACTATACCTAAACATCTCCTAAAAAAAGATAAAAACTTGTCTATTGTGGGTCTCAGGGGGTTAATAAATCATTTTAAAAAACATTGCAACATACTTGTCGGCTATGCAACTAAAAACATACAGTAAAATACATTGCAGTTGAAGCTGTAGCAGGCTTTGGAGTGGAATATGTCGATGCGCACGTATTGCCGTGTGTACGGTAACCAAAGGAATGTGTCACACCAGTGTAGAGCCGTAATGATGTCAACTTGTTATTTACTTTCCAAATCTGAATGACTGAGCAAGGCGAAAGGAGAATTAATCAACCGCTGTGTGACCGGGCAGGCGAAAAAGAGTGGAGCGTGGGGGAAGGGTAAGTGGCTCAGAGGCCAGATAGGCAACACACTAGACTGTAGCCTGTGAGACTCAGCTCTCTGCCTGCACTAAAACTGAATATATAAGCAGTAGTTCACTTTAGTGCGGTTTTTGGAGGGTGCCCTATTTTAAGGGTGTACGTTGGGCAACCAAATGTGTATTTTAAGGTCGAAAAAGCCCCATTTTAGGTGCACATCCAAGCTATAGCAAACATACAGTAGCTACTGTGCAGTCTTGTCGACAGCATACGTTTGTCTTATTTTAAGATAACATAACAGTAGTGGAGGCTTATAAACTGAACTGCATACATGTGTTATTGTAAGCTAGCTAACGCCAGTTAGCACGCGTCTCTTAATGTAAGCTAGCTAACGTTAGCAGTTTACAAACTGAATAGGATACGTTTGTCTTAATGTGAGCTAGCTAACGTTAATAGTGGATGTTTACAAACTGAACATACATTACGTGTCTGTTATTGTAAGGATGTTTACAAACTGAATACCGTGTGTTAGTGTAAGCTATGTATTGTTAGTGGATGTTTACAAACTGAATATTTGTTGTTGTAAGATAGCTAACGCTGGTATTGGATGTTTACAGACTGACATTTTAGCACGTATTGCAGCCAATTAAGGGCAGTTAGGTATACACGGTGTAAAGTAATAGTATTTAATGGATTGATTAATACGTTTGGTAGTGTTTTCAGTATTCAGGTTTAAGGTCATTTAGCCTTCACCCCCCACCACCCCTCTCTCTCTTCATTCTCTGTCTACGTCTCTCTCCCGCTGCCGATCAGCGCCTGCTGCTGTCTCTCACGTTGCTGCTCCTCAGTGAAGGCTGAAACTCCACAGAGAAACTAGCCTGCAGCGGGTTTATCCCAACTTAAACGCCAGTTGCGAGTGTGTCTGAGCGATCGCCGCTTTGTTAGCGCAACCAGATCGGTCGACAGTGAGTCACACGAGCGGCGGTCGGAACTTGAAATATGACGATAAGCAAAATGGGAGGAAAGTCGTCGCTAGCTTGCTGAAGTTGGAGGTTCTCCTTGTGGAAGAGGAAGAGGTGGCGGCGGACACCACGAGTTCACTCTCACAATAAAAGGTAAGCCAGTTAAAGTGGCACGGTTTGGGCTGCACTGCATTCAGGCTGCTTCTGTGTTTGTGTGTGGGTTATACGCGAAGGGGATAATGGCATTCAGAAATTGGCGATTATGGCGTTGATTAGGAGGTTGCCGGTACATAGCTTAGTCACCCCCCCTGGCTCCACACGTGTGTTGAAATTCCTGCTTGTGTCTTTTTATTTCTCTCTCTTTCGGGTATCCAAACAACCTACTTTTCTGAGACTATTTTCCCCCTCACACCTGAGAAGCCCAGCTGTGGACTACTTCACTAAATATCAAGTTGGATGTCCTATTTTGGTGAATTATTAGGACATCTACTTTGCCCTTTTGATAGCACAATAGAAAATCTCCACACCATTAAGTTGCACCAGTGCAGTCATTTTGTTCAAGCTGAAATACGAATGATACACATTTATATTGCTTTGTACACTTAGGAAACGCCTGTTTGTCTCAACTGTACTACCACCAGTTTTCAAGGGACAGTTCATGTTACTGTATAACTACAATGTTAAGCTGTTTCCTGACTCTGTGTCAGCTGTAGCTACTGTAAAGCACAACAGTTTATCAAAAGAAACCCATCTAAATGTGAAGCTAGGACATGGTGATTTCACATGTTCACTTAGTAAAACAGTCTAGCGGCCTATAAATTCGTCTTATTTCCCAGTTTGTAGCCCTGGCTGTTCCCAGTAGTCTTGGGATAATGGGATACAGCAGCGTGTACAGACACAGTTAAGATGTCTCGCCTAGCCTCAGAGCATCAAAGTGTTTATTATCTCCATTAAAGCAAGACATGAGAAGGACTCGGATGGAAATAGCTGCTAAAGCACACTGCTGTCTTAACCTGATTCTACTTCAGTGGCCCAAATTATTAATGCCAAAGTGATGCCCCCATTTTCTTCTTGACCTAGAGGCTGTTGTATGTTCACAATAACAGTCAGTGTTGTTTGGCTACTGAAATCAGAAGGAGGCATTTTTACAACGAAGTTGCAATGGAGAAAACTTCCTTGAGAAGACACTGACTGGGCTTGATTTGACATTTGGGCTGTTGCTGCCACCATTTATGAATAGTAAGTCATTGGTCACAAGCTGGATGACACCTACTACTCTTCACCAACGTCATCACAGCAGAGATACAACTCTTGTGATCATTGGATGTAATAGATAGAAAATACCAGCGTTTATGGGCTGGGCCTAGGTATTATCTGTCTCTGGGATTGTATCATGACAATATGATTATGTAATAGGGCTGCGACTTTATCAAAATATCAAGTTTAAAGTATAAACAACACGTCAAGTGTTTAAATGAATTTGGACTCAAGTAAACTCACTCCAAATGTAGTTGTCAACTTGACATTGTTTTGTTCCATTGTTGACGCTGTAACCCAATGACGACTTCAGATTTGTTGTTTTAGTAATGTTACTGTAAGGCTGTTGGCAAACAGCCATACCTCTATCCTATCTAATATTTTACGTCTGTGAGGTGGAATCCAATCAGAGTTGCAGCTATGTCAATCAGTTTCCCAATGCCCAGTAAGACATCCATAAATGTCTTATTTTGTTCATAGCTTAATGATATTCAGTTTACTCTCATAGATGATTCAAGAAACCAGAAACTATTCATATTTATATTTTTACTTTTTTGTCTTAAAAAATTACACAGATTAAGCGATGATCAAAATAGTTATTTAACTGGATTGTTGAAGCTCTAATGTCATGATTTTTCATTCAGCATAACTCGCTAGTTTACTCCATTTTGTGTTAACAAAGGCATAGCCTGGTTTACTGAGGCCACAGGGAGTGCTATAGATGAGATGCCCTTTCACGCTGTACTGTTAGTATTTTAACATTAGGTTAATCTTTGAAAAATCTCTTATTGGATTGGGTTCTGATTATATATATTTATATATATATATATATATATATATATATATATATATATATATATATATATAGAGTGGGTGGCCTATTTTTGGTCTGATGTGACGCATGAAAGCGATTTTATGTCATTAATGCTTATATTTTCATACTTGTGTTCTTGTTAAAATTGCTATAGTGATTTCAACCACATCACCTTGCCCGGTTAGTGTGTTTACCAGTTCTGTCATCAGAGATAAGGACTGGCAGTGAACCCTAATTGCAGCGGTTACGAAAACAGGTTTAGTGCCACCTATTTAAATAACAATAGGAGTTTATTATGTCTTAATTGCATGCGTCAGACTTCTTTACGCACCACCATTGGTCCCTAAATATGTGCCTAAAGTCATTACTGCTTCTCATCAATAGCTCTGGAAGGTGGTCTAGTTTTTACAGAGTGACTAGCAATACGTTTTGTCAATGCTTCACAGACTTCAAATCCGAGTTAAGATTTTGTTCTGAGGGGCTTTTATTGTCTGTCTTTTTTTAATTTGGTGTTTCAGAAGATGGACACAGTTACCTTTGTACTGAGTCCTCAGAGGGCATGAATTGATAATGTTGTTGCCTACAGGTTATTTTCTGTCTGCCTCTTGTTCAGTGACATGATTTGAGATGAAACCTATTGTCTTTGGTCTCAGTGCTGTATGATCTGACAAAAGTGGATGGCCTGCCATATGTGAATAATCATAATTCATTCATCTGATGGCTTGTAGTCAGTCCTTGTTATGCTCTAAATAGATTTGATAACTCATTTAAATGTAATTACAACAGACTCAGTGAATTGAGGCACAGAAGAGGCGACTGCAAATCCAACGCACATTTTGTTAAGACTGTGTTCAAAACAGAAATGTATCCCCCGCTCATAAGTAGGGCAAGGAAGTCCCTGAGAAAGCCCATGTCAGTCTTGTGGTGCAGCAGAGCTCTGTATCGGGCTGTCCAAATATTTCTGTAGCAGTATTTATTTATGATAGGCCATGGGGGGAGGTGAGCCATTCTCTCCCTCCAAAAGAGTCATACAGTGTGCATGGGCTACCAGCCAACTGGCAGACTAGTAGTTCCTCTGATATAACGCCCATACAAGTTCTGGCTAGTTCATGGCTATAGTTATTTATCTGTATTATTAGGGTGGCTCTGTTTATAGTTGGGTGAACTTGTATCTGTTGATTCTGTCCTTGTGTGTATGCAGATTAAAACAAGTAAGAGGAAGCTACATGCCTTTAAGGGTGTGTTAAATGTTCAAGTGTGAACTGTGTAGCAGCTAATAACTTTCTATTTCTGTTTTGTCTGAACTCATCATAGTTAATGATTCAGTTTCCTTAAGAGTACATGCTTGGTCATATTTTAGCACACACCTCTCTGTGAGGTTATGCTCAGTCAATGGACGAACTTTTTTTTTTTTTTTTACAAAGTCAGCCTGTAAGTACGAATAGACAGGGCTGCTCAATTATGGCAAAAATCATTCTTAGTTATTTTGTTTATATTGACATTGTGATTATTTAACATGATTGCTCATTGATTTTGGAAAATAGATAGCACATTTGAAAGTTAAATGCATCTGTTGTGCACCAAGTCCTGGTGGTTGCTGTAAAGCTCACGGCCGGAGCCGCGACCTTCACTCGGGCCTGTCCAAGCCGACCGAGGAAATGCACCACACACATACACACAAAAACAAACATTATTATGAAATGGCACTATAATCATTGAATCTTGATCATATTGATTCTGAATCACTGGATCATATTTGAAAATAAAATCATATTAATCATACACCCCTACAAACAGGTACTTTTATTTCCCAGAACTGACAACTCAGCCGTCTGAAGTAGGCTGATAACTTTGAACTAGTTTTTCAGGAGGAATGTGTCTGGACCACTGTTACTGCTGGTAGATGACTGTAAAGGAAGTTGTGCAAGCACATGCATGCCAGACTTCTTTACTAAAAGGGATTATTGTTTTTTGTTTCACTTAGTCCATCTTTTCACCCCCTCCTGTTTCAGCCATGGTATCTTGTCGGATGCTTTGTGTATTGTGTAACAGTAAAGTAAAAGACAAGCGTACATAAAGAGAATCAAGAATCTTAAAAAAAAAAACATATATTACTGTAACATGAATTTTTACCATTTTGTAGTGATGATTCAGCCAGGAGAGTTTCATGCCCGTACAAGCCATGGAAGGGCTCCAACTGTCAGTCACCCAACATTGTCTATGGAGAAGATGAATCAGACTTTTACTTTCCCACATAGTACCTCTGTGACAGGTTGTCTTTCATTTCTTGCCATGATACTTGCCAAAATTTATATTGACACAATGTTATAGTAATTGTTGCAACATTCACTCTAGCTCATGCTAAAGTTGGGTGATATGATTACAAACCATTTTCAGACACAGAATCTGTAACATAGCTGCTCATGAGAGGCCTCGTAAGAAAACAAAACAAGATGTGGGCAACATTTGCTGATGGCATTGGAGTATGCTGTGTGTTGGTCACCAGAAAACAAGAAATTTAAGTAGAGAAAGGGCCGAGATACGCTGAAGTAAATTGAGAAAGGGTTGTTGTTACGTTGGCTGTCCATCAGAGAGCACTGACAATTTATGCATATTTTACAGTTTACTTTTCAGCTGTAAAATGTTACTGCACGTATCTCTTTATATATCATGGTCAAAACTCTCTAATAATCAAATTAAAAGGGGCTGTCTGAAAATGTGCGCCATTGTTCATTATCCAATTGTCATCCCCGCCGATTATTGCGTCTTACCCGATTCCGTTATGGCCAGCCTTCCAGCCATTGTGTGCAATTGTTGTAAATCAATGAGCAGGACTGCTTTATGGCGGTATTGAATTTACAGGATTCTTGCATTAATATGATAAAGTACCTTGATTTTTTTCAGGATTTTATTCAGTCAATATGTAATTAAAAATTTGTCGTACTGGGTGGCGGCGCTCTTTCCACACCTTAAAGCACTGTTGCATGTTATTAAACTGTCATTAATTGGCATGGACGTCAGTAAATTTCTTTCCAGAGACACTGAAAACAGTGCAGGGATGACTTCGTTGTAGTGTTCTGCTCTTAAATCGTACTCATAGGTTGTGTGTATAGCTTTGTCCAGGTAGCTAGTGGTAGGGTGTGAAACTGAATAGCGGCCTCAAGCACGATGCTCCAGATGTGAAACGTCCATCTGTGGAATGGCAGCAAAAGTTTCACATTTGCTGCTCCATGTTGTGCAATTTCCTACTTTTCCTACTTTCCTACTTGTAGTTTTGACACAAGGCTGCACAATTTAAAATATATATATTTATATATACACAATTGCAGTATGATTTGCGATATTAGAGTGAATGGTTATCTTGACATTGTCATTCTCATTCTCATTGAAAAACATTAAAATGATTGGGTGACTTATTTATTTATTCTTTTTTTTTTTTTTTTTTACAACAATCTGTACCCCACAATGAAGTTTTTTTTTTTTTTTTAAGTCTGTAGAATATGATGGGAAGGCCAGAACATAATTTATGTAATTCTTTGGTATTGTCAACACAAATTTCACCTTAAGATCATATTGCGACTTCTATTAGATTTTGGCAGTGAAATTACAACTTCTCCAATGTGCCTACCATGTAGGACTGCTTCGGTGAGCAACGCAAAAATGCAAATGGTCCTTTCTAGAGCCAGTTGTTTTAAGAGTAGAGCATGTGTGTATGTGGTGAAACGGGAGAGACAGGCGGCTATCGGAGCGAGTAAAGTTATCGAGTCCGGCTTGAGCAGGAAAAATTAAGTGTTTGGTTTGTCTGTTCTGGGCTAATGTAGAAACATGGCGGACTCCATGAAGGGGACCCACTCCATACGTAGATATACTGTAAATGACTTTTTAAGATAACGAAAACACAACAGTTCTTATTTCAGGTGATTATACACTAAAGAAAACATACTTAATCGTATTATATTCCATTTCGGCCAATAGATCCCCCTAATTGTTATACACTGGTCCTTTAATAGTGTATTTATTACCAACTAGACCAGTGACTTGAATTTGTATATTGTTATAATCCAAATGTCCGTGCAAACATTTGTCTACATTTTCAGTTTCTAGAATACAGCCTTACCAGGGGTGTGTGCGCTCTTGAGTTCTTTCTAGTTACAAGAATTTGAAAACATTTGAAAACATTTAATCCATACATGCAGTCAGTTGCATTGCAGAATAGACACATGCGTCACACAAACACAATGCAGGGACATCTCTGGTATGCATTAGTGCTGTCGTACTGTGTAAATGCTAGGTAGAGAAACCATCAAGAGGAAAGCTCAGAATAAAGATCTATATTTCGGTTGTCTGCCTTGTTTGTTTGACCCTGATGTCAGATGGAAGGAAAGCTCAAGGAGAGTGGGGGGTATTTAGGGTGGCATGAGCAGCTGTTGACAGAGAAGCAAGATCCTCTGGTCACCATAGCAACACTTGTATTGCCCACACTGTCGTGTCTCTGTGTTTACAGCTTATTTGTGCAACCCTCGTCTTGCTGAAAAAGAAATGCCTGGCTGAGGCCTCTGTGTTGGCTATTACAATCTCAAGGGCACTTCTTTCTTCTCATTGAATGAATGTAGAAATAAGCATTTACCAAATAGGAAGGCAAAAATGATAAAAATCCTTTCTATTAGTGAAACTGTGCTTACGTAAAGGCTTGTTAAGATCCACTGTACGCGTCCCATAAAGATGTAATAGTTTCAGTTCCTGTCAGTGGCAGAGACAATGGTCGCATCTGTGATATGTCAACAGAAGACTGCCAAATGTTTTCTCCATTCCAGCTAGTTCTTCTCAATAACGGGATCATTTTATTCTCGATTTCAGATGCGAAACACAGGAACATGTGGCTCATACAGCATAAAAGCACAAAGCATACACTGGCATAGATCTGAAGCCACCTCATTCTACGAACTTGCCATGCGAATGGTAGTGAATTTGAATGTATATTTAAAAGAGATTGTGTTCACTCAGTGTCCTTGACAGGTTAACATGCAAATTGTTATGCATACATGCAGTGATATGAGTGAGAGCGAGCACTGTGTTGTTGAATGAAGCGTTGTTATTTTTTGTCATGTAGACAGTCTATGAAGCTGTTTTTTTCTGCTTTATTCTTGTAAAGTGCATTAGGAAAGGCTGAGATTTGATTCTGTATGTATGTGAGCTGGACTGAGCATCAAAAGAGCTTTCTGTGTCCCACTATCTCCTCCGCACAACGTATTTACTTGCCACCCGCCCCCACACTGCCATACACACATGCATGCCCTACAGCGACTGGTTTCTTGTGTGCTTACATGCGCATATGACACCAGGTTATTTTGAGCAACCAGAAAATCAAAAGAGTTCATGCTCTGCAATAACTCAGTTACTGTAAAAGCTGTCTTTGCATGTAGCTCGTCTGTAATCCGATTATTTTTTTCTATATCTTTCAGTCAAAGCTGACATTAAAAACTTATTGATGTGAGATGATGTACATGTTAAAGTATTTTAATAACGTAAGAAAATGTTTTATAAAGTCTTCTGAGGTTCCAGAGGGAGTTGCACGAAGTCCTGTAAATTGCCTTAAGTGGTGTCACTGGAGTCTGCGTTGGTTGGGGCTGAAGACTAAAAGTGATCCTACCAAACCTCTGTAGCTCGCTCCTCATTTCTGCTTGAGGCTAGCAGCTCGCCGCTGCAGAAGCTGCACGTAACATAACACACCCAAAGTGTATAGAAGCAAAGAGTCGAAACGCCAGAGTTTTGACAACGGACGCTGCCGCAATTATAAATACTATGTACATTTGTAATATTTGTATTGTTCAACGCAGGCCATTTCAGTAGAGACGTTAAAAATGACAGTAGAATAGAAATAACTTTGTTTTACTTTTGCACAACGCTCTGTAAGACATTTTAAAGGTAGTTGCTTTCAGTCCAAAATGGCGGAAACGTAGCTTTGATGCTGGGCGCTGATGTTGTAATGGAATGAACAACTGTCTTTCACTTCTTGGCAATATATGGTCTTTAACACACCTGAATCTTAGAACCAAACTGATGGTGGCCGTGTTGCATTGTGGGTAATGTAGGTGCCAGGAAAAAGACAATATCTCTGGTTCTGCTGCATCGATTTTGATAACATGTCCGACAATGTTGTCGAAGTGCAATGCTAGATCTGTGGAGTACCTCTTAAAGTTTAGACAAGGACAACTACCTGGTGTTCAGACCAAAAGTACCACTTAGTTAAATAACTTTTGTATGGGAATGCTGCTAGTGATGGTCATTTTAAGTAATTTCTATATTTGAGTACTTGCATTGAATTATTCTAGAGTACTCCCAAAAAAAACTGTTCACTGCGATGGTAGCTTATAATATACTACTACTATATACATACACCATGAGCTCCTTTTCCTTTCACAAAGTTCAATCAGTCGCCAGTTTTGTGACGAGCTGGCTAATCTTCTCTGCCCTGGTTGCATCACAACACTGCTACCAGATGAGGTGATGAGAGATGCCTGTTGCGCATCTCTGCTGTTTTCTCCTTGAGCTTAATGCACAAATGGTTAATCATCAAACTAGTTGTTTTATGATATGCAATGCAGCTTGCACCACACATTGATTTTAATATTTAGGCATAATATTTCCAAGCTAATTAGATAGGGATTGTTTGTTCCTGTTGTGTGTGTATTGTCCACATCAATAGGAAAAACAACCCTGGAGTTTTCCTCTTTGACAATGTTTTGTTTCCTTTGTTTCTACAGAGACTACTAAATGGCACCAATAGGCAAGTGGGAGTTGTCATTTTTATTTGATGCTAATGGCTTCAGCATGCGGATGGATCTTAGGTCTTGACGCTCCCGATTACGAGCCATCACGATGAATCCTTTCAGTGATCGTTGCTATCTGTCACCATCCCCCATTCATTCCCCCTGGGAGAAAATACACTTGATGGCGGCGCCTGTGAAATTGTCTGTTGAAAGAGAGAAATGCACACCCAACACTCATATTGCTGCAAATCTATTAAGGTGTATATCATAGATTGTGTGAGGTTTAAGGCATTTGGTATGTTTGCAGTATCAGTGGCTGTAGCAGTGCACTAAATACCCTAACTGACTAATGTGTTACCCCGATGACCCTTTTCATTGTTAGCTGTTGAAAGAACCAGTAGATTAGGTCTACTGGTTCCAAGGGTGGCCATCCGTACACGTGCATGTGCCAACAGTCTGCAGATTTTCGTTCCAACTGATCACATCAGCAGGTAATTTCACCAATGACTCCTTCCCCTTTACTTAAAGGAGTGCTAATCGGCGGGTAGAGCCTTTGGTTTGAATGAAAACCTGCAGTCTGTTGTCTCTCATGGCGTGGGAGAAGTGTTTCCCCTGGAGACTGAAGGCTCCCATCCCCCACCGCTTTGCCGACCTACATTGGCTGTCGCTAAGTGACTCATTGAGAGAGGCAAAGAATAATGCACAAATGGTTGTTGTGATTACCTGTGTGTGGGGATCATTATTTATCACCCTGCTCCCATTCCACCATCGCACCATCCCATCCCCCCTCTATCCGATTCCCTTCCCCCACTCTCTCTCTCTCTCTCTCTCTCTCTCTCTCTCTCTCTGTGTGTCTCTCTGTCTCTCTCTCTCTCTCTCCCCTCCCCCCTCAAGACTGCAGCCCAACCAGAAGCTTCAAAGGCGGGTTTTACTCAGCAGAGCAGTTCAAGAGAAAATGGCTGCTGTTTCCAGGTCTTGTTTGCACATCTGTCAGGAGGTGACTGTTCAGGAGAAAATGGGGTCCCTGGTATGCTGGTTTTCAACATCATTCTTTTCAAAACCCTGCATGTGTAGGAGACGGCTGCTTGTGTATTGCGCCACCATTTTTTTTGCAAATGTTTATGTTCAGAATGCTTTTTATTTGGTTTCAGTGATGGATGGATGATTTTACATAAGCACTATTTAGAGAACTGATCAAGAAATAATGTGCAGTGACGTGTTTAACCAAATCAAACAGTGTTTACATTTTTTGTTAACTACATAGTGTTGTGTCGTTGAGCTCTATTTTAAAATCAAGTTAAATCTGCATTTGGATTTTTTATTGCATAATAGCCAGAATGAAAAAGCGTGGTCTCTATTGTCTCTTAAAATCCACATTCCGTCTTAGATATTGCCATAAACAGAGCACAAATGTATATTAATTTCTAGCTGTTTAAAGTCCAAATGATATCAAATCCAAATGCTGTCTTAAATACGCTTTTCCACCAAAAGTAGCACATATGTGCAGGCTTTTTAAACACGGGAAAACTTGCAAAAATATAAGTGATAGACTCCTTTCCCATTAGACGAGTGCGCCTTTCTGTTATTTTTCTTGGTGTCACATTCGACTTCACGAGTGCGCCGAAAAATAGGGTTAGTAATCAATGACAGTGTTACGGTGGTTACTTCTTTTTTTACGCTATTGTTGGAACAGTGGAAAGACTAACAAAGATGGTTTTGAGCAGTTTTATTTTGTTTCTGTCCAGTTTGGATTGTGTTTAACAATGATCAGCGGGGTAAAATTAATGTTTCTGTCAAGTGAGTCTGGTAGCTTTAAGGAGCGCATATAACGGCCCTTTCTTTTCACAAGTAACTTAGTGAAGTAAGAGTTTATTTCGACCAAACCCGAGTTGGCGATTGTTGAAACAGTAGACAGTCAAGACGTTTTCTTTATTTTGTTTCTTACATTTGAATGAAGGGGGTTTCAGTGATTAGCGAGCTAAATTTACTGGTACTGTTGTCTGACTGGAGTTTGGTGGCTTTGTGGAGAGTATATCCTTCATATGTTTTGTACGTTAATAAACTAGAATAATTGTCCAAATCCAAATTGATTTTCTTTATTATATATTCACTTCAAAGTGCATCACACACAGCATTGTACTGGAAAAGGAGCGAAAGCCAGATGTTGGTGGAATTTTTTTGTCCAGAGGGAAATGGGTTAAAGTGCTGTCATGTAATCCTTAGATTGTGCACACACCTGTGAAAGGTATCGCTTGGCTTCAATTCAAATATTTTACCAATGAATAATCATCTCAGTTCTCATCTAATACATTGTTACAGTCTAATTAATGTGCACTGCATGCCCAAATGTCTTCAGTAGTTTTGCTTCTGTGATGACATTTTAAACACCAAAACAAACAAAGCACGGTGGTTGCATTACTTAGTTGAATCAGTGTTGGATTATAAAGAAACATTTTTGTATTGTATATGACTGACATGTGCAATTTTGTAGAGAACTTGCATCATGAAGTTTACACTTTGAGTTATAAAAAAATTTAATAACTGGCCTCCATTGCATCTCTCAGACCAGTTTCTGTAAGAAAGTTCTGTTCGTCACCATAGAGCCACATATACTATATTGGTGAAACCTATTCATGAGTAAACGCTTTCTTATTAGCTATGAGACCTTTGTTCCTGTAGGTGGTAAACCACAGCTGTTACGGTACAGGGGCCATTCAGTTGGATCCTTAAATATTTGCAGATTCACAACCTCATGCAAAAGCATATCTTACCATAATTAGACTATAATAGAAGGATACTTTCCACAAGCTAATGCTCCTTGTCATTAAGAAACTGTAATAGTAATTTGGAAGTTGTTTTAAATTTAAATGTATGTTTGTTCAATACACTTGAAATGAAAGACACAGCTTGGTATTCCAGTGTTAGAGTATGAAGGCCTTTTTGACCACCGCTTCAGGCCATAATTCATGGCGCTTGGTATGGATGAAGGCCTGGTGGCGGCAAGATGATGCTGAAGTTTACATCGTCAAGTAATTGCTGCAAGGATACAGTAAACATCCTAAAGCTGATAACCCTAATGAGCCAGATGACCACTGCAGGGCTTCTCATTATTGACCTATTCAGGTTTCAGTTTCTCTACCCAATCTATTGTCTCTTTTCTGCAGTTAACTGTTAGCATTTGGAAAATGTTAAAGGATGTTTGACATGCTTTCAAACAATTGTTACTTAGCTGTAATTCAGTGTTATAGACCACAGAAATGAAAATGATAATTTTAGGGTTGTCCTGAATACCATTTTTTTGGGCTTTGAAGCTTCAGTGAGTAATATTTTATTTACTTGAAGCTTCACTTCATGGTGTGGTGAAGCAGGTGGACATGTTCTTCTGTCTCTATCTCCCCTGTTTTAATGCCCGGTACAGTGATGCTGCCGCACTATTGTACACACAACAAACTGCGTTATCTGCCTTGGATTTCTGCATAAATTGGTCATAAAATGTGTTCTGATCTTCATCTAAGTCACAACAATAGAGAAACACAGTCTGCTTAAAGTAATACTGCACAAAAAATATTTGTTCTCATATTTTTATTGAACACAACATGTCAACATTCACACACATTCACCTCTTAACAAAACGGTTTCAGTTCAGCAATATTCTTGTGATGTCTGGTGTGAATCGCTCTCTTGAGGTCATGCCACAGCATTTCAATCGGGTTGAGGTCAGGACTCTCCAGAAGGTGTATTTTCTTCTGTTGAAGCCATTCTATTGTTGATTTACTTCTATGCTTTAGGTCATTGTCCTGTTGCATCGCCCATCCTCTGTTGAGCTTCAGTTGGCGGACAGATGGTTTTAAGTTTTCCTGCAAAATGTCTTGATAAAATTGGGAATTCATTTTTCCGTCGATGACCACAATCCGTCCAGGCCCTGAGGCAGCAAAGCAGCCCCAAACCATGATGCCCCTCCACCATATTTCACAGTTCGGATGTGTGTTCCTTCCAAACAACTCAGTTTTGGTTTCATCTGTCCACGGAGTATTTAGCCAGTAGTGCTGTCGAACATCCAGGTGCTCTTTTGCAAACTTCAAACGTGCAGCAGTGGTTTTTATGTCCTCCCATGAACTCCATTCTTGTCTAATGTTTTACTTATTGTAGATTTGTCAACAAAAATGTTAGCATGTGCCAGAGATTTCTGTAAGTCTTTAGCTGACCCTCCAGGATTCTTCTTCTCCTCATTGAGCATTCAGCGCTGTGCTCTAGCGGTCATCTTTACAGGACGACCACGCCTAGGGAGAGTAGCAACAGTGCTGAACTTTCTCCATTTGTAGACAGTCTGTCTTACTGTGGACACATGAACATCAAGACTTTTAGAGATACTTTTGTAACCCTTTCAAGCTTCATATAAGTCAACAATCCTTGATGGAAGGTCTTCCGAGAGCTCTTGTGCGAGGCATGGTTCACATCAGGCAATGCTTCTTGAGACCAGCTAACTCAAAACTGGTGTGTGTTTTTTATAGGGCAGGGCAGCTTTAACCAACACCTCCAATCTCATCACATTGATTGGACTCCAGATTGGCTGACTCCTGGCTCCAATTAGTTCTTGGAGAAGTCATTAGCCTAGGGGTTCACATAGTTTTCATTCACATCAGCCCTAGAAAATTTAATGCTGCAGGAAATTGTGAGCAGAGAATTTTTAGTTAAATAGATGTTAATAGAAATGCTTCAATAACTGTTTTTTACTCAAATGCTTTGTTTGTGGGTTCAGACAATTGGTCATTTCCTCGTGTTGTCAGCAATGTGTGTGATTGACAAGTGCAAGGACTCTGAAAGGAGAAACTTAATTTGGCAGGATCTTTCAGAGGGGGAAAGAGTTGGAGTAAAACAGATTTATTTGTACACAGTGACAATTTCAGCTAAACCCGAGTAGAAAACCAACTGGGCTGGTAAACAAGCTGTAGTGCAGAGAGCGGCTCCATTGCTGGAATGTTTTGAGTTTTTCCAAATGAAGTATACACATATTTTACTGTTACAGCGGTAGTGCTGGGCAGATGTTAAACAGCTTGTTGGCTGTGCTAAATTAACGCATCCTTTTTTTGCCTCAGATCAACACAGAGTGAGAATAACACCTTGTTTTGCCACTTATGGGATTGAATTGATTTGGTACATGTAATACATAATCTGGTCTCATTCTGCGGATGTATTGCTACTCCGTCAGCGTTTTGCGTAAACACGCTTTTAATTTGGGTTTTTTTTTGGTTGAAGTTAACGGTGGTGTGATTTCACTGTTACCTTTACTATGTGTGGCATGGTTCATATTGCTATAGCAACGTGAAACAGTTGTTTGGGGCTTGGAGGTTGCCTGCATTATTTCCAGGGTCTTCCTATTTGCATTGCCTCTCACTGAAATGCCCGCCCACACCATCTGGTTGCTGAACATTTGTAAGAAACATGATTCTAAATCAAGTTTCTATAAAGATGCAATCTCTCATTATTACAAATAATCAAGGACGTATGGTTTTATATTTGAGCGTCAGTATCCCCTACTTCTATGTGGTAGATCTGTGCTGGGTAAACGGTGTCTTTGTCGTAGCAGCCTTATAAGCAAGTGTGTTTTTTTTTTCCTTTGTGACGTCCTTTTTTCAGAGGGATCATCTCTTCAGGCTTTGACTCCACTTTTCACTTCAGTGGATAAACCTCAGAGCCGTTGCAGAGGTTAGCATTTTGTCTGGTTTCCCGGAAGGCACATTGTTTGGTCAAAGGAGGCTTGGATGCCCAGGGAGTTGTGTAATGGATGGTGGCATCATGGGCCCATCTGATAGAGGGATTACTGCTGCCCCACACCAACGGGACCTGCTGAGCCCCTCCAGACTGCCTGTTAATTACGTTTCCAGTTGTTTGGTATGTAGCTGCAGCGGCTTCGCTTTGATGTGGCTACCCCTAGTAGTCGTAAGCTGAATAAAAACACAGTGGCAGTGGTCAAATCGGGGCACAGCGGCTAATGCAGATAAGCTTAGTGTTCTGAATCGTGTATTTGGCTTTGAGTGAGTTTTGTTTGTTGGAAGTTTAAATGATGAGGACGTATGAAACAGTGAGATGAAATCAGTATTTGATTATTTTAGTACGGCTGACCCAAATGCTTCAATGCTTTGATGCTTTGGCCGCCACCATTTCCAAGTCAGTATTCGAATGCTAATTATCATCATTATTCATATTCAACATTATTATTAGCTATTCTCAGATTGATATCGCTGTTTTGTGTACAGGTTTGTGTGTGTACAGTAGTGCGGCAACGGCACTGTCCCAAAGCTCTGAATAGTTTTGAATATTTCCTACCGAAGCTTCAAAGCTCAAAAAATGGTATTTGGGACAGCCCAATATTTTAGTAACATTTCTCTGAGTTTCTGTCCTGCTTTTTGAAGGTTATTGGAGGATTTTTTTTCTTAAAAGTTACCTGAGGCGTTTTTGACCTCTAGTTGTGCTATGGAGCTGTTTATTTAGATGCCAATTTTGCTTGCTGTGCACAACACTATTTCACTGCCTCGCAGGTGACTGTAATACGCTAGGCAGGGAAGAAGAAGACTGCTAGCTAGAAAACATGGACGTAAACAATACAGGGTTTAAAATGTAAGATCTGCTTTGCAAATGCTTTATGAGGAGGAAAGACACATTTGTTTAACCTCAAGTGAGTTTTGGTGAATAACAGTAGAACATGAGTAAACACAACTTGAGTTTGTTTACAAGAAAACTTCACAAGGCACCGTTTTAAGAGCACCTCCTTTCGCATTCAAAAATATAAAAGACATCGATTTTGTGGCTGCACCAGATATAGAGATTGTTTATAATTCCAGCCCTTAGAGTGTCTGCTGTGGTACAATAAAGGCAGAGACGCTATCTGAAAGAATATACCAAGGTGAACGTGAATAATTCATGTTGAGTAACATGTTCAACCCCTCTGGCTGTATGCCCACTGGTAATTGGGACAACACCATTCTCTGTCTATTTTGCTCGATCTCTCTTGTTGCTATGCTACCAAAGGGGAACTTGAGTGGGCCTGGACAGTGTTTGGAATGGAAGTTGGACAGCCATGCAGTCTTCATACCTGACACCATCCCCCCCTCTTTATTTCTCTTTGTATTCTCAGCAAGATGTCAGCCCCTTAATTTCCCAGTGAGAGAACAGGAAATAGTTTTATAGTTATGCGTGATGGTTATATAGTCTGTCATGACTCACCCTCAGCCTGCTGGTTGCTTCTTTTGTGAAGCATTTTAACCATAACCTGCTTATAGATCATCTTTCATACATACTGCATTTTTGTGTATGTTTACATTGTGTGCGTGGGTGTATAGACAGTGTTGTTCCAGCTCCATTTACCCTGCCCTCCTAAAGCATATGCTTGAGCCATTGGGAAATTATGAAGTATTTTTGCAGTGTTCATCAGCCTGAGGAGAAAAAAACACAATGGAATTAAAAACATAATTGCCTTTCTGTGTCTTCGGCTCCTTTCAGTTTTGAGACGAATCTTGATTGAGATGTTAACATAAGCTCCGTTAAACACCACTATTTGTTGAAAATAACTCAGAAGTGAAGGTCACACTGGCTGCTATGAATAATTCGCCTCTTGCTCTCTTCTGTAATTCACTAGATGGGCAGTAGACAGGCATTTAATATCCTTACTGCTTTATCAGGGCTCTTTCCATCTAGATGGTTGGCCGGGTCACTAATGGGAAGCACCATTCAGTTCTCAGTGGAAGCCAAATGGATATAGACACTCCCATTAGGCTGGAGAAGAGAGGTTGGGAATACTTGTATTCAGTACTAGACATGGATTTACAGGTTAAGCGACCCAGCCAAAGGAAGGAATCATGCAATGGGTAAGACATGAGTGAGCATGTACTAACAGAGGCTGGACGCCAGGGCTGTCCTTGGTGTGTCTATTATAATACGTCTGCATCATTAAACAAGGATCAGGGCAGATTTGTGCAGTGTGCAGAATTTGCATCTATTTTTATTGGAGTGTGATAGAGATATCATTCAACATGGTTTAAAATGTGCTATATGCGAGACCACTGACCTACATATTAATCTCAGCTCCCATTTTTGATTATATTTTCAGGAGTGAGCCCAGCCTTCCAACATTCCTCCTCCGTTTCATTGGGCTAAGATGAGTATTACCAGTGACGAAGTGAACTTCTTGGTCTACAGATACCTCCAAGAATCAGGTTTGTCTCACTAATGTCTACTAAACACATTGGTGCTGTCTTATGCTAAAAATAAAAGGATTTATTGGGCTTCATACTATTAATTGTTGGTGAGTTTTTTACTGTATTGAAGGGCATGGCTAAAAAACATTTTTTACTTGTACAAAGAGAAAATGCGGTGGAAATTTTCCACATGACAACTATGTTTTACTGGTTCCGGTGCGAATTATCCACGTTGCCATATTCGATTTTCGTCAACGAGTTTCCTTCAAAATAGTACCGTGTCCACTCCATACAGCAGAAACCTACCCAGACGGGGAATGTCTAACATTAACACACAATACATAAACTAATCGGACCCCAAATGTGGTGCTAATGCTAACAATAGCTGTCGTGGCTAGCCCTTTTCCAACGTTAGTAAGTGCTAGTCAGCTCCATTACCATATTCATCACATCCCAGCTGCTGGGCTGGGCGATCTCAAACCATATATTGTCCTTTATTTAGTTATTGAGGTAGTCACAGTGTTTGTCGTCCATTATTGGATGTTGAGAAGGGGACTGCCCCTTTGTTCTGAAGGCCCATTATTCCAAAACATATATAGGACCGAAAAAGTCTGCTAAAATCGAGGTCCGTTCGAATATTTTTTTTTCCCGTCGCAAATGTTTCACAGGGGTGTGAAAACGCTGGTAATAAAATAAATAAATTTCAATGCCAATTTTTTTTTTTTTTTTTTGGACAAGCATCCATGCTCAGTGTGAAACGGTTTTAACTATGAACATCTTATTTGACCATTGTCTGGAAACTGCAGTTATCAAGAGCAATTTCAAAAGACAAAGTACATAATACACTGTTATATGTTTATGTTGTGTATGCTGAAACATTTTTCCTCAGCTTATAGTGGATAGAAATAAACAGATTGATGAAACAGTGTGCAGTCCTCCTACTTCGTGCAGATGGAAATAAACAGGCCATATCAGCCTCTGTAATTTGAACACCTTGTGGGTGCACAGAATATTGTCTCGCTCCTTAGGTGTCAACATACTATTCACTCTTTGATAGGATTTGGATCAATGACTAAAATCCTAGCTGCTGTGTTTTATTACTGGCCTCTAGTTGCCCTGAGAGGTCAAGATAGCCATTGGTGTGTCTTATTATACTCTCAAATGTCATACTTGTTATGCCACTCGTTTTTTGTATCCATATACTGTTAGCTTTGTTTGGCTCAGACACGACTTTTCTTTGAATATTTGTGTCGTGTTTGTGCACATCTTGTGCTTGGCACTCTCCCATTAATGAATGTGAATGCTGTTTTTGTTTTCAGGTTTCTCCCACTCAGCATTCACCTTTGGCATCGAGAGCCACATCAGCCAGTCAAACATCAATGGAACACTAGTGCCCCCTGCAGCCCTAATCTCCATCCTGCAGAAAGGGCTTCAGTATGTGGAGGCAGAAATCAGCATCAATGAGGTGAGGACAGGGACCTCCTGTTATTGCTGTATGATAAAAAGATAGACTTTGACCTCTATGACAACACATCATGTTAACTGCAAATGCTTGTAATAATTTCAGTGTGGAAGAAACACTGAAGAATAGCCAGCAGGAAACACTGTGCACCTCTGTAATTGATCATTTTCTGAACAAGTCAAATCACGTCATGACCTGTCATTAACTGCTGTTGTCCTGACAGGATGGCACAGTCTTTGACGGTCGGCCAATCGAGTCACTGTCGCTCATTGATGCGGTCATGCCAGATGTGGTGCAGACGCGGCAGCAGGCCTTCCGCGACAAGTTGGCCCAGCAGCAGGCGGCCTGTGCCATGGCGGCTTCGACCTCTGGAAACCAGTCCAATGCACCAAAGAACGGAGAGGCCACTGTCAACGGGGAGGAGAACGGCACTCATAATATGAGTACGTTGACTCTTCTAAACGTGTTTCCCCAATTATCTCAAAGAAAGAGTTGACAGATTAATCATGTGATCAAATGGTAATCAAGAAGAAAGGGATAGCTATGTACAAAAAAGTCTGTCTTCCATGTAAGTTTCTAGACCTGCAGCTCATAAAGAATCTAAGGATTGTTTTTTTTTCTGTTGAAATCTAAGATAATGTATAAAGAAAAAGCTTCTTGGCTAAAAGGGTCAAGACGTCTGGTTTCATTGCCGCACTCTGCAATGAAGTGCTCAACATATTTTTTCTTTACTTTAAATCCAAATCATCATCGTGATGGCAGAATTATAGTTTTGACTCCTTTTTAACTAGTAATCGAGCATGCGCAGACTACATTAATGTTTCAAAATACCATTGCATCTCCACTATGACGTGAATCTGTATGTGGAACATTTTCAAAGACATGGCAGGCAGGAGATGCTCTCACTGCGCTGTGTTTTGACTCTGTGCTGTTACAAGGAAGCAGCCTAGTAGTTGTATTATTACACATCCCTAAATCATCAGTTTTCTGCTTCAAGTGACATGTCCAGTAGGGATGGGAATCACCAGAGTCCCTGCGATATGATATTATCATGATACGATTGTATTTCGATTTGGAACATTTTACAATATGCTCAGTATTGTGATAAGATACATTGTGATATATTACAATTTATTACCTTTTTTTCCACAGCAAATGCCATTCCGTAGGTTTACTGGTTTCATATGATACCAGTAGCTTCACTCTAGGTTGAAGACCACCTTGAAGTCTGCTACAGACAGAGTAGCAGCTTATTAAGAGGCAAATGATTTATATAATAAAAGGCTGATACTTGACATCTGTGTATTGATACAATACCGCCATGCAAAATATTGTGATAATACACAAGATTCAAGAACATTTGTCATAATGCAAGCATAATGAAATTGTGTTTGCCCTCAAATGGTGCATTGCATTAAAAATACAATATTGATCCCCCCCACCCCTAAACTCCAAATCATCACACAGTTTTACGCGGAGAAACACAAACAGCCGTGATATCATTAGCAGCTGTTTAGCCTCTGCGAGTGAAACCAGAGAGGTGTAGATCAGGTGGAGCACTAGGAGTGGATGTTTGTGTCAACACATCCCCCCGGAATTTAATTCGAAGGTGTGGATGGCAACAGGAAGAGTCGGGTGTGAGTAAGGTTTCGCTGTCTTTCTGCCTTTTACATGGTAGAAATGTGTCTGGGTCCTCATTATGCTGTGATAATTGTGTGCACTCTAAGTGGGTCAGAGATAAATAATGAAATAGTACTGGCATATACTAGCAGAAACACATCATTGGTTTTCTGTGATATCTTCCTGTCATTTAAAGGTAGACCTTCACCTCCTGAAACATTCATTAGAGGTACATTTGTCAGTATTTCATATATAGCTTGCTGACAGGAGTGGACATATGTGTGTTTGCGTGCATGTGCTGCTGCGTTTATAAATATGTGTCTGTGTATCTGTCCATCTGTGTTCTCAGATAACCACAGCGAGCCCATGGAGATGGATGTAGATGTGGAGATACCAGCCAGTAAAGCCACGGTGCTGCGAGGCCACGAGTCTGAAGTGTTCATCTGTGCCTGGAATCCTGTCAGCGATCTGCTGGCCTCGGGGTGAGTCCCTGTCTGCGCTGAAACTGATCTTAACGTGTGCTGGATGAATCATATTATACTGTATGCACACTTTGGCTTTTGTTTTGTAAGATATATGACCTCACAAGATCCATTGCTGACAGCTTATATCCCAACAATCTTTTGACCCCCTCTGCTGCATTGGTATTCTGCTCAGCTCGGGGGACTCCACCGCCAGGATCTGGAACCTGAACGAGAATAACAACTCCAACTCCACCCAGCTGGTGCTGCGCCACTGTATCCGAGAAGGTGGCCAGGACGTCCCCAGCAACAAAGACGTCACCTCGCTAGACTGGAATGTACGTCCATCCACAGCATGTGTCCTCTTCTGCTTTCACCAACAGTCTGTGCAGCTGAGAACAGTTAAGTAACAATCCTGTTATCTTTCCATCACACAGAGCGACGGGACTCTCCTGGCAACGGGTTCGTACGATGGATTTGCAAGGATATGGACAAAGGATGGTATGTCGTCCTTCATTCCAGCATGGTGTCGTTTCCTGGGTCGTTGGGTTTATGCCATTTTTATTGTGAATAATGCAACCTCTGTGACAATATTTTGAAGGATCATTTCTAAACGAAATGGATATGGCTCTTATCCATTAGGAAATCTGGCAAGCACCTTGGGACAGCACAAAGGACCCATATTTGCACTCAAGTGGAACAAGAAGGGGAACTCTATTCTCAGCGCTGGTGTAGATAAGGTATCTCAATAATAATATCCTTGTGTTTTCATTTTTTTTTAAATCAGTCCTAGGGCTTGAAATTAACTTTTTTGATCATCAGCCAAAGTGTAAATCTTATAATTTTTCTGATATCGTTAAACTACAGTGCAAACTGTACAGTTATCAGTAAATCTTCTGTACAGGATACACTCAATATACAGAGAGATGGCCCTGAAATTATTTGATTTAATATAATTTATCTTACATATGTAATGAAATATTGCACATAATTGTATCCTAGCATACTTGAAGCACGTAACCAAAGCTAATTAAAGACAACTTTATTTACCCTCTGAGACCCACAGTAGACTTGTTTTTGTCTTTTTTCACATATAAGTGGTGTACATGATCTGAAAGCTGAGAACCTGAAGATTAATTTGAGGTGCAGCTCAGCACTGTGTCAGGTTGTTCTAGTCAGAAATCAGAAATATACATGAATGAATTAACTAATGAATAAAAATAAATTGTGAAATCATATTAGAGTTTAGAACATTATGATGTATATGAAGGCCTTTCCCATGCTCTATCATGCCTCAGTTGTGGCTGCAATTTTTGGGTTGATACCGTATTTGTTATACAGACTTTCTTAAACCATATTTTACCACTCGAGAATTAATAAAACTGATCATTTATGCAATTCCAAGACTGTTTAGGGACTCAAACATCACTTTTAGATTAGTATACTGCATTCAAATAAACCTGCATGTTTTTTGTCCCAAACTGCTTGTGATTATCATAAAGTGGGCATGTCTGTAAAGGAGACAGTTGTGGGTACCCACAGAACCCATTTTCATTCACATGTCTTGTGGTCAGAGGTCAAGGAACCCTTTTGAAATGTCCATGCCAGTCTTTCCTCACCAAAATTTAGCCCAACTTTGGAGCAATAATAAGCCTCCTCCGTGGCGACCAATGGATTCCTTAGGTTTTCTAGATTAATATGATGCATGTACCTTCATTTGATCACTAAAACTGAACCTGCTACAGCCTCGGAAAGACAGTAAAGTCAGGGGGCTTGCGCGTGTCATAGAATTAATAAGTTAAGTAAAACAAAATGGAGCCTGCATTAGTTGTTTACATTAATTGCAACCTTTTTGCCGTACTACAGTAACCTGAACTGCTGCAGAAATGCTTATTTTGTGTATGATTCTTTGGAAATAAAACTGTGTATCAGCAGCCACAGAGATAACAGGCAGATAAAATTTTCCAAATCACACACACACACACACACACACACACACACACACACACACACACACACCACAGACAATGAATATGACACTCGCTGCTTCAGTGATTTTTTTTTTTTTTTTTTTTTAACCCTATCTACCTATTTGGTGGAAATTGTTTCAAGCCCTGATAGTCCTTTAGAGCACTTATGAGTATGTTTTATTCTTTATGATGATGCCGTCAGAAATGTTTCATTTGTGGTTTTAAATGCTCAATGCCATTTTCCAGACGACAATCATTTGGGATGCACACACAGGAGAAGCCAAGCAGCAGTTCCCTTTCCACTCAGGTAAAGCAAGTTCACTTTGTATCCAGAACAATAAAAGCTTATCATTATAGATAATAAATTGGATGTTTCCTGCTCATCTGTGGTTGTATTATGGGCCCATAAACCCTCCCAGCCCTTAATGAATGATTCTGTGCATTCAAATATCCCCAGCCCCAGCACTGGATGTCGACTGGCAGAACAACACCACCTTTGCCTCCTGCAGCACAGACATGTGCATCCACGTATGTCGCCTTGGCAGCGACCGGCCCCTCAAGACCTTCCAGGGTCACACGGTGAACAACTATTTCTGTGTTGCTCTTCTGACCTTACACCATGCTGCTCGCTCCCTCGACGGCCCCGCTAACGAGTTTTGTGTTTTGCAGAATGAAGTTAACGCCATTAAGTGGGATCCATCGGGTATGCTGCTTGCCTCCTGCTCAGATGACATGACCTTAAAGGTAAGACTTTAGTCTTTAGAGCTTAAAGACAACAAACCTGAGTGGTGATTTGTATTCAGTCACATTTCGCTGTTTCCCCTCACGTGCAGATTTGGAGTATGAAGCAGGAGTCCTGCGTCCACGACCTTCAGGCTCACAGTAAAGAGATCTATACTATCAAGTGGAGCCCCACGGGCCCCGGCACTAGCAACCCCAACTCCAACATCATGCTCGCCAGGTAAATCCCTCATACATAGCTCACATTTAGTTCCGTAGAGGGCAACCACCCCTGCTGCTCAGTTTTTAAAGAAAAATTTGTGTGGGAAGGGGACACTTGTCATAGCCTGGCATTCAGGATGAAATCATGTTCCAGGCAAAATCCCAGTGCTAGTTACTGTCAGTGGCCCAAAGCCCTACACCCTGACCCAGATGTTCATGCATGTGTAAAATGTTTCAGTTGAAATACCAGGAATTCACAGCCCTTACCGACAACCCAGCATACCTGCCTGTAAATCACATTAGAAATAAAACTGCCATTATCGCTACTGCTCTGAAGGAACTTCATCATCTTAAGTAAATGCCACCGTTGAACAGTACGTGTGCAATACATTTTTAATTGACTTCAATTCTGCTCCCTCCATAATACATCCTTCCGAGTTCGCTTTCATTTGTTGCCAAGGGCACCCATAGGAGATTGGCCCTGCCTATTTATACCTCCGCGAAGAAGATGTGCTAATTGAAATCAGCCTTGTTTTTATCATCATTTGTTTTCAACAGTGTCTCAGTTTTAGGGTCACAGATGCTCAGTTTGTCACTTTTTTTGAGAAGTTCACACCCCTTTTTTTAATTGGAAAGTGTGACCTTTTAGTGCAGTTTTTCTTCTTTAAGGAGCAGTAATAAATTATGTTTCCAAGATGTGTGCTTTACGTGTTAGCATTTTAGACGAGGACGTTCTCATGCTTAAACCCAAATGATAACAATCTGTGGCTTCTAAAGCTATGATATTTATGGTTTCTTTGTTTCTGTTTATGAGTTTTTGGGTTTAATTCACCGCATCACAAATCTGGAAATAATGAACATGATTTAAAGGCATCTTGCAGGCACTAAAGAAACTAGTGGTTTTGTTCATTTTATGACTAGCAAATATGTTTTTTTTTCTCAGTGGACCATCTTTAAGAATCACTCTGATATATCTGATTTGTGCCCTCTTTGTCTTTTCTACACCCACAGCGCTTCTTTCGACTCGACAGTACGACTGTGGGATGTCGAGCGAGGGGTCTGTATTCACACGCTGACCAAGCACCAGGAACCCGTCTACAGTGTGGCCTTCAGCCCCGACGGCAAGCACCTGGCTAGTGGCTCCTTCGATAAGTGTGTCCACATTTGGAACACCATGGTAAGCGTCTGATTTATACCGTTCCAGCAGAGGAAAAGATTCATTGTGATTGCTGTCAAGATCTGGTCATTAATTTGTTTACACTCTTTACAGACTGGAGCCTTGGTGCACAGCTACCGGGGTACTGGTGGTATCTTCGAGGTGTGCTGGAACAGCACTGGGGACAAAGTTGGTGCCAGCGCCTCAGACGGCTCGGTAAGCACACAATTACAGCTCCTTTAAGCCTAGTTCACACTACATGACTTTTGCCCTGATTTTCCACTCCTCAAGTCAAAACTCAGAATCAGAGGCAAATCGGCTTGCCACTTGCAGTCGAGCGTTATGTGTGAACTTTTCAAAGACGTGAGCCGTGAGGCACACGAGAGGACCAATGAGAGCACAAGACACGGGTTGAGGGGACCTTGGAGAGGAGGGGTTGTCTATAACAATAGGAACTTACTGTATGTGCTGTATTTGCAACACGAAGCAAAGTTGTTACACCTAGAGGGATAAATAGTTAAAAAAAAAAAAAAGGTTGTGGGAACGGGCTATTTTGTGAATGTGTGCCAACAACAACATCAGCAATGTGCCTCACATATGGTATCATGTCATTTACCATGTATTTCTTGCGTGGTTTTATGAAAAAATGTTTGGAGACCTCATCGGGGATTCCTCCCGGTGAAAGATCCCGTAGTGTGTGCTATCTCTGGTCAGTTCATGTAGTTTGTAAACCAATGACTTAAGACTCCAGATTACAAGACAAGCTGTGTAGTGTGAACAGTACAGCGATCTGGAGACGTGGAAAGTCAACTAGTGTTAACTTGGTTGTACTTATTTACTTTTTTGGTTTGGTTCCTGTACATAGAATTGTCTGGAAGAACTCATTACTAGTACTTGGAAAACAATAAGTAAAAAAGACATGCTGCTTGAAATGTATTACTAATGCTCCCTAATTCTTTACCTTCTAGGTCTGTGTTCTTGATCTCCGAAAATAGCCGAGCTGAGACTTTGATGATGAATCCTGGAATGTGCAGCGAATTGCCTTCTTCTGACATCAGCAAACACACTCTCATTGCTCAAGAAGAGCTGTAAGGTGGAGCGAAACAAAACCCCTTCACAGGAGAAAAACCAGATGACTGCAGCAGCCTCTGAGGAGCCAACACCAACTGACTTCAGTGCACCTTACAGTTTGTTGATGCCTGTTTTTACAACACGCCTATTGGAAACATAATGGAAGCCGGTTAAGAGATCCCCAAGACTGGACTGAATCCAACTCCCTGGGTGCATTCGTGTTTTTAAAAGGTTTCTCATGAGAAAGTGCTGCGATCCCTACGGGCCAACTGGTCCAGCTGTTATCGGGTTGTAAGGGTGGAAACACAAAGATGAGTTTTATATAAAGAGAAAAGTGTTAATGAGACACATGTTTGGCTGTGAAGGGCAACAAATTATGAAAGAAAAGGTTGTGGTTTTTAGAATTCCTCTGAGCAAATGTTACCTCATGTCCAAAATGAACTAACTGTGGACGTGATAACAGTAACATCGATACTGAAGCACTGGTGTTGTCCGTTGACAGGGTGCTTAACTTCTTCCCAGTGGAGAATAGTTTGTTTCAAGAGTACTTCTTGCTTTTTTTTTCCCACAGATGGACTTTTGAAAGTCAAAAATTGATTGTGCCGCTGCAAGGTAGTCCTTAGCTCACGTTTAACATCATGTCAACGAAAGGAAAAACTGCCAAGAAACAGTCCCAACCTCCTAAAATGACCTGCTCAATTCACTCGAGATTAGAAAAACGTCATTTTGTGGACAAGATGTGAAAAGTGTGGTTTACAAAGAGAATTTTCTCCCTTTTTTGGATGTAAATTTCAGAATGTAAAGATATGTAAATTAGATTAATACACAGACTTATATACTGTGTATATATGTTTATATACAGTACACTTTATTGCCATCCTTTAGGGGCTCATTAACGGCTAGAGCCGTCACATCTTTGCTGATAATACGTGACGAGACCTCTTTTTAAAATGAAGTGCATGTGTCATCAGCTTCTTTTAATAGTCTTTTTTTCAACCGGGCCGATCACATCCAATGAGTTGTTTTGTTTTTCAGTGAGTCACAAATGGCTTTGACACAGATGTGTTAAGCAGCTTTGCTTTCCACTATTGATCCCTGAAAAGCTGTGAGAGAGAAACGCGCGTCTCATTACCGGCATTCAGGGAATTATCTGGTCAACAATATGGGAGAGAACAGTCATCACAGTCTCCTGCTCGGTTTCTGCTTTAACTTTGTGTTGTGTGTGGAACAGGACAGAATCAATGTTAAGAGTTATCATGCAGACCTGAGCGAGAAAACAGCTACAGCTTGATTATGGTTTCTCTTGGCACTTTTCCTCAGAACAATCTACTGAAAATTCAGAGCACATTTTGACCAGAAGGTGGAGGTCAAGCAAAAGTCCTGCTGTTACTTAAAAAAAAAAAAAGATTGGTCTTGTTAAGTCCCACCAAATACTGCCGGCTGATCAGATTTGAAACGCCCATATTGTGCTTAAGTGTGGCTCCATCTGCTTCTGTCATGGAAGAGACAGTATCTTCAAACTAACTTGCCACCACTTTGATTTGCCTTTTTTTTTCCCGGTCCCTTTCCCTTTCAGTCAACGTCTGCTAGAGCAATGTGAAGTGCACTTTTTGTAACGGTGGATACAGCAAATGTTCCGATTTTGCTGAAAGTTGAAGGGCCAATGTTTTATTTTTTTCCTCTCTTTTTCTTAAAGTCACAATTGGATGTTAAAGGGTAATTCTTTGTTTTCTTACTTTTTTTTTTCATTTGCTGAGAGCCATTATTGTCTGTGTCAGACTGAGAATTGGGCTGTGGGGTTGGTGGCCATTCTTGGCGTGCTAAGGAGCCCGGTATGGAATAAGTGCTGTGACGGCTACTATATCTCTCTCGCGCGCCCTGGTCCAGGGTGCGGTCACCTGTTTCCAAGACAAAACGTTGAAGTCATTCAGTGTCTCAAATAAATCACTCTATTTTGATATCAGAAACCATGGAGCCTATGTCTTGAATTCTGTGCTTCTGAGCTCAGGAGTATTTTTATGTGTTTGAAACCACCCTAAAGACATTAAGAAAGTGTCACAGACAAAACCTTAACAAATATTCTGGACTTTTAATATATTATAAAATACATGTGTGCAAAAATACAAGATGAACAATTGGAAATACAAAAGACTAATTAGCTTATTACATTCTGTTGTGCTTTAAGCTGTTAATGATGAGAGTGCATATCAGGAGAACTTTTTCCTCAAGCAACTTAAGGCACTTTTAAAGGTCAGTCTGTGAGTTATTAAGAAATGTCATGTTTGTTCTGTCGAACACAGTATGAAGAGCCTGTGAAGTAGCTGCAGTACAGTTAATGGGTCTGAAATGTTACACTACACTGTGCTGTAGACACATTTAAAGAAAAAAAGGCTCAGGAAGGAATAAAAGGTTTAGAATCAAAGATCTCCTGACCAGTTAAATATCTGGGGAAAATCACAACAGGATAATGGAGGCTAAGAGGAGACAATCTAAAAACAAAAGTAGCTAAAAGAACAAGGTCACACAGGAAACGTAGAGGGAGGCGGGTTGTCGATCACCCCCAGCTAGTGCTTCACAGAGTTCTCCAAGGATTCTCCGTCAGCGTCTACATCCTCATAGTCCTGTAGCTCGCTGGAAATGTGGATTTCAACTGTACTAGACTCTGAACCTAGCAAGACAAAATAGGGGTAGATTACTGCACATGGCACCTTCACAGCTCAACAAACTGCTTATCTACTGAGATACTTATCTTGCATTCACAAATGTATTTTGGGAATTATCTTGGAAATGCATTCTTTAATGTGGACATATTTAATGTATTGCGTTTAAGAATTAAGCCATATTTTTTACCTATACCTGCATGTAACTAAAAAACAGATTGACGGATGCATAAATGAATGAAAAACAAATCCTTTAAAAAAATTACTTTATTTCTAAAGACTTGTCATTTCAGAGACACTGAATGGTGACACAAAACATTGAATAGACTTTGTACATGTGATCTACATTGTGCACAAACAAAAATGTATAAAATTGTAAAAAAAAAATGCTTTACAAAATCATCCCAAAATACATTTTCTAGTGTCCTGACAGGCTTTTTGTCACAGCAGACATGTTGACTTGTCAAAGCAGGAAAAGCGCAGGTGTTACTAATATTAACGTCTCTGTTGTATTCAAGAGTCCCAGTGATCCAGCATGCACAACACCAGGACCCTGAAACTGAAGCAGCTAATTCAGCCGTCTTTCATTTAGCTGTTTACACTGTTGCTGTTCGTGTTGTGTTCCTGTGTGGGGAAAAAACCTATATCATGACGCAGTGTTACTAGAATGAGAGTATAAATATTGTCATTTGTATCCGGTAAATGCACATCAGTGTTCAATCTACACTCAGTTGCTGGTTTATTAGGTACGCCTAGCTAAACCTAAAGCAGTCTGATGCAATTAGTCCTACCAAAGTGTGTCCCCTACATTTATATCAGAATCACCTCTCAGTATAATACAAAAAATTCAGTCTCCGAAACATCTAAAATGTTCTAATAGTTCCAACTAACACTGAACATTATGACCTTTGTGAAGATGTGCATTGCATTTGTTTTAGCTCAGCGTACTCAATGCACTGGCCACTGAGTGTATCTTACCTGCTTCATCTAAACATTCAACAGCTTTGCCATTTGCTCTCTGCATTATAATGTTATGTTTATCAATACTGATGTGATAACTTGGCACAATTTCAATGCTCTTAAAGCTTCAGCAGGCAGAATGTTTTTGGCATTGTTGGGGGAAAAATCCATAATAACCTTTCAGCATATTGTAATTCAAGTGTTCTGACAGAAAACTAGACTTCAGCACCTCATCGTGGCTATTTTCAGGCTTTAAAAACTCCAGCCTGTGATGGGACATTTTGGTCAACCACAGGTAATTTCAGAGAGTTCCTATTGGCTGTGCTCCAGCAGGTGGGCAGTGCTTGGTATTTCCTCAACTGATCTCAACATGGCTGCCGGGTCCCAAACTTTCTCATATTACAGGTAAACAGTAACTTTTCTGAAAATATTTTACATGAGAAATAGGCATTACAGTAAGAGAATACTGATTCATGTTTGATCAGCGCTGCCTAGTTTGACCGAAGTTTGCGAGTGATTGACAGCTGCTCAGAGACGGCAGGCTCTAGCTCGGCTCTGATTGGTTGTTTTCCACCAGTTTGTGAAATCTTGCAGATGCTATTAGGAGCACCAGAGGACACAGAGGCACATCATTTTTGAATATTACCTGCTATTGTCAGGATGCAGTTAGGAAAAAAACATTTTGCTCCGATTCTTCCCACTCCAGCTTTAAGAGCAGGTCAGACTTTGCACTCATTATGAAGTTGCACAGAAGCATGCCTTGGCACGGTGGATTAACGAACAAATGCAAAACGGTAGAAACACTGTTTTCATCAAAAAACTTGCAATTTCATGCTACTGTACTAATCCGTACAGCGTAGATCAAAACAGACAATTCTGCAGTGTGTTCGTTACACTACACGTTTCAGTATTGCATCCAGCAGGAGTGATATAGGATGCAATATTAAAAAATATAATATTCATCACAGAGCTTTAACTTTATCCTGGTCAGTGTCTCCAGAGTTTTGCTAAAAAAATTAACCTTGACTAGAAAAAAAAAAAACAAAAACGTGTCTTCAGAGTAGTGGATGATATCATACCACAATGATGTCATCCAAAAGAAAATACATATAGCATATAAAGAGGAGGCAGTCCAGCCATCAGGAGGCTGATGCTTTAGAGCTTCACCATCCCTGATATACAGGTGAGCTGTTACTGCCACTGAGAGCCCAGTTACCTTCTGAGAGGACGCTGATAGCGTCGGAGTGGTGTCCGTTGCTCATCATACTCTTCTTGGCTTCCTGGACGTGACTCTGGTAGAGCAGAGCCGTTCCCACCAAGGAATTATTGCCTGATGCGTTGGGCACTGAAGTAGAAACCGAGTCCCAGGGCAGCTCCCTCCTCCGGTCCAGTCTGAAGTCGACATCGAAGCCCGTCCAGCCGTGAAAGGCCAGGGTGTTGAGGAAAGCCTGCATGGGGTTCAGGATGCCCTGAAAGAGTTAAAATCCAGAATGATTTAAGGTGTTAGACGTCAATAAAACTGTTTATACTGTTAATGTTTTTTAACCCACCATGATAAACCATGTGATGAGGGCTGTGTTTCTGATGTTCCTGAAGCTGTTGTCATTGATGTCCGTCTGCATCTCCAGGTAGAAGAGGAGGCTCTCGTTGATGATGTTTGGAACCCAGCTACAACATCAATATGTCTCATTAGCTTTTCACAAGTTTCTCTGAATTCAAATTTGCCTCGTTTTAACAGCAACAACAACAACAACAACAAAAAACATCACATAGTTATTTTCAACAAAATAAACATGCAGATGATATCCAGCTCTAATTATGCTGTGGAGAACAATGGTTGATTAGTTTGACCTCAGTTGAGGACTACTACATGAGTTCTCATGAATCGGCCCTGTGAGAGTCACATTAGTAACATTTGATAATAAGCGTACAAATCATAACTAATGCAGCATGACTCATGATGAGGTAACGCATGAATTAATTGAGGATGTATCATGCCTTTCTGTTGCTCACCGAATGATCGAGTCACTATGACTTAGCGTGGTTAGTGGAATAGTAAAGTAAGGAATGTTGATTCACCGTTACTTCATACAGTAATTGATACGTGACAAAATTTTAAAAAGAATACATGACTTATAGACCATTTCAACAGATCTGTATTGCTAGGTAAGAGCTTGGGATTATGTCAACTTACTGGTGCCTTCAAATGGGGTCGTGTTTACTGTGTTCAAAAGAAGAGTCTATGAACGCCCCCCTCTTATAGTATTCATGATATTGTAAGTGGAAAGTTTCTGAAAGCTCCAAGTTCACAAGCTGTGATGTGTTTATTGACGTTGTTAGAAACGGCGGAGGCCATGGAAGTTCATTTTTCAGTACATAATGAGTGAATATATTGCTAATATTGCCGTTGCTTAGCAGCTGCGTTCTCACAACTTAACCACATGAACGCCAAGCGTATCGTGTACACGACTTCCCATGTTGTAAACACAAGCTCACAACTTTCATTTAAAGGCACCATATAAAACTTACAAATACAGTACATTAATATGGTCATTTAAAGAAGCAGTGGAACATTTTTGGGGAAAAAGCTTATTTAAATAACAAAGAGTAAAAACAACATGTTGTGGTTTTACGGGGTGTTACGTGCCGCATAATATTTCTTGGCTGGGCGCAGTAACTTCCTGGAGTCTTGTTGTCACTGTGAGTCAACCAGAAAACTGTCTGGCACATAACCCCTGTAAAACCACAACATGCTGTTTTAACACTTTGTTTTTTGTACGGATTAACCAAAACAAAATATATAACGTGTTAATTAGTGAGCTTTAGTGGTGCTGGTTGGTAGATTTCATGAGCGAGAGACAGGCTAACTGTTTCCTCCTGTTTCCAATCTTTATGCTAAGCTAAGCTAACCGGCTGCTGACTGACACCACTCTCATGTCTGTTGGGCAAATATGAAGATGAATCCCCAAAATGTCAGACTACTCCTTTAAGTTCATCCCTAAAGTATGGTAGCATACCAAATAAAGAACACCAGCATTATTTTAAAGAAGCGTATCTTGATCTCATTGGCCAGCCGTCTCTCATTTTCCGTGTAGATTCCTTGTCGTCCTTTTAGCAAAGATGTCACTAGATTGGAAGGACGAGAGAGAGGTGGATATTTAGGCCCATGAATAAGAAAGTATTCGACACAAAGAGATTTGAGAGCGAGGAGCCGACCTGCAGATATGGTCCGGTTAAAGAAGACGGGGTTGGCTACGAGGACGAGCAGCATGGGCGCGTATGTGGTGACGTAGTGGGGGATGGCGTGCTGGAGGCCTTGCTCACAACTGCACAAAAAAATGCATTGAAATTAGTACTGGGTGTTAAAACAGAGGTCCTATCATCATTGACACAGTCCTTACTCAGAGATGGATGGGTAGTAGAGCATGGCCACTCCTTCGACACACAGCAGCACAGCCAGACCCCATGTAATCATGTGGTAGAGGATAATGGTGCTGATGGGGAAAGAAACAAGTCATGAGACTGAGCTCACAACACAGGCTGCAGCTCTTTCATCTTGAGGTTTTTTTTTTTTTTTTTTGGTCTGTGCAGAATCCAAATGTACCACACACACTCACAAGGGAGGGAAACACATTGTTAACCCACTGAAACACAAAGTGTGTGACCGGGTGTCCTAATTTACAAGGGGCTGCATGGCATTTTTGTCCCTTATCCCACGTATTGAGACGAAGTCCCACATTTTCACTGGCTCTAGCTTCCAAAAGTCAAACCACTGCAGGATAGATGCATTTTTTTTTTTTAAATCTGTCTTTTATCCAGTGGCTGTGAAGAAAGCAGAGAAGGCTGTCATCACGCTGCCGTGTTTGCTGCCAATCAAACTGCACACACCTGGGTCAAGTGCAGGTTAACGTTTCACCATCTTTGCTACGCTATCCCCAACTGAATCACGGCAAATTCACAAGTCGTGCGGATTTAAGCGGAATGAGAGGGCGAACTACCACGAAGAAAAGGAAGAGAGGCTACAACAAAGACTGTGAGACTACATAGAAGCATTTAGAAGCTGGTGGAAGCTGATTCTCAGAGTGTTTTTTGTGAAATTTGCCGGCTATTTTTCAATTTCTCACAGGAGGAATATGATATAAAGCAACACAGTTCATGTGAGTCTCACGAGAAATGTGCAGTTCAAAAGGAGATGTGCCGATCTATGGACGCATTCGAGCAAAGCGTAGCGATGAAACAAAACAGGTTAGAGAGACATTATATCAGAATTGTAGACTATCTCTCAACCTTGGTAACATCCCACATTTTGTCCCACATTTGGTTTGTTGGGATCTGGTCACCCTAAATCTGACACATATGACAACCACAGACCACTTGGTGTACCTTCTGTCGACGCTTTCTCTACAACAAACTTCAAACCACTTTTGCAAATGGAGTAGTGAAAGAGCATTACACCCAAAGTGAATATAAGTGAGAGGAAGATGTTTCACTCATTCTGCGTGTTGAAAGCGACACATTCTCGGCTCATTGTAAAGTTTTCTGCTTCATCGTGTGTCTATAGGAGGATGTGTTGAGGTGATAATGAACTGTAGATGGAAGGTGAGGCTCCGGAGCACCTGATTCCAGCAGATGTTTTCACCACCAGGAAGACGTCGACGGCGTAACAAAAGGTCCACCAAAAAGAAGCACTGAAAAACAACTGGATCCACATCTGTAACACATAAACGAGACTATATGGGTCATATGATATTTCAAATAATACGAGGCATGAGTGCTTGCGCCTTGCTTTTGAGGTTAATCCGTTAATCTGTGACTTTACAGTTTGATACGTGGTGTAGCAGTCAGCCGCGCATCCGGGTTTTGCAGGATTGCACATGATTTATAATAAACGATACGGCATGATTGAGCATCATACATACTGCACTGCCGACGCAGAAGACCTCAGGCCAGGCGTCAGTGCTGTTGGTCACAGAGATGCGGTCCACGATGTTTGGCAGGCCCAGCCAGACAGATGACCTTACAATGATACCTGGAGGAGGAAAACAACACATGACCTCTAATTAGTGACTGCAGCAAATTAGACAAATCCTGCTTTACCTGGAAGATTAACAAATACAGAAAAACACAAAGAGGGGTCTGGTTTTCATTAACATTTAAAGCATCGTTTCATTCTGTATTATTAAGTGCATTAATGAACTAGATTCAGTCATGGGAGTCCTTTTAATAGGCGCTTTATGTCATGGAAATATGAACTACCTCCAGGTGTGTTTTATAAGGGTGTTTCCATTTCCTACACGAGACTCTTCGCTGGAGTGGAAAACACGGGAGCTCTCCCAGAATCTTAATGTGATGCAGACTGCATGCTGTTGTGTATTTCTTGTTTAAACTGTGTCAGGGGTGTGCTTCAAGCTGTTATAGTCTGCTGAATCTCGCTGGGCACTAAGTACACAGCGATACATGACTTCATCTGCCTCCTCTTACACCAAGCGCAGAGGAAAAGTGATGAATGAGGCAGCTCCGGTGTCACATTGGTTCTGACGCAGAGCAAAAAACGGAGAAGGATCAATACAGCCGTTTTAAATGAGTGTTGCTTTAAGAACAATGCTGCTTTCAGATGAACAGAAAAAAAGGTTTGCAGCGGTTATGAGTCATTCATTGCTCACATGAGGGGCTCATGCTTCAGTCTTTTGTTTGGCAATAAGCTGCTTCAGAACTTAACATTTTAAATTTGCAGAAACTGTGTCAAGGTCTCTGGAGTGAGATTTGCATTTTTACAAGTTTGTAATCAAATATCCCGTTTGTTACAACCTCTGTCACTGACTCAACAGGTTGCAAAAGCTCATTTAGTGTTGCTTTCTACTAAAATAATAATAATAATAATAATAATAATAATACTTTGCTTTCTTTTTTGACAGATAAATGACAATGTGTTTATTTTTTTCTCCCTATTTACAGAAAATACGACAGATAGTGCAACAAAAGGGTTAAAAACAAAATATTTGTGTGCGTAATTGAATCCAGAAAGCAACACCAGGTTGTGGACTTTCTCTCAGCTATGATAAAACAAAGTAGGCCAGTTATTTCTTTACCTGTGCATCCCAGTATGTCACATATACTGATGATGAACAGTATCCGTGAGGAGGACGCGGGCCGTGGCAGCGGGTACTGACCCAGTCTTCTGTATCCCTTCCGTTTCGGCAGAATTTGTAAAACAGCAAATAAGAGACTGAGAGTCGCGCTCCCCAGACCCAAAGCCCCGAACAGGACCGGCTGGAAGGTGATCACGAACTCGGTCGCTGCGTCCCGGTTCGGGCAGCAGAAGGTCTCCAGCCGGGGAGATGCCATGGCGCACCGGGGAGAGAGTTTAGGGAGAAAGAAGAAACAGACAAGAAAAGGGAGAGGAAATGATTGGGTGTACATGAGCCGACTCTCAGAGAAATCACGGGGTTGAATCATCATGTGCTTCCATTTAATCCCCGCAGTTGTAGCTTAACTGTGTGCCACAATACAAGAAACCGACAATGGACTGTTGTGAGATTTAAGTCTCAAGTTAGGTGAGCTCAGGGAGCTGTAGCCTACTGTGTATTTTAATTAACTATGCAGTATTTTGTTGTACTTGGCCCGTTCAACGTGTTACAGTCAAATAAAATTTTAATAGCAATTTTGGGTTTCAAATATTTTATTCAACACCTGAAGGAAAATAGTCTTGGGCTCCAAAAAGCACTGCTGGTGTATTACAACCCAGTAGGTTATGCTAATAATTAAAGAGGCGCTATCATGATTATTTTCAGGTTTATGCTATGTTAGAAGTTTTTTAGCATGTTCAAAAAACACTGTTTTTTTCTGATATCGGCTGTGCTGCAGCACCTCTTTTCTCCCTCTATCCAAAAAAAACAAAAAACAAAAAAAAAAATCTGATTTTTTTCATTGGATTGAGAGTGTGTCAAACTAGCCGCTAGGCAAAGTGTGTTACTTGGTGACATCATCACGTTACAGAAGAAAAGGCGGGGCTTCAGGCAGTTCAGGAGCAGCGTTTCTGTGGGAGAGAGTAACTCCCTTTGCTTTGAAAGAAAGAAAGAAAGATATTCCTTTATTAGTCCCACAGGGGGGAAATTAAGTTTTACATTTTGTTTTTCAAAAAGAAAATTTCACAAAAAAAAAAAAAATAAAAGGGAGAGGGGAGAGGGGGGGGGGGGCTCCTGAGAAGGGGCGAGAGGGGGGGGGGGGGGGGGGGGTTGGGGGGGGGGGGGCGGGGGGGGGGGGGGGAAAAAGGCCCCCACAAAGTGTTGTTGGTGGGGGGGGGGGGAGGGGGGGGCCCCCCCCTACCCAAACCAACCAATGAAGCCGCCCCCCCTGGACTTTGGGCTTTGTAACTTTGCTGATCCTTTACATGCACAAAAAAGTATATAACACACTAAAGGAAACAGAAAAGCACAAAGTATAACTGCTCCCCTTATATATATATATATATATATATATATGTGTGTGTGTGTGTGTGTGTGTGTGTGTGTGTGTGTGTGTGTGTAGACATTGTAAACTATTCTATTATAGCAACACCATCAATCAATCAATCAGTCACATCCACTGTGAGACTAATAAAGGAATATCTTATCTTATAATTTTGTTACTAAAAGGAAAATACTGGTTGCTAGTTAAACGCCACCAGTTATGTGTTCCCTGTGCTGTTGTCCCTGTTCCCTCTCCAGTAGCTCTGCCCAGGTGTTGCATTGGCCAACAAGGTGCCCAGTCCTGTGGACGGAGTGCTTTTGATCTGTGTATTTAACAGCGTTTTACATTAACATACAGCCTAAAGTAACACTCATTTTACTCTTTTTAAATGCCAAGTACACTTTGTCACTGAACTCGGGTGTTATTAGTGCCACCCCAAATGTAAAATGCTTTGTGTGTGATAGAGTGACAGTCTGGCAAACTATTTATTCATTGTGGTAAGGTTGTGGGTGTCATGGCTGTGTTGTTCCCTGAGCTGTGGTCTCTCCAGTTACTCTGCCCAGGTGTTCTGCATCGCTCATCAAGGCCTGGGAAGCTCCTGTACTAGTAGCAGAAGGGAGAGGCCTCTAGTGTGACAGCTACTGGTCTTGCTGCCTCTCAGCCTGTGATTTCTGTATTGTCTTGTTCGTATTTCTTTGATGTATTATTGTTAATGTAATCCTATGGCTTTGCTCGTCGTCTATCCTCGTCCAGGACTGAACATTCATGAGGTGAGGTAGTTTTTGTGTGTACCTTTTTGTGCGTATCTTTTTGTTGTTGTTAGATCATTTGTGGTTATTGCTGCTTGTATAAATGTGCTTGGTGACTGTTTGGAGTTTTATTTTAGAGCACCCTGACTATGTAGTCGCCACACAGGTTTGAAGAGCCTGTCACTTTGTTGTGTTGCCTTTCTTATTTTCTGTGGTAAGCCGAAGTGGGGGTACGCTTCAGTGTATTGCAGTTGGCTACATCCTTGGTTTTCAGTGGTGCACTGAGTTCAGCATTTAAAGTCCCCTTGAGCTTGGCAAGTCACTGAAGACTAGCTAAGTTAGTTAGCTGTGTGTTGGAGTGTCTCTCTACAGCTTGTTTTCCCAGTTTTTGCACTTTGTACAGCTACTCGTTAGACTCTACCTTTTGCTTGGCTATTTAGCTTTGTGTAGCTTTGATAAATAACTACATGCAGTAGCTTGCACTTTGTGGCCTCTGGGTTGTGATAACTGCCCTCCACATTTGTTGGGTAACTTGTGGGTTGCTGCTTCGGTGTAAGTTGCCAACATTTGTGTGTTGTGGTGTCGCTGGTTTCCTACATCCATCACAGTAAATTGTTTCTGTGGTTAGATGTCCATTTTGTGTTGTGGCAGAGGCGGTTTGTTGGATCCCAGTGTTATGGTGTATGGCAGCAACCTTGTAGTTGGTCTGCTTATTGTAATCCTTTTGGTTTGTGGCCATTGCTCTCTACTTTTGTGGTGATCGCCGGTGTTAATATTTTTGTGGTGGTGAAACGCAGTGACTTAAAATGGGGTTGTGTTTACGAGAAGAATCCATATGAACGCTGAAGTTGTGATGTGTTTGTTGCCGTTAATATTGTTAATATTGCTGTTGCTTATCGGTGGCGTTCTCACATCTTAACCACTTGAATGCCCAGCATATTGTGTACACAACTTACCATGTGGTAAAGACGAGCTCATTTTTTTCATTTGAAGGCATCATTAGTCTACATGCTCAGGAAGTGAGGTTTCGGAGACTTGTGTACAGAGTACTTTTGATCTGTGTGTTCAGTGGTGTTTTACATTAACACGGCTTCAAATAACACTCATTTTACTCTTTAAGTGCTAAATATGCATCATTTCAATAAACAAATGACATGGTAATTTGGTGCTGTGAACTCGTGTTATTTGTGCCGTGCTGATCTTAAAATGCTGTAGTACTTGTGCGTGATAGAGTGACAGTGTGATTATTATTCATTATCTTACTGGAGGGGGTGTTATGGCTGTGTGTGTTCCTTGAGCTGTTGTCCCTCCAGTTACTGTTATCGCTCATCGAGGCCTGGGAAGCTTCTGTATCAGTAGCAGAAGGGAGAGGCCTCTGGTGTGAGGACTACTGGTCTTGCTGCCTCTTAGCCTCTGATTTTTCTATTGTCTTATTTGTATTTCTTAATAAATCCTATGACTTTGAGTGCTTTTAAAGGTGGCTGATTTTGGTCAGTGTTGGGAGTGGTGTTTGCCCCAGTAGGGCTGCCCAAGGGTGGGGCGTAACACACTCATCCATCCCATTAGCCTCACTGTGGGTGGTTGTAATATGGGATATACTGCATAACATAACATGCATGTATGTTGAGCCCTCTGGAAGCAATGTGGACCAGACTCTGTGAAACATCAGCAGTGGAAGATAACCCCGACTGATCACTTGTGCTATTTGTGGGCCGTGTTTTTGTGATAACAGACGACGGATTACAGCATGAGTTATGTGTACAAGTAGACGTAAAAAAAGCGACTGTTTGAGTGATTAAGATTAAGTTGCAATCCAGAAAGCATGCAAAGTATGTTGTATCAGTCTTATAAAATGATTGATTTGCACATGAGGACAGAATCTAATTTTGATAAAGTTTGTTCATGGCATCTTAAACAGTAGAGTGAACAATGTCCTGTTTTCTCTTTGGTAGGGCTGTTATGAAAAGGTCAGATCTGAACAACACAGACTTACAAGTTAACGCTTTGTGCATAAACAGAAATAGTCCCATCCTGAGATTCATGATAAGAAGGATAACATTTGTTGTGCTCTGCTTGCATATACTTGCACCGGGATTAACAGCCTATACTTGCTATAACTTCCCAATATGAATGCAGCAGACGTCCCAGCATGTCCAGATATAAGAGAGGTCACGGCAGCGGCTGGAGCTGCCTTCCTGGACAGTGATCTGACAAAAGCGGGTGGGCATTTGAAGCAGATTTATTTGGGAAACAAAGCATCAAGGGCTTTCATTATTCAGCACTACAGAGAGGGCATTCATTGAGTTTGTACAATGGCATTCTAATCCATATGCACCTTCTCTGACAAGGCACGAAGTCAATTGTATGGCAAGCTTGTAGCCTGCTGCCAAGGATTAACAACTCCCTGAGGAAAACAGCTAGAATCGACTGTCTGTTTGAACGTCTGCTCTCTGTTGCTGCCCTCTGCTGGTCTGCACACAGTGTGATTGGACCCCCTAAGCACAACACATATTGCTGGTGCTATACGTTTGGGAATAGCTGTGGTTGGGGAGATGTAGCCTCTACATTACATTATTACACATTATTGTATTATATTTCTAGCACACATGATGCACTACTACTAGCCAAAATCAGTAATCACAGGTTGTAGCCCGTAATGCAGCTGTTAGAAAAGGATTTAATGCATTGTCAAGATACAGAAGTTGTGTGGGAACTTAATTGAACTGTGTGAGGGATGTCAGAGGTCAGGTTAGCTTATCGCCAGAGCTGCTAGGGATTCAGAGCAGACTTTTGTTGCCACGGGTGCTGAACCCTGCCATCTGACTTTAAGGAGGGTCTGGGTGATTATCAGGCCACCCATCCACATTCTGTTGAGTCGAAAAACAAGTGGATTTCTTGGTTTTTACAAAGCAAGCCATGTGATGCTCTTAATTAAGATCACTTTTGACTATGTGGAATTAAGAAAATTTGTATTTTGGGGATATTTTAATGTTTTTCTTTCACTGTTATTTCAGCAAAATGTCATTGCCATCACAATATGTAAAACAACCTTAATGTAGAATTAAATGACAAAGAATGGTAATTTTAAAACTTCTTAAAGGTGCTTCATATGATATCCAGAGCATTAATATAGCAGGAAACAATTTTGCTCTGTAAAGATAATGTGGAGTAATGGCGTCCTGAGCAGAGCATGAAGTCGTTCTCCGTCTGGGTGTGTTGTAATCCGAGCTTTTTTGTGCTTTTATTACGTAGCAGGTCCGGTCGTAGATGCATGTGCCCATTGCAGTGAGCGTGCCCCATTGATACTCAGCACTGTGCTCATACACCGGTTACCACTGATAATGTCGTCCTGACCCACAATGTCATCGTGGAAGTGGAACACCAAACACAAAAAAGCAGCGGCGAAGTGCGGCCTGTGGCGAGCTGCCATACAATTACAATTACAATGAAAAGCTGTGGCGGCCGCTCCTGAGCTCGACCATTTGATTCTGCAACCAAAGACAAGTTGTGAAAAGTTAACTTTTAGTGGCAAAGAAGATCAACCTTTATTAGTCCCACAGTGGGGAAATTCAATTTACACTCTGTTTAACTTATACATGGTACATGCACACAAACACACACACACATGCAGTAATGGAGAGATGTCAGAGTGATGGGGCTGCTCCAGACAAGCGCCCCGAGCAGTTGGGGGTTTGGTGCCTTGCTCAGGGGCACCTCGGCAGTGCCCAAGAGGTAAACTGGCACCTCTCCAGCTACCAGTTCACACTCAGTTTTTGGTCCATGTCGGGACCTGAACCGGTGACCCTCCGGTTCCCAAGCCAACTCCCTACAGACTGAGCTACTGCCGCCGCCCAAAGTGAGACCAGGTCGGGGGTGGGTGTTGGGTGGTGGGTGGGCCCTCGTGCCCCATGCCCCCTGGCCCTGTTCGGGGTGCTCTGGGGGGTGTCGGCCGCTCCCTCCTCTGGGCATCTGGGTGTGCGTGCGGCCCGGCGGCTCTGATGGCTATCTGGGTGTTGCCTCCTTGGTGCTCTCATGTCCTGGGATGGGGTGGTGCACTTGACCAGTTTGCCCAGGTTTAGTCACGACAGCCGCTCTGGGCTTCGGTGTCAATAACACATGCATGATTGGGTTCAGGGCCTGCCAGCACCTGCCGAGTCCCATTGTTGAGAACTAATGGGACCCGCAAAAATGTGCTAGATCATTCTTCGATCTTTACACTGGACTCACGGACTTCATGCACTTTATCACTCTTGATCTCTGACGGTTTAACTTTCTCCCTTCCATTGTTTCTCATAGGTTACAGGTTGGTGGGTATAAATCAGCACCTCACATTCATAGCATGTACCCTTCCCAACTCATCTTATCTCCCCCTATCTATCCCACATTTTCCCCTCAACTCACTTAAGTATAGCACTTCCCTTTCTGGCTCGTAATAGGAAAAACCAATAAAGATTAGTTACCAGGAGGGACGGTGATGGTCACACACGCACTAAAATATTAAGATACTTTTGTGCAATACTAAAATAAGCACAGATCCCATAAAAAGTTGTTACCTCCTTTTGTGGTATTCATCGATGGGAGTCAGTGCTGACAGGAGCAGAGAAAAAAAAAAAAAAAAATAATAAAAGTACTTGTACATTCTTAAAAGCTTATCTAATTGTTCTCCCTTGGAAAAATTCAGACACAATGGCTCCTAATTCAGTTTTCTGCATCACACTAATAGTGACGTCACAAAATCATCAAAATCAAGCCCCAATTTTAAGAGCATAGAGAAACTTTCCCCCCGTCAGCAGATGAAGGTGAAAACAGCCATGTGGTGTCAAACTCTGCACAAACATCATTCACCGTGAAGGTCAAACATCTTGTTGAAGTGACAATAACCAAACATTTCTGCCTGGTGGGAGACTTTAAATGTCTAGAAATAAAAATGTGACATCTGTGCAGTGGCAGCAATATCATTGCTGAGGCACATTAAAAAACATTTAGAGCTGCTCTTATCTAACAATTTAGAGTTAAGCAACTGCTTTTTAGAAATTAACATTTTTTTCATGATAATCTTGCCAAGGACATAAAATAAAACCGGTTTATCAGAGGAAAAAGTTGTGCTGTGTTATCTTAAATCGGGCATAGCTGGAAACAGGAACTACTTATGACCTGTGACACTTTTTTCTCCTTTAGAGTGGAGAAGAACTTTATACAAGCAGACATTCATTTTCCTTCAGTTTACTCATCCTCCACCAACAGCACTACCCAGCTCGTGCTACAGAGGATGGGTGTGGCTGTACTGTGTCAACCTACACTCAAATTACAGACCTGCTCAACAGGCTCCCACTCGCTCTGCACTCCCACTGGTGGAGACCCAGCCGCTCCACTCAACCAGTCTGATTCCAGCAGGAAAATACTTTTTGTCAAAGAGGAAATGACCTCATGGCACCAAGACCTGCCACACACACTGAAAACAAATGAGGAACAAACGTCTTTCAGATGTGTCGTGACTTCGAGTATAGCACACAGTCCAGCCTCTGTTGGAAAAACCTGTGAGGCAAAAACAACCCGGCCGTAAAACAGCTTTTTTGGAGCGGCACTGTGAAGTATGTCCGCTGGACACAAAGAGACTCCGCGAGACACTACATGTCAAAGTGGAGCTGCTGTTTTTTTCTCCAACCCTTTGATGAGTGGTGAGTAGCTACAGGCAGCATTATGTGGCAGCTGAAGTGTATTTCCTCTCTGCACAGAACACCTCACCACATCATTTCAATGCATATTAATGTTATTTGAAAGTATGACACCGTGGGTGACTTTTTAATGTCTACATCTAGATTTTGAGTCAGACTGGTCTCCTATTCACGATGCTGCCTTTAATGGACGCGTCCTTGCTCTAAAGAGACTCATTGCTCAGGTAAAGGTTAATGAGAGGTTACATTATACTGCACAAAAGTCATTATAACATGCAATTTATACATTTAGGAAGAGTAATGCTCTTTGAAAATCAGCATTAAGAGGAGCAAAACTGAATCAGTTCATCTATGTGCTCTGTATTGTTCACAGGGTATATCTGTGAATCTGAACACCCTGGACCAGGTTTCTCCCCTCCATGGAGCATGTTTACAAGGCTTCGTGACTTGCGGCAAGCTTCTGCTGGAAAATGGGGCAAATGTCAGTAAGGCATGATGCATGATCGTGAATATAACTACATTCAAGAATATCCCAAACGAAGACAGTATGTTTTGTGTCTTACTTTGTAAGAAACTCCTGCTAGGAGGCAACCGTATCAATTATTGCTGGGTTTAACTTTGTTTTGGTGTACGTCAGTAAGAGATTAACCCAAAACAGACCAAGGAGCATGCAGACACATCCACACACACACATTAACAAAGCTGCAGATACAAAGTCTGACTTGTCAAACCCCCACTGTACAGATACTTGCTAAACATACGATTTATTTTGCCTGATTTGTTTATTAGTTTGACTTTTTAATGATTTTTGTAGAGAACTTCTGGTGAATTGCCTCAAAACACATACTCACCCATGTCAGGTAAACGCTTCAACAGTAGATGGACAAACCCCCCTGTCAGAAGCTTGCGCCAGGGGTCACGTGACCTGCGTATCACTGCTCCTTCAACACGGAGCGACACCCGTGGGGACCAGCCAGACCAGCTCTCCGATCCACAGGGCTGCAGCCAAAGGTTAGAGGTCACATTCCACTCACTGAAAAAAAACGCACTGATAATCTATGCTGAACCAGCTGTCAGTCACTACAAACTGGACAAAACATCAGAAAAGGTCTGAGAAATGTATAATGTATCAAAAAAAAAAAAAAAAAAAAATCAGTGTTTTCAGCTACTAAGTAAAAGGATGGCATTTTCTTTCCCGGGAAGCACAAGCAGATTTGAGAGCACATCCTTTCAAGTGCTTCACCTCTCATTGTGATGATTCTGGGAACTCTGTCTAGGTCATCCAGAGTGCATCGAGCCTCTTGTTCAGCACGGTGCAGATGTGGATCAGTACATCGACCAATCAGGGTTACCTCTTCACATCGCCTGCGCCAATCAGCATCTGAGTACTGTGAGGAAACTGCTTCAACTCGGTAAGAATACCTTAATCCCTCCAATGAATGTGTTGGTCTTTTATGCTGAACAGGAGACTATCCGATGTCATAATATTGGAGTTTTAAAATAAGTGGATAGACGTCTCTGCGGTCTGACTGACTTTTGTAACATTAGTAACGTTACTTAATAATAATAACGCACATTCAGACAAACAAATGGAGTTTATATTTCTTCATGCATAGCCCATATAACATATAAAACATGACATATTTCCTTATTGGTGGAATAGCAACTCTTTATGGTAATATCTGTATTTTGACTCCTTCTCCAAAGCTCAGTTTGTGGCAGTGGGAGGGGTTACCACTTTTATTTATATTGCTTCAATAGGGCTAGAAGAAAATAGTATTTAACAGTAAATTATTATTATTATTATTACACATACGTACAGCAGTAAAGCCTGTAAAACTTCAAACAATGTATGTACATGAAGTAAAGGCAATAACCCATAATATCAATACCCTAAACCATGACAACTTGTTTCCGGTGGTAGAAGTACTCATGTACTCAAGTACTAAATGTACTCATTATACACAACGGCCCCTTTCTGAAAATTAGATATTATATACAATTTGTTATAGTAGTATATCTTTATTGTAGATGCAGTAATGTGTAAGCAGCTATTTAATATTGAGCTGTTTGCTACCACATTATGAACTGTTGGGTGGCGTATTTATACACAAGCACAGGGATGTAATTAAGTACATTTACTGAAGTACATATTTGAGGTATTTCCATTTCATGCTTCTACTTCACTATAATTCAGAAGAAAATGTACTACATATCTTTTAATGTACTACATTTATTTATAGTTTAGTTACTTTACAGATTACATTTTTTATAAAAAAAAACAAAACGTGTTTATAAATATGCTAAATTGTTATAGATTAAAAAACATCAGTATATGAAATAGTTGGTTAGCTCCACGCCGACCAACTACAACAGTAAAATGCTACTTACACATTAATGTATCAGTCATAATCTAATTTTGCCTGTTATATCTAATTTATAATACAGTTTATCATAGAGGGAGTCATTCTTCTGAATTATAAGTTTGAGTATTTTTACTTTTAATACATTCAATACACTGACGATAATATTCACAAACTTTTACATGACAGGACTTTTACTTGTCATGAAGTATTTTTATATTGCAGTATCACTACTTTTAGGATCTGAGTATTTCCTCCATCACTGCACAAGCATCATATGTAACTAGCTGATCACATAAAATAATCTGCCAGATAGATGTAGTGGAGTAAAAGTATAAAGTGGCATCAAAAGGAAATACTAAAGTACCTCAAAATGATACTTAAATGTAGGTCTTTTGTAAATGTACTTAGTTATTTTCCATCTCTGGCTGTTTGACAAAGGATTTTTGCCTGTATGATATGTTGCTGTGATTTATTTAAAATAAGCTTATTAGGGGGAAATACTGATTTGAGTATTCATAACATGAGTAAATATAGTCTAGCTGGGAAATGTAAGCAATGAAGAGGATAGATGGAGCTCTGCGCTCTGCCGTCGGAGCTTCTCTCCATCAGTTAATGTAAGGACATCATACCTCTTGGGTCTCTGCTCTCGTTCAGGTGCCAGTGTGGACAGCAGTGTGTCTGGTGACTCTCCACTGCACATCGCCGCCCGCCTCTCCAGCCCTGAGATGGTGTCAGTCCTGCTGGACCACGGGGCCGACCCCTCCCTCAGGAACTCAGAGGGCAAACAGCCACTGGACCTCGCAGCTCCCAACAGCCCGGTGGAGAGGCTGTTGAGACAAGCAGGAGGTATTCAATCCAAACTCACTAAGCCTCGGCCTTTATATTAGGCTGGACCTTCAAACTAATAATCCAAACATGTCTCTGTCATGGCTCCTGCTTCTCCCCACGGACACCTGCCCAGGAGCATCTCCTCTGATGCAGCTGTGCCGGCTGTACATCAGGAAAACTATGGGCAAGCAGAGACTGGCTGAAATTCACAACCTTCACCTTCCCACAGAGGTGAAACAGTATCTTCTGTACCGATCAGACCCAGGGGGACATCTATGCACTGAATAGCTGTCAGATCCGGAGCATTTAACTTCTGGGTCAGTAGGGGGGTAGTTGCATCACGGCTCACGGTCCTGGTAGTAATTAACTCTAATTCGTGAGAGACCTCTGTAAACAAACTGATTCTCAAGATCAGTCTGGACTTTAATGTGAAAACTCAGAGCAAGTTTTTAATCATTAAATATTCATAAACATAAAAGACACATTTAAAATGAGCATACAGGCTCATAAGGTCTAATAAAAGCTGCATAATTGATTTTAAACAGGGTTTAACAAACGGGAACAATATTCTGTAGATTACATGAGCCAAGTTTCTGTTTTTCATGCTGCTGTAATGATATTGTTTTCCTTTTCACCTTCAGTAGATTAACTTTACTGTCATTAAAAAAAAAAAAAAAAAAAAAAACCATGTTCATGTCCGGTACATCAATAAACACACAATAGAGAGATTTGACTAGCGTGACATCATGCAAATATACAGTACAATTATCATGACTAAATGATCAGAAATCAAACATTTCGTCGGTCATGTTACAAAGTGTTTCATGTCTGCTGTCTAGAGACAACTAGGCTCAGGTGAGTCAATCAGCACACAGTCAGTGCTCCAATAACTAGGAGGGGAGGAGGAGGAACATTACTCTGTTTGTCCAGCTACCAGCCAGACCTGTTCCTGTCTTCATCCAGTGTGCTGTCTAGAACCCACCATTTGATGATATTAAAGGGAAAGTTCATTTAAAATAAAGTCATTTTTAGATGGAAAAATTTGGCTTTCTGCCTCTAATTCTGGTTGCCTCATGTCTGCGTATCCCAAGACTCCAGCCTTTGCCAATTAGGCCACCTGAACAGTCATATGTAGCTGGATGGCTTCTAAGTTAACCAGTCATTTCACACATGGTCACAGTCTTCAGAGAAATTAGTCTAACCAGTACGCCTTTTCTTTCTTTTCCCTCGTTTTTATTTGAGGAATTTCTTGTCTCTTTTGAATGTGTTGCTGTCGACTGTAAAGCACTAATGAAGCATTATTTAACACTAATGCAAAAATTATTTTTACTTGCACATACAGTGAGCAGCGTGCTGCTATTTAAGACATGCAATGTATAATTTGCCTACAGATTATGTTTAAAATGATAAAATAAATAAATGTATCTGCACACGGGCTGTGAGAAAACACTAAAAATGAAGAAGGGTTTGTGGTTATACACAGGATGTTGCGATATGATGCTAATTATTCTGTGAAATATCAGCAGTTTCCTCAGAGTCTAAAGAGGATATTTAAAAAAAGAAACAAAAAGAAGAAATACACAGCACAAAGATCAAGCAAACAAAACAATGTGAACGCTGAATGTACACAGAAAAAAAGAGAAGACGCATCACAGATAAACACTGATGTATTAATTGTATGAATGAATATATTAGAGGTATTTTTCTTAAAGCTCAGTGCAGCTGAGAAAAGCCAGGTATACAGTCCTACATCAGCATAAGATCTGCAAAGCTCCACTTCTCAGGCGGACACAGGGAAGAGCATTTATGTGAACAATCAGGCCTTTATTAGCTTCTGCTTTTAGGAACATGAGGAGGCGAGAGGGCATGGCACCAAAGATACATCAGCGATCTATACAATGTCTGATTCCCATTAATTCAGATGAACGAAACCAAATAAAACACAATGTGTTATGTAGGTCACTACTTCTCTCTGTTGCCCAGATCTGGTATTAAGATGTGCTGGCTGATTTCATGCTAATCATTTGTTTATCCACTGCCTGAAGCGGGGACATGTGATGCAAAGCAGATCTAACTTTACTTCTTGATTCTCTCAACAGTTCTGTCAACACAAGTTGCATAAATATTGACTGTCAGCGAGGCGTCGTCGGTAATGTTTCCAAAGTGCCTCGCAGCCTGTCAGCTGTCACCATCCAAAAAACTCTTCAAGGGCTCACTGACCTCTGACCTGTGTGTTTGCCTGTGCAGACAACCAATCAGCAACAAGGAGGGAAAGCAGAAAACAGCTTGATGGAAATGGCAAGGAATATAGTGAGGATGGGAAATAAATCGCATGCTTTTACTGGTTATTGCTCTGCTCTCACATGCTTTTGAGTCGCTACACAATTATGGGAGCTGAGTAATGTCTACCGATGGTGACAAAAGCAATGGATGCTCAACTCGCCAGCACTCATTGGCTACCCACCAACCCCCCAGTCTCATTTGCCACTTGAACTTAATCATTCCCCCCAAACATCACCTGAGTGCTCAAGGTCAGCCACACACAATCAGAGTTTCGATTTAACTGGTGTTTAATGTTAAATCAATACCTCGTAGGAGCTTCTGACTTCTGAAGAAAGACGTACACTATCCAATGTAAGCAATCACTGACAAATAGGCAATCAGGTGAAACGAGTCTGTCTGGGAATCAGTGTCACATGACGGCTCAAATAATTTTCCACTCCAGTCACTGTGGCTTCACTGACGGTGGTGTTGTGTTCGGCTCTGATCGACTTCCTGGGTTCAGTCAGGTACTGTTGCACTCAGATGCACTTAAAAATCAGCCCACCTATGTGCAATACCAAAGCTTTTACTTTTATTCTCTGGAGGAAGCACACCATTACCCCCCCCCCTTTTTTTTTTTTTTTTTAGTGCACATGCACTTACTACCCAAATAGGACAAAATTCATTTCTTACAGAGAATTTAAGTGACCACATTTAATGCAAGTTTTACATCCAGTGCACACGCTCGCTTAAAACCAATTCCTTCTACAAACAACTATTAATGGAGAGGCTTCAGACAGAGAACCATATGAAGGGTTGCCACTGAAATAGAATCAAGCAACGCGGTCTTCAGGGAATAAACATTTGACGGTGCCCCACCGAAATAGCCCAGAGTCTATAATCAACGTAGGATTAGTTTACCCGTTAATGCATGAGTCACTCCAATCATCCCTCGCATGCGAGCAGCCGCCACCTACTGCGAACAAGCTGCAAATGTTGACTCCACATGCGCGCACATCTGATAACCCAATTGTGATCATTCGTGGTGCGACGGCTCATGTCCTGATTGCTCAGAAGAGCTGGATCTTGTTATAGATATCAGTGCTTCCCACTAAGCTACAAGTGGGTTGTGCTGTGTCCTTGCACTCGCCAGTAATTGCTTTGGTATTTTTAGTTTGCCAGTGCTGGGTAATTAAAACAAATAGAGGAGATAGTGGAGACGGATCTCCAGTGGCTCCATGGTCTGAGTGTGGAGAGGTTTAGCAAGGTCATACAATGCAATGTTTTCAATTAGACACCTCTGTACTAATGAGGGTTTATTAGAAAGTGGACACTTATGCAAAACAGGACTGCCGAGTGACCGAAACATCTACATCTCAGGATAACGGCGACACTTTTTAGATGCTCTGACCTGACTATACAAAGAGCAAAACAAAAGATAAGTTGACAAAAAGTGTTTATTTTATAATCTGTAGATTTGTATAATATAAAAAAGATGTACATTATGGTCACAAAAATAACTAATTCTTCCTACATATTGTGTCTTTTGCAATAAATACAGATTTATTTTTCCATGATCTGTGTTTAAAAAATACATTAATGATTTGATGTCACATTGTTAAAAGTGTCTTTGTTGTATTAACTGTCAAGTGCCTGAAAAGAGACAAGTACAATCCCTTCATATAGTAACTGCTCAACAACTCACATGTCCCTAAAGTCAGCCCTCCTCCTCTCCATGACAGCAGCTCGTGGGGAGAGGAGAGCTCAGGACGGCCGTCCCTCAGGTGGACTGTGGCCCCGCTGGAACCGTCGGTGTGTCTGCGGTCGACAGATGCAGGCGTAGGGAGCTGCTGCAGGTCAGGATGGCCGCTGGGAAGCACTCAGCAGGTGGAGACACAGGAGGTTCAGCACCACGAGGACCAGCACCAACCCGATGAGAACCTTCTGCACCCACAGGCACGTATTGAGCTTCTGCTCCAGCCGTGCGTTGCAGGTCATCACTCGCATGAGCTGGTAAGATAAAAACTGGTTCACTGACTCGGTTCATCAATCTAACACCTTTGTGATGAAAGTCAAAGAAACAAATCAGGCTAGAGATGTACAGTAAATTAAAGGAGCAGTATGAAATATGCTAATTTTGTTTCTTGCCCAGAGTTAGATGAGAGGTTTGATACCACTCATGTCTGTGGTAAGTATGAAGCTGGAAACAGTGAGTCTGTCTTTCTCCAAGCACTAAAAATAAACCTAGCAGCACCTCTAAAAAGTGTGAATATACATAAACGGCAATCTGTGGTTTTAGGGGTAGTTAACTAGATTAACAATATGCTGGTGAACAGTTGAGTGGAGTGACTTCCTAGAGTCTTGTCACCACTGTGATGCTGTGCGGTAATCAGCAGAGGACACATAACTCCCCTGAAAACCACAAATTGTCTTTTTTCCAAACAAGATATATTAGGGATAATGTACAGGGAGCAGACCATTGCTGTGAAATAAACCCTGATGCAAAGTGGGTTTATTTCACAACCCTGATGCAAAGTGGGTTTATTTCACAACAATGACCCGCTCGTTGTACACTATCCCACTTATTCCAGGGCTAGTTGCTTAAGAGATCAGAACAGTTCCCGTAGCAACGGGTTTCCAGTGGTTATGCTAAGGTCGGCTAATTACCTGTTCCAACTCCATAGGTACCACACACCAAAATGCTGAACTACCCCTTTAAAAATGTAATAAACCCTAAAACTAGCGCTATACTACAGACATTTATAATGATACAACCTAATGAACCAACACTCAGTCTACATGTTATACTGTACTTACTGATGTGCAATTTAAGTTCTCATCCAGTGCCTGGATGTGAGAGTATGCAATACAAATACAAAAAAAATGTTAATTACATCTTTACTGGTGTGTTTCAACTTTCAAAGCCCTTGATCTCTCAATGATGGTTCACAAGTTTTCAAGTCATAAATGAATATTGAACTATGCGTGTTAAAAATGATGGTAGAAACGTCTATAACGGTGGTCAAAAATGAGCAAATACATAGTGATGATAAAGATAATGAGTACTGCAGAGGAACAAGTCTTTTCTTCCACCAGAACTCACCGCTGTGTTAAATTCCTGCTGCCCACTGGTCTCCATCTCCACAGGGCTGTCTCTGAGAGGACTCACTGTTGGTTTAACGCTCTCCAGAACGTGACAGCGCAATCTGTGGGAAAGTCGCAATCTAATGAGTAGAGACCATCAGGGTGATGTGCAGTCTACGGGTCTGCCATCACAGCTCGTAATGAGGACTATGTGGCAACAGACCGGCATACAAATTCATCCACATATTTACCGACATGGTTGAATACGGAGCACGGTTGCGTACCTGTGCTCCATGACCTTGGTTTTCGGTACTTCTTTCCAGAACTGTGCAAGTTCTTGTGATCCAGCAGCACTGTCCATCTCGGCAGCCATGACTAAAAATCTGTCCTGTGGAGAGGCTTGAGAACCTGTACAGAAATATTCAACATTAAACCCCCCCCAGAAAAAATCCCAATACAATTCAATACAAAAAATGGAAAGCGGTTGATTTTTGTCAGTAAATGTGAAAGAAACAGTTGCTTAAAAGCAACAGTAAATCCATATAGTCCATATATAACAGAGGAGCTAAAAAATTCAATTCAAGACATGACAGTATGGAGAAACACCACAGCGTAAAAGCTAGGAAAAAAGCAACCCTGAAATAGGTAGCGCTGATCCTTCCGAGTTATTTGCAGCACATCATAACCTACAGCTGACATTTCAGTGCTCGAAGGCCATAAAATGTTTTAACTCGCACGCCGCTGTCGGTTGTCAGATGGTTTGTTTTGGGCAGATGATTCTTTTATCACTGTTGAAATATGTATGTCAGGCAAAGAAAAGCGGCTGCCGGCACTTTGGGAAGGTAAAAGACAGAACCATTTGATTATTCTGAGGTTCAGCGTTCGGAAACATCTGTTTTGAGTGAGGTAGAGTGCAGAGCTGAGGTGCTGTATATACCTCCATGTAAGGACACCACTATATCTACAGAAGCTCCTGCTTCACAGCAGCTGCTGCTGGGCTTCACCCTGTACTTCTCAGGTGCTGTGGTCCGTACCTGCAGAGACACCAGAGGCACCTTTCATAAATATTTATTGATTCATTAAACTGATGGTCTATGAATGTCATTTTGACACCTTAATCAGCCTAAAACCAAAAGAAATTCAGCAAATCTAGAATTTTGCTTAACAAAATGACATCAACTACTCATAGATTTTCTTTTTAATCAACAGATTTATCAGTCTAATCCACTCATTTTAGTTTATCGTTTATTGTAGCAGCATAAAGCAGCTGTTCTGTCAACTCATCCTGTGCTCCCACAAGATGGCACACACACACACACACACACATGCATGTGAGCGCCTTCACGCTCACCTTGAAGGCCACCTGATTTTTGGTTACATTGCTCAGGATAATGAGGCTTTTTTTCTCCGTCTCTGCAGAACCAAAGCTGAGCTCCTCTGCGGGGCTGGAGGGAGAGAAAAAAGAGAGAAAAAAAAAAAAAAGACAGACATTGTGAGACAGGAGTTGCATTAGGGTGGAAAGCAGAGGCGCTGTATTACAAATACAGTAATTTAGTGTCTGTGTGTGCACTACCAGAGGCAGATAGGTGATCCCATTTGCTTCACAAAAGGTTTGTTGTTTCTCTCTTTTTTATTAATACAGATTGGGCTGCTACAAATACTGTGCCTTGCTTTCCGTGTGCGATCATTATCCTGGGACTTGTAGCCTTTCCTGCTACACATCACCTGAACTTTCTGCTTCAGTGAGTATTTCCTGAACGATGATATAGTGGCTTTCTGTCAAGCATGTTTACATGAATATACAGTAGATGTGGTCAAAACTGATTGGCGTTGACTACTTGTTTGTGATCAATTTATTTTGTACTTTGACGAAGGGCTCCTATGCAACACCTGCCTTAACGGCGTTCATCGTTACAGTTGATATTGTGCTTTTGGGTTGCGTATTCCCATTCATGCGTGCGATTAATCATATCACCACAAACCAACTGAAACACAACTAATACGTGGGTGATCAAACCTGTTTGACTGCTAATCCAGCCTTGGCCTCAGCAGAGATAACATGCTGTGGTTTGCAGATTTTAAGATTCTTCCAAAGCGTTCCCATTCCCATTAAATTTCTTTAAACATTTCTCAAAGCCTCAGATATGCTGCTTATTCTTGACCCATATGGGTCTCTCAGGCTTTATGTTGGCTTGAAAAGCAACATCTGGGTGCCCTTTATAGACAACAGGAGGAACTAACAGTATTATATTCAGGTTTAAAGTGCAACTGAAATCACATTTAGTCATCCTTTTTTGGGAGTAAAAATAGAATATTTTTTAAAGTGTATTGTTAGTAGTTATAATTAAAAAAGGAAGAAAATGGTCTTTGGGGAAATATCAGAAATACTTGTTTCCATCCCAGTGACTGAGGAGTGTGTTACGGTGTGTGTTTTATTGACCCTCGGCTCGTTCAGGTGCAGGACAAGACGTGTTTGTGTTAGTGAATTAGATAAGGGAGAGACATACAGCTTTATTCAAATATGGCTTGAAATGACGCAAATTTCCATCTACAGTATATAGACAGGAGACCTGATAGTGGTATTCTGCATCATGAAACCATGAAATATAAAATGTCTCCATTTTGGTTTTAATTTTGTCTTAAAGTAGAACACAAGAGATTTGATTTACAGATGCATATACTGTAGCAGAAATGCAATAGAGCTCTTTGATTAAGCATCAAAATATTGAAATGTAGAGCCCAAACAAATCTGTGGCCTAAAATCTGGGGATGATACACTTTGCCTCGCTCTCTAACGCTCACTGTTGGTTGTTGCCACTCAATGCTTCTTCTTAGCAAGTTCGCAACAGTCTAAATTGGCTATTAATAGTATGTGATTTGATGAATTCAGCCTCGCACTTTTTGCATTTGGGATTTTAACGTTGCCAAGAAGAAACTAGCAAATGGATTATCATATCTGCCTTGTATGTATAGAGTTTCTCAGCTTGGCTACATTTCATGGGCTAAAACTGCTAAGAACAAAGGTATATTTTTTCCCTTTCAAGTCTTTATGTGTTCTTTTCCCCAGTAAAACAGCTGTAGAGTCTGGCGCTTGCTTGCGCTCAGAGTCTTCAGGCTCTAGAAACCTTTGGCAAACACAAGATCAAAGTCCCTTACTCCCCTCTAAAGCCCCCAGCCTCGAATTAAGGCGAACACAGCTCAGAAACATAATTGCATTTAAGGCTCATTTAAATCTCTTTATCACTATAATTCACAGCCCATAGCTGTCAAAACCCACACATCAAAGCCACTACTCTATAAAAACAGACCTCAACAAACATTTTTCTTGAAAATGAGGAGTACTATCATAGTGTGTGAATGCACCAAATATTTACCCAAGAACCAGCCACATCCTTTGCAATACACCGCTTCTGAAGTTTACACCCCCTTTGCAATTCAATGAATGCTCAGTTAAAACATATGATGCATGATGAATGCTCCTCACTTAAAAGGTTAATTGATCATTGGCCAGTGACTCTCACTGAAAAATTGATTGGTAGCATCCCTAATTCATACCCACATGTGACCAGATCAATTGGGCTGTAAAAAGGTACAAACACATCAATAATGACTTTACACTTTGAGACAATGTGTGAAGAGAATGTTTTTGTCAATACATACAAGGCAATTAAAATTTGTCTTTTTGCATGTGAATCAAAACACAGAAGTATGTTCAGTTGCCAGTTTATTAGGTGTGCCTAATTAAACTAATGCGGTATAATACAAGAGTCTTGCAACAAATATTACTTTCATGAAAGTTATAATGGTCTGTTTTTAGAGTTTTAGCTATGTGTACTTTTATTCAGAGGGGCAAGACAGTCAGCCACAGTGCAACACCTGAACAAGCTTTGGAGTGGAGACTGAGGATGATGAATCTACCATCAGTTCTGGCCATCAACCCAACAATCCCTTGATGACCGGTCGACCTCTTTGGCTTCAGGCCCTCGTGTCTCCCAAACACAAATAAGTTCTATTTGCAGTGCAGACAAACTGGATTACGCACATGCAACCCCAGTTGGGTAGAGGACAACAAGACTGGATGTTTCCACCTAACCCGTTTGTTTCAGTTGATTTAGGCTGCTGTAAAAGCTGTCGATCAAACTCTGGTGCAGACTAAACAACTGGACCGTGAACGCTTGAAAAGGAGGGTGCACGTCTATTTCCAAGTGATAATAGATACACAGAAAAGCTTAACCACTATGAAATCCAGCTGCTGATTGTGAACTTTATCAATATGGTCAATATAGTTCTGAGTGCAATGCGAGCATGAAACATAAAGCTGCATTCACACCAAATCAGGTGTCAGGGAGAAAATGACAGTCCTTTCATTCATTTGAATGTGGGTAGCGCGTTTAGGCGGTGGCGTTGAGGACCGTGGGGGATGGCTAAAAGTTGAAACAGAATAAACTTTTGGAGAAACGCAACCCAATGTCTCACTGTGGTGTCTGATCGCGTTACCAGCACCATGAGGGAGTACAAAGATGTTAACCATCGCGCAGTTGCTTTTGGGCCATTCATGTGACACTCCCTCACCGCCACACAACCCAACACTAACTGCTGTGCCCTTTGATTTGGTGTAATGCAGTTTAAGTGATGTGCAAAATAATGAAAAGATGGGGAGAGGCGTGAGCAGGACAGCCTACCTAACATCTAGCAGAAGGCCTTTGAAGGTGGTCAGTGGCTTCCTGGCCCCTTTGGTCCTGGCACTTGTGTCTGCTTTATCATTGTCCTCTGCCCTCAAACTGTCTTCCAGGAAATTCACCTGAAACAACAAAGAGCACTTAATTAGAAAAGAGACAGAAAGCTGATAACGTAACCGTGCGACCGTTATCTGTTTCCTTCCCTGAAAATGAAATGTTTGACCCTTGCCCTTCATACGGAGAAAGCTATCAGTTAATGAAGCGCTCGCCAGTCATCTTCAATGATTAATATATGGTCCTTGCGAAATCATGGTGAAGTGTGACGTTATCAAAATATTTTAGTTTACTGAGAAACCCACGTGATGACTCCTGACCCTAGTTCCTGTAGTCTCTCACGAGTTTCGACAAAACTCGTGATTTTTGACTACACAAAGAACAAAAGTAGTTCAATCAGAGATTGAGTCATCATGTCACTCGCACATAGATACTTTCACTTCAGCAAAACATCCATTAACTTTGCCCCAAATTATCCACAGAAAGACCACAAGATCATAAAAAGAGCTGACAGGATAGAAATTGTTTGCTTAAGCACCATGGATTAAGAAGTAGGTGAGTTGGGGGAAATGGATGCTTTCACAGTGTAGCTGTGTGTCACACATGTTGTGTAAAACAGATGGGAGAGTGGGAGCGTCATGGGAGGAAGGGAGTGAAGGGGCCAAAGGTGAGCAGATTCTGCATGAGATGGAAACATTTGTGACTTAGCGAGGGGGGGGTCATTTACTGTGATAAGCAACGCCACATGTCATCTTAGTTTAATGGCTGGGTTGTCATGCAGCTGCCACAATGAAGACATCAAGAGATAATCAGCTGCTGATGAAATGTCTCTATTTATTCGTCATTGTAAAGAGCAAGCTTAACACAATTAGGTAATGATATGAGTAAAAACAAACAAAAAAAATAAAACATGCTCCAATTTTCAATTAAAAATCAAACATTGAAATAGTAGGCTACCTCATACATATTTTTTAATTAAAATCACAGTGATTTGGTGCAGCTTTCACCATATTTGTCGTTGAAACAAAATTCCATTATAGATTAACAAAGAGCAAAATAAATGGCAATTTATTTTGAAAAACAAATCATTTATATATAAAAAAAACACATAATAATAATCACGCACAAAGAAATAAAATTGACCATAATTAAAAAGATATCTAAAATTTGAAAAACTTCCACACATTGTGTGTAAAACACGTAATGCAAAGACAAAATAATAACTGATGATTTGACATTATTCTTGACTGAAAGATGACTGAAATGCTCATAATTAGGAGTGTCTATTGGTTATACAGTACATATTAAGGCGGATCTTCAGAGTCACAGACCTGCTAAAGATTATTAGAAAACAAGGCACACACGGCTTTTGTTAAAAAGTTACCTCGAGGGCAAGCGTGGTTAAAGATTTAGTGCTGAGTGTTAATAACTTATTCTATTCTAAAATAGCAATTATCTTAGTAGTTTTTAATCTGAGGTTAGAAGATACAGATAATGACTGTGATATTCGTTCTCTTGGAGCTGAATACACAATGAAAGAGTGTCTTGTTTGGTTGAGTGTTTACATGGTATTGTGCAAAAGGTAGGCTACCCTTCATTTAGCCTACGTTCCTTCATAACAAAGTCAGAAATGTGTGTGTGTTTGTTTGTTTTTTTTAAACAGTGCAATACAATTTAGGGGGTCAAATTGAAATGTGAGGTCCAGGACAGGTCAAGGGATGAACATGTCCAGGGGTTGAGATGACATCAGTTGACTGTGAAGGAGGTGCACCCACAATAATTCAGTCACGTGAGTACACCTGCCTTTCCAGCCGGTAGAAATCTTCCGGACTCTGAGCTCCTTGTGTGGGTGTGATCCTACACTGCCTTACCACCTCCAGCCCTTCTGTTTCAAAAACAGAGAGAAAGGCAATTAGCTTTCCTGAAGCCATCAAGTTAACAGCGTAGTGCTCCCTGGAAACCCAGATGAATTCAGGTGGGGATGGGTGGTGTTAATGGAGGAGGAAGAGGAGAGTCTAGTTTGTTTAGACAAGATGGATCAGAAGCAGCACTATGGAATGTGTGCAGACGAGATTGTAGAGCCAACAGGCCGGTGTTTAACACAGTGCTACAGGCTTCGTCACAGCACGGGCTCCCAGAAATAAAGTCAGAGTCAAAATGAAACTGTTTCACATAAACATCTCCGCTCTCCTCTCATCTCTCTCAACTTTGCCTTTCTCTTTATATTGCATTTAGTGAGATTTATAGTTGTTACAAATCCACCAATACAATACAATAGTTCCCATACAAAACGATGGAGGAAGTTAGTGTGTATGTGGTCTTATTAAGTGGATAAAACCAAATTCTTGAATGAATGAGCCTCTGCCTAAACGTTGGGGTTGGGGTATAGCCAGTGGCAGTATTAGGGGTCACAATAATTAACATGAACATCCATTTATATCATTCTACAATTCACCCTTCAAAGAAAAACTACTATCAACTCACCCTGAATATTCCTCATCAACCACAGTCGAACATAAATAAACACTTGTGTGCAGTGTGGTGTAACTAGTTTCTCAGACTAAGCTGAAAAATATCTTCCCCTATTTCCCCCACAGATGACTCAGATGTTGTGATATCCAGTCTGACACCTCAAAAGGACTGTAGAGCTTGTTAAAACACAGTTGTAGGGTTTAGCATCTGGAGATGAAATGAAGTCAATGATGCTTTAACAGGGAGCTATATACCTTTTCTCTGGGGTGATGCAGGGCGCGTTGATGCTGCTTGCACCGGCAAGAGTGTGAGGTGACACCATGTGTATATAGACAAACTTCAAACTTGTGCCTATAGATTTAGGCTTACAACTGACAGATTAGCATATCTCTGCTTTGCAAGTCTAAATCTGTTGTGCATGACCAATGTGGTATTTATTAACAATGGGAACGCTGTTTGTTTGTTGGGCTTAGGAGGCTCATGGGAGTAGCTTTGGATGACGCAACACCTCTCCAGCAGATACAGTTTGTGTCCTACAGGCAGCAGGCTGCACAAACCCTCAATCTTTACATTACAGCAGTTACGTCTTATTCCTCACATCAAATGTAGGTTAACCCCAAAACCTGACTGTGACAGCAAAATATATGCAACTAACAGCTGCAACACTAAATAACAAAGCAAAAACAATAAATAGCCATAGTTGCAAACAACATGCACCTATATAATGTAAATGTACAACTTTCTACAAGACTTCAATATGAATTTCGAAGAGTATATCCTTAGATACCCCCGTTAATACCCTCCATCCACTTCCATGCAGGCTTTCTTTTCATGCTACCACCCAGGAAAAAAAAAACAGCTAAATGGATTATGAAGCGAGGGTGAGATTGTCCTGTAGGGAGTGAGTAGAATATGTGACCTAAGCTGCAGTCTGAAAAGTGGGTGAAATTTGGTGACACTAGAGTGAGAGGGAGGTTGACAGCGCTACACTGGGGCTGCGTACTGCTCTCTGGCAAGAATAGGAATCTCGCTACCGCAGGGAAGAGCTTAGGCTGAGTGTTCATATAGCGTTTTTTTCTGTGCATCTTTTTTTCCCCCAATTGTTCCCAATGAGGAGAGAGCGTACATGGCCGCCTAGAGCAAAAGAGCTACACCCAGCGTCTTTTTTCAAAGCGCGCCAACTTTTTTTTTTTCTTGTGGCCGCTCCGAGCACTTCCAGCTGAAAATCTCTGAACTTTTCAGAAAGGCGCTGGTGTCGTCACTGTGCATGAAGCGCTCCCCAGCTCTTTTCTGCCAGAAAAAAATAAATAAATAAACGCTATACGCACGCTCAGTCGTGAGTAGCTGACTTGACAACCTCTGTGGACCATATGAGGGGTGGGGAGGATGAGAGAAGTGGAGCGCTGGATGTGATGCATGGGCTTTGTTGGCAGAATTTAATTGCAGCATTAGGGGTCACCTTCACAGAGACAATGAACAAGAGCTTAACGTCTTCCAAATCAGGGCATTACTCGCCACTTAATTCACAGTTCCACATTGCTGATTACATGCTGTAATCTCAGGCTCAACTTATAGAAAGTGAGCGAAAAAGGAAAGAGGAGAAATCTCTGACCACAGGGCATCTCATATGACTAACAGTCGAATGTCACATCTGTAAGAGATGGACACCACCGCCAGAAATGACAGAATCATAATTTATCATGACTCAGTCACACACGAGAGCGGCTTCACTTCCCGATAACTATAGTTTCAACATCAGATAAATTTAAATCACGTTCACTTAACAAAAATATAACCACTTACTCATCCACATTCAGATGTGATAAACAGTGCCAGCTGACTTATAAGCATCCTGCCAAAGCAGAGACTTACACAACACACAAGGAGCAGTCCCGTGTTATAGTGTAGTCAAATGAAATGGTGTACAAGGGTAAAAGTGCTTCTTTTAAATAGAAGCTAAAGATGTTTGAAAGTGGTTCTACATTGGTAAAGGACTGATAATAACTAGATATAAACTTGAAAGAAATGTACCTTTTTGGGCTTTACCGCAACCTCAGAGTTGAAGCTGGACTCAAGGGCATCTTTGCCCTCCGTTTCACCCTCTTTGCTCTCCGTCTCATCCTCGCTAACAATTGGTCCATTTTCACAGATGGGTGTTTGGAAGTCGTCGTCGGGGAGAGGCGGGTAGCTGTACTTGAAGGGGTCCTGGAAAGTAGCCAGAGAAGTTATAATCACTACAAGCATGGTCTTTAAAGCTGGTACATTAAGGTAGTCACCCTGAATGTCTCTGATAGGCACAGAAAGGCTCATGACAATAATAATGTAATTTTTGCAAAGGAAATTCAGTTAAATTATCAAACTGATGTTTATTATTGACTGAAGAGATGAATTTCAACATTTCTGGTATAGAGAGCAGCTACGACCATAAAAGATTTATGCTATTTATAAAACTTTAAAGACTTCATTGTGGCACAAATCAAATATTTCTTCGTATGATTTATGTCCAGAATTTAAAGCTTATGCTACATAATTATGAATCCCACCGTTATTACAATATGATCCCATTGAAAAATTACAAGTATTTCAGACCATCCTAGTAACTAAAGCATCTTTTGTTAATGTCTGACATTAATTAATAATAATAAACTTTATTTGTGTAGCACCTTTCAAACAACACTGCAAAGTTCAAAGTCAAAGTGCATCAAATAATGTAAGTAATGCATAATGTAAGGCTATTTTGGACATTTTGAATACAACACATACAGAGAGCCAGAATACATACCGTTCCACCCATGTGAGGAGGCAGATACTCAAGGTCTATGAATCCCTGGATCTCAGATCTGGATGCAAACTTGAGCTTGCTGATTGCCTCGGGACCCAACCACGACTTCACAATCTTCCACGCAGCTGAAATACACACATTATGCTCATGATGCAAACATCTGATTCTAATCATTATTAAGATAAATTTGATGGACATAAAAAGAAAAAAGTTTTTATTGACAGCTAAGAGAAGGCAGACTTGTTCTCACCATTCATGATCCAAGGCATATCCACGATGATCATTTTGGCTGAAATGGTAGAAAAAAAAATAAAGCTTGCCATTAGAATCATAACTGACTTGACTTGAAAGCAGCTGTAAAACCTATTTATAGCTAGTAAGCTATTAATAGATGAATGTAACATACGTGAATGCAGATAAATATTTGCTGTGCTTTTCTAACAACTCGTGTGACTTACATAAAAACTTTGGATAATATACTTTGAAGCAGTTAATGACGTACTTCACGAACTCCATGTCCTGAAACACACAGTGGAAAAGAACAAGGATTGACTATACAGGATGCATTATGGATTTCAGTTGGAATATTGTTTGTTCACTCTTAACCGGCTCTAGATCTGACGTGACCCACTTAACAGGAAATGCCTTATGGGCTGCTCTGATGTTGACCCACTCATTTCCTAAGTCTGAGAAAGACTTGAGGATGTTACTTCAAGTTTTTCAACTATAAGACGCTTTTATTTTGCTATGAGCCACTTGCAAAATAGACAATTTAATTGCATTACCTAGATCTAACAACTTTTAATCATTTCAGGGAGGCAATCTCCCTTAAAGCAAGTAAAGAGAGGGAGAGTTCACACAGTAAATGGCACATACTTAAATACATTTTCTCCACTTAAACAATAAAGGGCCTCTGATTCAAACAGATAATCTTGTCTACAATTTAGATAGTGCTAGAAAATCTAATCATCGCTAAAGGATTAAATACAATAAATCTCATCTGGAAACCATACCTCCAAGTGAAAGGTTCTGCCACACTTTAAAATTAGTGTTTAAGTGAATATTTGATGAATGTTTATCTTGCTATTTTATGTTAATCATCACACAAACAGCCGATATGTCAATAGGTATACAGCCCCTATACTCTGGCCAGGCTCCATAATTGGCTGGAAGCCTCATTGCTATGCAGGAGACTCACTCCCTCGAGCCTTAATGAGATCATACTGGCTACCCTTGCTCTAGTTCAACAAGGCTGCTTTGCAAACTGATCTCCTAATCTACTCATTTCATATTTGGGTTGCGCAGCTATCTATCCTTTTTGCCAAGCTTGTGCTGGTTTATTTGTATTTAATTGAGCCATTTCTCCAGGACAGGAAAAGCGGTGAAACACTCGCTGACGGAGAGCTCCATCAAGGCGCTAACGCCTGCGACACGTGAGTCCATGGATTAGGCAGTCCACTCGAATTGACCAACGGGATTTAAAGGTTACTTTAATCTCCGAAGTGTAAAACCATAAACGAGCATCAGGCTCTGTGAAACCACCACTCAAACAGCAAGTAAAATTAGGATGCTCAACAGCATTTCAAAGACAGTCACCTAAAGGAACCAGCCTTTTTCTAACAGCTTATTTAATAGAGAGGGAGTGAAAATGCAAGTTTTGTCTTGGAGAAATGGATATTTCTACCAGAAAAGATGCAAAATTAAAGAGCATGACTAAGAAATAACACACAAATTAGAGATATAACAAAAACCACATTTGAAACACTATCATCATGTACTTACTATATTACCAAGACCAGACTCTGTCATGTCAAACACAACAGTGAGTGGCATCCCAGGCTCTTTCTTCGCATACCGCTCCAGCCAGAAGGCAACATACTTCTTCTTGTCCACCATTGTTTTTGCATCCTTCACATGTAGCTTTACTTTGAACCAGACTAAAGAGAGATTCAAAAGTACATATAAGGTTTTAGGAGTTTTGTATTTGTGTGGAATTTCAGTGACACTTTTAATGGTACAGGTATCTTGTATGACAATTAAAGGAAGGCTAAGTTGTAAGTGTATCACATTAGAGTTTACTGTCTGTAGCAGAACATGTACATACAGAGCTTGTTGCCCTCTTTGTCATAGCCGTGGAGGTAGACAGCACCGGTCTCGAACATCCATTTGGGGATGGAGCTCTCTGTGAGATCTGAAACATGCAGGCAGACAAACATTATTTCACTGGTTTGTTGTAATTTAAATATTAGCTGTACAGAACATGGCATTGTTGGCCAAGGACTAAGGTTGGTTATAAGGTTCCTACAGATTTTTCCAGACTATATGAATCCTTAACTGACGCAACATATTTTAATTCAACATTTTTTCTTCAGTTAACTTTCTTCTTTCTAAAACTAATTTTCATCATGTTCAGGCAATACTCAACAAAGCCATCTTATTCTATTGCTGAAGATTAGTCATCACAAGCACAATTTAGAACTAAAACTGGTCTACAGTTTGCAGGTGAAATCAGGACTGGACAGGTGCAGCTCCTTTCTAGAACAACTCTCTCACTTACCATTATTTAATAGTTTTATCAGACCTATCTGTTGAGGATCCCAGCTTCACTATAACCTGAAACTGCTTGCGCTGACTGAAAATAACACACATCATCAACCATTTACAATAGGTTAATAAAGAAATTAACAACACTTTATTTTTGGCGATATGGCCCTCTGATGCCCCTAGATACTAATGACTTAAATAAATTCAATTTCCAAAAAACAACTGCTTGACAAATTGAATTTTCTGGATTAAAGACAAACAACTCAGAAAAATTCCTCAGAAAACTGAGAGAGTAAGGATTGTTCTGGGGGTAGCCTATGCATGGCAATATGGGTGTTTGACACACAATGACACTCTGTCTGGATTCATCCCAGCAGCACAAGGACAACCACTGATCTGTGTCGCAAGCTTGCAAACATTTAGATATGAAATGTTAACATTTATACCTTTAGGTAGGACTGGATATTGACCTTCAATACAGCAATAGCTAGCACAAGATATCTGAAAAACTATCACGTACCAAAAAACTGGCATTAATGGACTGCTCAGATTAATCTTTTTTTTCCAATTTGATCATGTAGTTCCTGATTTTAAAATTACATATTTGCCAACTTTAGACTACTTAATTCAATCAAAGTTCTTGGACAACTGCTTCTGCCACCACCAGAGACAAGCCCGGGCTGCAGATCATTTGTGCGGCAGAAAAGGTGATCGGTTGCAGCCTCCCCTCCATTCAGGTGCTTTACACCTCCAGGACCTTGAGGGGGGCAGGGAAGATTGTGGCTAACCCCTTCCATCCCGGACACCATCTATTTCAGACTCTGTGATGTGGCAAGAGGCTAAGATCCATCAGGACCAAAATCTCACACCACAAAAACAGCTATATCCCCATGGCAGTGGGACTCTCCAACAACCCCATGTCCCCATGTGACTCTCTCTCACACGCAGGCAATATCTGCACTGCTTATATTATGTTTATTTTTTTATTTATATCTTAAAGAGATAGTTTATTGTATATTGATCCTCCTATTTTGGAGGCTTTAGTAGCTCAGTCTGTAGGGAGTTGGCTTGGGAACCAGAGGGTCACCGGTTCAAGTCCCGACATGGACCAAAATTCCTTGTGTACTACCTGATAGCACCTGGTAATACATGAATGAGCAAGGCACCAGGGGCTGACATCTCTCGATTAATGCATGTGCATGTGTGTGTTTCGGGTCAACATGTACCTTGTATAAGTTAACAAAAAAAGAATAAAAATATTTTCTTTTTTAAACTGCTTTTTGTAAGACCAACAAACCAAAGCAAATGTCTTTGTGTACACCTGATACGCCTGGTAATAAATGAATCAGTGATTCTGATTAACATTTAACATCTTTTGTTTGCTATCAAAGAGTAGCTTTGAGTAGCTATCATACTACAAACTATTCAGCGTGACTTCTTACCATTCAGACCATATTCCTTTCTCCACTGAAGACTTTCATCAATCATTTTCAAGGCGTCATCAATAACATAAAGTCTCCATTGCAGGTAGCCCTCCACGAGGGCATCATCTTTTTGAAGCCTTTCCACATCTCTGGAGTCATATTTATCTGTTGAATCTGTCAACAACATACACATCATATGACGGAGAGAGGTCAAGCACAAGGTTTCATTTCCCATCACACGGACTTTCCAGAATTAAAATGTTGTTTAAAGCCATAAATGATCACATTGTGCTCCGCTGTATATTAATAAAATCACCTGCAGGCCACAACGTTGTACCCAGTCAAAACTACCAGCTAACGTCACATGTGGCACAGACAGAGCTAACGTTAGCTAGGTTAGTTTTAAATTGGAGCTTATCGGCTCTGAGCATTTAGGTCATGATTTTTCCAACATGACAAAGTAAAGTAACAACTAACCTGTGGCCGGTATCTGAATTAAATAAGATGACAATAACCCCTAAATTCATGCAAAAGCAAGGGACTGATCAAGGAGCAAGTTAATGCCAGTTTCTTTACAACAACTGTTAACGTACCTTGGAGGAACTCGTTCTTGAATCTCTGCCTTGTCTCCTCAATCTTCTTCTCAATGTCCTGTCAAAACAGAGTTCGCTCAGGTTAGACACGTCTTCGTTTTCAGCACATTACAAACTAACTTTGAACCGCGGTCAACAATACCTGCTCTGCTTCATGTTGCTCAACTTCGGCCATATTCAACTGTCCCTGTGTTTCCGTCTGTGTGGTAGTTCCTTGTTGAGCTAGCTAGTCGCTACCCGGTGAATCAGTGCGAACTGTGAAACTGACGTCCTGTCGTTGCCATTTTGGCTCCAGCCGGTAACGTTAGCCACACCTCTCCGCTCTGTTGTTTGTTTGAACTCAGGCTCTATCTGTGGTTTTGAACTGAGAGACGAAAGTGTCGACTGTAACGTTATTCAAGATCACAAGAAGCGCGTTTATCCCATCATCATTCATGCAGTTGATTCGATTAAGTATGACGAGCGAGCCGCACATTAGCTTAATATCGTCAACTCACTACTGTTTGCCAAGGTCTTACCCATAATGCACTGGGACAAGCAGGAAGCGTTCAATTAAGTTGGCGCGCCGCTAGAAACGTGTACAGTCGTTATGAAACCTGCTAAATTTCGCCCACACGAGTAAACTTAGCAACCAGTCGTCTATATGCACACATTGATGAGACTTCTGTCAAGAACGTGACAGCTCCCGACTTAGTAATGACGTTAACTCAAGCTGTCAATGAGGAAGCAGCGAGCGCGGTAGGCACCCGGAGCTAATAATGGAGATGGAGAGCTTGCCCTCGGAAGATTTGTATCGAAGTCCTCACCGGCTTTCCCTGTGTGGAAAGATAATCTTATTTAACTGTAAACGAGCTTCAGCCGCAACTGACAGCGGAAGAAGTGAGTTAATATTCTGCAGCCTTTCATTTGAACGGGAGGACAAGGCGTTCCTGAAGGCAGCTGATGGAGCAGCTGTCATCGGCAGGAAACCATCAGCAGATGCGGATATTGTGAAATGTAAATGTGCCGTAAATGTACAGAAGAGAGCCACCGCCCCGTGCGTTTTAGTGACAAAGAAGAGTGAGAAAGGGGAAAGCTTTCAGTATAGTCTGCTCACACTGAGCAGCTCAAACCGACTGGAGCCCTGCTTTGAGTTTAAACTTGCTTATCTAATGAGGGAGAACGTGTCCATCCTCAAGGGTCCCACAGTGCTGTGGAGCCATGCTGGTAATGTCTTTTATATATCTCTGCAGGCAGGAGAGGTGAGACGGGTTCCCATGCAGTTGTCCCACAGTCTAATTGGACAACTCCCCCTCCACAAAGACCAAGTATTTGTTCTTGGACTGCAAAAACTTCCAGACCAGTGTTCAGACACTCAATCCACAAGCCAAATCCTGGGCTATCTTGTTGAGAGTGGGCACATGTTTGATGGCTCTATGATTTTGCCTCATCCCTACATTTGCATCACGCGGTGCATTTTGGTGCTGTCAGCTGAAAAAGTGGATGATGTGCTGAAATCTGCTGTGGTTGCAGCAACTTCTAATCAGCAACTCGTTTATTTTGGGAATGGCATTGTGAAAAATGTATGTCAGCTCCCGTTTGAGCAACCTGAAAGTATCCAGGTGGTCAACACAGGGAGAAATGGCTGCCTGTTTGTCATGTCTTTTCACCAGGGGCATGTGTGTGCTGTGTGGGAGGAAACGTTTCAGGTAAACTGAGGCTTCAATGTTTATATTTTTTTGTATAGCTTTACTTTCAGTTTATATGAGCCTCCTTTGTTAAACTCTCTTCCCCAGATAGCCTCCCACTGGTCCAGTGTCAGCTCCGTCCTCGTGGATGACTTCCTGGGATGTGGAACAGACCAAATGCTGTTGTTTTTTAATGATCAAGGCGAAACAGGACAGCCTTTGGAAACATTTCTCCTCACTGACCTTTGTGGCATTTCATATTCTGTAAGTCATGCATTTTACTTGTCCTGTGCAATACATGTATTTCTCTTGATAAAGTGAACATCAGAAGCACGACTCTTTGAAAATACACATTTCAGCGTGGTCAGCACAGTGGAGCACCCAAGACACCATCTCCTCCACCAGAGAATGATCTCCTCACCCTTCGAGCTCTAGAGTCCAGATTACAGGTGAGTATTTATTAACTATTACTGGCAGAACTAGTCTTTTGGCTGGATTATAATTCACTGTTCACATAATCAGTTGTATCCTGATGTATCGTATTAAGTATTATATTATGATACAAAAGCAAAAATGAACAAAATTATGTAATGTTTTTGTTTTACCTGTTATTGAACATCAATTTGACTATTTTAAAAATATTGTATTAATACTGTGATAATTTAATTAAGTCCATATCGCTCCATTATGCTGCATAGTAAATGATGTGGTTGTTATTTAAAAAACTTGTCGCTCAGTGTGTGTCGAGTCTATAAGATATTCTGTCAGTCAAATCCGATGTGTTATTCAGAGTGGACTGACCGTGCTTCAGGAGCTTCAGAGAGAGGTGAGAGTGAAGGACAGAGTTCTCCAGCAGTCGGTCCGAGCCCTCATCAATGTGGTCTCAGAAAGAGAGACTGTTCTCACCAAGCCTGAGCAGGTACAGTACGTGTACAGAAACATACATCTCTGACAGTCTGCAAAGCTCTGCTGCCCATCGTGCCACAGCATTTAGTGAACATGTCAGAGGCTTTTTTAACCACAACATAACAGCTATGGTTTGGATATTATTATATCAGAAATGTTGCCTTCTTTCTAGCACTGAGACAGGATATCATCGAGTCTTATGAAATTAAAATGACAGCATTCTGATATAACCTGTTGTAGTTTACATTTTTACAGTGGTGGAATGTAACTAAGTATATTTACTGAAGTACTGTACTTAAGTGTATATTTTAGGTAGTTGCATGTTACTTGAGCAACTTTATCCTTCTACTCCACTACATCTCAGGGGTCAATATTGTACTTTTTACTGCACTACGTTTGTTTGACAGCTGCTGTCTAGTGAAAATCATGTATCTCTAGATGTGTTGATTTTGAATGTTTTTGATAAACCGAAGGGTGAAGTCCTCCTTTATGTCTTGAGAAAATCCTCCTACTACTTAAGCTAAATAAAGAATTTAAAAACCATCTTGGATTAGCTGTAAAATGCATCATCACAAAGCTGAAAACTGGGCTAGTTTCTGAGCTCATGAAAAATTGACTTTTTAGAGATACGTGGTCTTCCCTAGGGCTGTGTATTGGCAAGAATCTGGCGATACGATACATAACATGATCCAGTGGTTACTTTTCAAAATATTGTGATACAGTAGGCAAGGTAATGTATTGCGTTTTTTGTATATCTAATTATAGGAAAACTGACGTACTATAAAGAACACAACCCCATATGCACAAAATCTGAGTTAAAAATAATTTTACTTTTTTATGCTATCTGAACACGTGATTTGCATTTATCACAGTAATTGTAACATCCGACATTGGAGCACTACTTTGAGAGGGAGCACCTCTTTCCAAATGAAATTAAGTATTGTGTGAGTTCATCTCTGCATGTAAAGTATGAATTAAAAATCAGTAGTGTTCATGAGAATTAATACAGTATCACAAAACATATCGCAATATTTGATTTTTTTTTTTTTTTTTTTTTTTTTTTTTTTTAGATTTTCTTAGGCCCCTAGTTCTCGCAGGACAGCGATGCTACAAACATGATGATTTTATAGGATATGATGCATTGCTGTAGATTAAACTACAGTACCAGTATTTAAAAAAAAATAGTAAAATGCTGACAGGGAACATTTTACCACACAATTAGTACTTAAACTTTAAGTACTTCAAGTACATTGAGCTGATTACATACATTTACTTAATTTTTTTTTAGCGTTCTGTTAGTACTTGTACTGCAGTAAACGATCTGAGTTCTTCCTCCACCATTGGATTTCTATGTTAATACAATGTCACATTAACACTGTAACACTGGTTCTAATTGGAAAATTGTATAATGTCTTCATCATGCAACATATTTCTTTAAACCAGTGATGTGCATTACTGTAAGTCTCCTCCTCCTCCCTGTCAGTTGTTTAGGTTTTGTTCCAGCACTTGTCACTCATGTTGATAAGTTGTCGTGTTTGAAACGGCATTTTGAATGATGCCGACGCAGTCAGCGTTCCTAATGCTGCCACAGGCATCCAGGAAGCAAATGTAGGCAACGAAAAACAAATGCCACATATGTTTTGTTGTCTTCTACTCTGTAACGCTTAATGTCGTTTCATGTTTTTGGCCCAAAACAAACCTTTTTTGAAAAGCAAATTTCAGATTCTCTAAATAATTCTACTGTATTTTGACAGAAAATATCACTGCAACACTCTTTGTTCTTAAACAATATTTTAAAAGTCCACAACATGTGTACCTGGGCAAAATTGAGATATTTGACGTAAGCTGCTATTGCTGTCAATGCTGTCACACTCTTGTCATCGCTGATTACAGTCTTTGCCCTTTCTGTCCAGGAAGGCCTGATCGCTCTGTGGGACCGTGATGATGATGATGATGATGATGATGATGATGATGAGTCAAAGGACGAGGCCTTGGATGACAAGACGCAAGACATGCCAGCAGTGTCTTCACAACCTCAAGTTGACAAGCTGTGGCATCGCTTCACTGAGGAGCAAATGGTTGTGGGAGTGATACTAACTACTGACAGCTCAGTGTAAACACAATTTGTTTTATAATTGAAGTGGATTGTATACTGTACGTTTGTCTGGGTGAAGAATGTGTGTGAGCTTTATAGACAGAGGCATCAGCCCATTGAACATGACCTTATCTAAACACTTTATTCTTCTTTTAAAAAAAATGTGCTCATCCACTTGCGATGTGTTGTTGGGCATAACTAGCTGAGTGGATCCATATGTGTATTGTAAAGATAAAGGCAATATTAATGCGGTGCTCCGTGTTAAAGTCATCGCTGCCTGATTAGATGAGTCAGAACTAAAACATTATGGTGCCATTTGCTGAGGTGGACAGATAAGACGAGTTAATCACATCTGTGATTTGTCTTTAACTTTTAAGTTTTGATTGATGATTAAATCAATCTCGGTCTCAATCTCTCTCTGTATAAACAAATCCTTTCAACTGAGTAGGGATAGGAGGTGTTTTTTTTTTTTTTTTTGCTTCTTTGATTGCCCCCAAATTTATATGGATTTCTCCAAGGCCGATACAGGGTGGCTAGGTCATCACCATGGCAACGAGTATTTTTAATAACTGTCAAAGCTCCATTTTTTTGGAGCAAGAATCTTTCCGATTCCTCCATCCACCTGTTTCTGACAACATGTAGAGGAAAACTACTTGTGGCATGATTGCCTCGAGAGCACATCCATAGCTGTTTTGATTGGTGCACATGTCCGACCAGCTGATGTAATGCTGCCACCTGGAGATATTGCTGTTGTTAATCACTTCACAAGCAGTCACACACACATTTTGTCGTATCTGATTTCCAGTATGATCACCTAACTGTCCATGTGTTATCTGATTGCTACTGATGTGTTATTTTTTGCTCCAGACCAGCGGCCAGTGTGAGCTTATCCATCCTGACAGAGACGGGGCAGAGCTCAACGCCCGCAGTCATCCAGACTCAGAGCCAAGTGTTCTGGCTCCCCGCGCCCTGCTCTTTATCATCATCATCCTCCTCCTCCTCTTCCTGCACGTTCTCGGAGCCCACAGCCAAAAGACGCAAGCAGCACAATGCCGGCAGACCCAGTGATCTCAACGCATGCAGACTGGCTGTGACTGCTGCGACCGGGCTGACGCCTCTGTTGAACTCTGGCCGTGTCAAGTGCCGTGTCGTGCTTCATTACGTCCAGAGACGAGATGCTTTTGCCCTCATGAGCAACCCAACACCGGTTGTCCTACATTGTGGTCAAGTTGCTGTAGACATCCACGGTGATTTCCAAAACCAACTATTGAAAAACCCCGAACTCAAAACAGGTAAAATCACACACGACTCAACACCTACAACTTGTGATTTTAATTTTGACACATCTGTGGTCATTATTGTCTTATTTGTGTGCCCAGATGAGGCTGAAGAGGACTTGCTGAGTTTGATGGCGGTGCTTGATTGCTGGGTCTTCCACATTGACTCTCCTGATCACAGCCTAGGTGATATAGACGGCTGGATTCAGAAAAGAGTGGGCTGTAAGAGGGTAGAAGTGAGCCCTCAGTATCTACTGTTAAAGTCTGCAGGACCATCTGCTCTCATGCTGCTGCGCTGGCATCAGATAAGCCCTTTCCAGGGGGAACTGTCAGTCCACTCCAGGTAAATCATATTTATTTACAGATTCCGGTAAGATGGCTGTATTACTGCCTCAGAGTTGTAGATGTTGATGGTTTGGATAGTACTAGTTTGATAGATAGCTTTGGCCATAATCATATTGTAAGATCATAAAGTGAAAGGATGTATTTTTTATCTTCAGCGTAAAGGTGCTATTGATAATATGTGTGCCATTGCATTCACTTCACAACAAGTGAAGTGAAAGCACTTAACGTCAAACTTTTTTTTCCCACACTAACTGGCCACTTGGTCACTGAAAACACTGGTACCAGCATCATTATACTGTTGGCTCACAAGCCTTGTTGGAAGTGGGAACCAAACATCAGATATCTTCCACAGAGATAACATAAAAATTATTAAAATACTTAATTCATTGTCATAATTTAGGCAAAACCATACTTTAATTCTGCACCTTTCTAAAAGCTGTGTGGATGTATTATTTTTAAAAATATATTCATCTATGTAAAGATGTTGTCAATAAGACCTTTAAAGGTGCAGAGTTTCTGTTAAATCCATTGTGAATCCATTTCCTTCCTTATAAAACATTTGCCTTTATAAAATATTTATTCTGTGCGTTTGCTGCCGCTTTGCTGCATCTGTTGGTGCATCATAGCCACTTAGATCAGTGGAATAATATAAAACCATTGGCAGGAGTGAGTTTCGCATCACCCACTTGAATGTACTTCCTTGTGCACGAGAGCAAACTAAATGGAGGCCCACTCCAAAAAAAAAGTGTCTCTGCAGCGTTGTGAAAATACAACCTTTTTATTCTATTGTCTGATCATTTTTTTATGAATAATTTTCTTTGGTTTGCATTATTTATAAAGCTGCTGCTTTGCTAGTCATGTAAAGTCAGAAAAACAGAATAATTTCTCTAATAGATATGTTTTATATTAATTTGCAAACTGCTCTGTGTACTGGTTCAAACACTACTGCTGGGAATCTGTTGCAATATTCAATTTTATTTCAAACTAAGAAAGGTAGTAGAAGTGGCCACTGCTCAATTTATATTAATGGATTCAAAGTTGGCAAGGCTTTGAAGATGACTACGAAGCATGTCCGTGTGATGTTCCTCTGAATATTAAAGTGAATAGGATTCTCTGGCAAGTAGCGTACTTGAAATTACAAATCCTGCAATAAACGCTGAACAGGTAGGTGGGTGTGAGGCAGCTGACAAATGACAAATTATAAAATATGAAGAAACTTCAACAATTTTCATTTATTACAACATATATTATATAATAACATGCAAACTGTGGTTCTGGTTTTCCTTTGCAGCCAACTACAGACGCTCCAGTTCCTGGACTCGCTCTTGGCTCACCTCCCTACGTCCTGCTCCATCCAGCCAATCAAAGGTACAAGAGGACAGGGTGCAGCCCAAATATTTTCTTTGGCTCTGGAGGAAGAGGTGGTGTCACTCAGAGAGTGTGCATCATCGCTGCTTTGCCAGGAAGAAGAAGAAGAAGAAGAAGAAGAAGAGGAGGAGAGGAAGAATGAGGAGACCCCTGAGCCAGGTTCTGCAATGGGGCTCCAGAGGTGTAGGGATCTGTTTCAGCAGGACGTGGAGAGGAGCAGGAGGAAGTTGTGCCCCCTGGTGGATGTGGGGAGGTATCGTAGGCTAACTCAAAACATGTCCAAAGTTCAACTGGATGGAGATTTGGTAGCTCTTTTAGACACTCAGAGAACTTTGCTGAGCTAGTATGCTACAGACGTGGTTGTTGACAATCCCATCGCTAAGTCTGGACAAGCAGTAATGGGTTGCTGGTGTTGTCTTTGCTGACCTGTGTGCGTCTCCTTCCTCAGACTCTTGGGGTTTATATCTATCTAGTGTGTGCTGCTGCTGTATAGAGCCTCAGCCTGTTTCCACTGGATCGCCTCCCGAGTTTCACAGCCTTAATCTGATACTGATGTGATACTGCTCTCTGCTCAGTTTATTCTTCTGTTCGTGTCCCTGAGGACCCTCTGTGTTAAAAAAAAAAAAAAAACACACACTTGAATGTCTGCCTCTGCTGTGTGCTATCTTTCATCCTAGAGTAAGAAGTGGTTTGTGTTATGAATGAAGGCAACAGATGATGGCTGAGCAAGGGGGTTTGAAATGTGCTCAGTGGCTGGAGTTCGCTGAAAGCTTTTAGTGGTATGCTGCTTTGCCCTCATGGTTCTGTTATTTCCCCGTGTGTTTCTTCTGTGACGCTGCCCAGGCTCTCTGCACTGTTGGTTAAAAAATGCCAAGTAAACATCAAATCCTACTTTAAAGGACCCCAGCGTTTCTGGATACAAGATGTCTGAGACAGCTTGGCCAGAGTGTTTGCTAAAATGGCTGTTGAGAGTTTTTTTTTTCTCCCAGTGGGGGCTGAAAAACGAGGATTTTGTTTGTTGCATGAGTTACTTCATCTGTCTGTGTGTAGTACTCAGAGGAGAGATAAACTGCCCCTATTTAACACCTTCATTATTTTGGCTTCATTGCAAATAACAGCTTCAACAGGATTCTGCTGAACATAGCTGAAACATAATCACTTCAGTGATGTGTGACTTAATGATGAGTTGGGGGTTTTTGGTCTTGTTTGAATGGAAATAAAGCTCCTGTTTGCAGCTCAGTTTGCTTCTGCTGTTACATTCAGACACCTCAACTTCAGCCACCATGCAACACAACACAGGCAACCCCCCCTCCCCTATCACCAACACCACCCACCACCACCTTTTTTTGGCTGCATCACAAACACCCCTGTCACTTCTTGCATGGAGGAATAATTGTGAACACTGAACAGTAAATAACACCAGTAAAGTGCCGGGGAGGAATAGATCACATGTGAAAATGAAAATTCAACTGTATTGGTGTTCCCTTAAAGCCCCTGACTGCCACGCAGAGTAAAATATATGGTTTGTCATCCCATTATTGTCCGTTAACTTGTATTAACTCTGAGTGGAGGAAGCAGGCTGCAGGGTTTCTTCCCTTGCCTTGACGGGGAATGAAAACATGGCAGATGAATAATACTGCTGCGTTATGAAACATCCCAGACATAGAGAAACCAAAATCTACATCCCATCTAGCTTATTGATGCAGGAAAATTGACAATTGATCAACTGCGGCATCTTTTGATGGCTGTGTGGATGCCAGCCGTCTTCTCTCACTTTTGGTCCATTTCCACCAGGAAAAGACAAAGAATTTGAAAAAAAAAAAAGCTCTTGGTAGGTAAAAATAATTAGATACAAATTAAAAAATAATAATATAATTATATATATTAATTATGATTAAATATATCATAGTTTTTATGCTGTTTCATGATTTTGACCAAGCAAATTTTTTGCTCAAAATTTTTATTATGACTAACTTTTATATTTTGTTTCAATTCCTGGTGGAAATGGATTTCCATACTTTTGTATTTAATAATAATATCGAATGTTTAAAGAGTCAGTCCTGTATTGACAATATATTCATATTCATAATTGAAGAGTCTGAGTTGTAGATCAAAACTTAGCATTTCATGTCATAGTTATGTACACATAGAACTGCTTTATAAAGTGCTTTATCTCCAACACATTTAATAGCATCAGAAAGCCTTATGAAGTTAAATGTATGTACGTATTTTTTTAATCTAATGACACTGCGTGTATTAAATACATTCAGTTGTTTGAGAGTGACAGGAGGTTTGCAGACTGAGCCTTTGATAATATATTGAAGCATCCGTCATGATGGATGGTACTGCTAAGCCATGTTTATATTGATGGTGTGTGATGAGGGCGCTGGTCTGGTGTTTGCCTGCAGTGGAGTATTGATCGGGGTCAGTCCTCTGGACTTTGGCGCTCAGTGGGCCAACCAAACCAAGTGGGAGGCCATTGATTATTATCTACAGTGCGATGCATTGTGCACAGCCCATAAACGGTACAGTAGTGTTCATAATTCTGTATGCAGAGAGCGTGTGAGCTAACACAAATACAGAAAATACTGTGTGTTAGCAACCTTTCATTTCAATTCTTGTAATAATTAGGGGGATCTACTGGTAGAAATGAACTATAATATCAATAAGTATATTTTCTTTAGTGTATAATCTCCTGAAAATGTCTGCATACAGAAAGGGTCCTCTTCACGGAGCTGGTTCAGAATGGAGAAACCAAACACTGGCTCTAGACAGGGTCATTTGTGTTTTTGCGTTGCCCACTTAAGTTCTCCTGATAGATGCCGCCATATCCTATACACGGCATCTTTAAACAGTACTGGGAAATTACCGATATCAGGCTGATAACACCTCAAGTAGCTGTATCACGTATTGGTGACAATGGGGCCGATGTATTCAAGTCTATGTTTATATGCTTTATTTGTTACATGTTTTACAAAGTTAGGAAAGCAATGCTTAAGAGAAGCCTAATGGACGGCACTAGGACCGAATCGGATCATTGCATGCCTAAATAGTACACGGAAACTTTGGATATGCAGGCTCAACACAAGCTCCACTTACTTGCTTTCGACTGTCCTGCATGGTCTTCCTCAGCAGATAGTTTCTCGGTTTCACTGAATTTGTGGTTTTCGGACGCTGCTACATTTGATGCTAGTACAAAATGGCCTCTAGAGACACCATAGGTTCACCATGATTATAGACAAGGCTACCTTGAGCTAAGGAGGAGAGATCAATACTCCCAGCCTGCAGAGGATTTCACACCAACCAGCATTGTGCACCACTTTTGGTACAGCATTTGTACGACAGATATCCCACTGTTTTGTTGTTTTAGGAGTGCCATGGAAGCATAATACAGAAAACAGCAGAATTCACAGCTGGTTTCATTAACAGGAGAAATTCATGTAATCTAGTCCAATGTTCAGGCATAAGAGCCACACTTTTGGTAAAAATCATGCTCCAGTGTTCTCAACTCCATTAATTTCCCGCTTTTCTCTCACACTGGCCTTCTCAATTGCTGTGCTGTTGTTGCTATGGCAACTCTCATTTCTCGCCTCTCTCTCAGACCTGACAAAGCAGCCTCCCTAAACCTTAATGAATGATGGAAAGTTGTTTTCCCTCTTAAGCACAATTATAAGCTGCAAATTATTTTCCTTTCATGAGCTTATCATACTGAACTTGATTGCATAAAAAGGGCTATTGCAGCCCTGCATATTCAAACTGCAGTGATAATGGGCGGCAGTGTAAGGCTGTGTTGGTGAAATGGATGGTATTTCCATGCTGGGATTAGTATTATTGATTAGTTTATAATCCCTGTGCATTGTGCATTAATTTAGTAGTTAGATGGTTAATACAGCCTTCCCAATAAACCTGCCACAGGCCATGTATTATTCATCTTTTAGGTAAGATTGATGGATCCTGGTGTTGCCCACAGTGTGATAATGAATAGCATTGTTAGTAGGATAATGTAATTACAGGATATTGAGGGCTGATTTGGCCACTCCCGTCTCTTTAAAGATATTTGGGTCATTTGTGGCTTTTGTCTGAGCTCCCATGCAGTAACAACAGGTGGAATCAGTTTAAGAAGCTTCTTCTTTTCCTGTGTACTGTAAATATCGAATACGATTGTCCTCTCCCGTCTGTGAACGCCACACTGGTATTTATTTCCATTCTTCTGGAAGGTAAGCCCCAGCTGATGAATTCTCAGCACTGCAGTGTGAAGTCCATTATCATGCATTAATGGGAACCCGCTGTCAGATCATATCTGTGTCACCCCAGGCCACCCAGCGATCCATGACATGTGTCATCACTCTGATGTCCAGACCCAGTAGGAGACCGTTTTGTCGTTTTCTTTGAGCTGATCTACATCCAGGGCGCAAAAAGCATTTTTATGTGTTTGTGCCTTATTTTGTTGTTGTTGTTTTCTGGAAAGAAATCCAAATATTAAAAGAACAATGTGTAACACAGCAGAAATGGAATATGATATTCGAAACTATGATTTCATTAGTGTATAATCACCTGAAACTACAAATCGTGTTTTCGTTAGCTTAGAATGAGCCCTTCATAACACATAGGGAGGTGGTCCTCTTCATGGAGTCCAGTAGCCCAGAACGGTCAAACCAAATATTGGCTAAAGTGACTTTTGCATTTTACATTACCTGAGAGCTACCGTAGTTCTCAGACACACTGTGAAACTCGTTGAATGTGCACTGCAGAACTGTAGTACCACCAGTCTGACTTGGGTTTGTCCTAAAGTACTGTTATTATGGTACTGATGGCCTCTGAGAGAAGCTAACAGTGTTAACACATTTTTGCACGTGGTAACGCAGCCTTAGAAAGAAACGAGCGAGTGCAACCACACCACTAGATGCCACAAGACCCCACACACTGTACCTTTAATTTCTTTCATGCAAAGAAAACAACTTGGAGTGTAACTGCATCGACGAATGCATGAGAATATAAAACAACGTCCTCTACCTTATTCATGACAGGAGAAGTGGAAATAAAGTAAATATGGTGCAGTCACTTTTATTGATGTACAGACCAGTAAATAACCTTTTATTCAGGAATAGCATTCAAGAAAGGAGTTTCTTCACCACAGTATATCAGGAGTGCAAGGACCATTAGCTGCTCTGTACCATGAATGTTATGCATGATCTGTCCTTCACCGCTGAATCCTTCTGCAAACATATGTCACCATCCAGCAACAAACACGCCAAGTGAAGGGAAACAGGCCACAGCGGAGGCTGAAGAAGTATACAGAAAGCTTTTTTTTTTTTTATAAACATAACCTTTCCTCCATTACAATAAATATTTCATCAGACTAAAGCTACAAAAAAACATAGTCTCAAACTCTAAAACCATACCTAAGATACCTGGAGTATTTACCAGGAACATAAATGAATTCATGTGGATTATGGGCATAAATGACAACATTGAGTAATGCAGTGCGTGTTCACAGTTTGTAGGCTTACCTATACACTTGGCCATTATACTTTTATGAATTTAGCCTGTGAAATACATGACAGTTTATTTAATAAATTATCTCAGAATGAAAAGGAAAGTTTGTGACTTTTATAACACATCTGAATAAACTTACATTTTAAGTGGCATCCTTAAAATATCCTTAACACCCTCCATGAATATGATTTATAATACACTTAGAGAGAAAAAGGAAACAACAAGAAGTACCTTTGGATGTCTGGCCACAGGTAGAAAAGATCAAATGCTGCATTCAGCTCTGATAGACCACTGAACGAGAGGAGATGCTTGAAAAAATAGAGAAGCACAGCACTTCATCTCTCCAAATCTTTGATAGCTAAGGCCTCAGGTATTTCATAAAAATGCAGTATCCAATTCCCGATTCCTTTGTTCACGCTCATGCCTCAAACCTGTGCTGCTGCCCAATGTCAGTCGATGCGTCTGTATGTGCTTTCTGCCTGTATATTTTAGAAGTTTATTTTGTATAAACAGAGAGGAAGTGCCATGACAATAGTACAATATAAAACAATCCTATACATCCTTAAGAAATACCCTTTTTGCGATCACAAAAAGTTGCTACCTTACAGTTACAAATCCATTGAATGTGTCCTTGTACAGATGCCAAGGCAGAATTACTTAAAAAACAAATTGGTCCATCTTCTCCAGCTTACTAAGCCTTGATTTAAAACCATTTTTTTTCCAAATTTGGCAGGAAATATTATGCAGCAGTACAACAACGAAAAAAGCATCTGTTTCTCAAGAGCTGTTCACATTATCAGAACATGAGCGTTACCGAATGACGCATGATCATTATACATTATCCCTGAAAGAACACTACCATCATCACCACCGCCTCTCAATGCACAGCCCCCCGTCTCATCTCACTGTGCTTCCCGACCATTTCTCAGTCTGAGAAACCAAAATAGAAATGTTTACTTTTGGTGGATGTCCTCGTGCCTGATGATCTTGTAGGTGACCCAGTAGAAGACGTTGAAGATGAGGAACGCCAGAGGAAAGGCGGCCCTGGAGATAGTGTCTATCCTCTTGGCTCTGTCCACAAACTTCTTCCTCATGGTGTCTGTGTCCTTTGGGACTGACGGTTGAGGGTTCGGAGCCGGAGCAGCGTTCTTAACAGCTGAGCCGTCCTTTGTTGGTAGACACTGACTCATATTGTAGCCAGCAAAGTTAAAGCGGCCTTCACGCATATCATCATCCTGAAAAAAGATTAGATGCACGTATGGACAGAAATGAACTTACATGGCCTTTTTTTCAAAAGGCTGCAGCTCAAATTATAGGCTTTACTTCTTATTTCTCAGTGTTGCTGTGAGCAATGTGAACTTACATGAACACTAATCACGAGATAACACTTTTAAATTAAAAACAGATAACCTGATGCACTTTAATGATAAACCACTTAGAGCGACTGCTTAGGGGATGAATCCAAGGCTTTGTCCTCGATCCTGATTTGCTGCTCAGATCAGATCAGTTTTTTTTTTTTTTTGGTTGTTCATATTACTTTAGAAAAAGTGGTCACAGTCCTAAAATGACCCGCAGAGGACAATAACTAAGGTGTCACATTTATTTATTTAGGTTGATGTGCAGTGGAAGCAAGCAAATTTGTGAGTAGATGAGGAGAAAGAGAGCATATTTTTTAATTATGTTTTTTTCTAAAGCAATGGCTGCTACTTCTGTATGGAGGTGGATGTAGAGCCAGGAGTGGTGGGACACGAATTGCTTCAGAGCGCAGAGTCGGGACGAACGACAATCTAGATTGTCATAAATGTCGTACAAATTCTGATGTGACTGTTCAGACTGAGGTCGCACTGCAGAAGATCAGACCTGCATCTGTTTTAGGACCACATATATGAAAGTGGTCCAAATCTGAATTGCAGAGATCTGGTTTTATGTGATTTGTACTGTTCTGAGTCACATATGTGCAAAAATCTATCAGATTTGATCCACTTTCTCTTAAAGTGTGAACATTGCCTTAATTCATTGTTTATACCACTAATATCCAAGAGTCTACGGCTGAAGTTAGCCACGGCGCGTTTGAGCTAAGAGCTGACGACAGCGTGCTAGCACGCTTACAATATGACACTAATGGCATGGAAATATTAAGCAGATACAATGTTTACCATGTTCACCATCTTAGTTTAGTCTGTCAGCATGCTAATATTTGCAATTTAACACTAAACACAAAGTACCGCTGAGGCTGATGGGAATGTCTTTGGTTTTGTAGGTATTTGGTCATAAACTGAAATTTAGACCTGATGATAATAATTCATCAGTCATCCTGATTTTCCATATTGTATTTTTTCTATTAATTTTGGTCTATTTACAAACACTCTTATTTGAAACAATTGTCTGAGAATGGACATTGTCATATTGTAATTCGGTGCTTTGTAATTTGGGCTATATGAATAATATTTACTTGACTACTTGACCATTTGGGATACATGAATGTTTGTACCAAATTTCATGGCAGTGTGTTTTATACATCAGGATACATAATTTGGGAGCCATGAATATATGTGCCAAATTTTGTGCTGATTGACCTGGCAGATTTTTAGCTATTTCACCGTGTGAATGAAAGGTTTGACCTTTGACCTGTTGGTGGCGCTAGAGGAAAAGTCAGAGCATCACCAAAGTCATTAGGATTCATCCTCTGGGTATGAATGCCTGTACAAAATTAAATGGCAATCCATTCAAAATAGGTGCCAAAGTATTTCAAGCCAACTGACGAGCATTGCCATCGTCACACCGCTATAGCAGAAAAGTTTGATAACCAATCAGAAACCTTATAAAAACTTTGAAAGCCTACCTTGTGATTCCTCCTTTGTCTTCGCCTCAGGCGAAGGAACTCTTTCTGTTGCCGGGAGACAAAATTAACCCCAGCATATTCTAGCAATGCAGCAAATACAAAGAGCAGACACACAGCCATCCAGATATCAATGGCTTTTACGTAAGAGACCTGGGAGAGAAAACAGATTACCTTTGTTAGTTCCTCCAAGATGACAGCGTCAGTTAACAGTTCAAATGCAGTATGCATTTATGCTTTGACTTGGTAGATTTTTTTTAACCTTTCTGTTTGCATTTTAAGCCCTAGATCTGTTGTGATCTGCAGTTGTACTACTTCTTTCCCTCTTTCTCCCTTTATAGTCCTAACTGGGGTTTCTAAATGACTGTATTTCAAGGTAATGTTTGCTAACAAGTGTATCAGAGCTGCCAGTAATGTCAGTGATTGCATGGCCATAAACAGCAGGAAATAATTGCTCCCTTCTTTACCAATAGTAAGAAAACTGTAGTTTTACTCTGTACCTTTAGTACTGTTTTTGATCCGTTTCTTTTGAGAAAGTGAGGATGAAGCTGAAAGCCTTTACTGATCATCAGTGTGACCACATAGAGTAACGCCATGACAGCTGATTAGCATGTGGAGAAAACAGCTCTGCTTATTTAGGGTGGTTAAGGCATATTAAGTTATTGTTTTCTTGAATCAGGGCTCTCAGAGGCTTCTCTTTAAATATTTATCAGAGTGCGTGTCTTTTATGTGAGGAATCTCTGACGTGCTCAGGTGCAGACTGAGAGCGATTGATCATCAAGCTCTGACTCAGTGCTTGTAAGTACCCTTCACAATATGTGCATGCCAATTTATCCTGAATAAAAGCTACAGCTACTGTCGGTTATGTAGCCTGCACATCTTCACTGCTGTAACAAAATTACACCAACCAGGTCAAAAGAGCTGTAATGATTTGTTTCTCATCCACATACTGCAGTTATACAGTGGATTTCACATGACAGATGAAAAAGACCCAACTGTGTCACTTTTTGAGTCCTTCAAACTATCAGCGTTGAATTATCCTTTCAGTCATCTCTGGTTCTAGTATTGTCTTCTTCTTGTTAATTTGTCTTCATATTATGCTGGGTCATGAATCCGTTCTTTGTCTGAAACAACTACATGTTGTTAGCATGTTGCAGTTAGAGAAAAGAAAATAACTACCTAATAACTAAATAACACCCATTTAAGCTCCCGAGACAATAGATATAGTACAATTTAACTGATCTCTGGGTTACTCTTACATATAAAATACAGTTGGGTCTTTGATTCCTTTAGCTACATATATATCAGATGTTTTATTTAACCATAGTCTATGGTGTAATATATGCCAAATGTTTCATTTCCATTTATTTATTTTTTTATGCTTAATACATGCAGTACATGTGTATATTAAGATATGTTTTCCAGCAATGAATTAATTACATGGAGGCACCAAACGTTATATATATAACCTTTTATCCTCTTCATGTACTAAACATATAGTTGCCTGTCCTATCAGGCCATGTGTAGTTCACAAATGTCTCTCTGGCTGAGTAGCCAAAGTTGATTTAAACATTTAAAAAAAAATGTCATATTCTTTTGCTCATTTTGAAAGTTTCAATCTTGAAGATATCCATTTCGTTCTCTTTGGTAACCCCTATGGTGATTGTAACAGTAATTGCAGGTGCATTTTTGTACCATAGACTGTATGTAGGAAGTGGATGTAGTCACTATGACGTCACCCATTGGCTGGTGGACTGCTGTTCTGAAGCCTGAATTTGGCATTTTGGCCGTCGCCATCTTGGTTACTTGCAACCAGACATGACACGAGAGGGTGGAGCTAAGTACAACCGAATGCTGAATAAGACATTTTTAGGTGACCAAAAAGGTTATCAAACTTGCGAATGAGACCATAAAGGTAATAAATCAAATGAGAAGTAGTTTTTCTCATAGACTTTTATCCAATCTGACTTGTTTTTGCAATCAATGGAGTCGCCTCCTGCTGGCCATTAGAAAGAATGCAAGTTTAAGGCACTTCAGCATCAGCTTCACTTTTCAGACCCCGGAGTTGCCCACTGGCCACCACAGACACCCAGCTTGTAATACTGCAAATGCAATGGCTGTCATCAGTGAACCATCGGCTCATTAACAGTTGTTACCTCATTTGGCGGTAGATTGTGACACAGATATTTAGTGACTTGATATTAGCACAATGTTTTAGACCTACAAATTCAAAACTTTCTGCAAAATTCTGCAGAGACAACTAAACGAGGCTCACCTTTGGAAGAGAAGCTCTGGAGCCGGAGCTTTGGGTGGTCATAGTAAGCACAGTGGTGATGCCCAGCGCCACTCTGGCAGGAGCAGCATCCATGTTGATCCAAAAAGACACCCAGGAGAGGATGACGATGAGGAGGGAGGGGATGTACATCTGGATCAGGTAGTACCCCATCTGTCGCTCCAGATGAAATTTGACTTCTATACAGGTGAATTTACCTGAAATACAAATGCAATTGGAGCTACCAGAGCAGGAGAACAGTGTGAATTATAAACAACATGTGGTTGTGTGTCCTCTGACCAGTGTTGTAGTGTTTCGTACAGTAACCCAGCTCCTTTTCCTCCCTCATGATGAACTGAGGCAGTGTGAGCCCGTCCGACACCTGCACCGCACCGTTCTCCAGCCACTCAAAGATCAAGTCGTTCATGGTGTAACCGACTAGGGACAGAAAAGAATAGATGAACCAGTATTTGGATATGCAAGTGTAGAAAGTGTAGCATCAGAACTGATACTTACAACTCTCCAGTTGCATTGTGCAAGTCTGGACGTCCATCGGAAAGTTCTTCAGATCCATCGGGCAGGACAGAATGAGAGTCAACCTGAGATGTTAACACAGTAAGATGTAGTGAACAGGCAATGAATATATTTGATTTTGAAAGAAATATATTTATTAAACCTTGGACCAGTGGGTCGACGCATGAATTGAAAATAATTTTGGTACTTTTCTTTGGTAATCTCTGCACTGTGTGCCTCTTTCTCCTCTGACATATCGTGTAGGATTCCCTTCAGCAGGTTCCTATCACACTTTCATTACTGCAACGTATTGTCTCTGTGATGCATTTTGGTCTGCAGTCTGCTTCTCATGAATGGAGAGAGTGGCTGACCACCTTTCATCTCTCCCGTTGACCCACGCCGCCTCCACACCTGAGCCTCTCCAAATGGACTCCAAATTGATCCTCTTCGAATCGCGTCGACACAGACAGAATTGAATGCTGCGTGTGACTGAAGTTGTTTTGAATTGAAATGAAACACATATTCATATCATATTGAGTTCTTCTCAAATTTTGGACAGTTAAAATGTCATCCATCCTGACTGCGTTTTGCACTTCCTGCTATTTACAGAGTACAAAAAGAGACCAACATGAAGAAGGATTCCCATTTTTATCTTTGGTTTCTCAACAATGCCCCATAGATTAGCTTGCCCTCTTGCAATCAGTATTCTTTTATTAAAAATCTGCATCGCATACGAGGATGTACTGCACTTCAGTGAATTATGCCATTTCAAAGGCATGATCATAATGAGATAAAATCCATTTAAAACTGTATCCCTTCGATTGACGGTCTTTGATGTTTGAGAGGAAATGTAAGAAAAGCAGGAAGAGAACATGTCCTGGGGGGATCCACGCATCAGAGATTTGATTCTCTGAAGTCTCATTTTTAACTCAGCACAGACCTGCTTCAGCTACAGACCTACATTTCCAAAATGGCGTAAACTAGGATTAACTAACAATTATGTTCATCATCTACTGGTCTCCTGATTATTTTCTCTGGTAATCAATTAGCGTGTGGATTGACAGTAGTGAAAAATATGTAAAACGCGGTTTTGTCTGACAAATAGTACAAAGAATTTCAGTTTATATATATATATTACATATATATTTGCTGTTTTTGCTATTTTTTTTAACAGAATATGCAGATTCATTTTCTGTCAATTAACCAATCAGATAATTGACCGAATGGTTCCGCTCTAGTGTAAACCTCCATCTTTAAAGGTACAGTGTGCAGGATTTAGTGGCATCTGCTGTAGTGGTGTGGCTGCAGATTGCAACCAACTGAGAACCCCTGAGCTCATTCTTCCAAGTCTGCAGTAACGTGAGCTGCTGAGTGCAATGCTTGGCTAACGCCGATCGCTTCACTCAGAGGAAATCCTTACCACAACAGCACTACTTTAGGAGCAACAGAAGTCAGACGGTGGCTGGCGGTACCACGGTTTTACACTAAGGTTCACATTACTGCAGTTTCACAAGCATGTCGGAGAACTACGGTGGCCTCCAGGTAATGTAAAAACATGAATGGATCTCTCTAGAGTCAGAGTTTGGTTTGTCCGTTCTGGGCTCCTGTAGAAACATGGTGGTGCAACATGGCGGACTCCGTGAAGAGGACCTGCTCCCTATGTAGATATGAAGGATTCATTCTAAGCTAATGAAACACGATTCTTAGTTTCAGTTTTAATATTGTATTCCATTTTTCTTCTAGTAGATCACCTGAAACCTTTCATTTTTGAATGATTTCTAATTCTGTTGTTGTTTATAACAGGATGTCCAACACGTCACCTGATACTGTAGAGGACAGTCCCGTCCTTGAAGATCCGTAGCAGCTTGTTGTCTGTGGTAACATCATGGAAGTTGGCCCCCTTCTCGTTAGCAAAGAAGAGGTCGGGCTTCCATATGGAGTCCAGCATGGACGGGTCCAGGTCGAGGGAGGAATCTGGGTATTTACTATACGCCAGCCGAGGGTCATTCCACTTCTGCCGCAGGAAGATGTTCACTCTGTAATCCTGCAGAGATGACAAGCGGCTTTGCATATTTTGTCGACCAGTGATGGGGGTTATGAGAAAGCAGTCATCAGCATCGGCTTTAAATATTATATATCCTCCTTTTGAAGAGGTAAATATTCAGTTTTCAATATTACTCTAATGCACAAAAATACAGCTATCATAGATCAAATGACAATAAATAGTAAGCAAGCATCAATACCAAATGTTAAGAGGTCAAACACCTCCATGTTCACATGTATTTTCTTAAGCAGTAGATTGTAACAAAGTACATTTACTCAAGTACTTCACTTAAGTACAATTTTGACGTATTTGTACTTCACCTGAGTATTTAAATTTTATGCTATGTATTTCTACTTCACCATACCTCAAAGGGATATATTACAGATTTATTTGATAGCTTTAGCTGCTTTGTAGATAAAAAATATGTGATCATCTTTAAAAAAAAGTGGATTTTAATACATTATTTATGCTATTCAACTTCAACATTAAAATGCTCTTTAAACATGAATGCATATAAAATAGTAATCCAATAATATAAAATATACACTAATACTGTGAAAGGGGCCACTCAGTAAGTACTTCTGAAACATCAAGTACATTTTACTGCTAATAATTCTTTACTTTTATTTTATTCTTTCACATTCACTCAATTACAAATGTGATAATACAAAACATTTTATATTTACATTATATAGCAATAACGACACATGACAATGAAATGGATGAAGAACGAAAAATGAATTTCAAAGCACATCTGTATCATCCAACAGCTGTATTACCCAAGTCAGTGGTTCCCACCCCTTTTCCTTACGGCACTCCTTTTCTATCACTGAGTAAACTGACGACCCCTGACTAAATGACTGACACATTTTATGGATATTTCTATTATAGTCAATGAATAACAATAACAGTACAGAACAACTGATTAACTGTACAACTGCAGGAAGCTTGTGTAAAACGAGTGATTTGGTTGAAATTTGAGCAGATTACTTCCTGTGAATACTGCATCAGAGATGAGTTTTCCTGTTATTTCCAGGGACTTTTAATACAATTATCTGTATTATGTATCTTAACTTAACAATCATACATATTTAATAGACTTTTTTTTTTTTTTTTTTTACAAATTCAGTGTTTTCTTTTCAACCTGTGAGGTGACAGTGCTAACCAATGCACCCCTTATCTTGTTTATATTCATAGATAATAGTCCAAACTTTAAATAAAAAAAAATTTAAAAATCACCAATAAATAAAATGCTGAGATACAGGCCAAGTGAGTATTTTTAAAACAAGTTTAAAGGACCCCCAGGCTGGGAACCAGTGATCTAGGTGTCCATATAATCTTAAATTTCAAACGTGTTCACATGACCAGTTTGATGATTACCTACTGTTCCAAGTTGCATTAGCAAACCTTATTATAGCTTTTGTAATTAACCATAATTATGCAAGATGCATTATGTAAGCTAGTGGCAGATTCATAAGATGTGGTGGCTGATGAGGACTCTGACAATAGTAAACTGAGCGTCACGGAGCTGCAGTTGCTCAGAGTAATTGATATGTCATGATGATGAGAAGCCCTTATGTTGTTTGACATTTCATCAGAATATTGGCGGTTCCAAATATTTGCATGGCATGTCTAAAGCTGTGTAATTCCCTGGCAATCTCATGAGCTCCAGCTCCTGCTCAAATTAACATCCTTCATTCACAATCTAAGTAGTTATTATCGCTCATTATCACCTTTGAACAGGAAGACTTTCCACGCAGCCTCGCAGGTTTTTATATTTTTACCCCTTAGGCAGCTGGATGCCTTCACACATCACGTAATTTGTAGATCAGCTTGTTTGAAAGCCCCACCCTCCCAACCCACAACTACTGGCTACACTTCAAGTGACTTACTGGTTGGGATTTATTCTCTTAATTATTCAGTCTGGACTAACGTGTGCATAAGGGGCATCGTGGAGGAAGAAACCAATATATATCCCAGTGGAACCGCCAATAGACTCTTTGATGGCAAAAACAAAGTCTTTCTGTGAACAGGAAGACAGCGATGATAATGTTTTAAAAAAAATACATTAGGTAAAAAAAACCAAGATGATTCAGTTTAACTCCTGAGCAAGGGTCAGGGCTTTATGTACGAGCACAACTCACCATTGTAGTTTCTGCTATAGAACCAAAGCTGTTGATAAATATGTTGCAGGTAACATTAACTGGTGGACCTGCAGGTTGAGAGGATAGATAACACATTGTGCAGAAATCAGCCAAAAACGCCAGAGGAACTCACCATGGTTGTCTCTGTGACAGAGCCGAAACTGTTGATAAAAATATTGCATGTAACGTTTATGGGGGAACCTGCGAAACGGAATGACAATGACATGACAGGAAAAAAGAGCCTTAAACCATATCATCAAGGACGACTGGGTTTGGAGCGGTGAAGATGTTTCATCGGGAAATTTGGGTTCACAAGCTGCTGTTTCACTGTGTATGTCAACATGCATTAATACCAACAAGCACCAGTTTTCCTTTTTTATTTTTTTCTTATTTTATAGCAGCTGCAGGAGTGGATGGTGACAGGTTGCATGCTCTGTTAAACCAGATGCACAAGCTCACATAAGGACCCATGTTTTCTGCTGAATCTGTTGTTAAAATGCAGTCAGACTAAATATAATAACTGGTAATGAAATCAAAGCGTGCCAGACGTAATGATCTTGTGTGTGGGGATCTTTTGTGGTTGTAAACTCACTTTTACTACATCAAATTCAGCAGAGGATACATGCACATGCAGGAAAATGCATGCAGGCACACACACAAACCATCATTCAGAGTTACAGCAATTAGCCAAATAATCAAATTATAGTTGATCGACGGGAAGTTAATCTGCAACTATTTTAATAGTCAATTGTTTATCTTTTTTTGTTTGTCTTTTTTTTCCAAGACAAAAAATGCCAAAGAAATCACTTGTTCCTGTTTCTCAAATGTGCATGTTTTCTTAATATTTTCTTGGACTGTTGGTCAGAAAAAAGCAATTTGAATATTTCTTTTCTTTCTTTGTACTATTCTTTGACATTTTTTGAAAATAATGAATCAATGAATCAAGAAGGTATTGGTCTGAATACAGTGTTGCATTTGTGACCTAAAATGAAATTTATTTGGCAGGTCATATAAAGTCAAAACAAATCTTTTTTCCTTATCCAATAAGTGAAGTTGTGAGCCCTTCACGGTGCCCTTCCCCTGTGCTTTCCTCATCAATATTGCATGGCACTTGGTATTAATATTTGCCTCGGTTTGTTGTCAGGTAGCCACATTTAACAGCAGAAGCAGAAAAATAAAGCAGTGCCTCCTCACAACAAACTCAGCAAGGAAATCTAGGTCAGCCTTCAGAAAATACAGTTCAACCCTCTTCAAAGCATGACTAGCAGGTTCACAACCGAAAATCATCTGTTTACATCGCAGTGGGTTCATGTAAAAGTGTTTGTTTTCTAGCTGGAAGATGCAGGCTTGTGTGCACAAGACAGGGAGCTAAAACACAGAGAGAATATAACCAGCATTAAAATCATCCTTAATGCTTTTTAATCCGTGAGTGCTCATCCTCTCTTCATTAGCCTGAAACAGTTGCTTTCACGACATCCCTCCCCTGAAAAAACCAGCCGGTGTTAAACAGGCTGTCCTCCTCCCATCTTTCACCAATCTTGTCAACATTTTCTTTACCAGATGGAGAGGAGAAGATCTGGGCCATGTGTTTCTGAATCCCGCTGATCAATCCCCGTGCTACGCTGTCTTGGCTGCTTCAACAACTGGAATCCCCAAACAACAAATCCCAGTCCACCTGACCCAGCCTGGAGTGGGCCTGAGCACCTCTTCTCCTCGCTCAGCTCCGTTCCAGTGACAGATGCTGTGTCTGTCTGTCCCCCAGCAGCATCACAGCATCAACAACAGAGGAAGTCAGTAGCCTGCAGCCTCGCCACAGGGGCACCAGCCATCACTTGGTCTGTCATGGTGGCAGCCCTGTCTGCTACTGTGACTGTGATATTTACAAACTTTTGTTTTTGTTGATTCCAAATGATTACGAAATAATGGAGATATGGATTCTATCTGGCATGACTTTACCAAATGAAAAGCATGCCATGTTACAATGAGGGGTTAGTTGATGATTTAATTCAAGCCAGGACAACAATGTTACTGTCAACTGAAGTGACTGATTGTTCGTAGCATCAGATAAGAGTCAGTGGATCTCCAGATAAGTAATAATGTCAGTCTGGTGTGTTTAGGGGGGTGGATACTGTATTCTGCATGCATGTACATCATACCAACGTTTTGTTGTAAAGGTAAGACTTAGTGTAAACAAGTGAGGTGTGTGAAAATTTCCAAAAAGACAAAAATTGTGATAAACAAACCTTTAAAATTGGGTCTTATTCGTGCATCATACCCGGACGTGCGACCCATGAGTGAGTCCAGAAAGTCTGATGGAGACATGTTGGAGGATGATCTGGAATCGTGCTCCTTGGCATCCACAACTCTGACACACACACACACACAGACACAAACACACACAGAGTGAAAAATCACTTTATCAGACTGAAGTCGCGGCTGAAAACCCGGAGTTAACCCTTATCTGTCGCCTAGCAGCTGCCTGGGAGTGATGGGCAAGCACAGGGAAACTAGAAAATGCGTTTAAGCGCACACATGTATCAGACGAATCTTGTGTGATTTCGACGTCGTGGGCATTTCACGAGAAAGAGCTGTCACATCATGCGAGACATGCACAGATATCCCAGCATGTTGTAATTTCATATGAAACATTGGAGGATTGTTGTTATGATGACACAAGAGAATAGATAATATATCATTCTTTGCGTAAATCTCACTATAAAGTCGCTGCACTTTAGGCAAAAACATGTAATTATATCATATTTTAATTATATTTGAAGGACCAAATAATGCTTATATAAACAACTCAAACACTTGAAAATATAGAGTAACTTTAGTCAATCCTAATCAAAGCAGCACTCAAGCAATTACCAACTTAGTCTGTGCAGAAAGAACTCACTGTCCATGTCATATAATTTCCTTAATTACGCCTAAAATGCGTTCACCAAATTATCTTTTCCAAACTTTAGAGGGGATAATAATTTGTCTTCGATCTATAAAATAATACAGGCTGTGTTTGGTAAATGAATTGGCCTACCTGAAGTTGTTTGTCTCCATGAAATATGTAAATAAAGCTGCCAAAACCTTAATAAAGGAAAGATTCATTCCCGGTGGTTTTCCCATGTGCTCACTCTTTTATTTCTTCCATATGTTTACGTTGGTCAAACACATAATCCAAATCGGGGCGCCGCTCTTTTCCTGACCAAGTCGTGGGCGTTTAGGTGTTCTTGTGCCACACAAAAACACAGGAGACATTCCTCAACGCAGCCACGGATCATAGTTTAGTTTCATGAAACTCCCATAAACAGATTTGTCGAAGCGGAGGTGTCAAGAAACATCAGTCCTGTGATCACACGCCGAGAGGGTGAAACTCCAAAAAACGCATCAGCCGGAAGGTTTTTTTGTGGCGTTGACTCAGATCTATAAAGAGCGCACACTGTGAGAACAACCCCACTGCCCCGTCTCGTTACTTGTGAAGTGAAATCTTTCGCAGGTGGAGCACCGTCCTCTGTTGAGGAATGGGAGTGGAACGCCTTTTCTCATTTCAGCACTTGGACAGCTCCCGGCTCCATTACGCGCAAGCGCGAGGCTTTAAAAGTGGCGGACGTGAGCTGGTTTTCAATAAGTCCAATAAACGAGGGAGGTAATCATCAGAAACACATCCAAACAATTGTCTTTGGAGTTTGTTACATAACGAAAGGTGTCAATTTTAAATGGTACATCTGTCGGGAGCGCGCGCAGCTGCGCATCATGGATCAACTGCCTTTACTGAGGTTTCCCAGTGGTGTAATTAAGTATAAGCAATTACATGGATAATGTGCGGGGTCTAATGTAAATCTATACATCTTCTATTTAAAAAAAAAAATGTGAGTCATGCAGTAATAAGTATTGTTTATGGATTCAAATCCATGTGGGTTTAATGTGTATCGTGACATTACTCTGACATCATCCTTGGCTGCATTTTTACGCAATGTGCTTTTTTTGTTGTCGTTCCCAACCTTGTCTGTTTAGAGCAACCTACATCCTCACAGAGATATGAAAAGTGTAAACAAAGGACGCACAAGCGAAAAGCCGCTGGGAGAGTATTTGGTACCCCGGTTGCCCTGGAAACAGCTTTCCGAGGCACATCATTGGAAATGCTGAAAGGTTGGCCTCCCAGAGCGAGACGGAAGAGAGCTGACTGACAGACAGAGACACAGACAGAGACGGCAGGAAATACACGATAGGCTGGGCTGAAGCCCAAGGGTGGAGGAGACGAGGTTTACTAGGCCACCACCACGCAGATTCACTCATTACTATTCAATATATTCTGTATGTATATAAGCTCTTGGTATTGATAAAGAGGGAAACGTGGCAGTGTGAGGAGGCTGTGTGGGCTGTTCATGGACCACAGGCATGAATGACTCATTCCACATGAACACACAGGCATGTGCTGTGGAAGAAACAGCTAAACTTAGTGAGGAAAAAAAAGGTATTTCTTTCATTCACATCAAGCTCAACCACAGGCATTATATTGTGAGATGACTCTCAGCACATCACATGCCTCAACGCTGTGACATGCTCAGGGCCATATTACACTTTAGTCTGACACTTGGTCACTGACCAGCTTCCAGACCATCATCTTAGCCTGAGGAGGAGTCATCATGTTCTCCTCCTCTCCACCTTTAATGCTGAAGAAGTGTCACATTGTATCTCAGGGTTGAGGATGTGTGGCTCTGGTCTGGGGATTTAATGCCATGTGTGTCATCAGAGGTCTTGTGCAGCAGCATGTTTGACTCCATAAATACTGAAAGCCTCCTGTGAATTATTTAGCACATGTACTGTATGTCCACAATTTGACTTCTATTAACAAAAGGAAACAAACTTTGCATTGCATGTGTCATGATGAGCTGTGGATCATCAATGTGGTGATCTGAGGCAAAAAATAATATGAAGTCACTTTAATGAATACATTTCCTTTTGGTTAAGGGGCCAAAATTCTCTCGTTGTATTTAGTCATTTATTTCCCATGTCTGAGACAGCTGCAGTTGGCTCGTCTGTGTGATGACAACCAACCAGAGCTTCAGTTGGTCATTAGTCTCCATAAGGACAGACTTTCAGGCCAGGTGGGTCACATTAATTAAAGGAGAACAAGTCAAATCTGCACGTCATTAAGGGGAAGGAAAGATGTAGTGTGAAAGGAGAGAATAAAACAGAACAATTCTTTAGACTAGAGCTGTCTGTCTCATTTATCCAGCAGTTTCCTCACAGCCATTAAAATTACAGGCTCAAGATGGGCGAAGCAAGGCGCTATTTTAAATCTGCCCACACACACCAAAGATTGGTCGCTACCGCCTGTTATTCTGTGGGGAATCAAGGGTTTTACATCATCTGGTTTATTGTGCTGTCTAAAAGGATTTGCAGCACAATTTATAGCTTTAAAATTAAATCTTTTGTAACCCCAAATGATACATATCTGTTTAGCCTTCTGTCATACTGTATTTCTTTCTATATTTGTGTATTTAAGATAAGATATTCCTTTATTAGTCTCACAGTGGAGAAATTCAAAATTTTCTTTGTTTTTAAGATACATAAGCTTGAAGTAGTAACCAGCTCCATGTTGTCTGCTGCCATTGATCGCCCCTCAACAGCTGGAGAGTGGTGGTCTAACTGCAGAGCTCACCTGGAAACAACAAGCAGGCTTTACCACCCTGATGCTCACATGTGCATTGGACTGGAGACAATTGAGAGCTGCAGAAGAGTATCAATTGCTCCATCGATTTTTTTGTATCTTTATTCTACTTAATGACTTTTTCGCTCTAAAATTCAACTCATGGAGCTGATCCTGGGCCTAGAAGGGATACAAGGGAAGCAACTTGGTGGTGGGAGCTATTTTGATGAGACGGTCGACGCAGTATGCCGGAGGAAGAATGCAAAGGATTTAATGAGAGTGGATTCCTTGAAGAGGAGGAAGGATTTGGGAATTCTCTAGTGCCACAACACCCACCGCACTTATCATAATCTCATGTCGTAACAAAGTGAAGCTATTTTGAGGCATGCGGGAGAGTGGTGAACATGTTTAGATTATCCTGGCTGCAAGACAGACCATGGAGGAATGTTTAAAGAGGACCTATTATACTTATACCACCCCACCCCCCACCCCAGCTTCCCCTTTGTGATTGGTCAACCAAACCAAACTCTGTGGACTCAGCTCCAGCTCTATCTAGCTTTGTTTGAGGGCATGTTGAACTTGCTGTTATGCAAATGTGTATGACTTTGTGACATCACCACGTTACGGAAGAAAAGACAGGGCTTCAAGTAAGCAATTTGAGGCAGTTCAGGTGCTGTGTTTCAGTGGGGGACAGTAAAGCTTTCTTTATACTCGAGACACCGTGGTGACGGCTTTCGTAAATGGCGCGAATGCTACAAGCATACACAGCGGCGTTAATGCTCAATGCTGTGTTAGCTGCTATATGCTCCAAAATATTCTGTGGATAAGCAAGAAGTACAGAAGTAGTGTTATTTTGTTGTGTTTGAGTGTTAGTAAAGTTTGCTCCCTGGCAGTAGTAACACATAGTAGTAAACACTGACAGCATTTTTTATTTTCCATCGCTTACCTCCAATTCAAAATTACTTTCCATCTCTCAGTGTTTCCCCTCAGGTCGCCATTCTTTCCATGAGACCTTTTTTTTTTTTTTTAGCTTTTACAAAACATCTCTCCTATTCTTTCACGGCCTGCAGCAAAAGTCTTTTCTTTCCTCGGTGTGTTGCATGTTTCTTTCCAAGAATTGCATGGCATTTGACTGTCCCTGTGGCCTCTCAGTGAACAGTTGTAGAGATGTCTGTACAGGCGGACCTGCTTGGCCAGTCTTCTCTCAAACAACTGCAGGACCACCTGTGATAACTTGCAGAGCCTTTGCGCACCACGCGAAAGCCGTGATGACAGTATTCTAGCACTCACTCACGCAGGCTTCGCTAGGGCAACCACAAAAAAAGCTTTACTCCCTTTGACGTGGACTTTAGGGTTTGTAACTTTGCAGACCTTTTTACATGCACAAAAAACTATTCAACCCACTAAAGGAAAGGTAAAAAATAAAAAACATAAAAGCATAATAGGTCCCCTTTAAAATAGTCCTCCCTAGATAGGAACTATAGAGTGATGAACAGCCTGAATGTCCCACAAATATACTGCGCCATGCTACCTCAGGCCAAGTGAAGAGAGCAGATGAGTCTTCACCACGACTCATCTGTCAATCATCGCTTCCCACCATCAGTGGGAGCAACCTGACAGCCACAGAGCCTTTCCCCATCACTGAGCACTGAAAACCCACTGATCCTCAGTCTAGACTCCCCCCATATATGCCCGACAGTTAATGTCTCCGCAAACAGCTGAATAAAACACCATACCACTTTTACAGGATGTATACATCATAGTGAAGGCTTAAGACCATGTTCAGTTTGCAAATACTTTTCAAGTGATGACGAATGCATCATGTTTTCACTCAGATCTGCGTGTCAGGATGTCTCCCTGGAGTTCCCGTTCCTGTGCAGTCACCCATACCCTAAACAGCACTACATACTGTTCCCTGGCCAATGTCTGCTCCATGTTGACACTGGCTCACAATTTTATCTATTTCTAGCTCGCAGGCTTGTCTCACTGAGCGTTGTCGCTGCTGGAGTTAAAAAGCTGTCAACGTGATGCTAGAATAGATTGAAGATTGAATACAATTTCAATTGCTGAACTGGTTTACATTTGTTTTTTTTTTCCTTTCAGTGGCATTTAGATGTACACTCCTGATCAAAATCTTAAGACCAGTTAAAAAATTGCAAGAATTTGCATTTTGCACTGTTGTATCTTAAGAAGGCTATAAGTAGAGTTTCAAAATGCAAAAAGAAGAAATGAGAGCAAGAGACTAAATGTTTTGAGCAGGCAATTTATTGAAAAGAACAATTTAACTGAAATAGGCTGTTCATCAGCTGATCAAAAGTTTAAGACCACATCCTTTAAAAGCCCAAATCTGTGCAAAAATTTGGATTCCATGTCATTTTCTGTCAAGTAATCACACTGTCAAGACCTCTTGATGGGAAAAGCAAAAAAACTCACTGCCTTCGAACGTGGCAGGATTGTTGAGCTGCATAGACAAGGCCTCTCACAGCGTACCATCGCTGCTGAGGTTGGACGCAGTAAGACAGTCATTTTGCATTTCTTAAAAGATCCTGAGGTTTATGGAACAAAAAAATCAAGTGGTAGACCCAAAAAAATCTCACCGGCACTGAGCCGGAGGATCCGAACGGCTGTCCGTCAAGACACGGGACGATCCTCATTCCAAATTAAGGCCATTACTGGTGCTGACTGCAGCCCAATAACCATCAGACGGCATCTGCAAAGGAACGGCTTCAAAAACAAAAAACGTCTTCAAAGGCCACGTCTCCTTCAACGCCACAAAATTACCCGTTTGGCCTTTGCAAGGGAGCACCAAACATGGGACGTTCAAAGTTGGAAGACAGTTTTATTCTCTGATGAGAAAAAATTTAACCTTGATGGTCCTGATGGCTTCCAACGCTACTGGCATGACAAGGAGATGCCACCTGAGATTTTTTCTACACGGCACAGCGGAGGGGGCGCCATCATGATCTGGGGTGCTTTTTCCTTCAATGGAACAATGGAGCTCCAGGTTGTGCAGGGCGTCAAACAGCAGCTGGCTACGTGGAGATGTTGCAGCGGGCATCCCTCATGACTGAGGGCCCTCGTCTGTGTGGTGATGACTGGGTTTTTCAGCAGGACAATGCTGCAATTCACAATGCCCGTCTGACAAAGGATTTTTTTCAGGAGAATAACATCACTCTTTTGGATCATCCTGCATGTTCCCCTGATCTAAATCCAATTGAGAACATTTGGGGATGGATGGCAAGGGAAGTTTACAAAAATGGACATCAGTTCCAGACAGTGGATGCCCTTCGTGAAGCCATCTTCACCACTTGGAGCAACATTCCTACAAGCCTTTTGGAAACACTCGCATCAAGCATGCCAACACGAATTTTTGAAGTGATCAACAATAATGGTGGAGCTACTCATTACTGAGTCTGTTTTTGAGACTTTAATTTCTGTTTTAGGGGTTTTTTTGAGCTATGGTCTTAAACTTTTGATCAGCTGATGAACAGCCTATTTTAGTTAAATTGTTCTTTTCAGTAAATTGCCTGCTCAAAACATTTAGTCTCTTGTTCCCATTTCTTCTTTTTGCATTTTGAAACTCTACTTAGAACCTTCTTAAGATACAACAGTGCAAAACGTAAATTCTTGCAATTTTTTAACTGGTCTTAAGATTTTGATCAGGAGTGTATGTTATGGGAGCAATTACCCATGAGGGGGACACAGAGCCTGTTTTGTTTTAGATATTTATGAGGAAACCAATCTCTTATGCAGAGTCTTGTGTTGAATATTAATGTATGTTGGTATTCCACCTCAATGGGACAATTTCTCAACTGTGGTTGAAAAATTCCTGTGGCAGGGAATACTGTCAAATGTAGCCGGTTGCAACATCTCAGCAGATCTGTCAGGAGAAACAGGAACGTTATAATTGTTGTCATAAAGAGGAGCATGTGCAGGTTTACAGTTAAATGCTTAGAGTGGAAGACATGGTATGCTTGCACAAACATGGCTTCATAAAAGTGATTAGCATGCAGCCTGTCAAAAGGAAGAACACATTAAAGTTGACTGACTGTCACACTCAAAATGTTCTATAGAGGTGAGCAGGCATACTGTACTATAGTGTTGTTTTCTGTCCCAGTGGTGCATTTAAACTTAAATACCACCTACGGGCAAAGCGTTTTATTTTTTTATCTTTGAGGCCGAGCTGCTGTTTGTTCTCCTGAAATAAGGAAGCAAAGGATCGCTGGCGGCCCACAGACACACACTGTTTTCTATTATTGAGCATCAGTGTCTTCCTCAATGGACACATGCCACGTCTCTTCTCCTACTCATCACGTTTGTCTTGCTTTAAACTGTCAGAGTATTGAAGGTTTACTGCATTCACAGCTGTGCCACAACTGTATTTACTTTGATTTTTTTTAAAGCTGTTAATTGTGTTTTCATCATGACTCACAAGTTATTGACTATTATTTTAAAAATGAAACACCTGGCCTCCTAACATCTGGCCTGATGCTCCAAACAAATGGGGGGCAGCATTTCACCTGTACTACTGGGCCCAGGCAATATAAATTTAAGTTTAATATCAGTTATTTATATACAGTATACTGTACAGTATACCATAGTAATATAATGTATGTATATAAAGGCCAACTAACAGCTGGACAAGAATTCACCCAATTCAACCAAACTGCTGAAACTGAGATCCAGTCAAAATAATACACTATCTTATAATCATCACCAGGGGCAGTATGGTCCGTATAACTTTATGTTTTAATAGTTTATTTATTGGATTTAATCCAAAGTGGCAGAAAAGAGAAAACGACTCAGGACCAGACCCCTGGCACTAGGATTGTGCTGGATGAATCTGAGTTGCTACAACTAACCGCTCAAAAACAGTAAAACAGATTATGTCATTTTGAGTGTTGCTTTTACATAATTAGAAGCTACTGGAATGATCAAGAGAGAGTACATTTTGATGCACTCATTTCATCAGAGTGTCATTTATTTTGCAGTAAAATTGTGCAGATCTCCTTTCAGAATAAAATTTCTTCGGCTCTAGTTGAGTGGTGGACAGGATGTGTAGCTGTCAGATCCTCCAGAGAAGATCTGACAGCTTGCAGGTCTTATATATGTCTTTGAACAGCCCCACTTTCATTAAGTTAAAGGATGACTGAATTCACTCTCCGACCAGTTAGTGGGCTTAACTCATAAATAATTTAATAAGAACTATTGCAGCCTTTTCTTTCGTTCATCGACGGTCATAAATCACATGAAATTGGAGGCATTTTGCTATCGTATAGTGATGTTTTTAATTTACCAGCAGTTCTGCTTTGTAACAAATTAAATGTTCTTTCACTTTATTCATTAAAGGCGCTCAATATCTAATTCAGATAATATATACTGCCTCCACGTGGCTCTCAACATAGACATGGCTGACCCGGCCAAGCCCCCAAGAAGAGCACCGGTCGCCGATCCCAATTTTCATAGTGGCCAATTGGCAGTACTACAATTTCTGTCATGTGATGCCATTGTGCCCAAAAAGACTTTTTCCCATAGACTTACATTGGGAAAGAGACATCTGTAATTCGGTGGATATTTTTTGTTGCAAAATGCTTCAACAGCTGAATCCAGAATTATCTCCCTTTCTCCATTCATGTAAATGAGACCCAGACCGAGGCTGGTATGAGGGCTGGGAGGCAGATTTAGCAAGCTGTGACGACAACATGCCATTGTGACCCCATGACCGACCCATGTGACCAAGCATACGCTACTGTGTCTGCTCCAGGGGCCCAATGGATATGGAAGATTGCTGGATGAACGCCAGACGGTACTTTTCCCGTTGGAAGTCAAGGCATTTTGGCCTCATGTGCCACTGAGCAACTTTCATACAACGCTATATCCAGTTCTCCTAATACATCCATGTTAATAACACAAACAGTGCAAACAACGGCAACAGAGCTAACAGGATTAACCTGGAGGGAAACTGGAAGGTGGGCGCTACACTTCCACAGCGACACCATGGGTCGGGCGTTATCAGCCGTAACCACCACAAGAGCACAGTGCAGAGCAGCCTGTGAGCTAACCGATGGGGACGCTCACTGAGATTTACATGCACTAAAATGCACGTGCGGCCGGCCCAGCTACATAACCAAAGCACAGGGAAGCTCGGATTACAACTCACACAGAGAGAGAGCGACTTCATTTTCTGCTTGGGTAGACATTACTCCTCTATATCTTCATGTAGCAAATAGTTGTTTGCTGCTAGTAATGCTCTGAATCTCATACCTAGAGCATTTTAAAAACGAGTAAAACCGGGTCACAGCTTTATGTTGTCAGCAGATGTTTAATTAAGCAACAGAGTACACTAATCAACCTCATTATCAAATATCATGCAGAAGGAAACAAAAGAGAATCAAGAAAATCTGATTTTTAGAAGTTTAATGAAAAAATGAAATAGTTCCTTCACAGTGATCACATCAGAAAGAGCTTTAAACCCAACTTTTCCCCAGTGACAGAAAAACCCTACTTTAAACTTGATGAATGCAAAGTTATTTCCTCCTAGCTGATTGCCATGGGAACAGCGCAGTAACTGTCTCCTCCATCTAAGACAGCTGATAATTGTCTTCTTCAAAAGACGTTTTACAGCATTCACAGTGGGAGAAAAAAAAATACTATGATAACAATAATATAGTGTAGAGAACTAGATACAATACAACAGATTGTGACTAGATAATTGTGGATACAAATGATTTGTTATGTGTGCTTTCTTTCATCTTTTGAAAAAGCAAATTGGCTTGAAATTTTTCAATCAGGTCCTTCACCTTCAAGTGAAAGCACTGATGGAGAATAATCAGGAGGCTGAAATGAGGAGCAGCTGTCGAAGCAGACACATAATCAGACTCACAAAAAGATCTCGCGGCATAAAAGGGAAAAAAATCTTGAGGTGTTCAGGTTTGAGTATTATTATTAGAAGAAGAAAGAGAAATAATGACATTAGTTAGCCTTTCTAATTCTACTATTTGGACTTCACACTGAGCGCAGATTGCCACAAGGTCAACTTCAATTTCTAATTCGCCTCTATCTAAATTGTGCTCAACATATTCAGCATATTCTCTCCAGAGCAGCCAGCAAGACTTGGTTGGAGGAAAAAAAGAGACATACAGACAGAAGGGGGGGTATTTTTAATTCACCATTTTCCTCAAAGCTTTAAATAATCAGCTTTAGACAGTGAATTTGTTTTAAAGAGCATATGCAGTGGCTTATAATAGACTTTCACTTGTTACACTGTCATTGTCTGTCACATCTTTGCACTGCGTTCACTAGTCTGGCACCGTTATCACTTTGGAACCATTTTTAGAACACTGTGGGGCAGTAAACACAGTTTCCATGGAAACATCACCGAGACACACATTGATAAGCGGATTGGAGCAGCTGTATTTCTCTGATGACGAATGAAACCTCAAAAGCTGAGAGGGTTTCAGCTGGCGAACACAATTAAACGCTGCCAATATATTCGGGATACGGAGGGATCCACATAAGCAGAGGAATCTGTTTGATTTCTCATTATGAGGCAGATAACAAATGACTCTTATCTGGTTTTGCCAAAAGCACCCTCTGGCTCTGCCTGCCTACCAGCCAGCCAGCCGGCAGGTCCGTCTATGTGTCTGAGTGTGGTCGCAAATGGCCAACAATTTCCAATTAGATTTTACTTTACAAATGGATGTATTGATCTGGTGCAGCTGTTCTCATCAAGGTAGAGAGAAACAATCAGGCACAGTTTAATTTAGCATCAGTCAATAGTCTTAAGCAAGTGAAGAGGAAGAAGACATACTGTAGAAAGGTCAGACAGATTTTAAAAATTACATTAGGATTTTAAACAAGCGTTGTTCAAAATGCCTTGCACCTGATTCAACTGTTATCAGGCCATTAAGTGGGTGTTATCAGTTACTATAAACACCATAGATGTGGGTCATTAGGGGCCTTCTCCACCTACTACATTGTAAAAGTGAAAGTGACACTTAAAAGCAGCGTGTTCTAAGCCTGTTAAAGGTGCAGGCAAAAAAAACAAATAAAAAACAAATAACCACACATTGTTTCAAACTTGTTGAATCAAACTCTCCTTGGTGAAAGTTTTGTGATATATATGTGTGTGTGTGGGCTGCACGGTGGCGTAGTGGTTAGCACTCTCGCCTCACAGCAAGAGTGTCGCAGGTTCGATTCCGGCTTGGGGCTCTTCTGTGTGGAGTTTGCATGTTCTCCCCATGTAAGCGTGGGTTTTCTCCGGGTACTCTGGCTTCCTCCCACAGTCCAAAGACATGCTGTTTAGGTTAATTGATCACTTTAAATTGCCCGTAGGTGTGAATGTGAGCGTGAATGGTTGTCTGTCTCTATGTTGTCTGTCTCTATGTGCTCTGCGATGGACTGGAGTCTAGAGAGGGGGAGGTTATATAAAGGCTGGGTGTGTCCTGTTCAGATCCCTTTTGTCTGAGACCATGCTGCTGCTCCAGTAAGTTTATTCTGCATGTTTGTGACAATTTCTCTAGACGACATATGTTTTTATCCCTCGAGTTATTTCTAGATGTTATCTATTGTAATTTAACTCCTCAACAGATCATGGTATTGCTGTGGAGCTGTGTGATATAGGCCACTTGGCTGTGAGATAAGGTCAAACCCAGTAGGTAAGGCAATCTGTTTAACTTTAGAAGAAAGTGGTTGTATATTTTGTTAACCGACATTTTTGAATCACATTTCTAGCATGAATATTTGGTCGCTCACCTTGTGTGAAGATACTTTGGATAAACAATATTTTGTTCTGTAGCAGACACTCAATAATGTGTTGTGCTTATTTGTTACGTCACTTGGATGTTTGACTTTTGCTGTGCAGAATGATGCATGTGAAAAAAATACTTGTGTACTCTGGAGTCTTCGCTGAGGATGTAGATGTATTTTCAGCATTTTATGGAAAAACCATATCGGACACAAAATTATTACACCAAGTAGAGTGTTATTATTGTCTGGGGATGATGTTTAATGTTGTACAGTGATAATATCTGAAACCAGGAGACTATATTTACACTCTGTCCCAAGTCTTCCAGGGTTATGTGCTGAGACTCAGCTGTTGGGAGCTCAAAGAACTCGATTGCTGTGCAACCAATGGTGTCGTGAGAGATGCTTTGCCTGAGAACGCCACATCTAACCCTCGGCGGCTTTCGTGGTCCTAAAAGGGCTGCACAGGAAGTACGACAGCGCTGACCTAAAAGACAGACTTTTCCCCACAAAGCTCTGAGAACATACAGCGTCATCAACAGCGTGTTGATTGGTGTGTAAGGAGTACCTGTGAACCAGATCGTGAAATACCATGACAACCACCATTAACTGCCCAGTGTAATGAAGTGAGTTGGTGGTATGTCACCACAGTTTTTACTGAACACAGAACTTGTTTTATCTGCTTTCATAAAACACCTCAGAAGTTTCCATTTCTCATTCTGTAGCTGCACTGAGTGTGGATCAATGTGGGTGAGGCTTACTGATGAACTAGTTCCCTGCTGGCAGTCTGATGGGTCTATTTCTAATGAAACAGGGCCTCCGGAGGAAATAATGACACTTCTACTGGCCCCTGTCTGTGAGTACAGCCCAGCCATGTTCCTCTTTCTTTGTACTGTGGTTGCTTTGAGTAGAAAATAAACCAATATTTTATGATACCTGAAAGGCAATTTTAATGCTGCAAAATAAAGCTCGAGCATGAGGAGCAAAATTATCCAACTATCCAAAAATTGCCATATCCAAAGCAAAGAAATTTGGGTCAAAATGATTCAAACACTAAAATCAGTGTAGCGTTCAAAAGCTTCAGTGAGCCATTGGCAAAATAATTGAAAATGATAATGAACGCCTGCTATTACCAGGTCAGCAAAAGACAATTATGTTCACAATATAAAAGCCCTATTTCCCTTGATACAGAGCAGGAGCAGTCACATTAACATAAATGGCATATTATGGCAAAATTGCAGGGAATGTTGAAGCACATGCTGGCCAATTGATATAATGTGATTATACAGAAGAGGAGGTGCTTTCTAATATAATAGGTTTGTCTATGTCAAACTGACTAAATGTAGCAAACTCCCACCATTCACCTCATCTGCTCCCCCCAAGCAAACTGTCACAACAACACCAGAGAGAGCACGTAGATAAAATCCATTTGGCAAATTAGTAATCAGTCGAAACAATACGAGGAGCTCACAGTCTAGTGTATCTGTATTAGTCTAGTGTAGTGTATTAATGTGCAACTCATGTCCCGTTTGTTGAAGTCAAAACCTCATAGACACATCACCATTTGGAGGTCACCAAAACCTGTAAATGAATAAAATATGAGGAGACACATTTATCTCTAATTAGTATTGATATTCTGTTTGGGAAAGACTCGGCAGGGAAATTATGTTCAAGGATGGGGAGGAGTAATCAGCCTGCAAATGGACGCTGTGATACATCAGTTCAATACAAAACTTGAATGATGCTACAATTCAGTTTGACATGACTGCCTTTTGGCATAATAGTTACACAATAACATATGTTTACAGAGCAACTATTATCCATATACAGAGCTATTCGATATATTGATGTGGTGACTATATGCATGTACATTCCTGTACAATAAGAACATATCTGGTCATTTGTTTGAATGATGAGGGAGGCAAATCCTCAGTTTCATTTACAGAGGTGAAATATCTGTAGTGGTAATAGAGGTTGTAAAAGTAATCACACCTAAGGGAGTAAGTAGTGGTGTTTTAAAAAAAAAAAACAAAAAAAACAAATTAAATCTGTTCAGTTGCAGATGGGTTTCCATCACATGCAACAGTTCATTGATAATTGATGCCAATCTTGTCATAATTTCATAGGATTTAATCTGCTTTCATTTTTATTTATGCATTTATTTATTCATGCATTCATGCAGACATTTACTAAAACATTTTGGAATATTTTACCAATTGTTTTTGAATATTTTGCTAATATATAATAGTCACTAATCTCCAAAGAATAACAACACAAGAAGAAAATATTAAAATATCCAGAACAATATGAAATCTCTGAAAAACATCTGACAAAAATCTGTTGAACATTAAAAAAGATATTAGTACAATATCATAGAAAAGGTTTCAAAATATCAGAGAATAGATCTGTAAAATATTTAAATACATTAGTTCCATCAGAAAATAATTAAATATATCTGAAAAAATGTAACTAATCTCCAAAGAGTCAAATATCCAACAAATTGCATTAAAATATCTAAAAAAAATATCAGTAAAATATCTGAAAAACAACCAAATTCAGTTAAATATTAGAAAACATCTGATTAAAAAACTACAAAATATCTGTAAAATATTTAAATATATTAGTAACATCAGACAATAATTAGTTAAATAAAACTGAAAAATATCACCAATTTCCAAAGAATAACAGTAAAATATTTGACAAAATGTATCATAATATCCATAAAAAAAATATCAGTAAAATCTCTGAGAAACATCCACCAAAATTTGGTCAAATATTAAAATGAAATAAAAAATCAGACAAAATTGCAAAACATCAGAAAAAAATATCTGTAAAATATTTAAATGTATTAATATCAGATGATAAATCGTTAAATATCCAGAAAAATATCAGTAAAATCTCTCAAAAACATCCAACAAAAATCAGTTTTAAAAAATTAAAAATAGTAGTAGCGAAACTGTCAAGAATTTTAAGTAAATGCAGCAAGATTCACAATCCAGTAATTGACTCCTTGTGCCCTGGATTTATATTCTAAAAAATGTAAATCTTATGAGATCAAAAAGGACAGAGATGTAAAACCCACACACACACACACACACACACACACACACACACACACACACACACACACACACACACACACACACACACACACACACACACACACACACACACACACACACACACACACACACACTTTAATTTCAGACTCGGGAGAGTCAACAGGAGAGCAGCTGCTTGGAGGTGATACCATTCAAATAACGTAAGTCGCCTGTCAACCAATGGGTTGATAATTTCCCTCAGGTAAACTCAGGCGCACTACTTTCTTAATCTGTCAAATAACATAACAGGAGTCCTTTTGGGCTGACATGACTTTGAACATTTGTGATAGAAAGAGATCAATGCCATTTGTTAATTGAAAATACCTAATCTGACAGTATAGGCTGTGCGCCAGTAGTACATGCAGCTGTTCTACGGAGGCCGACTAATGAGTGAAATGTTTGGGTTGAACATAGATTAGTGATTTCCGTTTGAGGAAACATTCATGTTTGATTCAGTCAAGCTTTTGTTTGTTCCACAGGTTTATCTCTTAATAGCACTTTTCCTCTGGTGTACTGCTTTTTGGGGGACAAAATAATGAATTCTGCGTCACTGATAACAAAATGTCACAACATTGTCCAGATAATACAGTAGCCTTGATATGCAAAACACAGCATCATTGGACAAAACACGTAATCAAACCAAAAGGGAGAGTGCTTTAATTCAAGTAGGAAAATTGCAGCATTACAGAAGCAACACAACAACACACAAAAAGGTTTTAAATAGAAAAAAATGAACTATAAACTAGAACTATACTTATATAATATAACTTAATATATAATTTAATAGTGCCCGGTAGTATTCTGTACACATTTAATGCAAAACTAGACTGTGCATTCATTGCTACAATTTCAAAATGCAAAATTACATTTCAGGAATAATTTAGTCCTTTAACAAAACCCATTATTGGGATGCTGTGTTGGAAACAAAAGGCATTTTGAGAATAGATGACACAAACAAAAAAATCATGTTTCCGCAAAACAGCAAAAACACTTAAGCCTTCTTAAAATGCTTCAACAAAAACACATAATGGTATCGAAACAGAAAATTAATTTTAACCTGCAGTAGACAGAATAGTTTTGGCACCACTGAGCAAAAAGTCCTTATAACCTTTCAGCATATTGTAATTCAAGCGTTCTGAGAGAAAACTAGACTTCACCTCCTCATGGCTCAGTTTTCAGGCTTTAAATAATCTAGCCTGGACCGGAGACTTTGGCCAATCACAGGTCATTTCAGAGAGATAGTTGTTGTTGAGCGTTCCTGTTGGCTGTGCTCCAGCTAGTGGGAGGTGCTTGGTATTTCCTCAGCTGATCTCAACATGGCTGCCGGGTCACAAACGTTCTCATTTTACAGCTAAACAGTAACTACAAGATGTTTCTGACAACAATTGAGGCAAGAAATCGTCATTACAGTAACAGCTGCTCAGAGACGGCAGGCTCCAGCTCAGCTCTGATTGGCTGTTTTCCTCCACTCTGGGAAATCCTACAGATGCTGTTAGGAGCACCGGATGATACCGGACGACACAGGCACATGATTGTTTTGTGCTGCTTTAAGGTTGAAAAAAGACAAACAGACTTCTTTTAATATCTGCATTTTTATATATTTTTTATTTAGGTTTTTTTTTTTATCACAGCTAGAGGGTCACAGGTTCGAATCCAGCTTGGGGCCCTTCTGTGAGGAGTTTGCATGTTCTCCCTGTGTTAGTGTGGGTTTTCTCCGGGTTCTCTGGCTTCCTCCCACAGTCCAAAGACATGTATTCATTCATTCATTCATCGTCAACCACTTATCCCGTTAGAGCCGATCCCAGCTGGCATTGGGCGAGTTCACCCTGGACAGGTCGCCAGTCCATCGCAGGGCACACAGAGACAGACAACCATTCACGCTCACATCCAAACCTACGGGCAATTTAGAGTGATCAATTAACCTAAATTGCATGTTTTTGACTGTGGGAGGAAGCCGGAGTACCCGGAGAAAACCCACCCTTACACGGGCAGAACATACAAACTCCACACAGAAGAGTCCCAAGCTGGAATCGAACCTGCGACCTTGCTGTGAGGCGACAGCGCTAACCACTACACCACCGTGCAGCCCCCAAAGACATGTAGTTTAGGTTAATTGATGTCTCTAAATTGCCTGTGAGTGTGAATGGTTGTGAACCCCACCTTCACCCTATACCAGCTGGGATCAACTCCAGCCCCCCCGCAACCCTCAACGGGATAAGCGGTTGAAGATGGATGGATGGATGGATGGATGGATCCAGAATCTTCAACTGAGACTGGAGCAACAGTAAATCTTCTACAAACCAACTTTTGTGTGAAAAAACCTTGACGGTTAAATGAATATTTTATCTGTGTTAGACCTCAACCGGCAGAAGTGCATCCGAACAATTAATAAGAAAATGTAGTCCAACATTTTTGCACCTCAAGGCCTCCATAAAGTTATCCACTAGATGGCAGCATAGTACAGACTAGTGTTAAAACTGCTGCCATTAGTTGAGTGATTGCATTTTCCAGCAAAAAATGTACTCATACACCACATTTATCAGTGAGAGTCTCAACTTGCAAAATGTGTCCTAAAACACAACTTTGAGTGACTTATTTACTGCAAGTGTTCCCCGCCCATGATCACCGCTGCCAGACCACACATGATGGGAGTAGTGGAGGAGTAGTTCACATCAGAAGAGACTACAAATACTCATGACATGGTTAAGTGGCAGTTGTATTATAGTATTTGCAGCAGTCAGTTATCATTCTACCCTTACAAAAAAAAGTAGCATACTTCAAGTTTACTGTAGTAGTTATACTCATATCAATGTACTACTTCAGAACTTTCTGGGACTAAATTTGCCCACTTTTTAGTTCATAACAGTATACTTTTAAGTGTACTTTAAGTGTAAGAACAGTAAATCTTGAGTCCACAATTAGTTTACATCAAAGTAACTGCCGCTTTACCATAAAGTGGATTAGACTACAACTAACTCAGGTATGGGTATACTGTGTTTACTAGATATTTACTGTACTTGCAGCCCACTTTGGTTTAGGAAAGTACATGTTAAAGTATACTTTCAGTAAACTATTAGTTTAATAGTTTTTAATGCAAGTATACTTGTACATTTTTTTAACTTATTATAGTTTGCCAGTGATGTATGTATTACATTAAGTCTTGCTCCTTTTGTTATTTGACTTGATGTTTTGTGACGAGATTAAAAGTGAAGAGGAAAATGCGAAAAATGTTGAATACTTTATGAACTGAAGTAATTCATATCAAAGCATACGTTTACACACTTAAGGCTACACTATCAAAAAGAAAGCACAATTACACTGTAGTTTTTACAGTATACTTTTCTGTATACTTGTCAGTATAAGCCAAGTATATTTCCATATAATTTTGTCAAGTATATCCCTGTAAATACATAAAAGTAAACTGAAAGTATACTCTTATTTTCAGTTTAAAAGATGTATACCACACTTGAATAAGCTTCTGTTTGGTAAGGGTATGTAAGCAGTCAGTATATGAGAGTAAGTAATGGCTCAGTGTATTTGCTGGAGGGAGAATACTGATCCAGTGTCCATATTGTCCATGTTGTTGTACAGAAATGTTTCATCCCCGAACATTCAGCACCCAGCTGATGGTTTTGCATCCTGTATGTGGAGAGCAGCCGAGTTGCAGTGACCCAATTATCTCTGGAGGCAGAGTCATGAGGGTGTGCATAGTTGCCCTTGTTGTTTTTCCATTCCCAGAGTTAAGTCTGTCTGTTGAGTCCTCCAAAATCTGGCCACTCCCAACTCTTTTCACTCTTAACACCACCAGAAACCAAAGGGCGGCACAAAGTGCTGATACACTACAGCTGGACTCTGTTTTCACACTCATTTCACACTTTGAGCATGTCTGTCCACAGGAATCTAACAGTAACACGAGTGTTTAAAAGACTCTTATTTTTACAGTTGGGCTTGAGGAGATAACTGGCCTGGATGTAACTTCCTGCCCAGCCCCCAGCTGTTTTGTGGCTACCCTCTGGCTGGGGCCTCGAGGCCAATAAATTACATGAGCTCAGCGCTGCTTACATGTTCATCACTCCCCTCGACCCACTGGAGTCGGTCACCACCACTTCACCACGGCCTGTTTTGACTCCTAACTACCGGCGATACGTTGTGTTTGCAGAACCTCCAGCAGAGACGACCATCAAAACCCTTCCAAGACATGACATTTATGTAGTTAAACTCCATCGAGAAGTTAATTCGAGGCCGACTTTAAGATTCAATAAAAGTTGACATAATCAGAAAGTCAGTCAGTTTGGGATTAATGCAGAAAAACTTTGGTTCAAACATATTTGTAAGCAGGATTTAGTTTTATAGGCAAGTTGAATAGACTAAACCCTTTGATAGCCTTTTGTGGCTCGTGGTAAACAACACTTCCTCACATTTTTTCCCTGAGATGGCAATGAAACATTATTTTCCACTTCTTCTCCAAGACTAAACCAGATGTTAGATCCACTCTAACCCGTATATGTTGTTCAGCTCACCACAAGGTCCTACTCTCAGGATCAGTCTCTGACTTCAAAAGGATTTGATTTTACATAAAAATACAACGTGTGCTGCAGTTATTTACACTCTGCCTCGTTTTCTATGAGGTTGTTTGCTTATGTTCAAATAAACAATGAGTCAGCACATTTTTGACATTCACTGGGTTTTGAGAATGAGTCAGCAGTGTTGGAAATGCTCTGTTTTCACCCGACAGCGGAGGTGAGACCAAGTCATTGTTTTGCAAGTCACAAATGAGTCCAAAGTCACGACTGACAAGTCTCACGTCAAGTCCAAAGTCATATCACAAGTTGTTACTTAATACAACTCAAGTCCCAAGTCAAGACTGACAAGTTCTAAGTCAAATCCCCAGTCAAGTCCCAAGTCAAGACTGACAAGTCCCAGCTCAAGACATACAAGTGCCAAGTCAAGTCCCAAGTCAAGACTGATGAGTCCCAAATCAAGTCCCAAGTCAAGGCTGATGAGTCCCAAGTCAAGTCCTAAATCAAGATTTCAATAGTCCCAAGTCAAGTCCAAAATCAAGATGGACAAGTTCCAAGTCAAGTCCCTGGTCAAGTCCCAAGTCAAGACTGACAAGTCCCAACTCAAGACATACAAGTGCCAAGTCAAGACTAATGAGTCCCAAGTCCTACATCAAGACTGATGAGTCCCAAATCAAGTCCAAAATCAAGACTGACAAGTCCTAAGTTAAGTCCAAAATCAAAACTGACAAGTCCCATGTCAAGTCCCAAGTCAAGACTCACAAGTCCCAAGTCAAGTCCCAAGTCAAGACTCACAAGTCCCAAGTCAAGTCCCAAGTCAAGACTGATAAGTCCCAAGCCAAGTCCCAAGTCAAGACCGATAAATCCCAAGTCAAGTCCAAAGACAAGTCTTGAGTCATGTCCAAAGTCATAGCACAAGTTGGATTCTGTCAAGTCGAGTCTACAGTCCAAATTTGTGACTCGAGTCCACACCTCTGCCTCACTGTGAAAACATGACACTGAACTGATTCTGTAGCAGAGAATATTAATAATATATAATAATAATAATAATAATATTATCACTTGCAGCCAAGTCTTTATCAATATCTAATAACACATCTCTTGACAAAGAGTGAGGACACAAAAATCAGATGTACAATATATTGTATGTTTCTGTGTTTCTGAATCATGACTTTTCTGGAAAGACAGTAAAATGTGTCCACATATGAGTTCACACAATCATTTGAACTGGAATGAGTTTGCATCATGCTCATTGAGCCTTTTCAGTAAACGTGTGCAGTAACTGGATGTTTTGCTGACGCGTTTCTTAACATCAGTTTACCCTAACAGAGTTATCTCAGGAAACTGAAGTCATCAATATCTTTAGCACACATTCAATACTGGGAAAGGGATATTTTGAAACTCTTTGTGTTATTTCGTCACCAATAAGATCAGAGTCATTCAGAGCGCTTTGCAGGCCCAGAACCAAGTGGTGAAACATTCGATCTGACGCCAACTTTACTCAGAGTACTCTTTAAACCGCCTCTCATTTTGAATCCATTCATGGAGTCTCCCATTTTCTCACTGGTTTGTAACCATGGCGGCTGCTGTGTTTGGTGCAGCGCTTCAACAGCTTTTCTTTATTTGCAATTAGACGCTGCAGGATTACCTCAATTTGCCTCCGCTGCCTGCCATCATCCCTGTTTCACTGTGCTTATTCTTAATTAGAAACATAACATGAATTAGAACAGATAAATTGCTTCAAGATATGCTTGAGCTCTTTAGTAAGAAAAACACTGAAGGGGGGCAGTATTACTGTAACAGATACTTATATGATACCCACATGAGATATTTCAGATATTAGTTTTCACAAATCAACCACCCACTAAATCAGTGGGCTGACAGCTCCAAACAGCTTTGTCCAAGACATGAATAAGAGCTGGACCTGCCAAGTGCCCATTTTTATTTCCAAAGTATTTCAGTAAGATCATTTAAATGGACATTTACAGTGATTTTATTTCACTTATTCATTTGATGGCAGTGCAATTACAGCTTTAAACTAGCTGCTTACCTACACAGATTTTGTTGTGTTTGCCAAGTCTGAATCCCAGTTCACAAACTGAATGTCCTGTAAGCGACACTGAAGGTTTTCTGCCTCCGTCTGTGAATTAAAACGTCATGGCCTGGGCGTATCGGTCTACAAGTGACATGGCCATATGTTCTGTGTAACGTCAGATAAAAAGGCTTTGACTGATGTGTTTTGTTTTGCCGTGGTCCTTCCTAATAACAGTTGCATGCCTGCTGTCTGCCAGCTGCCGTGCCGGCTGTAACAGCCAGCACAGTGCTGGAATGTTCCCATGCAGCTCCTCTATTCACACACTGACGTGCAGCTCATGTACACAAACCTACAGCTTGTGGAGATGCAGATTTCTAATAACAGCCTCATGCTATATCAGCCCAATGTATACTGTGCGGTAGACCTACTTACTAATGTGATTTATGTTACACAAACCTATCACCGAATCAGGTTATAATATGTTTGGAGTGTATGTATACATGCAGGAACTGCAGATGTGTATTGTTGATCCCCACAAATCAGATTTACCAGGCCAGTCACACAGCAGTTTGTGATATAGTCATAAAATTTCATGTAGTGATACATGTACATAGATACCAATTTCACATTTTTTTTTCCTTATGATGGTCAGCACAAAATCAATTTGTATGTAATCCATGTAATTGTGAAACGGGGAGTATAAAGAGCATCAAACGTCACATAGGAAGGAGGTCTGGGTGGGTCAAAAAACATAGGACTGTCACCCAGGAGACCAGTGTTCCCTGGGAAATCAGAAGTCAAAGTTGATTTGTTGGTCATGTAACTTCCAATTTTAAGTTACACCACTTCCTGAGTTATTTTAACCCAAACCGTAAACTTTTCCTAAATCTAACTAAGTAGTTTGCTGCCTAAGATTCACCAAGCTGAACTTTTCTTAAACCTAACTATGTAGTTTTGTTGTCTAAGCCTCACCAAGTCGATCTGTTCATAAACCTAACTAAGTAGTTTTATTTTGAAGAGACGAGAGTGGAAATTCATAGAAAAAAGCATAAAAATATGTTCTTGAAAGTTGTGCTGAGCATCACACAAAAAGGGGAAATTCATGTCTTTGTACACAAATTAAATAGATTAAATTTCAGGACTATTTACAAACTGCTGTGAGACTGTGTGGCATTTACAGATGAAAAGAACATAAATGTGAAAATATCAAAACAAAAAGAAAACTTGCTTTATCAATATCACAGACCAGAAGCAACATGGAAAGCAAACTAAAACAAAATAAATAAATGTGCACAGTGATTTAAGAATAAAAATATATCTTGGAAAAAAAGGGTGATATTATCTTTGTAACGCTGAAGTTGACCATTTCAATATTAGCTTTTTGGGGGCTGCTGTGTTTGCAATGTTGGGCAGATGCCCTGTTTGGCCATGAAACAACCCATTGAGAGTTGCCACTTGGCCACCAGTGAAAAGACTGGATTGGATTAGGGGTTGCTCAGAACTCCTTGGATACCGGATACCAGCGCACTGGATGGATGGTGATTGGCATTGTTTCTGCAAAGGCCTCATCTTTGTGAAAGACTGCAGTTTATCTCGGTCCACAGGCATAATGAGCGATATCTTTAACATGAGACACCTTCTGCACCCATGTATGCATGTAAAGGTCATCAGAAACACTGTAAATCTGTAGATGTAGATGCATGCATGTATGAGTAAAGATTAGATTATGGGTGCACCGATTCAGGGATCTGATTGGTTGGGAAGAACTAACAAGGCTGATTTGGAGCAGGTGGGCAAAGGAGGAAAAGCCACTACAGGAACAGAGGAGGAATAACAACACAGAAAACCCCAGACAGCAGTCAGTGTTTAACAATCTTGGATTTCTTTTTCTGAAAAACAAGTGCTTAACTCTGAGTGTAATGGTAATACAAACCAGTGTTGGAATCATTCCTGGCACAGTTTACATGGTGATCTCTGACCTGCTATAACGCCTCATCTGTTTGTTAGTTTGACACAGCTGACTTAACACATTGTTCTCAACATGCTTGCTATATCTTGAGTTTATTTGATCAATTTCCTGATAATGTTTTTGACAATCCAGGCATTATTCGCACTGGAGGACTTTGCGCGCAGGAATGCTTCAGCATAAAAGTGGCTGATGATGAGTGGAGCAACCAGCAGTGAAACTTCCTGATGAGGTCTGAGGAGGAGGAGAGGGGTGGAGGTGGAGGTGGAGGGGGGCGTCCTCCCACCAGTAATCCCTCTCCGTGGTGACGTCACCCCGGCTGTCTCCAAAGGGACGCAGCGTTGAGTGTTGGAGCAGCCAGGCGGCCACAGTGTGCATCCCAGGACGCAGCAACATCAGTGTAGCTGAGGCTCAACTTTCAGCCGATCGCTTCACTTCGGACGCTTTGGGAACAACAATGGGTGAGTTTCTACCAACAAATGCTCCAGTCTAGCTGAACCTTATGTATAAATTTCGCTTGCTTCCTTCCCTGTGCTGACAGCATGCTCCATACCTTGTGAGTGTCGCTCCAACTTTCGGGGCGCGCCGATTGTTTTAACACAACTTCTGCTGCTACTACTAGTGCTGCGGATAGATATGCTGTTTACCTGACCCGCTTTCATGAGAATGGGCATTAGAACAGCCTGCTGAAGCAACTTGAGGAAAGCGATTAGAGAGATTAAGTCCATCAGGATTCCTGCAGTCAACTCTGCGGAGGTGTTAAATCCAGATCAACTAGCTGCCTCTCCTACTGCTGTCAGCAGAGCCTCAGTGCTGAACTATTTGGATCAAAACTTGTCTTTATTGATCATTATTGGTCAGCAGTGATTGATCATGTTGCAATGTTTGATAATGAGTCATTGGAAGGGTATTTCCTAACACACATGTTTTGCTGGTAAAAATGACTAGAAGTTGCTGGAAAAAAACACAAACAGGCAACATATTGTATTAGTCAGATGCTCCGTAGCTGTCATGCTTTGTGCTATGCCAGATTGTAATTGCTATGTGAAGGGCTGAGCTGAGACCGTCCCATCTTTAAAATCAGTCCCAAGTGTTGGCCATCTGTGCTGCCAACCTGGAGGGGATATATGTAAAGGATGTTTAGTGACTTCTTGCTGATTTTAAGACTTTTAAATGGTGTTAAACTGTGGACCAGATGGGAGAGTTGACATGAAAAATGCTCCCAACTGATCTCATCCTGCACTGGACTAGATAGTTTAGAGTAAAAATGACACATCCAATAATTGTAATTGTACAGTTTCGAGCTTTTTGTGTTGCTTTTTGTGCAGTATTTATTGGCTTGGTGTGCAGCTGAAGGCCAGGGAGGAACACTGTGCGAATGTGTATCAATGCTCATTAATTCGCTCTGAAGCTCTCACAGAGGCGTCTTTGTGCTTCTAATTTGGAGCTGCTCCTTTGTGCAACTTCAGTGGCTCTTAATGTAGAGAGAGAGAGAGAGGTTCACAGGACTGCAAGTTTCAGAGCTGCGAACTGATTCCCCACAGACCCTCATTCACTGTCTCATGGAGGTTATTGCTCTGCATGGCAATCAACCTTTGTGCATTATCCACTTGCTAAAGCCCCCATTTTTTTCAATTTTTTTAATTCAAAGATGCTCCACGGCCCTTTCAGGAGAAGTAGTGTTGTTGTGAGTGTGAGGGGATTGATTCAGAAACTTCCTAGTTTCTCTAAAGCTGGGGACAGACAAATCTGACATCAGAGAACCAGCGGCGATGAAAGCTGCCTGTTACGTCGCCTTGCGTCGCCTTTGTTTTGGCTGACAAGTTACACCGCAAAGACTACAGCCGACAGCCAGTTTGTACATAAGTTCTACGCCGGCATGAGATGAAATAACTCTCCCTACCAGCAGCTGGCAGTAGTCTGTACCCGTCATTCAAAAAAGGGAAACTGGAAGCTCGAGGACTGCGGATATACAAACCGTTGTTATGATACATACATGAAACAAAGCGCTGTTTGCCGACCTTTTTCATACCACTCTCACTCACCACTTAGCCTCATTCCAGATGTTGTTGTAAAAATATCTCTTTAGTGGAATGATCAGATGAGATGAAGATGAAAAACGAGAAAAGCCGTCTGTGTTTTTCCTTTTGCCTCTGCTCGGCTTCTCCTCACTTGTGTTTCTCTCCTCGTGCACCGATTCGTAAGCTGAACCGCCAATCAGAGTGATTTCTCTCACCGATGGGCTCCGCTGAAAAAACTCAGACTAGAGCTGATGGTGGGGGACAAGCCGAAAAAACTAGGCCGACGGACGCTCACTGACGGCCCCAAACTGTCCGACGGCCCACCAACGGCTTGGTGTGTCGGGGCCGTTCAGCTTGCCTTTTGCTGTCAGAGAAACTGATGTCATGCTGCAGTGCTGCGATTAGCTGTTTTATGTTGAAAACAGAAAATGGATCAACTGTGTGCACTAAGCCCTCCAGCCCAAAATAAACAGGATGTCTTGAAGGCAAGATGTCATTCAGAGGTTATATAACTTGTGTCTGATTTGATTCTACAGTGACCTTCACCTCGCTGAGGGGCCACATGTTTTTTAAGAGAGAGAGGTTCTCCTCTGTCCTGGCGGTGAACGATTTAACAGTGCGTTGGCCTGTGTGAGGGCCGTGGGAGGATCACTTGGCCTCGGTCCACGGTGTGCTCGTTTCAGAGAGGGAGACAGTCAAGTCATTTTCCACAAATATCTTGTTAAGTTCTTGGTGTTTGTCCTGTGACAATTACTCACCCAGTGGTGTCTGGTTGCCAAGAGTTACTTGGTATCTAAACACACTGGAGAAAATGGTGGTTTCAGCTTTACTTAGATAGTTTATCACTGAACCAAACATCTTAAGAGAAAGCCCGAGGATAAAAATGTTCTTTCTTGCATGTGATGATCATTTTACCAAGAAAAGCATGACAGAAAGCTTAATAGTTTTTCCTTGGTATAGCTCCCTGAGCTATCAAGAAGAAATCTATCAAACATTAACAAATTTATATTTTATTTTTTAGTTTGGAAAGCCGTCTCTCAGTCTCATTTAGTGTGGAAGATCACCCATTCTTTTCAATTGACATCTTTTGCAGATACAATTTAATTATGTGCTTGACATTTAAAGCCGTCTCATGACAGGACATTCAGCTAATCAAACACCGTGTCTTTTCTCCTTGGGGCCAGATTTTGATCACGAAAACATTGAAAAAGAAGAGGGAAGGATTGTTTTTCCTTATGGAAACTCATGAACCCTCTAGGCTTGTCTGAGTGTTTTGTATTCAGCGTGGTGGTCCTGTGGAAAAGGTCATCAAGGCTGCTGGATCCAAACCAGATCCAAATGTTACATCATTGTTTTTGAGTATTTCAAGAAGATGAGGGTAAATCACAGCTGACAGTTGTGAATGTGCCTTTAATTAAACATCTCGTTGTAGTTCAACAACTCAGCTGTTAGTGACACATGGTTTGCTGGTGTACATGGTAGGACTGGGACGGTTCACCCATCTCCCAAATCTGTACTATCACAATACTTGGGTGCTGATTTGATATGTATTGCAATTCTACAAGAACTGTGATACAGTGATTTATAAATTGATTTTTGTTAATTTTTTGAATACTAGACCATGAAAAAGTTAAATCATACACTTTAATGGACTTTTACTTTGGGAAATATCTTGATACAGTAAAAAGTTTTGATTTTTAGCAAGTATGTAGTCAGATGTGCCGAAGTCAAATATATAAGTTATTGTCAGGAATATTTAATTTTTTAACCGAAACCCAAAAATCAAAGAATAAAAGACATTTTCCTCACAAATTAGTGGTATTTTCTTTTTAATCTATAAGGGACATGTATTGATTTATACTTCTGGTGAATATAATCCACTCAATCTTATTTCCATATTTTGTATATGCAGTTCCCTTTGTTAACACCTTATTTTGAAAACTGGACAAAGTCACACATTTATACTTCTGCTAGCTCTCTCTCTCTCTCTCTCTCTCTCCCTCTCTCTCTCGCCTCTCCCTCCCTCCCTCCCTCCCTCCCCTTATACATACATGGTCAGCTCCATTTGGGGCATTTGAATGTATTTAACATAAATGTCAGTATACATTATGTGTGCGCATGTTTCCACAATCTGGTAAAGTTTCCTGTCAGATTTAGCATGTAGCTTTAGCTGTGATGTCTAGCTCTGCTTTTCCTGGCAATGTGTGAAACCCAAAATGTTTCCATATTTTATTGTATGTGTAGTTTTTACCGCTCTCAATTTAAAATGTGAAGGAATCCACGTGGAACTTCCACCATTTTCTAAATTTTTGTTTCGGCTCGCTGCGGCCGACTGCAGTTTGTTTGTGTTGGCGGATACAGAATGACTATAACGTCACATTACTCACACTACATCAATAAAAGTGGTAAGTTCTTTCTTTCACATAGACTCAAATGAAGCAAATACATTGATTCTGGTGTTAAAAAATCTATTTGAAATGATTGATACACAATATGTACATATACAATACAATATACATTTTTTCCCCACTCTTAGTGCAAGTGGAGGCCTAAACCACAGCAGTTGGACTGTGTCCTTCATAATGATTTTAAGTCTCTGAGGCGTCGGCTGTCCTGTGCTCGTTGACATGTATCCCTCCTCCATCTGAACTATAGGATATCTGGAAAGTGTCTGATTATTTAGCTCATACATCAGCAGTGATCGCTGTCACACAAACACATGTGCTGTGACCCTGCATCCTGAGTCTGAGGAGAGGAAAGACCTGTGACAGCTAGCGGAGGTGTTTTTTTTGCACTCGGAATCAACAACTTGTCATCTGATGGAGCAAAAACAGAGAGTGTCAGATAATTTCCTCTTGATTTTAGTTGACTCATGGCGATACGGTCCTCAGAGGCAGGTCATAGGTCATGCTTCTGTTTCCAATGAAGAAAAAAAAAAACACAGAGCTGCAAGAATGAGTCACTGAACTTTGCTGTTTTGTGTTTGTTTGTTTGTTTATTTGAATCAGCGTTCCCTTGTTAACTCCAAAAAGATGCCCCCCATGAATATCTGCTTCAGTCCAAATAAAGTATGTCGATCCCCACATTTCCATGTCACCATCAATAATTCCTAAACTGGTTTGCATCTTTGGTTTGCAGTCATTAATTACACTGAATATCCCCCATAATGAGGTGGTTGCATGATTTCTGGGCTCCTTTCCATTTGGCACGTGACATGACTGAGCATCTTTGGTAATTATACAGCAAATGAGGCCCGTATACAGTACTTTATGCAACTGTCTAGCTCTAAAAAAGACACCCCTTTATTTTCAATCCGCTTCATTCATCTCCTGCTTCCCTTCCTGCTCCACTTTGTTTCCTCCTCTCTTTTTCTCTCAGGGTCTCCTTTCCTCTCATCTTCCTCTGCCTTTATATATATATATATATATATATATATATATATATATATATATATATATATATATATATATATATATATATATATATATATATATATATATAGTGCAGTGGTTAGCGCTGTTGCCTCACAGCAAGAGGGTCGCAGGTTCGACTCCGGCTTGGGACTCTTCTGTTCTCTTCTTCTTGTGGAGTTTGCATGTTCTCCCCGTGTAAGCGTGGGTTCTCTCCGGGTACTCCGGCTTCCTCCCACAGTCCAAAGACATGCTGTTTAGGTTAATTGATGACTCTAAATTGCCCGTAGGTGTGGATGTCAGCGTGAATGGTTGTCCGTCTATATGTTGTCTGTCTCTATGTGCCCTGCGATGGACTGGCGACCTGGCCAGGGTGAACCCTGCCTTCGCCCAATGCTGGGATCGGCTCCAGCCTCCCCGCGACCCCTAACGGGATAAGCGGTTGACGATGGTTTTTATATATATATATATATATATATATATATATATATATATATATCTTTTTGTTTCTTTTCAGCCCTGGAGGTTTACGAGAGCAGTTGTGATAATTTGTTGAGCTTAATAACTCAGACAACAAAGAGAGCCAGTGAGTACTGTGACATGAAATGATAGAAATAGAAGCTCCTGAGTGGGGATGCTTGTTGAGGCATGCGCCTTGGCTGTCACTTTGACTGAAAGCTTATTCACAGTTGAGCAGAAGGGATGCAAGTGGGTACGTGGGTGAATCTGTGTGTGTGTGTGTGTGTGCATGCGCGCAACTTTATCCTTGTTTGGGAGATGTCATTGAGAACAGGATGACATTTAAATATCTGAAAATAACCCCTATATGCAAACCACAGGCTTTAGGATACGCACAGGCAGCTGAACCCTGGTGTAGCATAAAATATGCCAAAGATACAATCTGGCTTTTATTTTCTGTGCAGAAAAACACCCATGATTTTCAAGGTTAAAGTGTCATATACAGTACATGCATAATCAGGTCTAATTTAGTTTTTTCTTCAGCATTACAATATGTTGGCATCCGTGCATGTACATACATAGAGTGCAGAGGTGATATTTGCCAGTGGAGCTGCAATCTGTTGGTGTTTTGTTCAGTCAGATGATTGTTCCAGAAGGCCTGTGGGAAATAATAGGTTGGGGGAAAGCAAAGAGCCTCGGCAGCTGATGATGAACGTTCACTCACTCATTTATTCAACAGGCATTCAGCCCCACTGCAGGGTTTTCTGCTATTTACAGTGAACCACATTACAGCAACTCTGTATATGATGACATTTGCCACAGCACCAGAGTGCATATGCCTTGATTCACTATCACGAGGGGGACATTGATTAAATAGTCAATAACAGAATGACCTATTTTCTTTTGCAAGTAAGTAAATAGATGATAATGCAGTCAGCGTTAACAGTGACTGAACAGTAATTGTTGCCTGTGGCAGAGGGGGCTATGCCAGCTAATGCATCTATTCCGCGATGGCCAGGATCTGGGCCGACGGGTTAGAGGTTAAAGGATGGCATGGTTAAAGGCTGAAGCCAGTTGCAGAAGTAGCCTGTCTTAAGCATACAAACTCGCTGATCTCAAACACATTCCCTCCGATGCAGGCCCTCGCTTGTCGGATGTTCAAACAGCGTCTAAATCCCACGTCTTTCGTTACAAGAACTGCCATTTTCTTTTTGTCAATTTCCAGAACTGTAAATCTAGCAATGTCTTGCCCACTTCATGCAGCAATTAGATGGATGTATGTGTCTTGGCAGGATTTCAACTTTTTCTCAAGTTCTCACTTTTTTTGGTTTTTTTTCTTTTTTTTTAAAAAAAAATGCAACCCAAAATGGGGTGAAAAAATTAAGCCAAAGAAAAAATTTGAATTTTTTTAAAAACCCCTTGGGGGGGGTCTCAAAAAAAAAAAAACCCCCCAAACCCCCATGTTAAAATGCCTGACTTTACAGCAGAAATAAACATGTTTACAGACTGCTACAGAAAATGGTTTGGGTCTCTATAGCTAATATCCTCATTCATGACAACTGTGCAGGGAGTGAATTTGTATATAACTCACCCGTTTAAATTATATAAAGTTTGGCATAACTGAGGGCATGGCTGCTCTGAGTGGCAGGTGGGTGCCGTCTCAGATGCTAGCCGTCTGCTCTGCTGCGTCACCCACACCCGCCCCAGCTCCACTGATGATCCACCTCTTTACAGTTTTTTGGATTAGCTGGGAGTCGGGCTGTGTTGCCACTGCCAAGATGGCGACGGCGGAGCCACCCACTTTGAGCTTCGCAGCAGCTCTTTGGAAACCTATGGGTGATGTTACAAAGATTTTATACAGTCTATGGTGCTTGAGTCATGCCCAGAATCTCGCCGCTTTTTGCCCTGCCTTTAAGTGCCATTAGGAAGCACTATTCATACATTTTACATCAGATGTTACACAGTTTATTTCAAGTACTCTGGCCTTAAAGGACGGGTTCTCAGGTTCACAGTTTGCATGTTCTCCCTGTGTTAGTGTGGGTTTTCTCTGGCATCTCCGGCTTCCTCCCACAGTCCAAAGTCATGCTCTTTAGGTTAATAGTTGACTCTAAATTTCCCGTAGGTGTCAGTGTGAGCGTGAATGGTTGTCTGTCTCTATGTGTCAGCCCTGTGATAGTCTGCCGACCTGTCCAGTATGTACCCCGTCTTCGCTCAATGTCAGCAGGGATCGGCTCCACCCCCTCCTGCGACCCTGAATAGGATACAGAGGTTACAGATAATGGATGGATGTCTTAAAACATTAGTCTGATGCACATAGGAACCTTGAACCAGGTTTATTAACCAGTACAAACCTCCTGTTCATGCTGTAAGTGCTGTGGTACAAAATCCCCAGTTGACTGGCGTCTCAGCCTGTTGTGGTCAGTTAACCAAGTGGTGCTTGCTGTAGCTTCACCGAGGCTTTTCTCTCATTCAGATTTAAAATCTCTGGCTTCAAGTAGTAAACCAAGAGTTGTCAAAGACGCTACATCGATATTTTTCCACACTCTATTATCAGAGAGAGGGGTGTCTGTCTGTCTTCCAACACAATGTAATAATTTTTCCTAATTTGGGAGAAAGTCTATGTCGATAACTATTTAGGAGCTCGATGCAGTGACCACAGTTCAGATTCGAAAGCAGTCAGGTTAAATGAGAAGAAATAATAGGGCCTCCGCCAGCTAATTTCCCTGTAAGATCATCTGTGAGGAGTGAGAGCAGAATGCATTCGTCTGCTTTTCAACTGTGGGAGCCTGTAGGATTGAGCTGTTGGCTGTGTGCCCACTGAGTGTATTCAACCCTCCACAGATAGCTCTTTGTCCTCGGCGCTTTTACGCAGCTGCTAAACAACCGTAAGACAAAAGCATCTGGGGTACCCCAGCACACCAGTGACAAATGCTCACCATATGAAGAGCCCTGCCTGAAGGCCTGAGACCATTTGGATGCAGCCAAATGCTATGCTTGGGATGAATTAAGGAGGAATTTAAATGAAAGTAACCCCTTATGACTTTTTCTTTGCCTCTATATACAGGATTATGTGTAAAATCCTACTCAAGATATTCAAAGATGTTTTCTTTTTTGATAATACAGTCATTAAACCTTGTGAAGACTTCACAGTTTGTAGCTTATCTAAGATGTTGCAGGAAATGCACATGACTCCTCTTTGCCGTCATGATGTGGTGCTGCATGTGACACAGTGAAACCAGAGTTAGAGACCACTGGACACACTCAAACACTCTCTATCTGCTGCCAGGAATGATTTTCCTGCCCAAGAAAAAGGGTTTCCAAGTGAGAGTTTTCATTGTCTGCTTATTATCCTCCTGAGAAAGCCTTGATAGGCAGGAGGAGGCACTTTTGCCAAGCAGATGAAAATCTGCAATAGCTGAGCTTTTATAAAGCGACAGCTGCAGGAAACCCAATAGCTGAGGGAGAGTGGGCAGACTGTTTGGGGCTTTGAGAAGATGGATTTCAATTTGACTTAATTGTTGAATTAAAAAAAAAAAATCAATAATGTGTCATGCTTTTCCCATTTTTTTAAGTGTTTTGTGTAACTTAGTGTAGGTTCACTCAAGAGGAAAGGAGAAACATACCAGCTAACAGCAGCAGCTTCAGGGGAGAGGAAATCCCAGATGTTTCTGTCTGAAAAACAGCTTGACCCCGTAAACCACACGCAGACCAGAGGAGATATCAGTTAGCAGTATGCATGTTACAGCTACACCACTGAGAGGTCTCCTAAGTCGTCTTAGCTTCTGACCTCCACTCTGTGGGAAAACAATACCGTGACAATGGTGTCCACCGCTGGAAATGGGAAAATAATGTTGTGAGTGAAGGAACGGAGCATCTGGAACGTACAGAGCAAGTTTTCTGCAACTGAACACATAATCCTGTGTGTGGGAGAAAAGTGTGTGAAAGCTTGGAGATGTGTCAAGTCATGCCATGACGTGAGTTATACAGTAGCCTCCAGATTAAGAGCTGCTTTGGTCGGCCTCCTGTTTGTTGTCGCCAGGCAGATTTAATATGTACATTTTCCAAAACAATATGACAGAATTTTCTGTGACTGTGTTGGTTTTTGCACTGAAGGCTACATATCTTCAGAGTAATCATTCATTGACAGCCAGGACACTTCATGCACATGTTTTTTAATGAGTTTGTAGTGTCAAAGTGATCAGCAAATACAACATTTTAGGAGTGAAAATACTGTAGACGCACTTGTATTTCTGTTCCAACAAATTGTTTAAGAAATATGAATCTCTTTTAATTTTTAGTTTATTTTAGTTCATTTGGGTCATTTTCAACTTCTACAACTCAAATACACATAGAAAAAGTGACAATAAGTCCTTACTTTTGAAATGTGACAAACCAAAGCCAACTAAAGTTATACTGACCGAAAAGGTGTAGGCTGAAGCTCCTTACACCCTTTTTACATTAATTATTTTGTACAATTCGCATAAAATGTATACACTGAAAAAAAAAGATTTATTTATACTTGTATCCCCAAAATCTTGTTAATCAACTGTGTTTTTTTTTTTTTTTTTAATCTACTATGTACTGTAAGTGCACAGTATTACACATGTTCATTTCATTTTCAAAACTGTCACAAATTAACCCCTTAGACTGCTGTACATCTTTATTTTCATACTAAGCTCATACTACTAATCAGACCAGTGGTTGCATCATGTATTTCCATCTACAGAGACATCTGCATAATTTAAATGACTGTGTGTGCACAGAATACACAGAGTGTAAATGTTTAGACACTGATAATGATGTAGTGACTGCATCTCATCATGGTGCCATAAATGGGCTCTGCTATGGACAGTAGGTGCTTTAAAATGTCCAGTATGATGGACAAGAGGTCATTACAGCCTGGGCTGTTGGAAAACTGCCTACCAGTGCTTAAAGCAATAAAGTAATGGATTGACCCACTCTCTCAGAGGTCAGCCAGGGGAGAGTGTACGCCAACCGCTGCAGAGATTAGCTTCCATCGTCCTCTTGTGATGAGCTGTATTTGCCACTTATTGTGAAGCACTTAGTCTACGTCTGCACCGCTTCCATCGTGAATCTGAGGACAAACGCGTCTCTGCGGGGGTGGAGGTGTCAGGTTCAGGTTACGGCCGACTCCAGGATCCAGCCGCAGGACGCGGGGCTTTAAGACACGAGAGGAGAGCCTCGTGGAACAATGGCATTAAAGTGATCTCCGTGTCATCTGCTCTGTTGTCATAGTGCCGGTGATGAATCCTGACACGGTGGGGTCCGACTGGCTGGTCTGTCTCACCGGCTGGGGCTAAGAGGAGGAGGTTTCTACTCCCTCTAATGAGGAGAGGGGGAGCAGAGAGGGGGAGGGTTTGAAAAGGGTGAAGTCTTGGGTCAGGGGTGAGAGGTTGGCAGCGTGAGGCGGAGGACAATAGGACCGGCGGGAGCGTCGCAGAGAAAGAAATCCCAGCAGCTGGGACATACACTGAGGAGGGTGGGGGGCTGTCCATGGGAAGCAACCCCAAGATTAGCTGGAGAGTCTCGTCTGGTGTCCCCATGTCTCTGTGCTTCATTATGTCTCTATTGTGTGTGTGTGTGTGTGTGTGTGTGTGTGTGTGTGTGTGTGTGTGTGTGTGTGTGTGTGTGTGTGTGTGTGTGTGTGTGTGTGTGTGTGTGTGTTCACATGCTTCTGCCCTGTGCAACAAGTAGGAAAATGAAAGACTGTCTCCAGTCCTGTGTTATTTGCCATCCCAGCAACCAGTGTGAGAACGTTTGACTTGTTGAGGTCCTCATCAGTGAAAGACTGACACACGAGACACATCAAACTAGAAATCGTTTGCTTTCACACTAGATTTTCTATATAAATACATTAAAATTTATAAGTGCTATATAAATTTGATGTGCTTTAGCATTTTGCACCTATGTGTCAAATGTCTAATAGTTATTCCGATACCAGTATCGGAAATTCGTCCAATACTATTATGGATCAGGTATCAGTGAGTATGCCAGTCTATGCACCAATCCAATACCATAATTTATTAACCCAGAAAGAAATCTATATATAAAAACTATATATCAAAGACTCCTGTTATAAATATATATATTTAATCACACTCGTATCGGATCTCTGTAGTGGCGAATACCACAAGTTCAGGTATTGGAATCAGTATTGGGAAGGAAAAATATTTTGCAGGAGCAGGTTATTCAGGTTTCATACTTGTGCTGTTTAATTTTCCAAAATAATACTCATAATGCAGTACCGTTACTCTATGTGCACGCGTAGTACAAGATTAACTGCTAACTTTCATTCACTGCACCTTCTCTTTTACTTTTTACTGTACTGTATTTATCTGTACTGTTGTTGTTGATGCTGCTAAGACACCCGAATTTCCCTCCGGGGATTAATAAAGGTTCATCTTATCTTATCTTATCTTTCTTATGATTCAAACTGACAGCTGTCTGGGCATTCATGTAGCATAAAAGGCGACTCAGTGTTTTTTGTGTTGAGCTAAATATAAAACTGCTTACGGCGATAGGTATTGTATTTAAAGGATTAACACCACTAAGGGAAGGCCCTGCGGGATTAATTTGTACTCTCAGTGCAGTTTAATGGACCGTCATACATTTCAAATGGCTTTGGGAGGTGCTCTGTGTCAAAATGACTGCAGGGTGGTTGAAGTGTGGATAGAAAGAGAGTAGACAGATTAAACCAGATTAGAAAGACATCTACACCTTAGGGGGCTACGATTACATGAACACGATGGAGCTCTAAAGCGGCTTTAATCAATATTTGTATATTAACAGTAGATCACATGACTACTTGTATGTGGAGGGTGTCGCTCATAATGACGAACCCACAGAAAATGATTACCTGTCTTTGCAGTTCCGCTTTATAGCACCTCTCAGCGCATTGCTGAGTTTTTGTTGTTTGCAGCTATTTTTAGCTAATCAAAGTTTGCTGCTAGTTGGTGACCATACTGGAAGGTTTAGCACCTGAACCATGGATGTATAAGGATAGCTGGATACAGCATTGCAGACAGGTTCCAGTTCATTCCTATGAGCATTTCTCAGTGGCGCATAAAGCCAAAGCCAGTACCCGGCTCTTCCAGTAATCTTCTGCAACCCTTGGGCCCATAGAGAATCCATCCTTCATCGGACTGGGGCTCATTCTCAAGAACAGAGGAAGGGAAATAACTGTGGTCCCAATGGCAACATGTGACGGACACTGAAGTTGTAGTACTGCTGTTTGGCTACTACAAAAATTAGCTTCAAAGCCTGGTGCTCTTCCTGGGGACTTGACCTGAACAGCCAGATATTTCCCTCAAGAGTTTATGGAGACAAAAAGGAGACCACATCTGACTTTGGGGTGAACGTTACTGGTAGCATTTGACACCCAGCCCATGATAAAATATATTCATTTCTCACAAAAACTCTCTCTTGAGGCTCATCTGTTCCAGAGAAACTGCTGAATCATATGTGTTGTCCCATAAAATTATGTTTTCTAAACCCCCTTATTTTTCTTACAGGGGTAGTTGGATATTTCCCCTTTTTGGCAACGTATTATCATAGTATAGATTGAAAAGACAAGCGATCATTATGGAGCATTATTCTAACTGGATAATGGAGAGGTGTTTGCTTGCAGTACCTCTTGGCTGGCTCATTGGCTCCATAATGTAAGCGTGGCAGACCACAAAGACTGCAAAGTGTCTTCCAGACCAGAGGCATCATTAAAATATTTAGTGCGCACTGAAAGAAAAACAAACAATTGCGCTGAGACCTTTGCTTTTCTCTAAAATGGAAGAAGTTCATGGCCGGTATGGGAGGTGGTGGGGTGCAACTGCTATAAACGCCTCCGCTCTCTCTTTCACTCTGTTTCAGGTTTATGTTTCTGTTTCCTGGCATTGATTTGCTCTTTTGACTCCAGACTGAAATTATGAAATTTTTAGTCTTTAGGTTTTGACATTGCATTGGTTTTCTGTCCGGCCAAGCCATAGTGGCAGTTTCCAAAGTACTGTAAGCAAGGAAGCTTGGATAATACGAAGCATCTGGGTCTCTCACTCTCCCTGCAACACACTTAGGCCAAAACCACAGTGGCTATGGAGGTGCCAGAGAGTCAGGGTTGTGAAGTCATTTTTAGAAGAAAAAACATGGCTGCCAGGCATCCCCGAGTGAGTGTTTTGTTCCATTTCCAGACCTAACACGATATAGTATCACAAACATGCAATTAGAGAAGTGCTGAGTCTGATACCCTGGGCATTGTTTGGTCAAACACTTGTAATTACACTAGAGAGAAAAATTCAATATGGAAAGTGTACAGTGGAAGAAATGTGAAGACATATAAATGAGTCATCATTTGATCATTATAATGTTGCAAGAAAATTCTTCAACATGAATTTTTTTCCAGCATAAAGAGCACTTTTCACATGTTTCCAGGTGTTTGTGACTATACTTTTATATGGTGAAAAATTTGTTTAAAGCCTGGCTACAAAAGGTCTCAAAAGTGAAGCCAATGCAGAAGTGCCTTAAACTTGCCCTCTCTTATCTGGTTGCAAAAAGAAGTCTGATTATATAGAAGTCTATGTGAAAATGTCCCTATTTCTCACTTGATTTATTACCTCAGTAAACTTTGTAAAGATGAGTTTATGGTCTCAATCACTAGTTTCACGTCTTCTTCAATACAGCATGATGTTCATTTAGTAAATTATGGTCCCATTTATCGTCAAATAGACCATAAAGCAGGGTATGTTTTAGGGATTGACAGGTTGCTATCCCAACGTTGTCCGGTCTGGGAGTTGTCCATGTTACTAAGATGGCGATGGCCTAAAACCAAGATGGCAACGGACAAAATGCCAAACTTGAGGCTTCAAAACGGCAGTCCACAAACCAGTGGGTGACATCATGGTGACTATGTCCACTTACTGTGTCACTGTGCTTGAGGCTAGCGTTATTGAGGCTACATTGTTGAGGCTATATTAGCCACAAATAGCAGACATTTGAATCTCTGACTGAACGGCAGTCAAGCTGCATTGTGGGTAATGTTGGTGCCGTAAGTTTTGTTTTAAACTGTCCAATAAAAGAGAAACACAGAAGGCCTTTAAAGATTGAAAAGCCTGTATGTAACTAATATACAGTGAAAGATTCAAATATGTTTTGATGCAATGATGCCAAAGAAAAAGGGATTTTTCTTAGTTTATACAGTTTTGACAGAGCCAGAAGGAAGCACACGGATCACTATAAGTCAGACCACTGTGGTTTTCCCTCTCACAGTATTTGCTATAATGGATGAGGACAGTTCATGCACATTTTATTCCATTGCAGAGAGAGGATTTCATTTCAAAGACTCCTGTTAGTTGGATTTACATAGAAGTATCACCTGCTCTTATAGTGTGACTTTGAGGCATGCATTTTATAAAAGATCATAAGCTGAATTGGTCAGCAAAGATACAGACTTTGTAATGCCTTTTGTTTTATTCTGTGGACTCGCACAGGAAAATGGGTCAGCAAAACAAGTGAATGGATCTGTATAATGGGTTTGTACTGAGCTGCTGAATCAATGACGCCAAACATACAGACCAGATTGACCTATGAAGAGGCCTGCATTTAAATCTAGGACAGTAATGCCACCACAGGACATAGGAGTGATATTCACTGACTGCACAAAACGCGATTATCTGTATCCAGTATGGTGATGTTCCTCCAATCACTACAAGAAATGGAATGCTACAGCAAAATATCCAATGTTTTGACGACCAGTTTGGTGTCTTGTTTTGGATTCCTTGAGCTTTTCCACAGACTTTGGCCCTCGCATTCAGTCATACCTCATATGGTTTGATCTCTGGTGTGGTGGGCCTGCTTTCTCAGGACGTTGTCGGTGTTCATAAGTGGCACTTAGACCTGGGCACAGGCCTGCATCCCTGAGAAATCCTTCCTCGGTGTGAGCCAAGCAGGGTGCAGGTCTTCACGGGTGACTGAACACTGAGGAGCATTCAGGGCCCCCAGTCTCACAGTGTGAAAGGTTGACCCACAATGAAGCCTCCTCCATTTGTGTGAGCTTCATCACCATTCAGGTTGCGTCCTCAAGTAGGGGAGTGGCGCTGTCTCGACCCTGGAGCGGAGCATGCGGCTCTCAGGCTTCGCCTCCTACGTTCACATGATTATTCCCAGGGACACTCGGACTGTCGCAGTATTTTTGGTAAAGCTCCAGTCAGTCTGTGTTTGACAATGCCTTTCTTGTTTCATTCATTTGGTACCACTTTACAGAAGATCTGTCAAGAAATGATTTCTTCAATAAAACACATGACTGCATGCAGTGGAAGGGGCTGCTCAAAGGATGAACCCACAAAGAGTTATAACCCAACTGTGAGACATTTAAAGGAACAGTGTGTACAATTAAGGGGGATATACTGGAAGAAAGAAATTTTCTTTAGTGTATAATCACCTGAAAATAAGAAGGGTTGTGTTTTCGTTACATAAGAATGAACAGTTTGTATCAATGTAGGGAGTGAGTCCTCTTCATGGAACCGGCTGCCATGTTTATGTTTCTACAGTAGCCCAAAACGGACAACACTGGCTCTACACAGGGCCAATCGCTTTTTTTTTTTTTTTTTTTTTTTAGGTGCTGCCAAAGCTTTCACACTGCACCTTTTTAAGATTTTATTTATTTATTTATTTAGCTCAAGGCCAATATTTTTTACTGTGTTGTTTAATTTCTCTGCTCAAATCAACCCAGCAGGCAGCTGTTTCCAGCTACATTTAAATATAAGCTACCTGCCCATAAAGGATTATTTAAACAGGAGTTGATGGAGACCAAAACGGAGCTCAAAGCAGAGTGAACGTTATATTTGCTAGTTTTCCAGAAACAACTTTAATTGAATTCTAATGTTGGATTTGGGTCTGCTCCATAAACAATTTTGACGAAATACAGCTAAATACACAGTTGCTTGTGAAATTAATTGTAAGTAAAGAGAGTTACAATAGATTCTAACAACATATTTTGCAGCTGACTGGATAATGATTATGGCAGCGTATCACTGATTGGTATAGCATAATTAAAACATTTATCTAATTATGAGGGGGCAGCTGGAGGCTGGTGTGTGGGGGGGTCTGGGTTTGGACGGGGGCCAGCTGAGCCGAGTGTGCTAATAGGAGGGGCGGGCATTTGTTCTGCGCGTTTTTCATTTTTTTTTGCTTTTCTCTTCGCGTGTCAGGGGGCAGAATTTTAAAATGGGGGGGGGTGTTGGGGGGTGAAAGGAGGAAGAGGGGAAAAAAGGGCGAGGCGTCAGTTGGGCGGGGGTGATTTTTTGGGTGGAAAATGGGGGCAGGGTTAGGTGGTGAAAGTAGAGGGGCGGTACCGCTGAAAACATCTCGCCCCCATAGGTTGTGGCGGGGTTAGGCTGGGCTGCAGATATCTGGCTAAATGCTGGGTGCGGACAGCAACCCCATGCTATTTGGGCGGGAAGAGAAGGGCAGTTTCTGCCTGGTGGCAGCACTCAGAAAACCCACTGGTGTCGCGGTGTGCCTGAGTTTGGGGGGGGGGGGGGCACTGCTAGGTGTGCACCTGCTTTCGAGCTGGGGGTTGGGTTGCCCTAGACGCTGGGGCGCTCGCACTGGCCAGGCTCCCTAAAAAAGAAGGGGGCGCGCGCGCACACACACCCAGGGGGGGGGCGTGGGGGCGGGGGAGGGGTGTTGGCCTTCCGGGGGGGGGAATAAGTTTGTGTCGGGCGGGGGGGGGGGGTGGGAGAGCTTGCCGGGGGGAGTGGGGGGGGGGGACTGGAGGCGCGGTCACGCGGGTTCGCCGGCGTGCCCCCGGTCCTTGAATTTTGGAAATTTTCTGTTGTCATTCCGCCGCGTCTGGGGGCGAGGGGGGGGGGGCGGGGAGGGGAGGAACGGGAGTCTCAGCTCTTCGGAGGGGTGAGGGCTGGGGTAAAAAGGGGTGAGGCACGGGTGGGTGGGGGGACTGCGAAAAAAAAATTGCCCCACCGGCGGGTGGGGGGCTGGGCGGCTCGGTGCTGGGTGGGCTCAGAACTCCCGCTCCCTGGGGGGGGGGGTCTGCCCGGGGGGAGGGGAGGGTGCTGTTGTTGGGGGGGGTGGAGGGTGCTGGGTCTGCCCGGGGGGGGGGTTGGGCTGGGTGGCCGGTCGAGGGGGGGGGGCGGGGGGTGGGCCGCGCGGGGGCGGGGCGGGCCCCGCGGGGGGGGGGCGGCGGGGGGGGGGGGGGGTGCGGGGCTGGGGGGCTGGGGGGGGGGGGGGGGGCTAGGGGGGTTTAGGTACTTTATAATCTCTAAATTTTTTTTAAAATTGGCATTTTGAAGTATATAAACACTATATTGCCATCTTTTGTGAAGTATTCGTTCTTGTTACATGGCATCTCTATATCAGACTAAACTCTAAGAAATACACAAAGTAGATATGATATTGTACATTGGCTTCCTAGAATTATATAAATTGTGGTTGCAGTAGCTGATTGCCATTATTGAGTTCATTCTGATGATCATTCATCAGTTGCTTGGCTACTAGCTGACTAGTAACCAGTAGTATTCACACAGTTCACTGTGCAGCATGGCCGCTGTGACCGCAAACCTCTCACCATTACTCGGCTGATACCTTCATGACGGCGCCATTTGCTGCCACACCTCTACCAACCACCTCAGGGGGGATTAATTCCCCCTACAAATGTCTAACTATTTGCTATAAATGACTCTCTTTGACATATGACTGAAACAGGGGTTAAAGGCCAAGGTGGAGGATATGAATATCTTTCATTATCACTTTATTTATTTTTTTTTTAGAGGAAGACAATATGTGACGACGCCACATGTGCTGAATTTCTATATTAAATATTACTGTTCAGACTAATGTGACCACCCTTAGTCACTCAAGTCGGTGCATGACTTTTCTTCTCTGATTAATACGATACCTTCACATGCAATCAGAAGCAACATATTTCTGACTTCTACCATGCTTAAAAATGTTTCCTAGCTTAATCTCCAAGCCAAAAAAAACATATTTAATTGCAGGGTGCATTTGTCATTATTTCCAATCAAAAGCATATGTTTATTCATACTAGAATGGAATACATTAGCGTTAGTCTGAATAACACAATTTGACCAGGCCTGATCACATGTTTTGAATTTTCTTTTGCATGTGTGCAGTAAATTCAAACATGTTGTTGTCCGTTCCCTGTTAAGCTGGTGCAGATGGATCACTGGCTTGTTATACTCAGTCACTTGGCTCTGTCTCTGTGTGGTTAAGTGTATGGCACATTTAGTCTTGGGTATATAAACTACTTTTCTTTTGAAGCTTCACTTGAGCTCCTCGGTACAATTAATGCACAGGGAAATCACAAGCACAGCTACCTCCAAATCAGCTGTAGAATTCAAACCACCATCCCTTGCTGGAGTCTCCCTTCCCCACATCACAAGGATGTCAGTTGTCCTGCCATTTTACAGGGCTGATGGTGAAAAAGCTAGAAGATTAGCGCGGCATTTGTTGTTGTGGGATCCCTGCTAAGTTCACTTCCCTGACCCCTGAGGCTCCCCCTCCCCTGCTGATCCCCCTCCTCTCTGAGGCCTGGTATCCGTGAGAAGTCCCCCCCCACACCCCACCGCTGAATGGCCTTTCTCTCATTAGCATGCCCCTGGGGCCTTCTCGGCCTGCTGTTGCCAAACAAACACAGCCAAAATCTTCTTCTCTGTGCCTGTTTCTCTGCTTATCTCTTGCTTATTTTTTAACAAGTTCTTTCTCATTGTATCATCCTCTTCTCCCTCCTTTTATCACTTGAAATTCTTTATGTTTCTGCCATTGCAATTCTCTGGATCTTCCATTTTCACATGCCGTTTCCTCTGTTGTTTACATCAGCCCAGAGGACGCTCTGTGTGTCCTTGTTTAGGAAATGTACATTTGCCGTTCCTTCCTGTGTCCTTTTTTATGTGAGTTAGAAGCCACCAGATGGACGGAAGACAGCGGTAAGAGGTTGCTAATGTATGCCGCAGGAGCAGAGGGCATATGGTGCCAATCAGAAGATGAAGGGCTAACACCCCCCCCAAAAACACCACAGCATGCACACACACTCCCCCTTTCTTGAACTGGGGTCAGATGCAAAATAGAGAGAGAGATGATAGTGTATCTATATGCTTTCTGCCCCAGCCTGTACAGCAGAGTATGGTTTTGTAACCCACTCAAAAGAAGGGGTCCCTTCTCACCCATCTGCACCCTCTGAAATATAACAAGCCTGTTCTCATTGGATTACTATTCAGGGTTGTATTTCAGCTTCTGAGACGGGCATGCCTGAGGAAGATGTGTTCAAGGCATGGATGAGGATTTGTGTGTCATTAGGAGGACAAATTAATTTGACTGACTCACGAAACAGCCAGAACAAAAAGAACAGATGAACATTTTGCCTGTGAAACTGGGTTTCAAGTGACATATGACTGGGGTTCAACCAAATCCCTCCTGAAAAGACCAGGAACTGTGGTATACTGTGGAGTGGTGCCTTCATGAGGCAGGATGAAACGACAAGAGCGAACGTGAAGCGAGAGAGAGAGAGAGCAGAAATGTGCGTGAAAGAGAGGGAGCGAGAGAGGAGAGAGTAAAGGGGGAGAAAGGAAGAGAGAATTTGCTGAAAGGAAGCATTTTTGTTGGATGGGAGAAAAACAACCATGGAAACTCCATCAGAAGAAAACCAAGACCAGAGGCAGGACAAAAGAGGTACCAATGAGTGCTCACAAAGAGCCAGTTCAGTTCTTTTCACTGCTCTGTTTACTGGGGCTTTAACCTACTCCAGCCTGCTTGGTTTCACTCTGCACAATAGTTGGGTAGATTTTGCTCAGACTTTTAAATGTCAGTGCAGCATCTTGTTTCAGTGTTTGCACTCACATAATTGTTGATATTCCAGTTGCTTATTATACATCACTGTCTCTGCGCAAATTGTCATCTCTGTTGTGCTTCAAATATGTTTTTTTTTTTTTTTTTGCAGTATTTTGCTTGTTTCATGATCTAATTAGTTCAGTACATGGGGTGTTTTCAGCAGACCCCCCTCCTGCAGCAGGAGGGATGCTGCAACGCCGCTGGTCATCATCATGCTAGTGTCACTTTTAAGGACAATAAGCCTGTTGCAGAATCAACTGCAGATCAATCAAACCTCAGGGTGCGTTTGAGTCGTTCTTTCAGGGGGGCAGATGATTAATGAGGTGGATGAGGGGCTGGCAAGGACAAAGATAAATGAACCAGACATTACCAGTCTCACAAATAGACAGCCGCGAGGAGCATGTACGCCGAGGAGAGAGAAAAGTCATTAAGTTGCTCACCCTCTTATAGGAATCATTGATTTTTCTATTGCTCTTTGTTCTGAATGTCTATTCCAGGTAAAATATTGTACATTTAGACGAGCACGTTTCCCTAGAAAGGCTGTGGTGCTTAATAATGCAATACTAACATTAATTACATTAAATCATTACTTTCTTTTAGTGCTGTTTAATCAACTCTAAATTTGTGTAACTGAAGATTAGAATTTTTCCAAAATGAAATATCTAACAAATCATTGCACAATGTGACCGACAAAGTCAATAATAGTTCAACCGATTTAGACAATTATCAAGTAATGAACTGTGTGTTATCAGTGGTTATAAGCCTCATAGATGTGGATCAGTAGGGTCCTCCTACACCCTCTAGTAGGTTTTATCTTCCAATCACATGGACGATCGCCAAAATGATGAATTAAAGGAGACGACAGCGACCTCTTGCAACAGCAGCAATTATCACAGGAACAAAAGTGGAAGTCAGCCACAGTGTGAAACTCCATGGAGGGTGGGGACGATGGATGGGACACAAAACACAGGGCTTTAACCCAGGAGACTGGATTTCACTTGCGTTAAATTGTTTTATTTTAAACTAAAATGTGATGTTTTTCTCTAAATCTCACTAAGGGGATTTGTTGCCTAAACCTTGAGAAGCTGTTTTGTTTGTGAACAAATTAACATTTCATGTTTGAACTTGTTGCTTTTAAGTTTCACTTTTACAACGTATTTGGCGTTGTAGGCATGGATGTATAAAGCGAACTGGATACAGCGTTGGAGGCCGGGCTCCCAGCCAGTCCGAAGAGAGTTTCTCAGTGGCACATGAAGCCAAAATGACTCGACTGCAGAGTAATAAAGTACCCGGATCATCCAGCAATCTCCCGCATCCATAGAGCAGGCAAAATAGCATTTCCCTTAACTCTGCCTCCTGCAGTCTGGGTCTCATTCACATGAACGGAGGAAGGGAAATAACTCTGGATTTGGCTATTAGTGCATTTTTTTTAGAACCTAATGATTTAAATACGGGTTATTCAAGTGTTCATCTCAGTACTTTGTACTTTAAACTAAGTTCATGCTTGGTAGGAGGCATCTGCTGACTGCATCTATGAAGCTTATAGCGGCTGGTGATGCACATTTGGCCTGATAACAGTCAAATTTGGTGTATATTATATGCATTTATGCATTTAACTGTTATTTCCAATTTGTCAGATGATAGGGAAAAATGTCAGTCACAGCTTCCAAGAGTCCAAGATAGTTTTTGTTCGACCAGCAGTTTAAAAACCCCCAATGTACTCAATTTACAAAGATATAAAATGAGAAAAGCAGCAAATCCTTACATTTGAGAAGATGGAACAAGTTAATGTTAAGATTTTTTTTTGATGAATGATTACAGGAATTATTGTCAATGAATTTTCTCTCTATCACCTAATGTTTATCTACTTGCAGCATCGACCTTGAGAAACAAAATGTGTGTGATTACCCCACTCTCTTTTATATATTTCTGGAACATTTTATGTCTTATGAAGACAGTAGAGAGCTGACAGGAATTGATGGTAGAGAGATGGGGAATTACATGCAAGAAAGATCCCTAGCCGGACTCCAACCATCGCACATTACGATCACAATGCAAGCTATGTCTTTTTAAAAGGAGCGTTCCTGAAAGCTGAGGCTGGGTCGGGAACCTGTGGGCCTGTAAAGCCCCACTGAGACACTGCATCAGCTATTGGCCTATAAAATGAGTTGACCTGATCATTTACTTGCATATCACACAGCTCATGTTCACAAATTTACTCCTCTACTGCACCCAAACGCACAATTTATGAGCCATTATGGCCATCATTGCCTTGTATTGTCATTGAGTACGTACATTCACGCAGCTTCTTTCACACATAGCCATGGGTGAGCTGCAGTCAACAGTTATTAGCTGACAGAGTAGAAGTTTCTCTTGTTAGATTAGGTAAACTCTGAGACCACTTTTTGATGTATTGGCTAGCTCACATCTCCCCCGTCCCTCGAGAATGGCCATTATAGCCATTATGGCATTTTAAAGTCTCCTCTCAAAGTGCAGACTGTGGAAAATGAGACTGTTTCTCATAAATGGTGTTTTGGCAGCTTGCCCCAATGAAGCAACAAACAACAATACTTAACGTTAGCTGTAAACAGACACATCTGTTAGCAATGAGGCTCGATGCTTGGATTAAAACTGGATGGTGCTGTTCAGGGTAGACGCAAGACTTCTTCACTTCATCCCAAAATTTGTGTGTCCAAGTTTGTTTATTTGTTTGGGATTTACTTGTATATGACATATATACTTTTACTATGTACATATGATTTTGTGGTGCATCTATGTGATTGTTTGCGTAGGTGTTGGTGTGTCTGTGTATGAGTCTGGTATGGACATCTAATTAAACAATCTTTTTCAAAATGTGGGCTGTGGACTTGATCACAGTATTTCTCTACACCGTCGGGGGCTAATTTAGACCTCTTTCCACTTCCTCTGAGGGTCCCAGATGTTGGACGATTTCAGCTTGGTGGTGTTAACAGGCTGTCTGATGTCTGTTGTGGAAAGATGGAGGGAGGTGATGAAGCGGAGCCAGCTGCAGGAGTTTGTGTGATGAGTCTGGGCTCAAGCAAACTGTGGTGATGCATAGATGGATTAACCTGTCTGGAGACGCCGGGGCAAACATCGGTTATTGTTGGGGCCCCTCCACGCATCAAGTACAGTGAAGACGAACCAACCAACAGCTGGTACTATTATCAGTAGTCGTCCTATTAGGGCTGCTGCTGATAATTGTTTTTATTATCAATTCATCTACCAGTTATTTTTATGATTCATTAAATAACTGTATGGAGTCTAAGGAGACATCTTCAGATTTCTTGTTTTGTTTGACCAGCAGTCCAAAACCCCCAATATAATAAATTTCTTATCAGGAGACTAAGAAAACCATATAATATACAAATTTAAGAAACTATCAATTATCAGCTATCAAAATTGTTTAACTTTCTGTTGGTCGACTAAGTAATCAGTTGTTGATTCGTCTAATTGATGCAACTCCTGAAATATTATTTGGCCCCAGGTTTTCTGTCCCTAAGTATGTGGTAATTTGATGAAACGGAGAAAGGCACCATGTGACAGGCACCATGTGAGCACTATATCCACAAAAAATAAATGTCTAATATACAATAATGTGATTGTTACTGTCCTTTAAAGATGATGCAAATTCCATAACAAATTTGCAAGTAATAGAATTACCACAAACCAGGGCACCTTGGTGGTCTGGGGGTTTAAGCTGGTAACTTTGAGCTAATATGTCCTCTTTTCTGTCCTCTGGTGCTCCTAATGGCATCTACAAGATTTACAGACTGGAGGAAAACAACCAGCAGTCTCTAGAGCAGCAACCAATCACTGCTTCTGCTAATGAACTCCGATCAATCAGTCAAACTAGTCAGCGCTGATCAAATATGAATTAATATTGTTACTGTAATTCCTGTTTCTCTCCTGAAATGTTTTCAGAAACGTCTAGTCGTGTACTGTTTTGAAGTAAAATGAGAAAGTTTTCTCCGTTGGGTAGGCGGTGTTTGGTTTTGGTTCAACTGTTTTTAACATGGCGGCCAGGTCACAAACCTCATTTCACAGCTACAGTACACAACAAGATGTTTCTGAAAACATTTGAGCTGCTTTGATTAGAGTTCGCCAGAGACCGGCCGGCTCCAGCTCGGCTCTGATTGGTTTTCATTTGGCCGTGATAGAAACTTGCAAATGCCATTAGGAGCACGACGGGGAGGCAGAGGATCATGATTTTTATCAGATTGTCAGTCTCATGCACTTCTGTCAGGATATAGTGACAGATTTATAGTATTAAATTCATCATAGCAATGATTCAATAATCTTTGCTCAAAGTTACTGACTTCAGCTTTAAGGCGCCAAACACGAACTGCTGAGGACCTTTTGTTGCATGTCCTTCCCTCTTTCTATCTCCCTCAATCAATAACAGCTGATGCACAGTAAACATAGGGGTCTCTTGGAGTTTGGGACCCTGAAGTAGTTGCCCATTTTGCCCACTTGGTAATCCAGCGTTGTGATTATTGACACAAGATTAAGATGCACCCTCGTTTTTCCTGGTCACTCTGCCTCGCTGTGTCTGTTTATCTGTCGGCGGGTCGGCCTTAATGAGCCATCTCATTCACACATTGGATGATTTGAGCTGCTCTGACAAACAGGATCCTGCTGGAGTGTGAAGTGGCTGCTGTGGTCCATTGTGGCTGAGCTATGTGCAGTGCAGCTGGAGGGGCACACAGGATGGAGCTCAGCGGCGGGCTTGTCCTGGGCCTCGAGCCTGTGGGCCGGAAGAGCGGGGCCGTAGTTCACTGCCATTCTGAATGGCCCCTGAGAGTCCAGTGTGATGGACAGTCTAGGGCTGCACACACTGGCTCTTTGTATCAGGGCTTCTTGGACTCTGTCTCTATTTTTTTTCTGTCTCTCTCACACAATGTCACACACACTTTTCCTCACACAAGTGTCTTTTTTTTCCCCCTCTCTCCTCGTGATCCCGATGTGGCAAATGTAGCCTCTGCTGTAAGGCCGGACATTGTCGTTACAAACAGTTGCTAACTTGTCTAGTGTTTCGCTCTCTCACTATTTTTCATTTGATGTGTCCTCCTCTCGTTCATGCACTGTAGCAACCAGTTGGACAGCGGAGAGTCTTGAAGTGGCTGGAGGTCTAACCAGGAGTATTTGTCTGGGACTGGGAACATGTGAAAGTCATCAGAAGGAAAAGGCCTAACGTGATTTTCATTTCTGTGTGTGTTCCACTCCGAACAAGCCAGCAGGATCCGTTTAGTACAAGCTTGTTGTTGAGAGTCACCGGCTCCTACTGTTATCCCCTGCGGAGGAGTGTGACTGGAGCTAAAGTCTGCCCTGCAATATCCTGTACACTATAAAATCCCACACAGTACACTCTGAGAAAACAGTCTGTACTTTGCTGTGTGGTAGGTTCACTGATACTGGCTGTCTATCTCAAACACTAATTGAAACATCCTCTATGAAATTTTAGTTTCACCCATCGCAGTTGATCTACTCGCATAATCCATCGTCGTCTTTGAACTAGATTTTGTGATTTGAATAGATGCAACGTAAAGGAATGATGTTTAACTTGGCAAAAAGAACCAGAATAATCAGATCAAAAGTTCATCTGATAAGAGATGTTTGATTTTGAGATAAATATTTGTTGTTGTTTTTTTTACAGTAAATTAACACAAGAGTTTACGTAGGACAATATTCTTATTTGCTTTCTTGCCAAAAAGTATATGCAACGTATTGTCATACAATGGTTCGTAGGATATCTTGTGAAAAGTTATTCCTCCTCTTTCTTTCTCAGTCTTTCTGTCCATGTCCAGCAGCATGTGTCAGTTTCCACTTGTTACATGCATGCAGTCTTTTCAAAATAAACTTCCATCATTGTAGGAAACCACTTGGAAATAAAACTGCTTAGTTAGGTTTAGGAAAAGATTGTGGCTTGAGTTAAAATAATTATTGGAATTGATGTTACTAAAATATGGAAATTACATAACAAATAAATCCATCAGTCCACCCTGACCTCCTCCCTACACAGTGGTTGTTGGTCTTTATACTTCCTGGTTAATGATTACATGGATTACATCCAAATTGATTTTTGTGGAATATATACAAATTACAATGCATTAATTTTGTTAACGGTGTAGGAGCACAGCCTGATACCTTTCATGTATCCGATAAGTACAGTATGAAGCTCCTGGAGTCTTGTCATCTCTGCGAGGTTGCCAGGAAATCAGCAGACTCAAGAAAGTCACTGCACATGGCCAAGAAACAGTCTCGCACATAAACCCATAAATCATCCACTGTAGTAAGTCAGGTCAACCGGACGTAGAAGGTTGACCAGTTGACCTGACTTACTACAGTGGATGAACGATGACCTGGATGAATGAGAATCTTCATGGATATAAACCCATAAACTTACATTTTTATACTTTTGTCTCTGCACTGAATATACACGATATAATGTGTTAAATTAGTGAGCTCATTTAACTCTCAGCAATACAGCAAATGCGGGAATAATTAGCGCTTTAACCCAATAATATGGCCCCACCTTCCTCAAAAAAGAAGGAAAACAATAAATTTGGTGTCAAGAACTGATTCAGCAACATGATAACCTTCTATAAAGTAGACAGACTTAATTATAAGGATGTTATATCTCACATAACTGGAAATTGCTTCAAAATCCCACCTCTGCTTTGAATCCATTGACTGTATGTGATTTTGCTGTGGTGCAGACTGCCATCCCCGTGGCACTGCTTAAAAGTGGTGCTGGACTTTGATGTAATTTCTGTCTGTCTCCCCTGATGTCTAACACCCAGTCTAAAGCTTTCACAGAGGCCCTTTGTGAACATAGTGGTATTCCTGAGGCTGCTAATAGTTGAACCTCATCAGTGGGTCTGTCCTTGTGCCAGTGTTTCTTTTTTCAGTCAGCCAGAACAGAGTTCTACTAACCTGCCAACATATCCAGTCCAGCTGTGAAAATACCACCTTGGATTTATTGTGTTATTAAGGATAACAACCCGTAAGTGACACAAGGTTTATCCATTGAGTGAGATGTCTGACCAATATTCTCAGTTCTGGACGGATGTATCCTTCAAAAGCAAACCACTCCTGTGGAATGGCCACTAATCAAACAGACGGCGTATCGATCGGATTGGTGGCTTTCAAACATGTTTTCTCTCTCTAAGTGCTCTAAATTAGACAAGCGTGGCACATGCAAACACATCAGTCTGACCTTCTTCGTGACAGGCTCCAGGGGAGGGCGGTGCATGGTCAACATGACCTTTTAAAGCATTTCATACATTCAGTAGTGTTTCTTACAGCTTTAGACATCCCTGTCTTTGTTTTTTCCTCTCATTTTCATATCCAGTTAAAAATCCAGTAATCGAGGCAGACTGACTGTCATGATGATATAATGGCATCCAGCACCTAATGGGAATGGTGTTGCTCTTCAAGGCAGGGTTTGAAGATAAACAGACACTTAATAAGTTGGGCAGTCATAATGATTTTCCTCCATGACATGACGCAATTTATTACAGTCAAATGAATCTACAATAAAGCAGTATGACTGTAGTGACTGCCTCTGTCACTCTGTGCACATTTAATAAGGGAGATCTGGATTTATAGCAACAATACAGCCCGCTACTGGATCAGAGCTACCTGACAGTGACATCCACTACAAGTGGAACTGCTTCTTCTTTTTAAATGAACTGTATTGACTTTGCAGCTGGGCTCAATATCCTGTGGAGCACTGTGCTCGGACTCCCAGCAGCCCACTCCCCCTCCCCCTGACGTGTTCAGAGAAATGTGGGCTGCGGTGGAAGTTAGCGCAACTCTACTGTGGGCACACTCATTGAGTTGTGGTTAACGTGCTGCCATGGCAACCCCTATTTACCCACCATGGGACAAAAATGTTTTTATCTCCCTGCACTACACAAACAGTCAGGATGACTGCAAAAGTATTGGCCCAGCGGCAGTATATCTGTTTTAATTTCCTTTTGTTAGGGCCAAGACCACAAGCACAGATGACCTTTCAGGCTTCTCTCCTCCATGGAAGAAGCAAGCAAGTAGAAAATAGTTTTTGGTCTGTTTTTCTTCAAGAAAAGCACAAATTTGTGTTGAGATAAGTTCTGCAGCCTCCTGTTTCGCATTTCTTAATGCATAAAAGAAAGAGCAGAGATGAGAAAAACCATTCAGTATTTCACTTGTTACCCTCCACTCGTCCTCTACACTATATATATTTCTACTACATTATAACTGCATTGACGTGTTTATTTTACATACATTAGGCTGTGTTTAAACAACAAAACATTTGTATGATCTTTTCTGTGAAGGTTATTGCAGCTATTTCAAAGCCAGCACAGTATAAAAAAGCTGTAATAATTGATGTTTTGACCACTTTGGAGCAGTGCAGTTATAGCTGATATGGCAAACTTGTTAGCAAACAATTGCTTAATTATACATCCTGAAGATGAACATTAGTATTCATTTGGAGATGTCCTTGCGTGTACCTGACGTACGTCAGTCCAGTATTCACTCTCCGTCTAGCTCTGTTTTGGTCTCCACCAACTGCTAAGAGAAATATTTAGCTCTTTAGCTGCTAGTTGCTTCACTATATTCACCAGCTAGTTGTTAACTTTGTCAGTTGCTGCTGTTTAGTTCTGATAATGTACCATGGGTTTATCTGAGCTGTTTGTCCGCTTTAAGGACCTGCTTTTGGAAACATTGTGAAAACCAAAACAATGAGCTGAAAGAGGCTAAAATTCTCCATAGAGTTAAGTTGTAGTTTCACCATTACGAGTCACACAGACATTTGATCCATTGTTAATGTGAAAATATTGATATAGCAGTGAGAGCTGCTGTTCTCAGATACCAGCTTTTTAAATGTGAATATTTTCTGGTTTCTTTACTCCTCTATGACAGTAAACTGAATATATTGGTGTTGCGGACAAAGCAAGACATTTGAGGATGTCATCTTGGGCTTTGGGAGACATTGGTCGACATTTCTCACATTTTTGGACGTTTTATAGACCAAACAACGTTTATCAAGAAAACAACTGAATGATTAATCAGCAATGAAAATAATTGTTAGTTATAGCCCTAATAGCAACTTTAAATACCTTAGTTGCAGTGTGACCTTGGGCACATGAGAGATCTTTAAAGCATAAACAGCCCTTGACCTGGATGAGTCAACAACATCCTGTCAGACACATGTGGATCTGATTGGAAGCACAGTGTGGTTTGTTTGCATGAATCCACAGACGCTGCATTGTGGCGACTGGCTCCATTTCACAAGGCACAGGAACACAGTGGATGAGGCAGATCCATCTGGGTCACTTCATTCCCTCGTTGGGAGTTGCCATTGATTTCCATTACAGCTTGGCTGACACCCATTGCTCTGACCTGCCGGATGGCCATTAGTGCCCTTTAAGTGGAGTGATGAATTGTCAGATGAAACATTAAAGGCAGTGTGGACTGTAAATATTTCACACAGCAAACTGGGGCTGTTTCCGCTGGTACTTTACATTGCGGAAGTCTCAAAAAGAAGCATGAAGAATGACCACAAATTTTATGAAACTTATTTTGAACAGACTTGTCTGCTCTGTGTCTGTCAGTTCCTTTGTTCTTTAGATATCTAAGAGAAAAGTTAATGTTAAAATGCCATTTGGTGTCTGTGATGGACTGGTTTATCTGTCCGAGTTGTGCTGGGATAGGCTTGATGAATGACTATGAATATTCATCTCATACTTCATTGCCTTGAGATCACTTCCTGTCCTGCAAGTAAAACACAATCCCTTAAATGGAGGTGGGGGCTGATGTTTAATTTATTGCCTTTTAAAGTAAATGCGATCTGGTTTAAAACACTGTTCCATGATATCAAACGACACTTGTCGCTGACCCCAGTTTGTCTGTTTTCTGTTTTTCCACAGGTTGCTTTGAGTGCTGCATCAAATGTTTAGGCGGTGTGCCGTACGCGTCGCTGGTGGCCACGATCCTCTGCTTCTCTGGCGTCGCCCTGTTCTGCGGATGTGGCCATGTGGCTCTCACTGGCACCGTGACCATCCTGGAAACCCACTTCTCCAAGGTCACCAGTGATCACGCCATGCTGACTGACGTGTAAGTGAACTCACAGGCTACTCTGTGTTTGTGCGACTTGGCTGCTCATAATGCTTGTGAGCATTATGTGAAAACGTGCCCTTACATAATCGTCACAATAAAGACAGGCCTAAAAGTAAGATGGATCTAACTTTTAATGACTTTGACTTTATGTGGGCTATTTTTAGCTGACAACATCTCCCACATTCACCTTAGCCTGGAGAACAGTCCTAATATGGACCTTTTTATATTTTATTTTTGTAAGTGGATCCATTAGTCGAGACAATAAAAGAGGAATGACAAGAGACAGGGCTGCACATATGTTTCATGTTGGCGTAGATTTGGAGTGCGCTGTTTAATGTAAGACGTCTACAGAGGCAGGCTGTCTCTTGGCGGATGATTTCCAGAGACATGCATCACCTGTTATCTCCACATTTGGGCTTACAGTGTCTCTCTTCATGTCTTAAGGAAGCTGGATCTTTATCTTAATCATAACCATCTGTTCATGATTAATCAGCCAACCCAGGTTTTATAGATTGCATGCAAAAAATTGATTGTAAACAGCTATTTTCCACACAAGACTCACATTTTTCGCCGGTCTCTCCAGGTGTTATGTTTGGAGGCTATAAGCATGTTAGCGCTGGATTTGTGCGTACTCTGTTTTTAACTATACAGCTAAGCTTTACGTGTGACATTGCTCTTTAACAGAATACAGCTGATGCAGTATGTCATCTATGGCATCGCTTCATTTTTCTTCCTGTACGGGATCATTCTGCTGGCCGAGGGCTTCTACACAACCAGCGCAGTCAAAGAGCTGCACAGCGAGTTCAAGACCACCATCTGCGGACGCTGCATCAGTGGAATGGTATGTTAATACAACCACACCGCTGTGTCCAACCTGCTTTTTATACACAGAGTGCTTAAAAAAAGGTTCATGCCATGCAATTAAAATAAAGGACACACAGAAGAGTGTTCACAATAGGAGCGAAGTATGCCACAGAAAACGAGGATGAGGAGGAGTTATGTGCTGATGCTAACACTGTGCCATCTCTGTGTCCTCAGTTTGTGTTCCTCACATACATCCTGGGCGTGGCCTGGCTCGGCGTGTTCGGCTTCTCCGCCGTGCCCGTCTTCCTCTTCTACAACATGTGGTCCACCTGTGCGGCCATGAGGTCTCCCATGGCCAACCTCACCAGCATTGACTCCATCTGTGTGGATGTTCGTCAGTACGGTAAGAGATTAACTCTTTTTATCTGTCTCGCTTAGTTTATACACTGACATGGCTAAGAACCAATACGATACTCTAAAATAGGGGATTAGGGGACCCCTTAAAACCAAGCAGTGTTTACTTGTGAGCCATCATCTCCTGTTATTACTATTACTATTGCACTTCCATAAAGTTTGTGGACTTGCAGGCGACATATTAAAATAAAATAATGCTCCAAATCGAAGCAGCAGAGGCTGAGACATCTTTACTTGTGGTCTTCTATTGGTCAGGCTGTAAAAACACTGGATCCTACACTTCCCATAATGCAAATCGACTGCATCTTTCATTAGACCCTTGTCTGACTGATATACCCAGGATTTTCCACATGCCCTGTTTGTAATGCAGGCTTTCCATTAAAATTAAGATTAGTCTTATTCTCTCAGACCTGACAGAGCTCCTCTAGAACCACAAAAGATGTTATATAGTGGTTTTCTTAGGAGGAGCAGGCTACTCCATTTAGCAAGAAAAAAAAAATAATTTTTGCTCAGTTTACAATACTGGACAGGTTTGATCATGTATCACATGGTGCAATGAAGGAAGTAGGTAGGAGTGTGAAAACCTTTGGATTTCATGGCTACAGGAATTATCCCATGGAACGCCACACCAGGCAGGGCCTGCGGATCTACGCTAGGTAACATCTGTGACACCAGTGAGGTGAGACGTTGTTTTCTATCCATTCCTGCAAATAGTATCAGCAGATGAGAGAAGAGGAGCATGAAGACGAATGATTGCTGTTTGTTATTTTTTTCCCAGTTCTACCTGTCTTATCACCTGTACATCGTAGCGTGCGCCGGGGCAGGAGCCACCGTGATCGCTCTGGTAAGCTTCCCTCCGGTATCTCTCCATCCTCTCCCTTTTAGTCCATCTCTGCACGGTTTGTATCGGCAGATCATGTGTCAAGTGCTCCTCTTCCCATTCCCATACCGAGGAAGATTACACATAGGCTTTTCCATATGCTGTTTACCATCTGCTTAGATGCACATGGCCCTGTTTGTATTTTAGGATGGATGGAAGAGAGCGCAGTCTGGGCTTGCTTTTTGTGCCATAACTGAGTGTAATTTCTAAAAATACAAATCACAAGTAGGATTTTGTAAAATGACTTACATTTTTTCCCTTTTCCTGCTGGAAAATGATTGGTCACTTTACTAACTTGTCAGCGTACTAGTGACGAGGAGGTCACCGGCATGTTCTCTTACAACCTTTTCTGTTCTCTTCCACCAGCTGATCTACATGATGGCTACCACTTATAACTTTGCCGTTTTGAAGTTTAAGAGTCGAGAAGACTGCTGCACTAAGTTTTAAACTGTTTTTAAGAGCACAGTACAGCATTTGAGGCTGCACTGACTAGCCACTGACAACATATGAACTAAAAAAAAAAATAGAAAAATCAACATCTCTCCATTAGTAATCACATGAAGTGTAAATAGCTGGCTGTATGCTTCCTTTAGCATTTTGGTATCCAGGGATCTTGCTTGTCTGAGGACACCTGATGTCTTCAGATTGGGGTGGTGTTTAGTTTGCTCTGCTTTCCTTGGCGTTCACTTATAGAAGTTTGTCACCATCAGATTTTATAGAAATGTGCACAGCTAGAAATCCACAACAGGATTATTTATATTCGTAAAACTGATTTTGACCCTGACAGTATTTAGCTTGCAGTACCTCACCTTGTGTAACAGGACAAGCATCAGTCGACTGCAGCCAGAGCTGAGATTCAAATTTGTGCAGAAACAGCTTCTGGAAGATAAATATAAGATTGTTGCGCAGGTTATAACACTTTTTAAAAAATGACCTAAGTTGGAAATGAGACCACTAAGCCTGTATAGATTTACAATATAAAGCTCTAATTAGTCCATGACGACGTCTGATGACAAATGTTGAAGGTGTTTTCAGGCTTTATGCTTTTGATGATGATTTCTAGCGATACATCTGTAAAAGGACTAGTCACTGAGGTAAAGTGCCTCGTCCTCATGTTTCCTTTCTTAGCCTTATAAAGCACAGTAAGACACATACATCCAGTGTCTGACAGGATGGGTGCTAGATCAAAGAAATATAGCAGAATAAACAGATAGATCTGCACAACAAATAGCTCCCGTCAGGATTTTTATTATGCTGTAACATTTCGAGCCCCAGGCTCTTCTTTACACTTCAGATAAGTGCAGAGGATCACCATCTAAATAACCATACAGCGTATAAAATACATGAGACAATACCACGTCTGTTTCACATAACCCGTCAAATATTAATGAGTGATTATATATTAGACATATGCAGTGACGGTATAGAAAGGTACATAAAAAGATGATGGTATATAAAGGAACATATCAGTGTATATATAAACAGTATAAATTACGGCTGTCTTGAACACCATTTTTTTGGGCTTCAAAGCTTCAGTTTCAGTGCCGCTGCCACACTACTGTACATGCACCCACCTCTACAAACAACAAACTATGATATCCATCTGAGAATATCTAATAATAATTAATACTGAATATGAATAATGAATAATGTTGTGGGATTACTCCTTATTTCATGAGCAGTTTTGGGATTTATACTTTATCATAATACTTAAAAAAAAAAAAAAAAAAAACAAAAACAAAGCATTTGAATACTGATTTGGAGGCTGATTACCATGGCAACAGTCGAAGATTCGACCCCCAAATAAGTACTCCAATAACACGGGCCTCTGGCTGCATCAGCAGCATATTCAAAATATAAACACGTGTCTTGTACCAGCCCTGTTGCAAGTACAGACAAGGAAATACATTAAGAATATATACTAATATAGTATATTTTAAGATGATGACTCTGCACTTATCAGAGGTCTGAGGAAGAGGTGGTGCTCGAAAACGTTTCAGCAAAATAAATATCCAAAGGGAGCTATTTGGTGTGCGAAACTGTCTGTTTTATTTTCTTAGCCTTGAAACTTTGGTGCCGACACATGAAACCACTAAGTATTACACAGAAAATATTCAGTATTATTTCTCTTGTCAAAAGTTGGATTCTAAACTGAACTAAAAAACCTTTCATCAACTGTATTCTGCTGATGAGGATTATGGTGACAGTTGTGTTTATTGTAGAACTGCACACAGCTAGCACAGCACACTATTAAGAAGGGTTAGGCCAGTACCGGGCTATACTTCTGCATGAGGCCCTAGGCCTCACTTTCATTTCCTGTATTTTATAAATAAAAAAAGAAATTCTCCTATTTTAGAGTAGAGAGTAAATGTATTTTTTTTTTCTTTGAGAGCTGACGCTGGTATAGCCTCAGCTATGAAGCTGATGTTTTCCTACATTTTCCTTTTATTCTTTCTCAAAGTGCCATTAAAGAGCCATTTGTTTTTATCTTAACACTGAGCCTGCATGCTTACATTTTTCAGATCTGTTTATAGTTACTTATACTCCATATTTCGTATATTTAATTTTCTCCTTAAGTTTTTGAAGACTGTAGCTTTTACTTTCTATATAAAATAAACAATCTTTGTTTACAAAAGTATCCCTACTTGGTCTATTTCTTATACATATGGATGAGGGTCACAAAATCTCATGCTTTGCACTAACCTCAAGCTTTTACAGCTGCAGAAAACTCGCATGCACAACCTGCAGCTCTTACTCTTCTCTACTCATTCTCACGCCTTTAAAAGTGTCACTTCTGTAGTACTGTGCGTAGCAGGATAGTTACATAACTCCAGTATTAGTAGTGATTGTAACAGTAGTGTTACAATAATAAGTCTTTTTCAGTAATGCCTTTTTGTCACCGTTATTTTTAAAAGCTTAACTTTTTGTGTTGTGTATGTCCGTGATGTACATACCGTAGCTCTGACTCCTGTAGCTTGCTTTGCACCTCTGACATGCTCACCGGCCATCCACCTCACCCTTCTCTTCCAGATCCACTTCCTCATGATTCTCTCAGCAAACTGGGCCTACCTTAAGGATGCCAGTCAAATGCATGCCTACCAAGACATCAAAATGAAGGAAGAGCGGGAGCTGCAGGACATCACCTCACGCTCAAAGGAATGCCTCAATTCCTACACATAAGGATATCACACACTCCACACAAACACACACGTAAAGACACACAGACACTGTGGCCAGCCACTGTGGCCCGTTTGGACCAAGACGACTCTCAGCTAAAATAACCTGCCAACTGCCACTGTGACACTGTGCAGTACTAACCAGGCTCCTAACAAACTAATGCATCAGTGTTGCTTTCTGCACTAACTCACCAACAAGTGTTTTGGAACTGCTTCCTAAAAATTTAATTTATTTTTCCAAAGGAGAAAAAAAAAAATTGAATTCAGGCAGTGTTTGATTTTCTCTAGCCCTTTTTTTACAGCCAGTTTTCTTTGCTGGCGAAGCTTGAGACATTGCACTATTCTTATACGATGCATTACAACAACACGTTTTCTTTCTTTTGAGCCGCAGTGGCCAGTTTTCAACAAGGGAATGTGACATTTTTTTTATGTTTGCTCATTTTGTTCCATCAGAAAAAAAAACAAAAACACACAGATTCATTATACACAACATGAAAGGCCTTAACATTCACAGTTGGTGTGTCCCTTCTAGATAGCATGTCAGAAGAACCGTCGAATCATAATTTGCTGACACAAGACCACGGCATGTCACGAGATGCTGTTTTGCTTTAACTTCACAGTTAATGGAAAGAGTTAAACTATATAATGTGATTGTAAAAGTTCAAGTATTTACCTGCATTTTAATCCTAGTGATAATACGCGTGTTAATAATTGGTTCTCAATCTTCATTGTACAGTTAATTAAAAGTCACATAGAGCATTCATGGCCTATATTAACACTACCTCAGGTGTGCACTAGAGCCTATGGAACAATTTAACTGGAACAAACACCTCTCGCTTGTGAGACAATGGCTTGGAAAACACACACACACACACACACACACACACACACACACACACACACACACACACACACACACACCAGGAGCTTGTCTACATCACAGTATCTTAGGCTGTAATCTTTATGGATAATGCCATAAGAATAACTTGCTTGCTAAATGTGAAATGCTGCCAATAATTAGAAGGATATTCTTAAACATTTGGTCCAAATTAATTCATTTATGCAAATGAAAAAATAATGATCAAGAGCTCTCTGATCCCTCATACATGCTTTTTTTTTTTTTTTTTAGCTCTGTCTATTATAATATCATCATATATTGTAATATATGATCAAAATTTACTTGATTTTGAAAAATCTTATAAAACAACTATATCCCATGTGCATTGGTACTATGGAGAAAACCATACAGAACTTAAGGTGTGAACTTGTTACAAGTCAGGATTTTTTTTTAGTGTTTTCTTATTTTTTAAAGATAAAACCACTTAATTTTTGTTCTTAATTTTCTATTATTGCACCTGTTTTTTATGTGCAATTGTCACAGTGCTGACATAATTACTCATGTAATCTTTTATTTCTATTAGCTGAGTTACAGGGATAAGTTTCTTTGTTGCATGAAGACAACTGTTTCTGCAGTGACACGTGTGATGTGCAGTCATGTATACTGACATCAGTAGTAGGCAGTGTTTGCCTTTTTCCTTTTTTATTCTAAATGCAAATTAATCCATTTTATGTAGCTGGATAGTCATCGTGTTTAGGTTCTTTTCATCTAGTCTTATATTATTTTGTTGTCTGATAGTATACCTGTATTTTCTATGAATGTCAAGGGCTTCCTCGTGAATTACTGATGCTCAACTTTTAATTCAAATAACAATTAGTTGCAACGCCAGTCATTTATACAATTTGTACGGCAATCTAAATGGTAAATTTGGCCAAAGTATGAATGCCATTGTGACTCTCTCTGCCCAGTGTTTTACACAGTATCTGTGAGATATTGTAGTACAGAAGCTGCATAGCTCTCTGCAGTACTAACAGCCACAGATGTGCAGTGGCCGAGGAGAGAGATGACAGATGTGCATCTCATCTCTGTATGCTGTGTTTCCTGTTGAATGAACCAAAAACTAAAGAATAAAAGGCTACCTATCAATCACCAGGAGGACAACAATCCAGCATCCTGTCTGACTGGAAACCCCTTCATGACATTACTCAACTAGCCTGTTGACTCTTTTTATGAAAATAAAAAAACAACATAAAACAAACTTCACTTTGTTGTGGTGTTGTTGTTTTTTCTTTTGCGTGATAGGAATATTGTTTAGTGGTGTACAGTCAATGCAAATGAAAAAAAAAGATAAAAAAATCCAATATGATTTATTCAAACATATGCAGTTAATGTAAAAATGTGTCATATACATACTGAAAAGCAAAATCTAATAAATATAAAATAACACTTGTTTAAAAAAAAAATGCACAAGATGAGAGAAGCTTGTATAATTCATCAGTTTATGATAGCACTCCAGCTCACCAGAAATCATCTTCTTCATCCTTGTGTGAATATCCTGCAATGCTGGGAAAACAATATCAAGTTAATTAGTCAAAGCCTCAAGGGACAGAAATGAAAGCTAAACCAAAAATAGTATTTCTCAATTAATTTATCCTTAAGACGACATAATTCCAGAACAAATAACAACATTAAAAAGACCAGGAGATGAGAAACCATGAAAGAAATGAAATGTTTTTTCACAGGGATCATGTAGGCTTTCATATATATTAAACTTTCCTAGCATGGCTTTTGAATTACTAACTTTATTCATAAAGCCATAAGTCTAGTCAACTGTTTTCAGTTACCTGTCGTCTTTCTCCTCAGACAAACTTTTGGCCTCAGGGCTTGTGTGTGCTGCTTCTTGTCTTCCAGGACTCTGAAACCCCCCACACACACTCAGTTTAACACACAGGGCCGCTGCTACAGGTCAAGTCTCAAAAGCAGCGTTTTACAGGTGTAAGCAACTCACCTGTGCATGCTGCTTTTCTCTTGCTTCCAGCACCATCTTCATGTACTTCTCCAATGGATTTTCACCTTTAGACTCCTCCCCGTCATTATCTGCCTCTTGCTTCTGCTCTTCATCTGCTCCTTTCTTAACTGCAGTTTCTTCTTCTTCTTTTTCCTGTTCTGGTTGCTCCATCTCTTGCAAAAGCTGATTAGACATAAATATGGTCAATATTAATTTCACCAGGCTGCCCTTTCATGGTAAAGAGGAGTTTTAGAAGAGCTTGGTGCGAGATCATTACCATCTCATTCTCTAATCTCTTGAGTTCTTGCATCTCCCGCTCTCTGGCTTCCTCTTGCTGTCTTTGCCTTTGCATAAGTCTTTCCTTTCGCTCCCTTTCCCACCTCTGCTCTTCATCCTCTTCATCTTCTTCCCTGGCAGATACATCTGAGGCTTGTGGCACTTCTAGAAAACATACAAATTGATATGAGTCACTTTATTTTGATTTACAGAAACAATGAAGCCCAGGTTGGCCTCAATATATGAGCAATTCATACAGTCAGACTGACAGTGTACATTTGAAGGTGGCAATTCTTGTCATTTGGGGTCAACCAAGATTATGCATCAGTAATGGGGAGGGGGGGGGGCAAACGACTCACCCGCTTGGCCCTGCGAGTCTATCGGGTCTTCTGGGAGGTCCTGTGGGCGGGGGACAGCGGGGCCGTCAGGGGCCTCCTCGGAGAGAGGGACGGCAGTGTCCAGGAGAAGCTCTGGAATGTGGCCGGGCTCTGGAGGGAGACGTGCACAAAGAGATCTTTTATGCTCCACCATAATGCAAAAAGGGCCAGAGGACCGACACAGAATACATAATCAGCTGCCCTTCATCTTCACCATTGTGCGGGGCCACTGAAAGGACACTTTGGAGGCCAGTCACACACTCATTAAAAAACAGCCAGTCCCAAATCCAAAAGCGTCCACACCGGATATACTCCATTTTGTTACTGGGGTTTTGTGATAATGAAACTGAAAAAAAAAAAAATATATAATAATGTATGGCTGTTAATCTCAGGATACAGTGAGATCTTTAGGCACAACAGGAAAACCCCCAGGTGCTGATTATTCAGGAAATTGTGCTTTTGAAATGGTTACCTAGAGGGCTCCATGTCCTCCAGACAGTAAAACAACAGAACTGTAAAGAGTACTTTACATGCCAACAGATTAAATGTTCCCTGCTGATCACAACTACTCTGCTCTTATTGTATGTGTCAAGCACAATGACACGACCAAACAGCCTTTCCAGTACACGGCAGCTGTATTTGCAAACTGGGTTTCACATCACCAGTGCATTCATAGCGGTTACCTTGAAGCCCCTCTACTTGTACCTAAGAAAAGCCAATCCCCCCTCAATATTATCTGATATCATGACCCTAAAAAATCATTACAACTCCTAAAACAAAATCTTAAATATGAGTAAAGCTATTCCCTGTTTTAAATGAGAACTCTTTTTATTAAATAAATCAACATTCTTTATTGAGGATAACTCATCAATGTTGTTCTGTTCCCGAGCACATCAACGGTTTTTGACCGCAGAGAGAGGTTAAATGCCAACAAAATATGGATCAAAGCAGAATATTTTGTTAGATAAAGCATATCTACAGTACATATCATAACATATAACATTTTTCTAGAAATGTTGACTTTAGTACTTTACAACACTCTGGAGTCATTGGAAATGTTTCGATCACACAAGTTGGAAAAAACACAGCCCCACTGGAATCTAATTCTACAAATATTATGATACTAATAATATTATTAGAGACTGAATTTTATCTGCAATTGAGCAGAAATACCAGCTTTAAACAGAATGTGGCCTACTGAGTAGCAAAAAAGGCTTTTGTATAAATGTTCCAGTACGTGTATTATTACGATTTTGGTTATACGTGTGCAAATCTAATTTTGACAATCTCAGAGCGGATAAATCCTGACGCACCCCCTGTGACCCCAGATTAGTAACCACTGCATTAATACAATGAAAAAAAACACAGCTGAGTTATGCTGTAGTATATTTAAATCATACAAAAAACTAAAAAAAAAACAAATACTATTTCATAGTACCTGACATACTCCCTGTGAGATCTTCTAGGCTTATTTTCTCAGGCTGTGGGGAAGACTCAGAGCTGGAGAACACAGGGTGCAGCTTCGGTGGACTGAGGGGTAAAAATTAGGATATTAGTATTCACTATCTCCGTGGAAAAGTGTATAACAGTACTGAAATGTCCTTGCCAAAAGTGATGCCAGATGGTACCTGAACTGGTCTCGTGCTGTGCTCTTGAGCTGAGGACTGCGAGGTGGACTGAGCTCAGAGGGAAAGTCACCTGATGTCGCCACCTCGTCGAGGGGGGCAGGAGGGAGCTGTCTGTCAAACAACAACTCCGGGAACGCCGTCGGAGGCCCGACTGCTTCTATCAGAGGTAAAGACTTCATGTTAGGCAATGGGAGAAAGATTATAATCCAAAAACTGACATGAGGACACAAGGTATGGACTGACTGTTTTTACGCTCTACCACATTAATAAAATGTTCACAGTAACTGTTATATGTGCAGTATATGGGTGCTGATGACATGAAACTATTTCATTCTTTATTTCTTGACAGTTAAAGAAGTCGGTGCATCTAATCTCTTTTTAAATGTTTCCACAGGATAAAGCATTTTTTTTGAAGGTACCTTTTGCAATATCACTTTGAAGCTTTTTCCTGGAGGAAGAGTGCGGTGTGGAGGACAGACGTCTGGATGGAGGGCTGCTTACGTCCTGAGGGTGTCCATCTCTTACGAGCAGAGACTCGGTCAATGAATAGAGTCTGTGGTCAGTGAAAACTGTGGACTGGGGTTGGATGTGGTCTTCTGAGAACGTCACCCTTGGTTGTGCAGGTGGTGGTGCGGTGTTTCTGGTGTCACATGGTGCTGAGGAGAGGGTTCTGGTAATTTGTGGAGACAGTGGTCTGTGTGATTTGTAGGGTGAGTGGGTGTGTGAACGGTGAGAGACGTGTTTTCTTAGAGGAGAGTCGGGATGATGTGAAGGATGCCCTCGCTGTGGGGAAAGTGGTCTTGGGGGAAGCATGTGTGAGACGGTGGAGCGCACTGCCCTCTGCTGGTAGTTCCTGTAGGCTTCCTCCAACGTCTCGGCCTCCTCCTGCAGCTCCTGGATCCGAGCCTTGGCCACGGCCACCAGCTCCATGTCGGAGTCCGGAGTGTCTCTCCAAAGTGACCTGTGTCCTCGCACGGGCCCACCTGCTTCACAAACATCATCATAACCCACCCCTGCCCTCAGCAGTGCTCTGTCCACATAGATGTCAGGCGGAACCAGCTTGTCAGCACTGAGATCCAGTACTGAGCGATCGACAAGAGAGGGCTTCGGGTTACGCAGCACTTCATTTTCAAGAGCTGCCATCATGGATCACACAAAAGAAAAGGGAAAGAAAAGGAAAAGCAAACAAGGGGAGAGTTGAATGCTAATACAGAAGACCAACCACCGTCCAAGAGCACAAATCAGAAAAAAGAGTTGCTACAACTAATTTCATGCATTTACACCTAGGTTGATACTACTGTAACATGGCTTCCTTTCTTGTTTTTGCTAAACACTTTATGATAGTAACTGATAAGTAGGAAGAATGTTTGAGCTCTTTATTTTTAAGAAAGGAAGCCAGTTTATGAAAAGCAGTATAACTACATACAGAAACCTCTAATGATGCTAAGACATGGCAGACATGCATGCTAAGTCGTTGGGTACCTTGTTGAGTTTGGCGAAGCTGCATCTTAATTTCCTCAACGTGGTTAGTCATCCCCTGTGACCTCTCCTCACACTCCATCAGCTGTGCTTTGAGCTGAGCGCACCGCTCCACCTGCAGACAACAGGAGATATTATTGTTTGCAAACAGTCTGTGCAAATTATAATTATGGGTCACCGGAAACACAGATTACACAAGAAATTCCCCCAGGTGAGATAAAACTGTGTGAAATAAAAAAGCTGACCACATAGTTTCCCACACTCAGCGAGAGGCCGTGAGTGTGAGTGTGACTGACCTCACTCTGGAGCTGTGCCTGCAGCACCTGTTTCTGGTTGTCAAACTCTTCTTGGTCCAGATTGTGAGCACTCTGCAGCCTCCGTAGCTCCATCTGCAAGGCCAGCTGCTCCTTGGACGGCTTACCCAAATCTGAAAGAGAGATGGGGTTATCAGAGTTAAAATATAATTTAAAAATCCATCCATCCATTATCTGTAACCGCTTATCCTATTCAGGGTCGCGGGAGGTTGGAGCCGATTCCAGCTGACTTTGGGCAAAGGCGGGGTACACTGGATAGGCCACCAGTCTATCACATGGCTGACACATAGAGACCGACAGCCATTCACGCTCACATTCACACCTACAGGCAATTTAGAGAGCATGCAAACTCCTCAACGATGGGTCACACGCCAGGTCTGAACCTGTGACCACCATAATTACATCCATCCTTTTTGCCAGTGAAGTGCCTATTTCAGCTCTCTGAGGAAAGGAAGTTGGATGGAAGTTGTTCTGATTTAGGGTGTCATGTTTAAATGCTCCAGTTCACGGTTTTGGCTGTCTGGATCTTACCAGCGTGAGAGTACAACACATGAGGCTCTGCAAGAGGCCCCTTTCCCCATCCTCAAACAGAAAGAATACTGCATCCCTCAGAGAGAGGTAAATGCTTGGTTCTCGGCCGTGAGTAAAGGGAGCCCCCTACCTCTGCTCCCCCTTCTCATCCCCATTCCCTCAGTGCTGGCTCCTTTTTAGCGAGTTGTCTGCAGAGCTACAAACACAGCACAGAGGCCCCACATTGGCAGGCAGGACACATTCAGAAAGACTCAGCTGACGTGAATGCTTCACAGCACACCGCATCTCCCACAGCTCACAACGAGCCCATACTCAAGCAGTGTCTGTGAATGCAACATAGGTAGTGGATTTATCTCAAAAAAAGACACCAAATTTCTGAGCTACCGATTTTCTAGTTTTATAACTCTCAGACATATTACCAGTCACAATGGAGTCAGTTGTCCATTGTTAATACAGACAGAAAATCCTGATCCAATCCGAGCTAATCCTCACCTGCATGGAGAAGCCGGTTCTCCTCTTGGGCCTCCTCCAGCTGTTTCTTTAGCAGGCGCAGCTGTCCCTGCAGCTCTGCTTTCTCTCTTTTCAAGCTGGTGTAGTCACTCATGTTCTCCAGTCTCTCCCTCAACAGCTCCTTCTGTTGAGTCAGCAGAGAACTCTGCTGCTGTGCTGTGTCCAGCTCGACCTGGAAAACAACAAAAGGAGACGTAAAAAGAGCAGGAAAAATAAAACAGGAGACTTAATTATTACATTACCTTATTATCAACCATCACACTGAATTATTGGAAGTTTTGTCTGAATACAAGTGTTCCCATTTAAGAGGGTAAAGTCAACACTCCTTATGTTACCTGCAGCCGTCTTAGCTCCGAACACACTCTGCTGTGCTCCTCTAATTTGCCATCAATTACAGCTGACTCCTTTTGGATACGAAGAGTTTCCACTGAGAAATAAAAACACAGTATCAAATCAAAACATGAGCCATAGCAGACCGATCAGCAGTCTTGCTTTCATTTAAATACTCACCTTTGTTTCTAGTCTCATTCTCGGTTAGTTTTTCTGATCTCTTGATAAATTCATCCTTCAGCTCAAGCTGATACCTAATTTTATAAAGACACAAATCAAAAAAGTGGTCTATCAGCACAAACATCTTGGAAATCCATGTGGCCTTTTCCTATTGCAGAAGAGTACAAAGTTATAAACCAAACCAGCTGCCATTTAGACTTGTTAAAGCAACGTATTATTTGGTCAAGTGGATGATGGTGTCCCTTTTCAGGTCCACTACCTAACTATAGGTATATACTGCATAAGTCAAAGATCTGATGTGATAACAAATGATAAGCATATCAGCTTGGGGTCTAAATGTGCACCCAGTTTCAACTTATTTACTGTTCTGAAAACAATGTACTTAGTGTTTAACCAGTTGGAGCAACAACATTTTTGCTGTCGAATGGAACAAATCAATGAAGATTTTCAACGTACATACTGTTTTCACTTTATGCCTACAAAACAGTGACATCCTCTGGTCACACAATGACAACACCCTAAACCTGAGAGATAAAGCACACTTAGAGAATTGAGAGATTACATCAAATGAGATTACATATGTGTAACCAGCTGAATATGTCTATCCGGTGGTGACAATGTGAGAGACCATGTGAACCCTGTATAACATGAAAATACCTGGAAAGTTCATTCTTCAGCCTTTGGTCGTGTGTGTCCTCCATCGTCTTCACTGCCAGTTCTCTCCTCCTCAGCAGCTCTTCAGTGGTCTTCACCTTTTCCTTGTGAATTTGACAAGTCCTATCATCACACAAACAGTCATATTCTCTATGAAGCAGTGGATACAATGAGAAAGCATACAGTGGAACCCATTTGCCAACATGAATAGTAAAAAAATAAAAAGCTCTTACTTTTCAAAAGCCTCCATTCTCATCGTCAGCTCATTCTCTCTGTTGCGCACTGTTTCAATTTCTTTCAGGACCGATTGTCTCTGCATATACACGTTTTTTTTCTTCAATCTAAAGAAAAGACAAATACAAATAACAGCATCAGTTACAGTTAAATTTAAGCAATAGGAAATTATGCCAATGACTGAATACTGTGAAATTATAAGAAATTGTGATTTTGCAAAAGTTTATCTTCATCTGATAAAATATAACAAATTAATAATAACGAATGATACAAACTATTTCTCAACTTCAGTAAACATTTATTGAACAACAGTTATGGTCTGTCTCTCCAATTAACATTTTGTGTCTGCACTGCAGTTCACTATAGTTTAAATAAAAATAATGTATAAACTAAATATTGAATACATGAAACAGGTAATCAAAAAAACTAAACTTTATCAAATAAACTTTTGGATGAAAAAAATAAAGTTTTAGTGCACTTAACATTTATGCACCTGCTTTATAATCGGCATAATATGCTCAGACATCGGCCGATGCCAATTATGAGAAAATATCAACTAATGGGCCTGATTAATTGGTCGACCGATTCATCGGTCATCTTCTAAGCATCATATGAGCAGTAATGTACCTCTTGCTGTTTTTGTAATCGATCAATGGCATTTTTCTCTCGCTCCATCAACGCCTTTGTCTTCATCTCGTAGGTCCTCTCCAGCTCTTGCTTCAGCTTATCAAATTCTTTATGAAATTTAGCTTTTTCTTCCATCCTCACAGTGGCAATTTCAACGTCTTTAAAATGTTGCATCTTAAGAAACAAAAGACAATGTTGACCAGCAGGAAAACTCATAAAACACTCAGCATTCATACCATAAATTTGCACCATATACCATGTATGCCTTTTAAGCACTGTTTATTGTTGATATGAGTATGCATATGTGCTTCATACCTGCTTGTACAGTTGATTTTGGAGAAAAATATACATACCTTTGTGTTCATTTCTGCTTGCATCTGTGCTTCGATTTCTTTTCTATATGCAGCCAGTTTGGATTGGAATGAAAACCATTTTTCCCCGCTGTAATTTAAGCTTTCGTATTCCTTGTCAATCATTTTCATCTTATCAACTGTGTGTGGAAGAAAGAAAACATTAAAACTGTGCATTGAAAAGCATGGGTGTGGAGCACAATGTCAGGCTTTACTTTCATCATACCAAGAGACTCTCCATAACTTGCTATGCTGGTTGTTTGAGTGTCAGCATCGCGGCACAGGCTGTGAGTATAATAGTGTGTTAGCTGTGTTAGGAGGCTGATCAGGAACCCTGCAAGACAATGAGAAAATATCACATTAAGAACAGGCCTTGGGGCAGCAGCAGTTTTATTAAAGGGAACAGACAATACCTTTATCACTGTTATCTCTGTTTGAAGACTGTAAAAATAAGAAATAATAACACTATTATTACAAACAAGATTTATTTATCATCTGAAGAACAATATCCTGCATGCTACATCACATTATTAATTACCAGGGATCTGTAAAGTGCTGATTCAGGACTGATTTTAAGAAGCTGAAGGAGGTCTCCTGATGTGAAAACCTGCCAAAATAGATCAGAGACCAAATCTTCATCTGCAAGTTCTTTACACTTTAAGCTACAGCAAATTAGACAAATGCTCATGCTTACCTTGTCTTTGCACAGGCCACTTTCAGGGTGGAATACAGAAAGGGTGTACTCATACCCTGAGGCGCGGAGATGATCCGCCACTATGCTGTTACAGGCTGAGACCAAAAGGGGTTCAGATTTCACAGGTACTGGTCTGGGAACTGGTTCTCCTCCCGTCAAAGGTGGGTGTTTTAACTCCTGGATGAGCTGATTCCGCAGCTGCGTCTGAATCAGATCACAAGAGTGAAAGAGAGCAAGAGGGATGAAGACTGAACTACAGCAACGTAGGCTTGGACTACAAAAAACAACCACCTTATTAGCGGGACCTACTTTGAGTGTATCGAGCACTCCTTTATTTTTAAAGGTTTGATAGAGTCTTTTCCTCAGCTCATCCGGGGATAGCGTGTCTTCCTTGGCCGAGGACATAGCTTACGTTTTCTGACAGAAGCAAAACGAAAGCAGAATACAGTACCAGCCAGCTAGAGAACAAAAAACTCAGTTTTCAACAACTTTCGAAGTATTCTCACCTGGTGTTAGACTGCTATCACTTTGTCTCCTTAACAACTGAAACAATAGGCATCCAAAAAAGAGAATAATGACCTATTAGTAAGTTACCTACCCTAACCTAGTTACCAGCTTAACGACCATGAAGGGTCTCGGCGTCCCTTCCGAGGAGGTGTGTCTCAAGCATTTAAATCCGTCAACGGAAACTTTGGTTCCGGGCCCCCAGTTATGACGTATCGAGAAAAGCCAGCAATGTGTTTATTATTATTAAATAATTCAGCATATATTTAATGCTGTAATTTTCAGTATAAAGCCGAGTTAAAAACAGCTGTCGCTAAACCGTTTTACAGCAGATATCTGATAGATACATTCGCTTGCTTGACTCTGTCGTCATCTTTGTGCGACTGTTATCGCTTCTCTCCAGGAAGCAAAATTAACAGGTAAACACAAGTCGGTTTTATTGAGTAATTAGCTTTCACTGTTGTTTTTACGTTGCGTCCATATACTATTTAAAGGCGTGATATATTTTCTTTAGTTTTACAATAATCATTTGAACACGTAAAGGAGGCCAAGCGTCGGTGGAGCACTGCGGCTAACGTTAGCTTGCTAGCTAAAAGGTTCATAACGAAAAGGGTGATATTGACACTGATATTTGAAAAGATTAAATAGTTTAACCTATTCTGTTTGATTTGCATGCTTTTCAGGACGGTTGGCTTTGTTAAGAAGAAGGGGAAACGATGTCTGGAAGTTTTTATTTTGTCATGGTTGGCCATCAGGACAATCCTGTGTTTGAGATGGAGTTCTTGCCAGCTGGGAAGCCTGAATCAAAGGTAACATGGCTTTATTAGTAACATCAGCATTCATCCCAGTACATCTTATGCAATAACAGTGGTACAGAAATGCTAAGCGTTATTCAGTAGCCTTGCCATATGCTACAGCTAACTGTCAGGAGATACTGTAATCTATGAAGCATCTGACCACACTAAACTGTCTTTATTGTAGTAGTACGAGACATTATAATATGTTTTTTGATCAAATTTGTGTCATTGACCACAGGATGACCATCGTCACCTGAACCAGTTCATTGCACACGCAGCCCTGGATTTGGTGGATGAAAACATGTGGCTGTCGAACAACATGTACTTGAAAACTGTGGACAAGTTCAATGAGTGGTTTGTTTCTGCCTTCGTCACCGCAGGACATATCCTTTATACTCCATTTTTTATTTCCTCACAGAAGACCATAGATGATAATTCTTTATTAATAGTGGTAATCACAATAAAAAATATGCGCATATACATATATATATATATATATATATATATATATATATATATATATATATATATATATATATATATATATATATATATACACACACACACACACACACACACACACACATATATGCTATGTTGAAGTTTACTGACAAACAAACAACCCTACAGTACATGGCTCATCTCATGCTTAATAATGCTGAAACAATTTGTTGATTGACAGAAAATTAATCAACAGTTTTGATAATCAATTGATAGTTTAGTTATTTATTAAGCAAAAATGACAAGATTCTTTCAATCCAGTCTGTTTAGCATAAAGATGTGTTACTTTTCTCTATTTCATATCACTGTAAAATTAAATATCTTTTGCTAAACAAAACAAGCAATTCGAAGAGTCACATTAGGCTCTGAGGAATTGAGATTGGCATTTTTCTCTACCATTTTATAGATTACACAATTAATAAAAAAAAAATCAAAAGATTGATGATGAAAATAATTGATAGCTGAAGCCCCGCTGTGATTATTTAACATGTGTGTGTAGTATTATGTGATTATATTGTCAGTCTTATTGTTGTCTGTACATTCAATGAATTCATTGACATGGCTTCATTTTCTTTAATCATTTGCTGTACATGTAAGATTCATCATGCTGCATGATATGCGACAAGAGGATGGAATCAAAAACTTTTTTAACGATGTATATGATTTATACATTAAGGTAAGCTGTCTTCCATGATTAAATAACTTCAGGTAACATTTGCTTAATTTTTTATTTTACTTCACTGTTTGATATGAAACATTTATTTTATCCCACAGTTTGCAATGAATCCTTTCTATGAAATCAACGCACCAATCCGCTCAACGGCTTTTGAGAGGAAAGTACAGTTTCTTGGAAAGAAACATCTCCTGAGTTAATCACTTCACATGCACCAGGATTTTAATGCACCTTGTCTGTCGGTTGTGTCTGTCTTTCTTTTCCTGTTAAACAAATGTAAAATGTATTCAACACAGATTTTCTATAAAACATGTTCTTGTCTGATGTAGTTTCTAAGGTAATGTTTTTTTTTTAATTTCTTGCATGGGATGAGCAATGAATATGGCTTCTTAATGTTGATGATAATATAAGAATTTAAGGCATTTTAATTTCAACTTATCCCAAGAGTGCTTGACCAATAATGAAAAAACAAAAGCAATTTGATTAATAGACACAATCTTATGCCTTGACATAGTGTTATCTACCGATTTAGGTTGTAGCATTGCATCGTGGTGCTCAATGGTATCATTCAGTTCAAGTCTCTTGAGATGATAAACAGATTTATCAGAGTTTACAGGCTACAAAACATGATGTAAGAGGCAATTCTCAGGGGGTTTATTCATCATATGGCATACCAGTAGTACAACTTTCAATATAAATGAAATGTGAGTGAGAAACAGTTAAGGTAAATGAATGGTTTGCCATTTAAAATATTTAGCTGTGGGGAAAGACCATAGACTGTATATAGGGAAAGGCTTTGACCTGAAAGAATCAAGATCAAAACTATTATTTAAAACAATAAACCCAGCAATGAGGAAAATGGCTTACTGAATCATGACCACACTCATTACACGCTCTTCCAGGCAAAATTGATTCAGTGATTTTCAAGGTAAAAACAGTTCACAAAATACAAAAGTTTCCAGAAACTTAACCATATGCCATGCATGTTAACTTTGCATTAATATTTATCTTCTGTTGGGGATCTTGTCCCTCAGTGTTTCCAGCACACAGCTGTAATCTATTCACTAAGCAGAATGTGCACAAACAAGATCTAAAGGTGCAATAATCACAACTAGCCTCAGTTTGTTAGTTATATTTAGTAGTGCCTTAGCAACTTCATAATTGTCAGAAATAGGATTATGGGGCTGTATAAACTAATTATACAGTTATTTTCTGAATATAAATATATAGGCCATCACTCTGTATTATTACATTTAGGACTGAAGTTCAGAAACCCGGTGATGATCACACTCCCAAAGTAGTACATGTTTTAAGAGTCACATTATACAGAATGGAACACTGAACCATTTGAGAGGGAAGTGAAACTCTGACCGTTTTTTAGTTCCCCACAGTTTAACACAAAATATTGTTTATTTTCCTGCCACGCCTCCAAAGCCTGACCTTTGAACTGTGGCACAGCTGAGTAAATGATTCAGTGATTTCATGTTTATTTGTAATTAGGGATGAATTTAGTGTTCCCTCTCTTCTCAACACAGAAGTCTGACTGTTAGCATTATCAACCGTATAACAAATCATAAAGCCAGTAGCATAATTTGTTTAAATAAGATGTTACTACAGCATTGTAAACCTACAGCCTCATCACATTACAGGCATAACAGCAAATTAATGTTAGTGATAACTCCTGGATGTTATGAACAGCAAGTGGCAGCAGAGCGAGGCTTTCTGTGGAGCTTGACTGTGTCTGTGGGGATGAGGTGGTCCGTTCTTTCATCCAATGCCAACACTCTGCGCACTGCCTCCTCAAAGGCCACTGCTACATTGGTGGCATCCTTGGCGCTGGTCTCATAATATGGGTAGTCACCGTTCTCCTGGCACCATTGCTGAGCCTCCTCAGTAGACACCTGCCTTTCCGTCACATCCAGTTTGTTACCCAAGACCACGAATGGAAACTTCTCCGGCTCCTTGACATCTGCGTAGTAGATGAACTCCTTCTTCCAGTTGCCTAGATTGAGAAAACTCTGGTTGTCATCGACACTGAAGGTGAGCAGGCAGCAGTCAGAGCCACGATAGAAAGGAGTCCTCAGGCTCCGGAAGCGCTCCTGGCCAGCAGTGTCCCAGATCTGTAGGGTAACCTGGTGGCCATCTACCTCCAGCTCCTTGTTGAGGAACTCCACGCCAATGGTGTGGAAAAGGTGTGCATCAAACTTGTTGGTGACATAACGATTCATGATGGAGCTTTTTCCTACACCACCATCACCCAGCAGTATGACTTTAAGCAGGGATGTCTTTGTTGTCATGGCTATTCAATCCCTGGTGACCACTTTAAAATAATTGACCTAATGGAGAGAAACAATGTGCACAAGTTATTGTTATTACCTGTACAACACTATAATATCATTTTGACCACTTTATAATTTTTGGTAGATGTTTTGAGCCTTTTTGTCTCACCTCTGATTGATTTGGGCCTCCTCCACTTGTCCAGATCATGTGCTGTAGACCCTGGTCCTTGGTCACATGCTCGTATGTTTAATATTGATGTGAGCAGCCATGTAGGTAACGTTCAACCAGCTGTAACACAGCAGTTTCCTCATTAACAGATGGCCCCATAAAGCACAATCTGCTGCCAAACGGTCAATACTGTTTGTGAGCACTCTCCAATGTATGCCGATTTGACTTGTGATATAACACGTATCAAACGAAGTAAATAGCTGTAACATGCAAGTAGAACAATCGTCTGAATTGTGGGTCTAACAGCTAGCTCCGCGTTAGCTTCTCTAGGCTAACATAAAAAAGGAAAACTAGGGAACACAGCTGGAGTTTTGTTAACGAAATATATGCTACAGCATTCGCTAGCTAAGGTTTACTTGGAGGCAAGATTGTTAGTTTCGTATCTTACCGTTTGAGCCAGACAGCTGCTGAGTCAACGTGAAACAAAACACGTAAAACTGAAATAATATGAATGCATATGTTTGACAGCTCCTCGCCTTGGCGTGGCTCGAGATAACGTCAGGTTGCGGCGTTTCCTGGTGAACCCCAACGGCTCGGTGCAAACGCCGAAGCTACCGCTGCTAGCTGCTAGCAAGCTAACGATACACGGGCAGCCCCGGATCATGTGATCTTTGTCAGACCGAAACAACCAACCAATGCGGAGGTTTAGCGTTAGCGTTAACGCTTCAGGCTTTCAGCCCCTAACAACTTACAGCAGACATGCAATATTTGTGTCGCAGAGCCACACGTTGTACCCTTCTTATTTTAAACGCCATTCAGCTTTTATTTTGCCTGTTAGCTATCTGTTAGCTAACAGTTAGCCTCAGCGTCTCTCCATAATACACATTATACTTCTTTGTAATATTCATACTCGGCAGCTAGAGGTCGACATTTAGCCAAAGATTAACCATAGTTTAGTTAATTTAGCTGTTATTTTCCAGCTTCACAGCTGCACCTGGTATCACGACTTCGACTTCACCGACAAAACACTGGATGCAGTGTAAGTAAGTTAGCACCTAGCTAACATAACCTTAATGTACTTGTTGCACTGTAACCATATCTGTACTGAAATGTCCACCGAAGGTATTAAAGGGAATTTACCCCACGTAGCAATATCACAATGTAGTTGTAAACTTACTCCAAAGTCAGGTACAATATAAGCAATTACATATAACGCCGTAGAATCTAACGTTAGCTCAACCTGCAAAGTTAGCCTACATGTGCAGTTTTTATGCAGGGTGGCCCTGTTAGGTCGTTGTTTTTAAAGTAACTTAAAAAGCAGTGTAATGCTGCAAATGTTCTGCAGCACAAAATGTAGTATTTCCTTCCTTACACCGCTACTTCAAGCATACACAAGTTGTCAGACAGCAATATTATTGATGTTATAAACCCCGAAAACAGACGATGCCAGCCAAACATGCCCTGTAATGTTATACTCCCACCAACTGTCTTTGGTTGTCAGAGCAAACTATTCTGTTATTCCCTTTTTGATATGGCTAACTATTATAGCATCATGAAAGCATACTTGTCTCACTGAAGTTGGGTGTAAATTTGATACCAATTTTTTTTTTATGTTTGATAAAACACTAGCCCTGGCATCCATACATTTACAGTTCATTTGTGGTGGCATTTCTTCAGTCAGCAGACTGAATTTGCAAAATTACCCCCATTGTCTGTCATATTACCTTGCATTTAGTCCACGCTGTAACACTATCTTATGGTACATGTACATCCATTACCAGAAGGCGATGATAGATTTATGATGATAGATAGTTTGCAGCACCTTACAGCTGACATGGTCAAGATTATATAAATGTACAATCACACAATAGGTGAAAAGGAGTGGCAGACAGAGTTAGTAAAAAACAGATTTAATGTAATAGTACAATATAACAGGAGAGCAAAATGTACAGCAGTTATGCACTGATATTTTTTTTTATCATTTAAACTAGCCAGCCTTCAAAAAAGGTATTCATCTAAGATTAAATTCACCTAAGTATTCACATTACATGTCATGGTTTATTTTCAGTTAACTTCAGCAATCACATACATAAGAAAGGACTAAGCACAATACTGTTACATCTAACTAACAGACAAAGTTAGCATTTCCACCTATTCCTGAGATCTGAGTTATCTATATCGTCCCATTTTGAAAATGACGATAGAGAATGAAGCAGGATGTACAGATGTAGCAGCATGTTGATTAAGTAAACATGCATGCACTGATAGTACATAATCTTCACTTGAGACCATGTTTCTGTCTCTTGATGTGGATGTCCTGTGGGTAATTCATGTGGAAACATTTGGGAACTCAAGACCATAATATAGACAGGAAACAGGAATCTTTGACATGTGTCAGAGCAGACTTTCAAATTGCAATTCCAGGTTGGAGTTTCTTAAACGAATGGACTGACATCGTCTTGACAGGGCCCTGAGGTCAGCACGACATTGTCCAGCCCAATCTCCCCTTGAACATCTCTCCCATGCTGAGCTTCAAAGATAATCTGAAAGACATTCAATTGTACCTTTAGTTTGAAAATTCAAGTAGTGAGTGAACAATATGGGATCTTTCAAACACACTGTTAATCACATGAATTTAATGTTTTCAAGGAAGCCAACATAGCTTGTTACATACTGCAAGTACAGCAACATGTGCTGTTCAACCTCCTTTGGGTGGTATTATATAATATATTGGTTTGACAATTATCTGTTGATAATATGTCCTATAAAATGATAAAATGACTCACAGATTGTGGTGCCTCCTTTTTCCAGGCCACAGTGAGGAGCTCTGTCTGCCAGGCCTGGTCTCTGCTTTGGCTCTGCTCCCATACAGGGTAAGCATTGTTATTCAGCAGCACCCTGAGAGTTCCCACATTGTGGCCCACCACACGGTAGTCAAAGGTGAGGCAGAAGCTGCCCTGCTGGGCCCGGTCGCTGAGAAGCAATTTCAGCTTGGCTACATCCTCCGGCTCCCCGAGCAGCCCACTCATGGCCATGTAGTACTCAGCACCTGAAAGAGTTGGTAGCACTTATATGTTAATGCTACACCTCTAAATTAATCTTTAATAACTGTAAAAAAATATATTTATAATTACCATTATGGTAGGCTACACTCCAGTCCATGTTATCAGCCTTGTCTTGGACCCACTCACATGCTCCCTGATCAAAGTTGCAATCCATGATGAACTCTAGAGGGTAAAGCAATAGGAGCATGTTTAGTCTCTTTAACAGCCATTAAATAACATTGGCACATAACTATATATTTGATTACCTTCCTGAACTGGTGTCATTTGGATTTCTTTGACTTCTGTGGCTGGGCCGAACACGGATTCAAAGTCCTCCGATACTGTGTTTTGACATTAAAGAGAAAAATCTGTGTCAATCCATGAATTTTGAGCGACATATACACCCACTTGTCATTTTCTTTGGTACACCTATTGCATACTGCAATCCTGCAATAAATCTGCGAAATTATAAAGTTCTCTAAAGCTATAGGACTTATTGCATTCTTTTAGGCAAGGTGTATGCAATCAATTGGCAATGGAGTATGTAATATTTCAGCTAAATATGATAGTAATAGTAAATAAAAGCAGGCCATAGGCTCATAAAACTCTATTTATCAATGAATTCTTCATAAAATAGGTGATCTTTAAAAAAAGTAATGCTAAATTATGCAGCAATGAGATTTTCCACGATGAAACAAAAGCCAGAAAGGGCCTTTTAACCAACAGGTGTCGACCTGCCCTGCTGTCACTCATGTCTTGAGATGAATCTACAACTTTAGGATACAGCCCCCCCCACCCCCCAAGTATTTTAAAGCTCTTGCAGTTAAATCACCCCCATGGCAAGCAGCCTATAGAGAGCCAGACGAGTGACAGCTGGGGTTACTGAACCTGCTCAGCCACAGTGGGCTAGTGTTAAAGAGGTCTTGAGTGCTGATGACAGACTTTCCAACTAGGAGTCAAGTCTGTTTGCACAACAGCTGTTTTGGGGAAAACATAATAAAAGGCTTGGAGGCTTTAGTAACCTCCTTCCATTCCTCACCCTCCTCCTCCCAGGAGATGGGAAGCAGGATGAGTTGTATCCCTGGGCTCTCTTATGCCGACAGAGTAAAATTCCTCCCTGGAGGTGATGGGTGTCTCGGGGCCTGTCTCCTCTTGCTATCTGAGTTCTTACACAGGCATAGGGTGTTTCCATAAAGATCAAGATTAGTGGTGAAAGGTAAACCTTATGTGTGGGGTTTCTCATTGAGGGTGCATACCACTGCACGACCACACTGCCCACTCTTCTCTTTTTATCTGATGAAAGTGTCAGAGAATGTGTATATATACACACAACTCAGGCGTGCAAGAAGACATAATCTCATCATTTTACATCACTGGATACTTATTTATATTTTATTTTTAACCAATGGTTTTATATTATGAAACAATTTAAAAAAAATGTAAGCTTAGAGTTGAGTGAGTGACTCTATTTATGCAATGAAGGATTTGACAGCTGCATGAAAGTAAAAATGCTTGTGGTTCTTTGTGGAAAAAACTGGCACATCTTTGACGTATCAGGTCCAATGTGCTTTAGCATGTTATTCATTATGGAGAGTCAACAAATATGTGTTTCTCCATTGTTGGTAACAGCAGATCATCCAAGAAGATCTCAGAGAAGTCTGAGGTTGACAGGAGAATTAAAGCAGTGAGTCCCTTTATTCTCTGGTCAAGGTCTTAGACCTGACCTGCTTTTTGCATTTATTTTGTTTCAGCTGCCTACTGAAAAAAAAAATCAAAAATTGTATTCAGATGCTGTGTAATCACAAGAGTCTCTGTAGAAACTTAGTTTAGTCTGTGTACGGTTAATAAATTGCGTACCACCCAGAATTAGTACAAGGGAGTCAAATGGAAGAACACGTACTGAAAACATCTCCTCTTGGATTGAGCTGGTTGTCTTCGTCTTCCTCCTCCTCCTCCTCCTCCTCCTCTTCTTCAGGAAATTCATCCTCCTGTCTCTGCTCGGTCTGGGGGCCTGTGTAGACCTCTTCATCATAGTCAAAAGGCTGCTGGCGGACCCTAGGAGGCGGCGTCACGACTGGTTCAGGAATAACATTTTTGATGTCCTCGTTGTCCAGAGTACCTCCCAGAATCCTGGGCCTCACTTGGGAGTCTGGGATAGCTGCGGGCAGGAAGAGGAATCAGATTAGACATGTGGGAAAGACTTCACCAGGATTCGGATGCGCTTTGTTGTCATGTATTCTGCAGCTGCTGTTCTCGTTCCTTCTCCATGCAGATGAAACATGACAGTGACATTCATTGCGCAAATTAGTGTTTTAAGTACATGAGCATTTTATCACATAAGTTCTGTGTATAAAGGGTCATGCTGAGGATTCCAGGTCTCATATCAAGCTGTGTGTGTGGAGGACAGACAACATTTCCAGCCATGAGCAAAGGAGAGAGTTTGGAGAGGTGTTTTTAAAAGTAGGAGGCAAGAGGAGTGAAGTGCAAACAGTGAACAGCAGAAGCAGAATCTTGGATTACACACAATCTCACCATTGAGGAAATCATCTGCACTGCCTTTGTCTCCATCCCACGACCTCTGATAAAACGGCTTGACTACAAAAAATAAAGGCATCTTTCATTGACGCTGAAACCCCCTGGCCTATTCTCTTTATGTCATTTGTCTGCATGAGGCTTCACCTGTTATTATCTGGGCTTTGGTTAAAGAGTACAACGCAACCTGTCCTCCTCCTTCTTCAGATGGCTGGCTACCGTACAATATTTACACAGGTGTGTTTTCAATCTGTGGCTCTCTGTCTTGCTAACATCTGTAAAGAGGTGTGCAGTCTGAAAGCAGGAAACTAGCTTTGGCAGGACTGATGTTTAGAGAGTCCAAATGAAATATGTGCTTGTAAAGCTGCTTCTGATCCACCTGACTGACTACGCTCACTTGGGAAAGGCCTCAGACAGGCATTTTTGAAATCTACTATGAGTGGCACCAATATAAGTTTTATTACATATCAAAAGACCCTAAAACTAGGTAATTCATATTTCTGTGTTGCTGTTCTTGGATCTCACCAGAGCATTCAAAGCCATTGCCTCTGAAGCCAGACTTGCACCTGCACTTGTAGGATCCATGAGTGTTCACACAGTCAGCATGGTGGCTGCACTTGTGGGTGCCGGCTGCACACTCATCAAGGTCTGGAATTGGAAGAAGCCTATTTGTACCTTTAGGAGCAGAATGGATCACAAGCGTTTCCCTGTAATAAACTTGTATACCTTACCTACACAGTCATATTTGCCGGCCACATATTTCAGGTCGAAGCCATCCTGGCACTTGCAGTAGTAGCTGCCAAAGGTGTTCACACATTGTCTGTTGTATGGGCAGAGGTTCTTCCCAGTTACACATTCATCAATATCTGAAACAAAGGGAAGCGAAAGAGGGGACAAATTTAAGGGCTTATGATTTTATATTTACCAAGTTTGAATTATTCACAAAAATAAAGGAACAGTGTAGAACATTTTTGGGGATCAGAAATGGAATATAGTATGAATAACTATGATTTCATTAGTGTATAATCATCTGAAACTGAGAATTGTGTTTTCGTTAGCTTAGACTGAGCTCTTCATATCTACATAGGGAGCGGGTCCTCTTCACGGAGTCCGCCATGCTGCTCTGCCATGTTTCTACAGTAGTAAACCAAACGCTGGCTCTAGTGAGACCCCTTCATGTTTTTATGCCACCGTAGTTCTCCAACACGCTTGCAAAACTGCGGTAACGTGAAACGGTGGTTCCTGCCAGCTGCTGTCTGACATCCATTTCTCCTAAAGTAGTGCTAAATGGTAAGGATGGCTTCTGAGTGAGGTGAATTATGTTTCCATGGTTTTGCACTTGCTGACTAAATTTGCCACAGTCTTGGAAAGGGAGGATTGAGAGGAAGAGGTCTCAGTTGGTTGCAGTCTGCAACCACACCAGTAAATGCAACCAAAGCCTACACACTGTACCTTTAAGCATAGTTGTATAGTGTACAAAATGTTCTTTGTGGGGCACAATAAAAGAACAAAATATGCACTCCAAGTGAACAAGGAAAACCTTTAAACATCAAAATCCATCCATCCATCCATCCATCCATCGTCAACCGCTTATCCCGTTAGGGGTCGCGAGGGGCTGGAGCCGATCCCAGCTGGCATAGGGCGAAGGCGGGGTACACCCTGGACAGGTCACCAGTAACATCAAAATCATTTCATTATTTTTTGCTGTTTTTTGTAAAGGCTTATTTCCACAGCTCTGCTGTCCTCGGCACTTCCTGACTATTTTTGTGGGTCGGGTGTAGACAGCTGTGTGCTTCCTCTTATTCACATTGAGTCATCAGCTGCAGCTTTTCTGTATGCCAGCAGGGAGCTTCACCATTGTTGATGTTCTGAGTACATTATACCATCCTTGTGATTTTGAACATGATCCCTCACTGGCTTCCCTCTAGCATCACTGCTAATTTGTGTTTGAAGCTGCCCCTGGTCAGACTGGAAGCAGTGTTTCCACTGATTTTGGTAACTGAGCTATTGTTGTGGATGCAGTGAACAACTTAACACAGGATGAAATGTGTAAAAACTGTTTTTAAAGTCTCCGTTAGCAATGCCTTTTAATGTGATACAGTGCCAGTTAATGTGATACAGTGTTGTCACCTATTGCTGTAGAGACATTTGTGGTTTCATTCAGTCATATCATTGTCATTTTAGTTAAATAGACTGTATATCTAACAGTACGCGTGCTTTCACATGTTTGTATGTATGATCAGCATCTGTTACAGCCTGCTGCCAGTTAGGGGTCTACTGTGTCTAGTATGGACTGAAAGGTTGCTACTCTATATTTAGCTCAGGATTAAATTTGCACTTTAAATTATTAGAAGCTATTTTATGCTTTCATGATGGATACAGTAGATATTAGTATGTTTCATGGAGGTCCTTTCCTTGTGTGTTACGGTACATCTGGGAAAAATGTATTTTTTGGTACATTGTCAGAGTAAAAGTGCTGTAACCCTATATATTTTTTTTTTTATTTTAAGTGCGCTGAATCCATGGTAGTCCTGAATTTAAATGCTCCAGAACTATTATATTACTTCCCCTGTGTGGTCAGTATGCCAGACTGGCTCTGTCACAGCTCAAACAATTTTGTGGGAAGAAATACAACTTAATTGCATCCATCTGATTTACAAGCAAAGCATGCAAAAGCCACATAATATAATCTGTACAGAATTGCTCCCCTGTGCAAAAACTCCCAATCCACAAGACAGAAACAAGCCAGAGTCAATCCTTTTTTACTCTGTTTTCCTTATTTAGATCAGGGATTTTGCTCCATCTGATTTTTCACTCCCCTTACATCTTCCTCTAATCGTGCACCATATTTGACATAGGTTTCCCTTGAATGACACTACTGTGTGTGTGTGTGTGTGTGTGTGTGTGTGTGTGTGTGTGTGTGTGTGTGTGTGTGTGTGTGTGTGTGTGTGTGTGTGTGTGTGTGTGTGTGTGTGTGTGTGTGTGTGTGTGGTTGCTCACCTACACAAGTCCTCTCATCTTGCCCCAGCTGCAGCCCTGCAGATGGGCAGAGGCAGTGAATCTCCCCCTGAACCTCCTCACAACCATACTGACAGTGAGCAATAGAGCATGACCTGGAATCTGCATGCATGAACACAACAAGCACAATTTTATAAATACTCAAACTTGGCAACATTGATTTTCTTTGTGTTTCAACTTGTATGGATAATAGCACGATAGGACTCACTTGCACAAGAGCCGTCAGGCATTACGGTGTAACCATTGAGGCAGTAGCACTTGTAACTTCCATAGGTGTTCATGCAGCGATGCTCACAGGGACGAGGTTTCAGGCCGCACTCGTTCAGATCTAGAAACAAGTCACCCTCAATTTTTTCACCTGTAACACCTTCTTTTCTAAAACCTAAAAGCTGCTTTTTATTGAAACACAAGAGATAAAGATTTCCTTAAAGTAAAACATACCTGAAATGAGCTAGCAAAGCCAGTTATCAGCTGAAAATTAGATTTTCCCTCTACCCAGTGTGACCCAGGTTTTCCAGACCCTGACTACCCACCTTGATTACACGTCTTTCCGGTGTATCCTGGGAAACACTTGCATTTGTTAGGGCCAACACACTCTCCGTGCTTGCAGCCATGATCACATTGAGCTGGTAAAACATTTAACATGAAGAGAATACCACCAGAAATGTCAGTGGTTTGGGAATAATGGATTACAGTCAAACCACACATGTCTATTATGCAGGCAAGGTTTTTCAATCTAGACTGTCATTTTCTCCACATTTGCTGGGTTAGGAAAATATCTTTCATGAAGAGAATCACAATTGTTAGGAGACTCTGTATAAATGCAATATGTGTATTGGTGGATATATAATGAATAATATATATAAAAAGTATCATTCATTATTATATGGAGTATATTATAAGCCAGTCTTTGGATCAATCTGGACTGCTCTTACCCTCACACTGTCCTTTACTGTTTTTCTTCCAGCCATAGCAACACTCCAGCCTTCTGCCATAGCGACACACACCTGGTTGGTTTCCAGTAAGGACTTGTCGGTAGTGCCTTTGTAGAACAAGAGAGGAGCATAAGGTAAGATATATAATTTTGCTGTCCCAGGTAAATTTATAGTGCACCCTGGTTAATGCATGGAACAACTGACTGTAAATTTGGACTTTAAGCAAAACTGTATCATAATAACAACAATTAAATGACATATGACAAATTCAAATATAGTAACATGAAAAAAACATGATCCCAACATCCACAGTCGCACTAGGCTCTCCCAATTGTGGATTTCAGTCATCTTTTTCTTGTAATTGTGCTCCCATTTGTAGTTGTGTGGGAAAAAAAACAATGTAAATAAAGTGTTCCCTCACAGGCTTGCTTCGTGATAAAAGTGGGCTCCCTGTGGAGCAGCTGCCAGCTGACAGGATGTAGGTTACAGATGGAGAAAAACACACTAATCAGATGCTTCCTGCGTTGCACATTGATTCCCCAATGCACAACTGTATGTCCTCCTCTTTCACTGTCCATTCATCTTCATCTGACTCCAATTTCTGGAGTCAGATGAGAATCTACGGTTAACTTATTCTCAGTTGTGGTCAGCGAGTCAGCATTGCATTCAAAATAACCTACGGCACATATAGATTATATTGCATGTGTGTATTTTTAACCTGTAAATTCAATTAAGCAGTTAAGATGCCATGACTTAGACATTGTAAGAAATACAGTAAGTAAAGGAGTCACACATCCAAATCTGACTTTACAGCTTTCAACATCATTATCCCTACTTTTAAACGCAGTAGCAAACTCTAATATCCCAGATGTTTTGGTGTCGCAGGGGTAGCATCACTATAAGCGTCCTCGGCTCCAGTGTGGCCAGGGGAATCTGAGACATGATAGAAATCAACCAGAATAGCCCACAGGAGAGAGGCTCCTTAGTGTGACAGGTGCTCTTCAGTTATTAACAGTTGCTGTGCCACATTTAGCTGACACACTGTCCTAGCTGTCGTAGTCGTCTGCTGGCAGCAGTGTGTACATACCATCAAAACAACAGTTTTCCCTGTAAAGATTTAAGGCACATAATTCAATGTCAAACAGGGGGTTTCATGTTACTCATTAAGCTTCTCTTTAAGTAAAAGCACATGGAGGAACTGGCAGTTAAAATGGTTGTAATTCCTCTTTTTGGCGACAGGAAGTGAGCCAAATTGTGTATTAGCTAAAACTGTTGGTGCAGTTGGTCCAGTGCATTTCAGAGTCACTGCAATGTGATACACACTTCATAATTCATAAAAATATAATTGACATTATCCTAGAAAGTTGCCTTAATTCTTGACTGTGGAAAATTTACACCTGCTGCAGTTCTCAGGGTAGAAACATACTATACAGCATGAAACGCTCTGTCGCTCTAGTAGTTCATTGACTTACCTATGGGCTTCCGCACCCCCAGCGGAGATGTGGAATATGAAGAAAAGCGCACCAACCAAGGTGAACGGCTGCATGTCTGTGACCGCGAGCAGCCGGAGAGCTTTGCTTCCCACGGGGCTGGACTTTGGTTTCTGTGAGCTCCAACTCTTACTCCTGAGGGCTTACGCTCATTAAAATGCTTAGACAGGAGCAGGTCTTAGTTGAGCCTTTATGCAAGGCACGCAGGATTTCAAGTATTTCCAGAGCACAAAGTCGAGCTCTCCTCCAGGGGAAAAAATAAAATCTCTCCCTCTCACTCCTTTCAATGCTGCAGCTACGATCTATAATGTCCCTGTGTCCCTTCTTCTTCTTCCTCTTTGAAATTCCAGAGGTGGGTTGACACTGTGAGGGATAGGTTGTGACTTTTGGAGGTAGGAGTGGGTTTGTACGGGGGGGTGGGGATTATGTTTAGGGGTGCTCCTCTCTTCACTGAAACCCTATACAAGTCCACATGAAACCCTTCACCAGTAGGAAAAAACATACTGGTGAACAAATGTCAAACGGGGCAACCCAGTGATCTTCTTTTGCTTCTTTTCTGGGATAACATGAGCTTTACATGCATGTGTTGCTTGATAATCTGCCTGTGTTGTTTTTTCTTTTTTTTGGATAATTAGCTGTATCAGCTAATTGTGGAACTCAGACATGCGTAGGCCTGTCATTAGCAGCTGCAGCGCTCTTTGATGTCTTCACACACAGGTAGAACATGGAGCATTACTCTCGCACACATGCTAATTCCAAGTTCAGCCGTAAAAGTGTTTAATGACTTTTTACGCTTTCAAAGTCAGCCCCAACATCTGGTCCGGATCTGCTGTACCCTTGAAAATGGACAGGTGATATTTCTGTTTCTCTGTTCTCCCATGGTTTTATATGACAGAGGTGATGTTTTGCACCAAATTAATTTACACAGTGCACGTCGGCCTGCTGCCACATTGTCCAAAGAGGTGCAAAATAACAATGTGAAAATGTTGCAGTAGAAATAGTTTTCAGATGAGTATGCAGTTCAACAATACAGGTCTGTGATTATTTTGCCAGACATTCATGTCAGGAAGCAGAAAAGATTCAGCTTGTTAAATGTTGGTTATAGCTCTCATTTTGTTAAGATAACGTGTGGTCAGTCTGGACGCTCCTGTTGTTGCACCTATTTATTGCAAAAATAACACACATTTGAGTTTTTTTATGGCTCTGCTCAGAACAAATCAGCGGTGGCATAGCCGTGACTCTGAGCTCACTAACACTCACTTAACTGAGCAAGATGAGCCTGAACTCACACTGCAGAATCCCTAAATGCTAATCCAGGAGGATGCTGGGGAGGTGGAGGAGGAAATGCGGTTGGTGGGAAGCAGGCAGTGGTTGCCACAGATATGCAGCATTGAGTGGTGGCGTTGGCAGGAAGTATGTAATATCTGTTAATAGGGGAAGCAAATATTTCGACAAACCCCCGTGGCAATTACCATATTTTCTAACCTTAAACAAAGTGTATCGTTTACCATATCACAACTGTATAGTTTAGTTTTCCTGACCACAGGTAGTTTTACTTTCCAACTTGGCATAACTATACTTCCTTTTGGGAGCTGGTCACAAAGTTTTCACAAGAGAGTTGGAAAATATTTTCAACAAAAAGACTCGGCACCAGCTTTTTATAACTTGAATTATATATTTTGAAGAGATAGGTTTATATGAGCATTGTTCTTCTCCAATGATTTACAGTATGTGGTAGTAGCAATACTCTGAATTCGTCTGTGAAAAATACAGGGTTGATTTTGTTTTAAGGCTAAATTTATGAAATGTGACAGAATGATAATCTAGGGAATGAAATAAGAGCACAAAACAAAGGCTTGTTGTGTTGTTGTTTTCTGTACTGCATTTTTGGATTAAACAAGGACATAATTGTTTGCATACAGTAGATATGACATTATGTACAGCAACTGTTTTCAAGCACCACGTGTAGTACTTTCTGTAATCATTAGTCCTTGTGTCATTTAATGCTTGAGGCCTTTACCACCTCTGGCGAACCGAAGAAGAGCTCCTATGCTACAGAATAACACAAACAATTTCTGTTTCTAGTCTGCAACATGACTCTGTATGACTGACATCTTGTGCATGTGGCTCATGTTATACTGAAGAGCTGTTTCCTTGGTGCTGTGTGGGCTCCTCTGTGATCCTCTGTGAGCCTGATGAAGCCATTATGCTCACAACAACAGCACCATCTTCTGTCCGGGAGAAAGCCCCAGCATGTATACCCCGGCTCCAACTTGAATTAAACTGGATTTCAGTGCCGTTTGGAGGCCTTTCATTTCGGAAGTATGACCTTTCAGATAATTTTGGTTGAATTATATGAATATTTTTTCACTGACATAAAAGTTAAAGATTGTTTATATGTGGTAGTTATGAAGCACGCTGTGCTGTTGGATAGATATTAATTTTACAAATACCTGGTTTGACCAATTCAGCTGTCCTTAGTGCTAGTATTAAAAAAAATGTTTCTTTTAAACATAGCAAATATGCATAGTTTACAATTTAGTATTTTTGTAGTATAAATTCAGAGTCTTCTTTGCTCCTAGTGAAAATACATTTTCCCTGAAAGTTTTTCCTTATTTTTCTTCAATTATGTTTTCTTCCAGGAGGGGGAGACATAGTTCAGCACTTGCCAACACACACAAAGAGGCAAGATTTAGACAAAGGCCATGTGTTGCTAAATACTTTGCCTGTGATCTGCACAGTTTCATCTTCATCAATCTAAAATTCAACTATTCTATCACATGGATTTCAGATGTGTCTTAGTTGTATAGAAGAAAATGGTGTTTCTTTACTGATTTACTCTTTACTGTTTTTGATTTAACATGTTCTGCGTAGATCTGAACAGAAACCTCAGCAGTTTGAGTGGAATTTTACCACCGGTTTGTTGGCTTCGTCTCTTCTCTGTCGCACGAGGAGTCTGTCTGTCTGCATATAGTTTTTGCTGCCCGAAGCAAGCAGCATCATATCCTGAAAGAGAGTACAGGTTGAGGCACGTTGTAAAGAGAGGTGGCTATCGGTGGCTATTTCAGCGGTTTACTTTGCTGTTTCCTGTGGCTATCAACATGGGTTAGTCTGGTCATTTTTAGGGTATGTGTTAGATCTACTTGACTTATATGCTCATGTATCTTTGCTTTATGATTTAAAACTGGCTGCAAGCGGTGCAGCACTTTGTTGAGGCGTTGCTAACTTTCAGGAAGTGTGCCTCCCCACTTCCTGTTATTCACTCAGGCCAAATGCTCTCCACTCACTTAAATAGGCTCTGAGCTTGCAGACATGCGTCAATAAAATATGAAACATAATTTGATAATGCAACTGAAACTGGGATTAGCAGACTCCAGTAACCCCTGTCATGCCCCTGCAAGATGCATGCTTTTTGTTTTAAAGAAATCAGTGGCCCCTATGCGTTGGGCATACATATATACAGTATATGTCCACTCAGAGTCCCTTACTGTGGCCCTTGGCATAATAAGCAAGGCTTTTACTATAAAAGGAGAGACAAGGCTGTTAGTTATTTTGAAAGTGGTGTGTGTACACAACCACATCCTGCCCCGAGTGGGAGATGAAATGAGCAATGAATGCACTGCAGACTGCTGTGAAAATGGGCCACTGCTCATCAAAGATGTTTTGGTATACTATTGTCACAATTAAAAGGCTATGCTATCATTGGTGTTTTTCTTTTCGAAGTAGTTAACACTTGGCAATCTTCCTTCAAAACTTCAATCAAAATGAGGCATTTTCTGTGACATTGTGATCTTTCTAAAACTGCTAAAACCCGATCGACAGGAAGTTCTGTGCAACATTGCAGGGAGGGATGTGTGACTTCCTCCTGCAATAATGACTTTGAGAAATTTTTTGACTGGCTGTGTACAACTCTGACTGGAGTATCCTGCGTGCCCATCTCTCTGATGTTACATTTGAAAGTTTGTGAGGACAGAGGATGAGACGAGTGATTACAACGTTAAATTGACTTTGTACAGATGCTTCCGTCTATAAAAGTGGAAAGGAAAGACGTCATATCATGTGTTTGAGAGGACTGAAGGCTTTAAGTGACCTAACAGAAACCTCCTTTAATTCCCAAAAAGCATTAGTCGTGTAAGTCCAGGTGCTCCTCCTTGAACATCTGCTGCCTACAGATTACACAATGACAGTCTGCTGCTAAATGAGGCTGAACCCAGTGCAACCAGAGAGACGGACCTTGGGGGATTCGGGCTCACACAGACACTTTAGTCCCTCAACGTGACGGGTGTGACGGGCTAAACACAGGCCTCTGCCTCAGCTGGACACCTCCCGTTCTCCTCTCATTAATAATACAGCAGGCTGTACCATGCTGTGAGGGTGGCTTGATGGGGGAAGCACCAGACATCTCAAGAGGCTTGATGTGTGGCTCGCCATTAGTTATTAATGGGCTCGCCTGGTCCGAGACATAACAGTGGCCTATTAAATCTGTCACAGTCTCAAACAAAGCTCTCACTGTATGCTGACCATTCTGCAGCAGAGCTGATGATACAGCCTCACAGAAGTAACATTACATCAGTTGCTTTTCTGGAGTTGTACCATAGTCCTTAGAGGAGGAGAGCAGCCTCTGTTTGCTGCATTAAAGCTGTAGCCGATCACTTTGAGTAAATATGATAGTTATTTTTATAAAACTGTCACTATATTCTGGTGCTAGTGCATTGGACATATAATCTGTGAAAAAATCATGTTCCTCTGCCTCCTCCCAATGCTCCTAATGACATTTGCAAGATTTCACAGTGCCCAAAGGAAACGGTCAAACTAGGCAGTGCTGATCAAATATGAATCAGTATCCTGTTACTGTAATGCTTATTTCTTGCCTCAAACGTTTTCAGGATCATATTTTACTGTATTTTAGTGTTTAGCTGTAAAATGAGAAAGTTTGTGACCTGGCTGCCATATTCAACATCACTACTACAATACAACTGTCAGGATATAGTGGCTGTTTTGTGAAGATATACTGCAGCTTTAATGCTGACTAATATATGCAATTAAAATAGTTAATTGCAATTAATCACACTTATCTTTTCTGTTCACAGTGTACGTTAAAGGGAGATTTGTCGTGTTTAATACTTATCAACATGGGAGTGGGCAAATATACTTGCTTTATGCAAATGTATGTATATATTTATTATTGGAAATAAACACATTGGAACAACACAAAACAATGACAAATATTGTCCAGAAGCCCTCACAGGTGCTGCATTTAGCATTAAAAATGTGCTCAAATTTTAACATGGTAAACTCAACAGCTGTCAGTGTGTCAGTGTGCTGACTTGACTATGACTTGCCCCAAATTGCATGTGATTATAATAAAGTGGGCATGTCTGTAAAGGGGAGACTCGTGGGTACCCAGAGAACCCATTTTCTTTCACATGTCTTGAGGTCAGAGGTCAATGGACCCCTTTGAAAATGGCCATGCCAGTTTTTCCTCACCAAAATTTAGTGCAACTTTGGTGCGTTATTTAGCCTCCTTCGTGACAAGCTAATATGTAAAACTGAGCCCACTATAAACTAAAAACAGAGAATTATGTTAAGGCTTTAAAGAAATTAGCGGCGTTAAAACAAATCACTTATTTATTGCGCATTATTGTTGCGTTAACTTGACAGCCCTAGAATTAACACAATGTTTTTCTTGTGATTCATTCTCTCTGAGGATCCTAACTAGATCTCAACACTATCAAACAGCATCACATACGGTATACTGTATACATATACAATGTCTACAGATGTTGAAGTAGGTTTTGTGACTTCTTCAAATTGGTGATAACTTGTGGGGGACTTCCCCTGTGCACTTCCTGTCAGATGACTATATCTAGATCCACATCCCTTTCACACAGCCTCTTTTATTAACTTCCTTTTTCAGATGAGGTTGAACTTTAAAATGTTTTGAAACAAATGACACAACTTTACAAATTTCTAAGGTCCTAATCTTTTCTTTCTGTTTTAGTCACCAGTGCTCCGTCCTGCTTTACCTTTTATGCTGGCTGCATTCCACTGTTGTAGTTAAAGCCATAATTTGCTCAGTTATTTCCGCGGACCTCTTCAGCCTGCTTATGTTTTCTCAGTGTAATACAAAACATACCTTTCCATGCTGCTATTATCAAAGCTACAGTTGTCATTGTGACAATGAAGCCTCTTGTCACAGTGATACAGATTTATGTTGTAGCTACACGTTGCATCATTCCTTGATGTCTGCAGCGGCTCAATTTGCCATTTAACCTTTTAAAGTGGCAAGACCACAAAGGTCAGAGTTTAAAGCTGCTCTTTATTCTTCCTAACTGAGGGGGTTCATGCTGGGTAGAATTACACAACCATGCATCCGAAAAAGAGGACCCACCTCGCCTTAGTGCAGCCATCATGAAAACTGCATACCTAACAAGATAAGACATGCTGCGGTATCACTTTTAACTCTGACCATGTGTGTGCACTGGAGTTTTAATGTGCCTATGCTGTTGTAGGGATTATAGGCTCCTGACAGTACATTTAAAAATGGCTGTGCTGTTATTACAGACTTGTCAGCACAATGAGAACAACCAGATTTCATTTCCTGTTTCTAGCTAGAATGAGCTTTTGCAGGGACACAGAAAACACCAGGATAAAAACAAGACTCTACAAGCATGACGTTTTAAACTACAGTAATTAACTGTTTGGGGTTGTATACAATATATTATTAAACTGTAATTTATGACTGGACTGTATATATGTTTTGGTGTTTATATGTATACGTAGGTTCAGTTTGATTTCTTCCCTAACAATTATGTTACTTAACATGCACATTCTGCCCGGTTCAAGACCTGTGTAGACAGGAATGAGGCTCGTATGTTACACCTACAAGTTCCTCTGTAGTGGTGCACAGCATGGTGTGGAAACAACCACACCACAGAAGGAAGAGAGAAAATGTCAGATAGCAGAAGTTGGAGGTCACACTTTTAAAACTTTGAACCAAGCGTTGTTTGACGGCTTCCACAGACCCACTTTGAGATGTACACACACACACACACACACACACACACACACACACACACACTTTAAATGCTTATCCACATTAATTACAGGGGAGATTAAACCATTCTCAGACCCAATCTGAATGCCATAGCAGAACAAGAGTTTGTTGGCTTTTATGACACTATATCACAAATGTAAATGTAAATATTAGGGCTGTTAAATGATAAAAATATTTAATCATGACTAATTGTATGATTGTCCATAATTAATCGTGATTAATCGCAAATTAATTGCATGTTTTTTTTATCTGTTCAACATGTACCTTAAAGTGAGATTTGTCAAGTATTTAATACTCCTATCAACATAGCAGTGGGCAAATATGCTGCTTTATGCAAATGTAGGCCTATGTATATTTATTATTAGAAATCAGTTAAAGACACAGAAGACAAAGACAAATATTGTCCAGAAACCCTAGGTACTGCATATAGCATAAAACAAAACATCATATCAATCATAACATGGCAAACTCAACAGCTGTCAGTGTGTCAGTGTGCTGACTTGACTATGACTTGCCCCATACTGCATGTGATTATCATAAAGTGGGCATGTCTGTAAAGGGGAGACTGGTGGGTACCCAGAGAAGATATCTTGAGGTCTGAGGTCAAAGGTCCCCTTTGAAAAGAGCCAGGCCAGTTTTCCTTGCCAAGATTTAGTTCAAGTTTGGAGCGTTATGTAACCTCCTTTGTCACAGTCTAACATGACATGGTTGTTACCAATAGATTGCTTAGGTTTTCTAGTTTCCTATAATGCCAGTATTTTCACTCTAACCTTAATACTGAGTCTGCTACCACCTGCAAAAGATTGATTGCGTTAATACATTAAAGAAATTAGCAGTGTTAAAATGAATTTGAGCGTTTAAGGAGTTATTATCACATTAAATTTGACAGCCCTATTAATGATAGCCGCAAGCAAAGGATCAACTTGCAGTTCCCTGCATTTGGCAAATATACTGCCCATCCAGTTGAGACATGCTAACCAGGGGGTTGGAGGACTGATACCTAAGCACATTCCTCAGACAGCGCTCAACAAGCTGTCTTACTCCCAGCCTGGACTGAGGTGCGCAGCAGTAAAAGTTTAAAAAGCAAACAAACATTGAAATAATTCATGTGGGCACTGTATATGTTTGGACAATGCAACACAGAGACACATGCTGCTGGAGAAAGGAGCATCACCAGTTCTCAAAATACAGTATGTTCTGCATCAAAGTTTCACACCTCACAAGAGTATAACGTGTGCAGCTTTTAGTGCGATTTACTCACATAAACCATGGTGTTCTGTACATTGTGTAATTCATGCAACATCTTCCTCAGAAGCAGTGTAAACTGTTGACATGCACAATAACATCCTGATGACATAACTGCAAGCAACTTCTAGTCTCTACATGCACCTCCTTATTTATCTATGCCTTGTATGTTAACAGAATATGGACTTTTTTCATTCTAAATGGGCCACTATGTATTTCCTGTTGCAGTGTTGGTGATGCAGTAGCTGACAGGAACTGACTGAATTAAATTGAATAAAAGTGGACCAGAGGTGTAGCCCTAGCAACAGAATAGCAATATAAGGTCTATAAGGGTGTTCACAGACACGTTGAGCATGTGAAACATACATACAAGCCTATTTTTTGATATTATGATACTTCATATATGATCAGTTCATTTATGTGTAAACCACGCTACAAAAGAAAATGTCAAATAGCAGAGGTCGGAGGTTACAGTTTTAAAACTGTGATTCAAGCTTTGTCTTGACAGCTTCCACAGACTCACCTGCTATGTACACACACACACACACACACACACACACACACACACGCATGCACGCACACACTCTAAGTTAGATATGTGTGTGTTATCCACGTTAATTACGGGGAGCTCAAACCATTCTCAGACCAAATCTGAATGCCATAGATTAATAGTCGCCTTGTTTTTGTTCTTGTCTTGTTTATACTACTACAAACATTCAATGTAATGGAGTTTGTTAACTTTTATTACACTATATCACAAATGCAAATTTAACTGCAAGCCTATACAAAGGAAAAAATCGATTCAGCTATATATCCCGATTTCCCGTATCCGTCAGTCAAAACAAACAGTAGCCAGCTGGCCATAACAAGCAGAAACCGGCAGGTACGACAGAGCACAAGACGGCGGAGGGTTAGCATGGATACAACCTGAACCCTCGTGTTTTAAATCCAAAATGGTAAACACTACACATACAGAAAGTATGGAAACACTTTGAGTTTCATAGACATCACGGCTAAAGCTGCATGCTAACTCTGTCATGGACAAGAATTGCTATCATATTGCAGCAACATAGGGTCATGTTAGCCGTCACTCTCATCTCTGTGGTCAAATCAGCTGATGGAACAACTGTAGAGCACCTACTGTATATACTGACATTTACGTTAAATTCATTCAGACGGCCCTGATGGAGCTGACCATGGAGATATAAAGACAACGTAGATGATGGTAAGAGCTAGCGACAGACTTACCGAAAGTATGCTTGTGTGACTACATCTGGTTTTCAAAAGGTGGTAAAAAGGGAACCGTATATAAAACATACATATATGGAAATATGATTGATTGGATTATATTCGCCAGAAGTATAAAATATTACAACCTTGTAAATTAAATAGAAAATGTCACTAATTTGTGAGGGAAATCTCTTTATTCTTTGATTTTGGAAAAAAATGTAATTAGTATATTTGACTTCAGGACATCTCCAACTGTATACAGTACATGCTGAAAATCAAACATTTTTACTGTATTCATTTAGATATCTTCCAAAGTAAAAGTCCCTAGATGATTCAACTTTTTGCCATGGTCTAGTGTTAAAAAAGTTCAGAAAAATTGCATAAAATAACAACCGCAATACTTGTAGAATTGCAATATTTAGAAATAGCAATACATATCGAATCAGTGCCCAGTTATTGTGATAGTATAGAATCAGGAGATAGATGTATCTTTCCAGCATCACCTTGCAAAACCTGTGTTTGGCAGATATACTGTCCATCCAGTTGAGGCATGCTAACCAGGCGCACTGAAGAACTGATACCTGAGCACATTCCTCACACAGTTCTCAACAAGCTGTCTCCTTCTCCTTGTCTGGACTGTGGTGCAGAGCAGCAAAATATTAAAAGGCAAACACTGAAATAATTAATGTGGCAGAGTACATGTTTGGACAGTGCAAGAGTTGGATACATGTTACATAAAACAAAATTCATAAGCGTTAGTTCTCGACAGACTCCTGCACCAAACTTTCACATCTCACACAAATATAATGTGTGCAGCTTTTGGTAGGATTTACTCAGACACATAAACCATGCTGTTCTGTACATTGTGTAATTTGCAAAAATGTTCCTCAGAATGGTGTAATAACTTGGCACACACAATAACATCCTGATGATATAACTGAAAGCAACTTCTAGTCTCTGCATGCACCTCTGTATTTACCTATGTGTCAACAGAATATATACCTTTTTCATTGTAAATGGGCCCCTTTATGTTTCCTACCAGAATGAGTCCTAAAATCAGGAAATGAGTTAGCATTTTACCACTTCCACTTCCCTCGTCTGGAAGTCAGTGGGTTTTTAGTTAGATGCCTGAAATAATCTGTGGTTAACACAAGCTACAACCTAAAATACATCAGTAAATACCAGACTTGTGAATTTATGTCTTGTTCCCCCTTCACATCAAAGACAAAAGGAGGGTTGGACCAGGGTTAACCCTGGTCCAACCCTCCTTTTCTCAATTCAAACTAAGCCAGTCAGCCCGGGTTGAACCCTGGTCAGATATGATCTGGGCCACACCCAGGAGTAATGCATACAAGAAATGGACGGGGGGTTTACACTTCTGGATGTTTTAGATAGAGGAGATGATAGTGGTATCATATATGATAATACAGGCAGCATTTACAAAAGGATTAGACACTTCTAAAGACAGAAATGTATATTTCACTCACCCCAACATCCCAGCAAAGATTTTCTACATATAGTAGACCAACTAAAGTCTTTTAGCTGGGCATGTGGTAGCTGTTGGATACTGTAAGAGCTCATCCAAATATAATAAAATGAGTTTATATTTCATTTAGTTTGCTAATTGTTTGATAATGCAATGAACTGGGACTGGGTTTGTTACATTATAACAGATGGATCTTTCTCCAGCTTTCTTAGGAAAGATAAAAAGTTTAACAAGGTAAAGTTACAAATAGAGCATGTGCAAACGCTTTAAAAACAGATGGTGGTGCCGTGAGGTTGTCGGCTTATTATTAACAAGGTGTGGTTCTGTGCAACGTTATCTAACGTATATCTGTGTTGTTTTCTTCCGTCTTTCACCTCTTTTGTGTCTGAAAACATTCCTGCTGCTGCCACACTGTTTATGAGCGATGGTAACCTGTGACAGTTGCGCCACTACTGTACGCCCTCATTTGCCATCAAATAGGTTTGTCCCGCCCCGTTTGTTAGCGACCCTGGTCCGTGCCATTCACATCGAAATCGACCCTGGTCTGGCCCACCACTCGACCTGGGTCGCAAAGGCAAGTCGATCAACGCGGGTTAACCCTTTCATACACACAGTCAACCCTGGTTCAACCCTGGTTGAGTCGTCTGTGTGAAAGGAGTGGCTAACAAGTGGCTAAATGAGACTAAAAATGTCATCATGGCGACTCGTCCACCTTTCCAACCTTGTTGTGTATACTGGTATGTGTTTATTGTGTATACCGGAGTTTGTTTTACTTATGGTGACTGTGTTCACACATCTAATCATAAAAGTGGTGTTTATTTGTAAAGATTATCGGGCTGAACAAAATGTTTAAGCATCATAAATGTTTGTTTGTCACAGATCTTATTTCCGCAATAATCCAAAACCCATTGGACAATCCTGTTGGCTTTTTGTCGAGGGTACCCAGGGCGATGCTAACTTCCTGTTGGCCTGCAGAATTATATCATTCCTGGAGCTCTATGTTTGTTAATACAGTAGCTGACAGGAAGTAAATTGGACCAAACTGGATCAAAGCTATTGCTCTAGCAACAGTTAAATAAAAATAGGTCTGTAGGAGTGTTTACAGCCCTGTTGAATACACTTGAAACTTACATACATGCATATTTTTTTGATGTTCTGATTCTTCATAAATTATCAGCTCATTTATGTGTAAATTAATATACAAGTTCCTTATTTCTTCCTGAATTGCTTTCAAACAAGAATTGCAAATTTAGCAGCATGTCTGCAAAATTTTAAGTTTTATTCAAACAGCGTGTCAGTCCATATGCTGTATGCTGTAGGTCACCAGCACAGTTAATTTAACAGTGGAGTTTTGCTTTTACATTATGTCACTGCAGCTCTTTAACCACATCCTGTTATGCACATCTGAAACTGGCCTCAGACAAACAACACAAGCTCTTGTCACATACAGTACAGTGACACTGTAGATAGCAGAAGATGAGATGTGAGGAAGATTTAACAGTCAGGGCACGATAAAGTTTTCTTATCAACACTGGTGTACTAAGGAGTGATAGTGATTTCTTTTTTGCCATCTTAAATGCTATTGCAGGACCAGTATCACATACTAACATTGAAAAAATAAAAACAGCACATTATTAGTGCTCAGAAAGTTGTTATATATCATCTCAAACCATCAGCCACACTGCAAGTTCGAGAAACACCAGTATGACTCGTAAGATTGCATATGTGAGAGGAGGAGAAGTTGACGCATTTTGTAGCTCTGAGAATTTGTCAAGAACATTATCCTGCTCTGGTATGATGCATACAAGCCAAAAGGACTTAGCCTGACTGGAGGGCAACATCATTAGTGGAGCTTTGGTTCCTTGTGTCCAATAATAACAATCACAGCAATGATGTGTCAATGCCCTGTCCTCTTATTTATGGGGAATATTGCCAGATATCTTTGATGTGATTACTAAGACAATATCTGACTGTGCAAAAAAACAAAACAGAACTATACTGCCATTTTATTTTATTTTCCTTCTCTAATTTTCCTTTTTTTTCTTAGTCTGCACTCTGGACAGATAGGGGCAGTTTGTTTTTTATCAAAAGGAGGAAGTGCATATGAGCCTCAGCATTTTTCAGACAAGACTGTGACAAAGTATAAACCACATAAACTAATGTGGTAAACAAAGGGTTGGTCAAACACAACACCACAGAATTTAATTCATCAGTTCATTCATCACTCATTTCTTAATTCATCCTCCTGTATTACCTTAATAACTGTCCCTGTAGAGGTTGTGTTCATTCATTTATATGGGGCCCACATTGCCAAAGAAAGGCCCACTTACTAAGCATCTGAGCCAAAAGGACAAACCTTAGTTTGCTTACATAAAAAATTTCTGCATAGGCCTACACACCATAGTGTTTGAATTTTCCAGTTCTACTTTTCAAACGTCTTAAATTTCCCTTAACTGATGTTAAAGATAATCAATACACAGACTTATCACAGCACCAAAACATGGATCAGTCAATTTCCTGATGAAGTCTATCAGATATTTTGCTCAGCATGCCCATCGACCTAAAACACTCACTTCCAGTGCTCACATTACATGATCACTGCCACACAATGTCTGTGCAACCTGGTGTGTCACTTCACGCTTTTAAGCCTCTCACTTCCTGTCTCTGTGTCACACATGTTCCCTGTTATCGTGCTATAGCTTAAACCCTTGCCTCGTTGTTGTAGGTTGTAGTACTGAAGTTATAGCAAGTAACACTGTGAATTCGTCCTGTATACTGTGAGTACATGAGGACACTGGTGCTGAAAGGGGGCATTTAGGTTTGCCAGGCTCACAGCTGGTGAGCCACTGAGCTCACTAGGGTGACTCTTGCAGCTGAAAGGTTGCATGCACATGTCACATTGAATCACACTACACTGCATGTCCATCAGTGCACTCGGGACATATCTGCCTCGCTAGTCAGATTGTGCAAATGTAGTCCAGCAAGTCAAATAAGTCTTTTGTCTTGGAATTTTAGCTGCCTTTGTGTAACTAACCCTACAGCATTTCTCACTGAATTGTAAGGTTGTTAAAGGTGCTCTATACAATATCCAGAGCATTACCATAGCAGAAAACAACTATTTGCTATATAAAGATATATAAGGGATAATGCCGGTCATTGTTGTGAAATAAACCCCGGCAGGATGACACGAAGTGGAGAGGTCTTACATCACCCCGCAGGGCTTTATCTCACAACAGTGACCTGCTAGCTGTACATTATCCCGTTTATTATATGGCTTCTTACTTAAAAAATCCTTACTTTGGCACAAAAACTGTCCCCCAGAGTCCGAGATCAAAACTGCGGCCATTACAACGGTCTGCTATAGAGAAATAACAAATCCTTGGAATGCTGCGATTGACCAGTCAAAGTTGAGAAATAAACAGAGCCGAGCCACACATGCCTGTTAGCGCATGGTCGTGCATGTGAGCGTGCTCTACGGGCTAGCTCACAGCTCTGCGCTGCTCTCATACGACGGTTACAGCTGATAATACCATCCTGATCGACCGTGCCGTTTCAAAAGCGTAGCACTCACCCTCCAGTTCTCCCTTAGATTAACAGTTAACTCTGTCAGCACTATTGCCAGTGTTATTGTCAGCACCGTTAGCTACAAGCAGTCGGCTAAGCTGTTGTTATGTTGAGAGTGATTGCTCCCAATCTCACATAAAACTTTATGCCACATCACAGCTTTTTTATGCCTCCACACCAGCGACAGCCATGGCCGGAGGCATTATGTTTTTGGGTTGTCCGTCCGTCCGATCCATACTCAGGAACGCTATATCTCATAACGCTTAGAGGGAATTTCTTCAAATTTGGCACCAGTGTCCTCCCTGTCTCTATGACCTGATTAGATTTTGGTGGTCAAATGTCAAGGTCACTTTGACCTCACGTCCATCCCACTCTCGTGAAAGTGATACCTCGGGAATGCCTGGAGGGAACTGTATTACATCTGGCATAGATATCCACATGGATTTGAGGATGGACTGATTAGGATTTGATAGTCAAAGGTCAAAGGTCACTATGATCTCACAAAACACATTTTTGTCCATAACTCAAAAACAGAAATTTCTAATAGGATAAAATGATGACATTTTGAACAGACATGGATATAAACTGCAACTTGACTGGTTGGCAGAGGCATACAGTCACAAAGCAGTAATTTTAGTTTTTTCCAAGAACTAGCTCTTCTCTTGAAATGTTCTGAAATAAGAAATTAGTACATGTAAATCATTCAGTAATGATGTTTTGAGTTTATTTCAGGAGAGTTACATACCTGACAATGTAGTGAAAGCTTTGAAAATTCACACTGCTGTTAACAGAAATAAAAATGGTTAAATTAATAAATGAAGTTGATGTTAATGGCTACTCAGAAATATCTTAGGTAGATGGAGTTGTGTTTGAAGAATTTGGACTCATGACCACAGTATTTCTAAAATCCAGGACTTGTCTGTCCATAGGTTAGTTTCAGCTTCAATGGGTTCCTCTTTTTCAGTGCAGTTTATCTGTGTTTTGCCTAAGTTGTCATGGTTTTCAAGACCGTTGGTTGGCACGATCAGTAATTTTGCAATTGTTGTGACCAGTACTCATCTGGTAGAAGCTCGCTGCTGATTGCCAGACTGTTTTTTTCTGATATGTGATTGTGATGGACCCTCTAAGTTTAAATGCCTCTCATTAAGAAAATAATCCTCCCTCTGATGTGAGCCTTTTAGCTGTTCTGAGAATTTGTGACAAGGTTTTTATAAATCACATTTTTGGTTCATATTTCTTCAGTCTGCTTTATCTACAGTACTTCTGCTTTAGTTAGGGAGTATTTATGTTTTATATAAGCCCTTTGCTGCCACCGTTGTTTTGTAATTCTGTAGGACTGACACCATAAATGAAGGTGCATTCTCCACTAAGTTGGGTTTAGTGTTCATCACTCTAACTAAAGGTGAACAGCCTTTGGAGAATATAAAACAGGTCAGGCAACTTGTATTTACTCTGCCTTTGTGTTTGCTCTGGTAATGTAGTTTCAAATAGCCGTAAGATAATTTCTCCAGAGATTCCTATTAAAATATTCATACAGATAAATATTTGTGTGTCTCTGCAATGTGATCAGTTTGTTAGCCAGATAGATGGGTAATCTCCCCTCTGCCACAAATCTCAAGTATAGCACAAGGCACGTTTCTGGGAAGTTTCTTTGTCACACATAGCAACCATTATGGTGTGTCGCTGGATTGGCCGGCTCACACCCTCAGCTTTTGTGTCTACCTATCACACAATAGCAGCGCTGCTTTTTCCCACCGTGGATATGATAATGAAGACAAAGATGAATTGTCCTTTTCTTGCTTCACTCTGAGTGAAGACCATAAAGACGAAGAGCCTCCCTACAGATGAATAAACATTTGTGTCCCAGTTTAAGCTTTTTATTACACCTACACGGTTAATGGTGAAAATGGAGTAAATCTAAATATAAACCAGTCTGCATCTATACTATTAGCTATGTTCATAATAACTTCAGATATATTTGGACAGTTTGATATGTATTTTTTAGTTTTAGATAACATCTTTCCTTTTCCAAATATTTGCGATTATTCTGTTATTCTGCTATTATTCCGCTCTGTTATTCTTTGCCAGTGACAAAACAGATAACTTAACACACCCATTTTGTACCAGTAGATTAATGTTAAAGGGTAACTTTGGTATTTTTCAACCTTATTTATGTTTTTGGGTCTAAGTGACTAAAGGCGACAACAATTTCTGAAACTGGTCCAGTGAGGGATAACGCTGTAACCAGCAGCCGCTAAACAAGCTGATGTAACTTTACGTTGACATTGAAAATCGTTTGGACAAAACTAAGCTACACTTTCTGAACTCCAACACAATAAACTCTGCCCGGCTGCCACTTGTGTTTCCACCATGGACATATTCCTCTATACCACCGTTGTCCAGCAACACGTCACCTCGCTATATTTCAGAACGAGACTTCACTTTGAGCGAGACTCTTTCCATAATGTCAGACACTTATGATTACAATTAGACCCTGTCATGGCAAAAACAAGCGCTTTTAGTGGACCTACTGTAAATGACAGTGCCAGTTTTCCCTGATAGCACCATATTGCTCTCCCTCAATACTGGACCACTTTCAGAAATTGTTGTCCCTATTAGTCAGTTACACAAACTCAAGGGAAATAGGGTCAAAGTTGCAAAATACCAAAGTTGCCCTTTAAAATAAACATTTTATTAATTATATCAGGTCCTCTGCCCCTATGTACTAACATGTAACAAAAAAACTGAAAACATCAACATAAAAATAACTTAAAATTCAAGTAAACCTTAGTGTTCAATTTAAGCTTTTCTTAAAGACTCTCTTAAATAATTCAGGAAATGTTTTGGGCATTATAACTTACTCAACAATGCAGTCTGGCTAGCTGTAATGAGCATGCTGGAGCTGTGATTTATTTACAATAATGCCTTAAGTGTTCCTTTAGAGAACAACAAATTGTCTCAACATAAATATACGGTACAACATAAATATTACTCAACAACAGGTATGCTGTGCAGCATACTTAAAAAATTGCAAAGATGTGTCTAAACGTGAAAAACATCCTTGAGTAGGTAGACAGTTTGAACATTTTTTTCCCACATGGTGTCAAGCATTCTTTTGGCCAGCACAGTATGTACCAATATTGGCGTAAAAAAAAGATAAATGTTTTTGCCAAAACACTTCTAATTACTGTGGAGGAACCTTAATGATCACATGACAAAGAAAAACTGTGCATACCGTAAGCCAGCACACTGTGTCAAGAGAGAAGCAGAATTTCTGAAATCACTACCACTTGCACCGATTTAGTGATCCTACTCAACAACTGTGTGCTTAATTGAATTGACGTAGAGGTCTGAACAACACTGCAGTGTCTCTGATCACGTGAAAATGTGTGGAAGGCTAAAATCTCCTGTCTGCTACCATGGAAACAGAGTGCAAGAAAGATGGGCCGGGCATTCATGTTTTAGGCTGAACATGAGGAAGCTGCTGCTATAACAGCTGTGGGATCCTGTCATGTCCTCCTGCATGTCAAAACAATAACAAGTAGGAACAAGCATTGTTTTTGCCCCCGCAGCGTTTCCTATTTTTTAAAAAAAGAGACAATGTCGGGGAATTTGCTGCTATCATCAAGGGGTGTGTTTTGTGCATTGTGTCAGTTTTAAGAATTAGACACTGATTAGTAATGCCAAATTTCTCAGTAAGTTTTCAGTAAGAAAACTTTAGATGTGAGAAAAAGGTCTTGATTATCCCTTCTTCTCACATTGTGACTCACTGATTACTAAGTGTATATGATTAATTATTAAAACAGACTCAGCAGCATCACACAGCTAAACAAAACACACAATTCAACACAGACAGTACAGTACAATCCATCTGATCTGAAACACACCTACAGTCTTTTCATAGGTCCTTCTCTGAAGTGGGGTATTTATCTGTAGTCAGTGTATTACTTACAGTAGATTATGGTCTGCACACCCCCAGCTTGGAGAAGTTACCACACAGGAACAAAGCAATGTACTGCTGTGGACAGGGCTGGCATCAAAATGTATTTTAGCCACCTAAAAAAATCAATATCCATTTAAGTGCACACTATATTTAGAATATTTCCACCGCTTTACCTTGTCGTCAGTCATTTCTGATGGGGAACTGAAGCCACTGTATCTATCTATGCTGTCGCCACCAGACTCTATTGAAAAAAGATGTTTTTACCTCACAGGTTAGTTTGTTTGTGCTGTTGTAGGGCTTCAGTGAATCCAAACTAGCCAAAGCCACATAATAACACAAACAAATGAACCGATCTGTCAGCGTTAGACCAGCAACCCCTGTGTTCTGTGAGGTAAAATAAGTGTTTTTTTCCAATGAAGTCTGGTTGCTTTGGCAAGAGCATAGATAAAGGCATCAGTCCCCTGTTGGATACAGATTGTATAGCTGCCTCACAGTAAGGTAAACCAGTGAAAATATTCTAAATGTAGCATACACTTGAACTGATTTTTTTTTTTTTAGGTGGGCCTTTCTGTTAGGTGTCTAAAATATGTTTTGCTGCCAGCCCCGTCCACAGCAGTGCGTTGCTTTGCTAACTCCTATCAGCTTCTCCAAGCTGGGTAAGTGCCGACCGTCATCCACTGTAGGTAATACACAGACTATGGATACATTTTTTATTCAAGCCCACTTCAAAACACCCAAATTATCCCTTTAATAGTACAGAATGCTTATTTGTTATGTTTTGTTTTACCATATGTCTCACTTTTGTTTATGCTGTGCCATCCCCATGACAGACCATACCGTAGATCAAGTGGGTTATTTCTAAGCCACTTAGGCAAAGTAGCACTACAGTGTGGTTGTTGATGTAGACTATAAGCCTTATAGATGACCAGTGTGGTTTCATTCTCAAAGCACATTACGTACTGTATGTAGCCCTAGGCAGTCTCAGAGGCATCTGTGTTGTTCATAGCATGCTGCAGTCAGTCGGTCCGAGCCACAGCCGGTCCAGAGGGTGCCCGTCACAACACTGGCAGATGGCCTCTTGGTGCCTCAAGCCAAGTTTGCCACAATCAGCCCTTCAGTGTCAATTCACTATCATTTGCATCCCTTTTCATGGACAGCTATCAGGTCTTGACTGGGCAGACCCACACAAGGGGCATCAGTCAAAAAAAAAAAAAAAAAAAAAAACAGCTCATGATACAGTGATCCTTTCAACTTCCTGTTTCGTGTCCTTTAGCATGATGCTGAACCCTTGAGCTGCATTCATGTAGTGAGGTTGTCAGTAGAAACCTGTCTGAGGCTGTATCACTTATCAGTGTAACAAAGCATGGAGAGAGTGTAACAGGAGAAAGGAGTGTCCTGTAATGTGTAATATTGGCTACCAAAGCACACATTGTTACAGGACACTGAGGAGCTGTTGTGTGGCAAGACTGCACATAAGGATGGTAGAGGACTCTGGGGGGTGGGGGGTGGTTTCACAGATGTGTGTTAGAGTATAAATGTGGCCTTTTGGTGCTTCTTAAAAGGTTAAATAGAAAAATAAACGAATATGTCCTTTTTTCCCCATACTAAAAATGACCTTAGATTAAATGCGGCCTCATGGGAAAGAGGATGAATGTGAACTTGTGCCAATCCCTCAGCAGAGCCTATTGTTGTTGTTATAGCACAGCTGTTATGGTCTGTAGACATTACAGTTACATAACCCCCCCCCCACAAGATACAGCTGTCGTCCCCGTGCAGCAGAATGAGGTAGAACAGGTGTCTCTTCTTCCTCTTCTGTAAATAGATTGTTACATTGTTTTGTTTTTCTTTCAATAAGTGCCTCTAAACAACGCAGCCTCATCGGCGCTGTGGTTTACACATCCAGTGATGTCACCAAAGGCCCAGGCTTTCATTAACTCAAAGCACCAAGTTACTCATTCTACTGCAGTATGTAACGATCACAGTCCTGAGTGGGCAAATTTGTAGTCGTACCTTATTTTACATTTCATAGGCTCTTTTCTGTATGTTGTTTTATGAGGCTGAACTCATTCACTCAATAAATCTATTAGTTCACTCAGATATGTGATTCTGTCTTTTACACATCAGACCACCACATATGGGGAATATTCAAAAAGTCAAGGCTGCGCCCTTTTGGGAGAAACAAAACCTAAAATCCCAGACTTCAATGCAATTTGACTTATGTTTGGGTTGTAATTATGAAAAGTTTGTATGCATTCATCTCTTAACAAATATTTTTTATACAGATCTAATAATTATTTTATGACCTTGCCTGACCCTGAAAATTTGCAATACCTGAATAAATTAAGGTTCCTTGCCACCATGTCCCTCCAGTCTTTCGCTGTCCAACACAGTGGTCAGATATTCCTTATCCTGACATCTATATATATTTGATATAAGCACGTTAGTGTTGTCTGTAAATAACCAACATATTAATAGCCAACTGCTTGATCTATATGCTGAGATTTGGTTTGAGACAACAGCCAGATGCTGCCATAACATTATGTACTGTATTATGTTATCGGCTTGTTTAAATTTGAAGCTGGGACACGTTTTGACTTCTGTTTACGCCGTTACTGTGAGGGACACAGGACTGTTTTCTCCCAAAAGGGGGCGTGGTCATGCAAGCCTACTCTGGATGTCATATTACTGGTTTGACATAGTATGTATGTATATGAGCACACACGTCCTCTAGGCAGCTTGTAGCAGTCAGCTTCAAGCTAGCTCAGGAGCAGGCTGTTCAAGTCGTACTTGTGATTGCAGTACAGGAATGTGTGTGGGGATGTACTCCTGCTCAGGCTTGATGTAGCCGCAAGGAAGGAACTTTTCAGTGGACTGTAAAGGTTTAGACATGACTCAGCTGGTCCAATTGAAACTGAGGCTGCATTTTAAATGCCATACTTTTTCTTTTATTGTGGGACAGTGTAGCATGCTTGCATACTGCAAAATATGACCGGATATAGTAAGACATCCCAGTATTTTTGGTATATTACATTTGTAGTAAATTGTATGGTTTTTGTAACACGGCAAGTTTTAGGTGTGAAACCTTTAGTTTCTTTAAAGCATGATGCAAAGGTTAGATTTGCCTCTGGAGTCAAAAGAAAAGCATCAAGTTTCAGGAAGTTGTTTATTTTAAGATTTGTTCAACTATTCATTCCAGGATGTGAGCAAATACTTTAGTGATGCCTGTGAGGAGTAGCTTCGAAAACGGTACTGCATGTAATGAAAATGTCAGGGACTAAAATTATTCTGAATCTTATGCTTTTGATGTATAGACACTGTCATTTTTACTCAGCTTTTCAAAACCTTAGCTGTGGGAATATGGTTTGAAAATGGAGCAAAGCACGTTTTAGCAACAAAGAGAGCAAGAGCTTTTTAGGTCAGTTGGTAACGTCACTGTGTGCTGCACCAAGGACGGATGCAACGCCTATGAAGTGCTCCCATGCCGTCTGCCGTCAAATTCATGACCAGTTTGTTACTTAAAAGTGGTTCTTGAAGCCCAGGGTGGGTGGTATGAAAATCCTACAGTGTAAAACCACAAGGACACGAGTCAGTTTACATTTTTTTATTTTTGCATATTTAACAAACTTGTGCATTCCAGATTTTGTTACAAAAGACGCACTGCTTGCTATGTGAGCATTCACAAGTGGCCAAAAGATTTAGAAGTCACAAAGTGTAGGTCCCTCAGTTGTTTCATGACCCATCTGCTCTCAAACGCCACACTTCGAGATGCATCCTCAGCAGCAGACGGCCAGGAACCCATGCCGACACCAAGCCTCGCTTTCTTACTGTACAGAGGGGACATCTAGGCGAGAGGTGGTGTGGTGGTTTTACACCCATGGTTGTCAATTAGTAAGTACCTCAGCTTGAATACATGTTGGGACAAAGAAGGCAAGGCTTGTGGAATGTATAGTACACAGGAGGACTGGTCATTATGCCGACTTCTCCTGTTCGATGGCTGCAAGAGGAAAGAAAGTTTGCAGCATTAGGGCAAAGGCTGTTCACTGTGGCAAATAAATGTTGTGGATTAAGGTCATTAAGTAGAGCACATACTTTCTTTGGTTGGCAGGGGGTTTTTCTCTTGCGTTTCAGTCTTCTTCAGCGTGCTCTTGTCGAATTTTGTGACTTCATCGAGGTCAGGTTTGTCACTCATGTCTGCAGAGGCTCTAAAAACAGACAGGAAACCATAAATTAGCAGTCCTTCAATTGAGTTCATTGAAAACACACCTGGACAGTGGTTAGTTAGGTCTGAATTAACAGAGTCAGAGGGGCCATTTACACGATTTCCCTCGTAGAAATAACTGGAGAAGAAATACAATGAAGTTAATGCAAAATACGCCGCATGTGTCCATCAGCGCCTGGCTTGAGAAACGCTTTGTGTCATGAAGTGAACGCGTGCAGCTGAGGAGGCCACCGCCCTAAATGCGATCTGGTGGACCAGTCTGCCTGAACTATAGCGACAGCCCCCCTCTGAACAATAACCCCGACTGAAAAAAGGCAGAATATATGTAGACGATGTTTGACATGTTGGGCCAAACGGATTTTATCCAAGTTATTGCCACAGCGTGCGGCATTTGTTTGGTTTCACACCCACACATTATTCAGTCACTGTTGCATTTGTTTGAATAGGCAGGGCGTTGTGTTTTCTGATTTCTTCCAGCAGCTTTGAACACATCATGCGCAGCTGACTCTGATAATGAGCCAGGACATTGAGAGACGAAGAGGAGAAACGGAACAAACAAGAACAGCGACTAAAAAACCTTCAACAGTGAAGCTAAAATAAACGCGGGCTTCAAACAAAGTTGCACACTATGAGATAAATAAAAAAGAGATAATATATATATGAGATAAACGTGGAAACACTCACCTGGGTTTCAGACGGCGAAGTAACGGGATGCACAGCTCGTTGGCACGGGAGCGGAATGACGGCTGCAGCGTCAGTCTCGCAGTATAAATACTGCGCAGTATGCAAATACTGCTCTGACGTCAGCCCTCTGTCTCCACGGCCTGCTTTTGTACAAATACTTTTTTTTTGCTTTTAAGACTTAAGTTTACCAAATCCATCATGCACCGTAATCTTTTTTTAAACGTAGCCACATTTGCGCATTTGTCTGAGTAAAAATAACAACGACGACCTGCATCTGATTAGATGAGTGAGATCAATTTTCTCATTATTTAAAGGCGTATCTATCATCATCTTTTCCGGGTGTTTATGCATTTCACACGGCGAATAAAAATGTAGACTACAGAGGGATTTAGGAGGAGACAACGAGCTCACTGGTTTAGGTTTAACTTGCACAAAGCGCCTCATTAAAACTGTCAGTGGGCGCCACTTTGCGGCCGAATAAAGTAATAACCAGGAAGTGTAGATAGAGTTTTAATATATTGTACAGAGAAATACTGTGTAGCCTATTCTGTTTGATCGTTTGAACATCTTGGATTCATACATTAAACAACAGCTAAGTGTAGATAGATGGGGTCCTGCAGGTAGGAGTATAACTAAAGTAGACAAACATCCAGTGATTCAGAGATTATTGCTGAGAGTTTTGGTTGAGCAAATCTCGACAGGTTTTGCTGAGATTCTCAAAAAATTTAATCTAGATGAATCAGCAATAATCATCTAAAATAAAAGAAAGTGCAGCGCATAATATTTTTGTAGAAATTGTCTCTTTGTGTCCTTAAAGCTGCAGTCGGGAGCATATATGATAAAAAGTTATTTTTATAAATCTGTCACTATATCCTGATAGTAGTGCATGAGATAGATAATCTGTGATAAATCGTGTTTCTCTGCCTCCTCCTAGAGCTTCTAATTGTTTGTGTGCTGTTAAGCTGTAAATTGAGAGTTTGTGACCTGGTTGCCATGTTGAAAACAGCGGCGCCAACGCCACCCACCGGCTGGAGCACGCTTTCTTTTCACAGCTCAACAGTACACTAAAATATGTTTCAGGAAACATTAGAGGTGAGAAATAGGCATTACAGCAACAGAATGTTGAAGTGTATTTGATCACCTGCCTAGTTTGACATTTTGATTGTAGTTTGCAAGTTTCTTGAACAGTGATTGACAGCTGCTCAGAGACGGCAGGCTCTAGCTCAGCTCTGATTGGCTGTTTTCCTCCCATCTATGAAATCTTGCAAATCCATTAGGAGTACAGGAGGTCATAGAGGATTTTTTTTTCTGTTTCATGCACTACTGTCATGATACAGTGACTGTTTTATAAAAAATCTCTTTCACATTTGCTCAAAGTGACTGACTTCAGCAGTAAAGATATTTTCTAGTTTAGATGGAGATCAGATAACAGACTGAAACATTTGCACAGCTGGACTATTACTACAACTATAAATTGTTCTTATTATAAATGTGTTGATTTTATATACTGTAATATTTGCACACAAATAACAAGACAGTCATTATAAAAAATGAATTATTGTCTTTATTTGTCTTCAGTTAAGCCCCAGGCAGAGTGATAGGAGTTGTGTACCACCGCATCAGTGTTGATATAGAACAATATTGTCATGTCATGTCATTAATTGGTTCACTTGCTGGTGAAGTACTTTGAATAAGTCTTGCTGTACATCACCTGGTTGTCCACTCTCACCACATTTCTCAGGTTTTGCCAAAACCAGGGCTCTGCAGCAGCTGTCTTCGGCCACTCCACGATACTTTTCCCACACAGCCTCCTCCTAAGGCGCAGGAAGTGAGAGTGCTGCAGGACGGGCTCCAGCATCAGCAGCACGATCACATCCACGTTTTCATCAAGCAGCCTTTGGTGGGCCAGATACATCGCCAGCTTGAAAACCCCGGTCTTAACGTAACCCTCTGTTAAGACGAACAGGGTCTTGCGACTGTATTGGATGCTCTGACTGAGGTTATCCAGCAGTGGGACTCCAGGCAGCCAATCCCTCTCCTCCAGACACAGAGGAAGGTGCTTCTCTCCTTCCTCCTCCAGTTTCACGCGCAGATTCCTCATCACCCACTCAGAGACATGTGGATCTCCAGTGTCGTAAGTCACAAAGACATCATAAACACCATCTGGTGAGTTCAATGATCTGTATCCTTTCAGCCTTGCTTTCATATAGTGAAGGACATAGGAAGCATCCCAATAAAATAAGTGAGCGACTGTTGCCACAAACATAAAAACAGAGATGAATGAAAATGTGAGAATGTAAATCAAGAAGGCCTGATTGTCATTTACACACTGGTTAATGTCAAAGCTGATCAGAGCTCGACCCTTCTGGTTCGCCGGTGTGTCGCACGTCACCTCGGTGGTCAGCCGAGGGATCTTTACATCACTGTTTTCAATCCACACAATGAAATCTAATGAATCACAGGTGCATTGGAATGGGTTTTTATGCAAGAACAAAGTCTGGATCCGAGAGTCCGGTCTGGATTGGAAGGTGGATTGATTGATGATAGTCAGTTTGTTGGAGCTAAGACTCAGAGTCACAAGGCTTTTTGCACCCTTTAGAAACCCATTGTCCAAGTGGAGAATGTGATTATGACTCAGGTCGAGAAAAGTCAAAGTGACATTTGAGGTTATAGCCGTCACATTAAGTAAAGAATTGAAGCTCAAGTCTAAAATTTGAAGCTGATTGAAAGACTCGAGTTTGTCCCATTTAAAATCAGTCAGTGAGTTGTGACCTATGCGTAGTATGGTGAGGTTACGAGGCAAATATCCATAAATATCATCAGGAATCTTTACAATGGCATTGTGGGATATATCTAAAATTCTCAAATTAGTCAGATTAGTAAAAAGCTTCTTATAAGAGCTGTCCCTTTCTTTCCAAAGTGTCCCGAGATAATTATTTGTAAACTGAAGCTCTGTTAATGATTTGCTGCACATCATTTTCGTCGTTAATGTGGAAATGGAGTTATGGCTCATGTTCAGCACCCTCAGAGCAGGCAGATTTTTTGTAAAATTTAAATTATGCGTCACCCCAAACGCTTTAAAGTAGTGACCATTGTTACTGATGTCTAGCACTTGCAGTTTCTTTAGTTCATTGAAGGCGTAGTCATAGGCTAGATCAATCTTATTGAACGACAGGTCCAAGTATGTCAGATTAGGCAGTAAGGTGAACTCAGTTCCGTTAAGTGCCGCTGAAAATCCATTTCCTGAGAGGTTCAGACATGCAATGTCTCCATAGCCCTCAAATTGCTTCGGAGAAATGAAGAACAAATTATTTGAGCTGAGGATTAGCACTCGTCCAGATTCAAAGCACTCTTCCTTGATGAGGCTGTGTGACAGCTCATAAGCGAAATCTTTCGGGTGGGGTTTTATGGGTGATGAAATACAAATGTCTGACCTCTGATTGTATCCATCACTTGGAATCGTTGAGCTTTTCACTGGAATGGGATACAGCCTGTTTTCTGCGAGGTAGATCATTTTCAGGTGGTGGAATTTGCTGAATATGGTGGAATCAGAGTGAATAAGGAAGTTAGTCCCTAAGTTGAGTGCAGACAGATTTTTGAGCTCATACAGCGGTCTGAGCGTGTCCGGTCCAATATTCTGGAAGACCAAACCCTCCATGTGCAATGTTCTGAGCGACACGAGATTTGAAAACTCTTTGGAGAGATTTAATGTTGTCGGGTAGAACTTGAGAGCAAAGTTGAAAGAGAGGTCAACTCTTTCTAACTTTGGAAGATATCTCAGAAATGTTGCCTCCTCAGTAATTGCTTTTAATAAGAAGTTAAACGACAGGAACAATTGTTTAAGCTTGTTTAGCCTCTCAAACCAAGAGGGATTCACATGGTCCAGTGAGTTTCCTCCCAGGTTCAGAACCTGGAGCTGTGTTAGTCCGTGAAATGCCTTAGGATGGATACCAAGAGAATTATTTTTGCAAGGAACACAGGGATATGGAGCATTTTGACATCTTGGACAGTTTCCTTGTATTTGTAGGACTTTTAAATTTGGCAGCCCAAGAAAATCATCTTCAGATATGTATTGTATTTTGTTAGAACTCAGTTTTAATATGCTTAATGACTGGGGCAATCTTTTGGGAACTTGAGTTATGTTGTTGAAGGACAAGTCCAGAACCTGCAGTTTGCTCATAATTGCAAAACTGTCTTCCCTAAACATAAAATATTTCCCACAAGGATTCCAAAAGTAGCAGTTTCTGGATAACAATAAATTTGTCACGTTTGTTAAGACAGCAAGGCTCCTGTTATCCAGCGACGTGATCTTGTTATTGCTCAGGTCGAGCATTTTCACACTCTCAGGGAGACTGCTGGGAATTTCATTCAGACGGTTGCCAGTCAGCTTCAGTCTGCGCAGTTTTGTCAGATTTTTGAAAGCATTCACAGCAATGATCACCACTTTGTTCTTGTTTGCCCAGCTGAGATCGAGTCGAGTCAGATTCAGCAGGCTGGAAAATGAATCGACTGAAATACTCTTAATGTAATTTTCCGATAAGTCGAGCTCAGTGGCGTTACTGGTTATCCCTGAAGGTACTTCAAGCAGATGACGCCCTTTGCAGTCAAAAAGGACCTTGGAGGTATTGTCGGATGTGACATCACAAGGGAACTGCGATGACATCCACACAGGTTTACATGCAGCAGGCTGGATCTCATAATAGCAACACAGACAGAACAGCAGCAAGTGCATCCAGCATGTGGCAGCCTGTAGATAAACAGTAGAATCAGTGAAATGCAGCAACTTTAACTTTAAGTCATCATTTCATTAACATGTATAAACACTCTGTATATCACATCTTGTATGTGTCTTAAAACAGTAGTCAGAAGGACATTTTATTGCATTTTATTTTATAAGCAAATCTTGTGTCAATTTCCATATCTGACAGACTTAACAAATTGTGAACCTGCAGGTTAAATATCACTCAACTAGAATAACTGCTCTTGGCATTTTGAATTATAAATTTGTTAACCCCTTCCAGTGAGACTATGTAACATTTGCTCAACATTATTATTACAGTGAATACTAAAAGCTCCTACAACAGTAGCACAAGCATAGAGGAAAGTCATACAGTCAGCGAATTGACTCAGCAATGTCAGCAATATGTATCTAAACAATTTTAGCCACCATAAACTACTGGTTATGGCAGACCAACTAAGGCTGTAGCAGCGCAACTCCTGTACTGAACTAAGCAAAGGGGTGTTTTATTGAACATAAATTAAACCTTTTATTCTCAACTATAGTATTTTTCTTCCTCCAAAAGCTGCGTATTCTCACGCTAACATTCGGTTTTCCTTTAATTTCCCCATAAGTTGCTGTAGGTTGGTCACATAATATATATTCTGTATCAGCTTGCTCCATGTCTACATTGGAGCTGTGTGATCTTTAAAGGGTGAAATATGGCTGCACAACATTTCTTAACTTAAGTAAACATTTATTGAAAACACTTCTGGTCTGTCTCTCTAATCTGCATTTTGTGTCTGTACAGTTTCTCCCAGTTAGGACGTTGTTCTTCTCACACACTCTTACAAAGGTTAGCCCATTGGGCTACATCTACTGAGGTCTGCCGGTAGAATGGCAACATGTTTTACAGCAACAACACCTGGCTGCCTGTAGATGGGTCCTGCTTGCTAATCGGCTTAATATGCTCCGGCATCGGCTGATGCCGATTATTAAGAAATGTCAAACCAATGGCCCCATTAATCAGCCAACCGATTAATCAGTCGACCTCTATTCTCAGTGTCTTGTGAATTATTTTAGACACATTTAACACATCAGGCTGACACATCATGGTATCTTTAGAAAGTAGGATTTAGAATAAGTCTTTCTGTGGGTTTGAGCAATGTTTGGCTGCACAGCATGAGTTTTTAATCAGTAGTCCACTGACAGGAATGTACCGTATTTCCTGTAGAACACTCCATTATCGATAATGCCAAACAGTTTTCAATGAGTCCGAGTTTTCAGAGCCAAATAAATCTATACACAGTTAGTCCAGGTATTATCTAGTGCCATAAAGTTCATCACAGAAGCACACAGTCATTGCAGGTTATATTACAGAAATATCTAATGAAAAAGTGCATGCAGGTAACCAGTAAATCCATAATATGCATTAATGAAGAAATTTGGTTAACTTACAGTAAATTCATCTAGTCTCTGTTTTCAGTGGAGCAAAGATTAAAAAAATGTACAGAGAGGCATTTCAATAAAACTCACCATTGTGCATGCACCGTATTGATTCCTTATGATCCTTGAATGACAATTTTAAAAAACAAGTGACATTCTGACACTTTGCAGTCTCTCAGATAAAACTGAAAGTGAAGTCTGTCTTGTTTGTCATGAAATCACCACAAGTTAAAATATCTTAACTTACTAATAGATAACACACGTTAAAAAGAAAAATCCCCCCTGTTGCTGAAGTCAAACAAAAGCAGCGAAGTAGCTGGGTCTAACAACAAGGCTCTGGGACAGAAGTAGCATGTCAAATGAAGAAGTACCTCTCTTTCATTTCCCCTTTTTGCAGTTTTTTTGCAGTTTTTGCAAAGTGGCAGCCAGTTCCCTACTGAGTGACAGTAAACAGGGAATTTAGGATTAGCAGCACAGCACATTTAACCCTCATCCTATAACATCTTTAACAGTGGTGGGTTGTGTATTTTAGACCTAAGCTTTCAGTGCTATCCTCCCACAATTAGATTGCTTTAGAATAACCTCATCATGACACAAGGGTTATTGTTATTCAGTGTAACCACCCCTTATTCACAGTAACAGTAACCTTTACCAATACAGTGATTTATTCTTGCTCTCACTGCTTCAATCAGTCCTCATCCCTTTAGTCTAATTGTCTCAGTCCAAACATCAAAATGTATATAAAAAAAGATAGATGTCCAAAATTTAAAACATTTTTTTATCTAATGAAATATTGTGCCTCAGTCTATATTTGCTGGCGTTTAGCCTTTTAAAAAACAACATATAACTTGCAAGGACTACTGACCGGGGTCCCCGAGGACCCCAAGAATAAACTGCTGTAAGAAACAACCATCATAGCAGCAGTCATGTTGGCTTATTTATTCTCAAAACATTATAAGCTGTGTTAATGCCATCTGAAAAAAGATTATTAGTACATTTCAGGGAATTTACTGTTAGTTTGCATATTGTGCAAAATGAAAATAGAAAACATGACAAAATCTGTGTGTTGCATCTGTCAATACGGCAGAGTGCCCCTGATAGTGTGTGATACTTTAAATAAGAAGGAAGTACAAAAAAAAAAAAACAGCGAGTACGTCCCCAAATCTTGAAAAGTACTGCCAGGTAGCGGCAAGAACAGAAGGAACAAAATCTCTGGCACTTACAGGTAAAGTGTCTTTTTTATTCTATTGAGCAAACAAACAAACGCATTTCAGCAATAAGCCTTCGTCAGCGTATGGAGCTGTAGAGCCAGTTTAAAATACTATACTAATACAGGTAAGTCACAGACACCAATCAGGGAAAAGACTGGAAGATTAAGTATAAGATTCACCTGTGAGTGTAACGCCCAGACAACACCTCTAACAACAAAGGAGGTGTGACAAAAACAGTCGGAAATAACCAGCAATACAATAACAAATTAAACTTTAAATAAGGACCTGGGGGTCCCCCAGGACCCCAGTACATTTGTATTTTATATTACTACTTAAAACACACTTATTAAAATAGAAAACAATGATATGAAGGAACAAACTGAAATGAAAAATTGTAATGATGGAATAAAACACACCGTGAGATGTGACAACCAGTATCCTCCTGGGGTCTGTAGGGAGGGGTGAGGGATACATAGTGGGTTGTTGTTTACACATTGTGATCTATATATAGAAGTACATTCAGAGCAGTCTTAAATGAAAGGAGGAACTATGACACTATATTGTTTTACAGTGTCTCTTTAAAGAGACTGTTGTATTGTTTGTGACTTTCAGTTCCTAGAACGCTTCTCAGGCTGAACCAGAAGTACAGCTGAGCTTGAGGGTTTGTCGGCCACTCCAGCACAGACCGCTTATACAGTCTCTTCCTTAATCTCAGGTACTTTGAATTGCAAGGCACTTTATCCAAGAAGATCAGTACGATAACATCATTTTTTTCATCCATCAGCCTTTGATGGGCCATGTAAAAGGCCATCTTGAAGTTGCCACTTTTGATGTACTTGCTGGTGAGAATAAACACAGTCCTCTTGCTGTTGTGGATGCTCTGGGAGAGGTTCTCGATCAGCGCACATCCTGGGATCCAGTCCCGTTCCTCCAGGCACAGTGTCAGGCGACGGTCTCCGTGTTCCTCCAGATGAGCGCACATTTCCTTTATCACCCACTCTGTCACCGCCGGGTCCTCCTTGTCATATAACACAAAGGCATCATAGGCAGAGCTGTGGGAATGCAGGCGGCTGTAACCTTTGAGCTTTGCCCTACAGAAGTGGTAGATGTACCAGACATCCCACAGGAAGAGGTGGCTGGAGATTGACAGGGTGAGGAAGCTGAGCACGAGGGAAGTCATGAGGGTGTAGAGGATGATTGACAAGTAGCTGTGCTGGCAGGCCAGCAGGTCCACCGAGATCACAGGATGACCTCTTTGCGCCCCGGGGCTGGCGCAAGTAACATCCGTGGCCAGTCTGGGGATGGTCACTGTGGTGCTGTTGAGCCATGTGATAAACCAAGTGGCGTTACAACTGCACAGGAACCTGTTTTTGTGCAGAAGCAGCATGTCCATCTGATTAACAACGTCATCTGGGAAGCTAGATTTGTCAATGTGCTGTATGTGATTAAAACTAAGATCCAGGTATTTTAAATTGTAGGCGTCCGTCAGGAAATCTGGAGTGAGTTTTAGGATTTGATTTTTATGTAAAAGGAGCTTCTTAAGAGATTTAGTACAGATTGACAGCATAGGTGGAACAGTGGTCAAACTGTTTCCACTGAGATCTAAGACTTGCAAAGAACGTAGAAGTTGTAGTTTCTCCCAATCGAAGGATTGATCTTTTAGTTTGTTGTTTTTGATGTAGAGCTCAGACAGTTTGTCTGGCAGACCGCTGAACACTTCCTTTGGAATGAAATTCAGATTGTTATGAGAGATGTCAAGGACAGTCAGATTAACTAATTTCTTGAAATAATTGACGTATCTGGTGTCCCCGTCCCTCCACAACATATCTAACCGGTTGTCTCTGAACTCTAACCTCTCTAGGGATTGACTCTCCAGCTCTGTGTTAGTGGACGTAGAGATCTTGTTGTGGTTCATGAGCAATACCTTGAGGTTTTTCAAATTTCTAGTGAAGTTAAGCATGTGAGTCAAGCCCTCTGACTCAAAGTAGTGGTTGTTGTAGCTTATATCCAGGATGACCAGACTTTTCAACTCTTGAAATGCAGTGGAGTAGAGCAGGTCCAGGCGATTTGAGGAGAAGTCGAGGTACTGTAAATTAGTCAGATAGGTAAATTCGGAGCCATTCAGACTTTGGCTCATCGCGTTACCTGACAGATTGAGGCACCTCAGCTCCCCGAGATTCAAAAATCTTGAATGCAAGAAGAATATGTTGTTTCTGCTCACATCCAGGGTTTTGCCAAAATTACTGCAGTTCTTGTTGACAAAGGACGTAACCGTTCCAAGTTCTTTATCTTTGTGTTTGCAGCTGCGGGCATATTCATCATATCTGAAGTAATGAATTTCTCTCACTTCGTTACTTTGAGCCGCAGCCGACATGGGAGACCAGTTCAAGGGCTCTCCTCCAGAAAAACCGACAGGATCTCGGCCGTCGGAGGGGGAAGATATTTTGTTGTCGGACAGACTAATTATTTTAAAGCTTTTTAATTCCATGAGAATACTAAGGTTTGTCATTTTAATGAAGTTCGTACCCAGATCTACGACCTCCAAGTTTGTGAGAGGTTTTAAAGGAGCAATGCTCTCTGGCTTTAACTGCTGAAACACAAAGCCCTTCAGTCTGAGAATTCGAAGAGATTTTAGTTTGGAGAAACTACAACTCAGCCTCAGTGTTTCAGGGTACCTCTGAAGCTCATAATTAAATGAAAGGTCCAGCTCTTCCAGTTTTCCCAGGAATTGTGGGAAGTGCGTGACTCCTATCTCTCTTGCTAAAAAGTTTGACGAGAGATCAAGCACTCTCAGGTCCATTGCGCTGGCGAACCACTCAGACGGCACACATGTTAGAGAGTTACTGTGCAGGCGCAGCGTCTTTAGTTTTGTCAACATTTTAAAAGCTGTCTTGCTGATTTTCAGCGGGGAATCATTCGGGCACGGGTTGCACGGGAACGGAGCGTTGTAGCACCGAGGACAGTTTCCGCTAATATCTAGAATCTCAAGGTTAGTTAAGTTTTTGAAATCCTCGTCGGTGACTTCTTGAATGTTGTTGTTGTAGAGGTACAACTCCTTCAGACTTGTGGGTAGCTGGTGTGGAATAAAGGATAAGTTATTTGACTTAAGACTTAGTAATGTTAAATTGCTGAGCTGTGAAAATGCACCATCCTCTATATTATAGGAAACATTGCATGGGTTACGGTAATAACAGTTTTGACTGAGGTAAAGAATCTCAATATTTCTAATTTCCGAGAGGTTTGCTTTGGAAATATTATAAATGTGATTCACTTCCAGACTCAGCAGGATCAGGTTCGGAGGGAGGCCCTTAGGTATGCTATCAAGCTGGTTGCCATCTAGATACAGCGCTCGCAGGTTTCTCAAGCTGGTAAAAGTGTTGTCCTCTATTATCACACTCTTGGTGCACATTCGGTCCTTTGGCCCGATTTTGATAGGCACACAGTTGCACCTCATGTCAATCTCAGTCAGGTTCTCCAGACCGCGAAAGGAGGTGGAGTTGAATTGAGGAATGTGGTTGATGGTGAGCGTCAGATTGGTCGTGTCTCTGGGGATGCCTCGGGGGATATCTTTGAGGCTTCTCTCAGTGCAGTCTACCGTCACCACACTCTCGTTGCTGGCCTCGCTGACATCACATGGCAGAGTTTTTGGGTAAGAAACGCTTGCTGTTGATATGGACAGGCCCAGCAGTGCCACACACATCTGTACAGAAACACAGGCAGGAGGGAAGCTGATAATACATTACTGAGGAAAACATATAATGCACACATACAGCATGATAAAAATCAACATTCTGAGTAAGGTATGTACACATCTTAATACAACTAGGAAGTGATACAAGCTAGCATTTCATTTTCCACCTCTCCATGTAGTTTACAGCCCTTCTGATCAAAGCCAACCTGCCATTTCCCTACTTACAGTATGAATGCAGTTATAATACAATACAGCAGATTAATAAAGATAAATGATACTCACCAAGTGGAAGAACATTGTTCAGGTCTGTGCTTTCAAAGAGGTCCTGCTACGAGTTCTGTTGTCAAGTTGGATCGAGTACTGACAGATGTAGAACGCTGATGATGAGCTCTAAGGTGGTGAGATGAAAGTAACAGGTGGCTGGGTTAGCCCATAATTAGACAGCATCACTTCCCTATTGTCACAGACCACATACATCCAAATCTTCCATGTTTTGCAATGTGATTTTGATAACGGTTGACTGATCGTATTTGTTATAAAATGGTACAAACGTGGTTTATGCAGTGAATATTATGAAGAGTTTTCCTGTAGAAGAGAAGGATAAAGGACGATAGCCTCTTGCTCTCGGTACGATTTAACAGCACAGTTGGATGAGTTGTGGGTTATTCAGTGGCTGAAAGAGCTGTTTCAATTCTGATTAGCCTGCAGGGGAAAGCGAAACCTATGCTGGGGTTTAAGTTTACCAGCTTACATGGTAAACATGCTATTCTGGCTCCAGGCAGCATCTTTTTCCTTTAGTTTCGGCTACTTTGTGACTACAGCTGAATAACATTCGCTCTCATATGTGATCTGTCCAGGCTGTATGTGTGCGTGTTTGGCCCCTTATTTGAGAAACACAATGCAGAAATAGACACTGCAGTTTTAGAAGAAAAACATCCACCTGATCAACCTCTTGTAGTAAAAAGACATGATGACAAAGTGGCTTCTTAGCCATGCTTTGGTATACACTGAAATTACTTAATAGCTATAGGATGGATTGCACTGAAAATTAGTACAGACATTTGTGTTCTCAAGTACATAAATTATAAAAATGTTGATGCCGAAATTTGAATTTGTCCAGTCTCTTGGTTTAGGAACAAATATTTGCAAAAGTAAATGACATTTCCAACATCCTCATCTGTAGGCTACTTTATCTTTTGTGCTATTTAGCAAATGTTAGCATGCTAACATGCTGAGCTAAGATGGTGAACTTTGTAAACAAAACCTGCTAAACAACAGCATGTTAGCAGGATGATGTTAGCATGTAGCTCAAAGTACACCTTCACAGAGCAGCTAGCATGGGTGTAGACCAGGGTTGTTAAACCCTTGTTTCATCCTGGGCCACATCAGCATTATGGTTGCCCTCAAAGGGCCGGTTATAACTGTAAGACTAGTTAAATATATCTATTCTTGATCATATTACAAAATTGCCCTGCATTTGATTATTATTAGTTTTAGTAATAATTTATTTAATAACTATCTCTGAAAGCAGAGGTCTAGGAAAAATTATTTCAAGCAGAAATATTGTACAGTTTATTTTAAAAATGAGTTTAGTAACAAAAACATATGTTTGCGAATCAATATATGCATGCAACTAGACACAAAAATACTCACATTTCTATGTGTTATTATAACATAAATCCCATGAATTTACAAGATTCAGAAACCCTCATCATTACTCATCCATCAAAATAATTCTCAACTGAATAATAAAGTTTTCTTTTTACCATCACACAAATATTATCAAACACGATTTATTACATTAACTTTGTTCAACTTTGTGGTCGGAGTTGAGAGGGGCAGAACTATAGTACAAATAAATGTACTCTGATCTAATGTGCAGTCTGATGTTCAACAGATGATCTGCTGAGATCATGTGTGGTAGATGACAGTGGTGTGACAGTGTTTTGTCACTGCCTCATAGCAAAGAAGACATACCGGCTTGTCTCCATTAAGCACAAACATGTATTTGCTTTTCCATCTCTGGTACTATTCATATTTTTTTTACCACCCCATCACTTGGCTCGAGCGTCGCTGCTGGAAACCAGTGATATAGAGAGGCTTCACTGGCCATGTAACAAAATCAAGATGCATTGTGAGACATGCAGTTTAAGGACACCATACTTATGTAAAGCAGCATAGAATTGTGTGATAAGCATATTATATTCTTTGTAAGCCCTTGTGGGCCACATAAAATGAGGTGCCAGGCCTAATTTGGCCCACAGCCCCCCAAAAGCAAAGCCAAAACATCTCAATCACCCCCTGGTGGCCGGATGCAGTATAGGTCATAAATCTTGCTCTCTCCATTTCAGCGGATGGGACATGGGACACATTTTGGGACAAAGATAGTTTCTGTCATTTTACTGTGGGTAGTTCTTATCATGCTGATGTACAGTATGTTCAAATGTTCATTTTTCTAAGAAGTGTGGTTTTAATTAGTTATTTGATGCTATAAAAGGGGTGTGAGACGTCGTACTTGACAGCTGTAACTGACAGCTGATTTGAGTGAAGTAGTCACACAGCTCATCCTCAGGAATTGTACGAGAGCAGGAGATGTAAGTTTGAGTCGGTCTAATAGAACATATATCAAGTTTATCATACATGTAGTTACAGAGATATTATGGGTATTGTGTCTTTTTAGACACAGCTCAAACAGCTACTGTGGTGCTAACGTAGCAGCTAGGTGGCTCACGCTAACAAGCCATGGTAATGCCCGCCTCATGATTGGCTTGGGCGTATGTATAGGCGGGACATTGATACCTTGTCTCCACCATTTGATCACTACTGCAACCAAAGGCACCAAAATATTAAGATGGCAGCTCCCGTATCCAAGATATTTTTGCCTCACTTTTGCACAGTGGGAGGAAGTGGAAACACGTCATCCATCTTTATATACAGTTTGTGTGTAGACGCTCATGCATGAGCAACATGTGCATGTGCTGCTCTCACACATATGCAAACACTCTCCTGCCCCGTAAGTGAATTGGGCCATCATCATCATTAATGCAAAAAGCATTCCCACCACTCAGGCTTGAGTATATAGTGAAATTATGAATAATTAAACATAGTTATACAACTAAACATGGGTCAAGTAACTTTTCTGTATGAATAATGCAATTTTGGGAGCAAACTTGTATAATCTAGAAAAAATAATTGTGTTATTCTGTTTTTAATGATTCGATTCGAGATCGAGTATTAGTGATCATAAATTTGCATGTACCATTGTAAAATGACCAAAATTATATGGCATTGTATGAGCTATTTATAATAAACACAGCAGTTCTTGTGTTTAATAAAACACAAACAGACAAAAATGATTTGAGAAGACTTTTTTTAAAGTTTTAATAGTTTTTAATGATGTTGACAAAAAATAACAGTAAAGTACTCAGTGCTCATGTGTAAAGTATTCATTAAATTAAGGTGAACCAGCAAATGAAAAAGTCATATGCATTACTTCATTTACTTGATTGATCACGTCTTGTCCTGTGCAGTGATTTGTCTAGAGCTGTATATAGTCTATGCATTTCTCCAACATAATATACAGTATATTGTTACAATGTATAAACAAGGTGCTAATAAGGTTGTAATAATCTACATGTTAAGCCCCTAATATAACCAATAAATCATTAAAATAATTCCTATTATATAATTTTAGATAATATACTTGAGAGGAGGGTCATATTATGCTTCTTCACAGAGGCCTTGATATAATCTATTTAAAACGTATATGGTTCATATTTTATTTTTACTTTACATAATAAAATATTGTATACACAAGGCAAGTTTTATTTCACAGCAGTTCACATTGGTTGTTTGAACCCATGTCTCTTATGTATGGCTTTAAAATCAATAATCGGGACAAAAATAATAACAGTTTATTTGTTGAGTAGTGTTTTCAGTGAGTGAGTTAGTGTGTTTATAATAGTAGACATGGTGGCAGAGTGATGTGTCAATGCATTCACACTTTGGTCAGTGGGGGAGCTTCCCGAAGCCGCCTCAGCAGCTTTCAGCAGACACACGTAGTTCATGACGACCTCGTCCACTTTGGCTACCACCTCGCGCCGTTCGCTCTCGGTGCTCAGGCCTTCCACGAGTGACATGCAGGCTTGCGTTAGGCAGCAGAGTGTGTGGAAGCTGTGCGTCAGAGTGAGCAGCATCTCCTCTGGGCTGCTGTACTCTACGCCCATCTGACTGCAGGCACCACTTAGCACTTTGGCCTGCAGGAAAAGCAGCTGGGCAAACGTATCCGTGTCGGCCTCGTTGACCTCTTCTCTGGACAAGTGGCCCACGCTGGAACGCAACACGCCGACCATCTCTAAGGCATCCTTACGTGCAAGTGCGAACCCTGTGTGAAGGCTGTAGGTTTTTCCCTTCATTGAATTTACACGAGCTAGCCTCGCTTTGAGGCTCATGTCATTCGTAGCTGCGGCCGCATTACTGTGCTCAATTTTATAGTCAGCTTTCATTACTTTCTTGTCCTCGTGTTTGAAGAAAACTGAACTGACGGAGAACAGAGCATGTGTGGGCCTCTTTCTATCTTCATCGTCACCATCAGTGGTTTTCTTTCTACGTAGGAAGCAGTGACTGAATGGCCCGCGGCACCTCCACGTACTTGCATCCAGCCTGGGAGCTGTTGACTCTGGCAGCAACAGGGAGGCTCCTCTTAGCAGTCTGCTTCTATTACCAGATGAATTAGAGGCGACTGAACCCTGGGATAAGCTCTTGGGCAAGGTTTTGGCAGAGAATATCCTCTGTACTTTTGGGGGCTCTTGAGACTGGAAATTCAGGCCACCACTCTTCCTTGTAAGTGTGGCTCTGGTCTTCTCTAACAGCGCTTCTAAGCTCCTAGAACCGGGCATTGTGTTGCTCCAGCTCCTCCTGAGCATCCGATCCCTGCGTGGCTTCCTGAGGCTGCGTGTTTGGGGGTCACATGAAGATCCGCTTGAAGGGAAAGCCAGGGCATGTGGGTCAGGCTCGGGACTGGCCTGTGTTAGCCCGTTGGGCTCTGTGCTACTTCTTAAAGATGATGGTGTCGTGGTTGTGGTGGTGGTACTGCTCTCATTACAGAGAGCTAAAGATGACTCTTCCCCAGCCTTCTTCAGCTTAGTGCAAGCTACACTAGGGGTAGTAGGAAAACAAAGAGAACTGTTAAGCATCTCCCTGACAGCACATAATCATCTGGAATAATTTCATGTGTTAATAATAACACTGTATCTTTTCCTGAATTTGCATACTAAATATGCTAAAAATATACAGTATATCGTAATTCCTAAATGGTCAAATAGATGGAAACAAAAGTGATCTCAAATCTCAAATAAGGGCAGGAATATAATTTAAAGTAGCAATGTATCCTCATACAATTATATCTTATGAAAAGTAATTTTTCTTGTGTTTTCAGCGCCTTGTGACACATGGCAATTTCCGTTGTTACCTGCATACAGTCTTTAAACGTCCACAGTAAACAACTTTGGCAGGTATAGGCAAAACTACTTAGTAATATCGTGGGCTGGGTTGAAATTACGCCAAAAGTGACCTAACTTGTGCACAGAAATTACATAACAAATACATTAAGGTATACTTCTGGTGTCACATGGGGTACAAAGACTGGCCTCCTGTGCAAAAGTTTTTTGTCCCACCCTGATGTCCTCTCTACATGTTTGTTGCTCTTTGTATTTCCTGGTTCCCAATTACGTGAATTATGTAAAAAAAAAAAAAAAATTTGGGATATTATAAGAATTATAATGCATTAACATTTTGTAGGTATAGCTACAAATTGTATTTGAGAACATCCTGAATAGTGGTGCCCCACATTTTTGGCTTGTGACCCCTTAAAACATCAGTGTCTACTAGGCAACCAGATTGTTTTATTTCCAATACTTTTAGAGGCTTGAAGAGGTGAATGTATTTTCAAGATAAAATGAAGAAAAACTGCAAAACAAATGAATTTTGTGCAACGTCACATCAATTCTGACAGCAATTAATAAATAAAATGGTCTGACAAAAAAAGACTTAAAAAAAAATCTGGTATCTGTTGCTGTTGCTGTTGCTGTCGCAGGACTATAATAAACCATCTAATCATTTAATTTGTCCTGAATGGTTTGAAGGAAGGCCTGAACGGACACGCTGTCAGTGTTGCCGACGTGGTGACTTTCTCACTAGATTTAGGGAATTTTGGAGCTACGAGCTTCTAGCCACTTTCATTGGAAAATAGTTAACAACACCTGGCTGGGTTTTTTGTTAGACCATTTTTAAAATCTAGGCTACTCTTGCTAGTTTCTCAAGATTACCGACCCTACATTTAACATCAGCATGTTAGCATTGTCATTGTGAGCGTGTTAGCATGTCGGCATTAGCATTTAGTTCAAACACTGCTGTGCCTAAGCATGGCTTCTTTTTCAGTAAAACATATTAATGGCTAGATATCACGAGGTACATGAGAAAATGTTTATTTACTTTTTTGTTTTGTGCCATTTAAAATATATTCCTGCCGTTATTTGACTGCAGTGAGTGACTCTCGTAAATGCCCCTTTTGTTGCTTTGATTACACAGACACAAATAAGAGAGAGCACCTTTCTGTTTAGTTTTACCTGTGGTTTCTTTTATCTTGGGCATTCGGTGACTACTGTCTCTTGTAATCCCAAACCCAGGCTCAGCACTGGTGGCTGCATGGATCTTCCTCAGCAGGGTGGGGTCCATGGGATGGCTGGCCCTCCCCTGACCTGGGGGCCCATAAGCTTTCTCCTCAGCATTGACATAACTCAGCCCCTTGAGCGAGGACTCTGACAGTACATGCATATTGTCTGTGGCACACAGAGGAGAATCCATGGGAGTGACACAACTGCTGCTGCCTGTGCTACAACCGGCGTCTATAGAGGAACACTGTGAGCTCTGAAGGGAATGAACGCCTTCACTCTGTATCGACGACATGCGCTTGCTCACATGGTATTCATATAAGCGTGTGACGTCGTGCTCCGACGGCGGAATCTTAATTTGCTGCTGCTCATTGTCCTGTGAAGTGGCATCTCCCTCTGCAAGGACAGGCCCTTTGGACGGAGAGCGGAGATTTAACTGTTGGCTTCTTTCATCCGAGTCCCGTTTCTCTTCCTTTACTGTCAACCTGTCTGCGTGGGAAGTCTGTGAGTCAGTCACACATTCTGGAGAGCGATTTTCTGCCATTTTGTTTCCGGGCGCTCTCTGCTGCCATTTCTGATGCCTGTCTTTAAAGTGAGTTCGCCCCAGATCAAGTTGATTCATGTAGTAAGAATCCCTCACAGTGAAAGCGTTATACTTCCCAACGAGATGGGGGGCTCCTCTCTAGCTAGATCGTGAGAAGTCATGTGAGATCTGTCAGAGGATTCACAGGTTTCTCCTTGATTTCTGCTCTCGGCCTCCCTCTGCTTTCCTCTCTGCCTGCTCATTACTGAGCCCATGTGCATCTTAGTGAAGTATTCACTGACTGATTTTATCTCCATTGTCTCTGGCTCCATCTCACCGCCATCTGAGTGGAAAATCTGGGAGGAGGAGGCAACGGCAGATGATTTTGCCTCCTCATCCTGATGCTCCTGGGGGTTGTACTGCATAGCACTTGCGCCACCATCACAAGGTGCGGCGGCTTCTGTCTTTTCCTCATGCATGCCGTGGTATCCTTCTGTCATGGCTACATGCATCCTCAGATGGTTCTCAGAGTGTCTTTGAGCCGTGGCCAGCTCCGAGCTCTCCGTCATCTCAGAGGAGTTGGTCTCGTTGCCAGAATCTGAGGACTCTGGACTAAATGCTCGTGATATTTCTACACCTGCGTACCACAGAAAGACAAACACTTCATTAAAAACTTCATCAGAGGCACACAAGAAACATCACAGATTAGGGACAGAGTCAAATATTGTTAATGGTAATGACGTTGTAATTCAGCATGTGGGGAGAAAAGGGGTGCACGGTTACTCTGGAATGAAACTGACAACAAGAAATATAAGTCAATATACAATAACCACTTAAAATTACGATCAAATTGTGGCATCTATAAACTACTGATAGAGAACAGTCAATGACTTAAAATTAACATTCTGCGGATGGCTATTTAAAATTATTAGTTTTAATTTTTTCTGTATCAGTAACAAACATTTGACACTGCAGTGCAATCGAGAAAAAAAAACAAAATGATCCACAAAACAACAATAAACCTTAACAAAATGAATGTAATGAACACAACTGTTAATATGCTCAAATGAATGAAGAAATACTCACACAAATGGAAACATAGAACAAAATGGGCTTTATTGAAAAAAAGAAAATCAACGACGACAAATCAAAAGTGAATGGCTGGAACAAGTGTGGTGTTAATGGATGAACGTTACAATAGTGTAAGGAGAACCTGTGCTACTCTCTGACTGTGCCGGACTCTGTTCCTCAGACGCAGCGAGAGCCTCGAGTGCCTGTAACGTGGACACCACCGCATCGTTCAGAGGCTCCCCGTGGCCCTCTGCTCCGAGGGCGGGCACGGAATCTATGAGAGACACTGGGATGTCGTTGCGGCCCCCCTGGGCCCGAGTCCCGGCCCCCTGCTGCTGCTCCTCCTCGTCAGAGCTGTCCCTGAAGCCGGGAGGAGGAGCAGCGATGGCCAGGTTCAGAGAGTGCAGCAGCACGTCATTGTCCTCCTCGTCATTACCCTCTGGCGGGGGAGGGAGGGAGGTCAAGTCAATGATGTCATCGCTGGACTCTGAGAGCGAGAGTAACATGGGCTTGTCAATGTCACTCATCACCATGTCCTCCTCGCAGCTGATATCATCCTCATCCTCTGCGTCATCTGTCGTCTCTGCGTAGCAGATGTCATGTAGCAGCGGCTCCTCGATGCATTCGGTAGGACCAAAGATTTTGGTGGAGTACTGATACCCGTCCCCGTCTTCTATGGCATCCATCATCTTATAGTCCTCCTCAAGCCGCCTATACATGTGGCTGTGATTGTCTAGAATCTCCGGGCTCTCATCCATCAGTCTCTGGTAGCCCAGATTTTGGGGGTTTACACTGTCTAAGGGAGGATCTCCAAATATGAAGGAGACCTTTGCGCTCCTGGAGGAGTCTTGGGGTTTGGGCCTGGGGATGTTGAGGTAAGTTTGGGAGCAAGGGATTCTGCAGCACTCTGCTCTCTCCACCATGGGCATCGAGTGCTGGGGCTGGTGGATCTCAGTTATGTAGACTGGTTGGCCTTCAAATCTCCCATGCTCGAGGTATTCACACTCCTGGTCTGAATAATCTTGGCTGCATCTTTGGTTGTTTCTGTCTTCGAATCCTTTATGGGGCGTGCTGTATGTACACTCGATGGCCTGGTAGGTCTGCTTTACTCTTGCTGCATGGCCTGCAAAAGAGGAACAAACAATGAAACAGATCTATTCAAACACAATACATTCTGATGAGTCAGCTTGTGATCATTTCAGACATACTTGTTTCTGCATTTTTGGCCACGTTGAAGATGGAGCGCCGAGAGTCCACCAGCAATCTGTAGTAGCCAGCAGTCAAACAGGCCAGATTCATTGCATCAACAGACTCCATTAAGAGAGTGATGGGCTGTGAAAGAGGCAGATAAACACTTGAAAATGAGCGCAAAATAAATGGGAATGCAGGGCTGTAGAATGACATTATAATGACTGCTAAACAGACGCCTTCATTTTTAAAAAGAAGAGGGTTTGTTAACCTTTACGTCCAGAACATGTAGTTCCACTCTAACCCTGTTCTCATCTTCTGTGTACATCTCAATGCGGTTGACATGACTGAAATCAGCCAGGAGCGCCACCAGGTTTGTTTTGGTGTTAATCACATGGCTGATACCATATTTGGGCCCCACCAGCAATGTCACTTCTGTGTGCTTCTCGCCTTGCTGTGAAAGGGAAGGGAGAGTTAGCACATGTATCACTTTCTGCATGAACACATGTGACTCAGCATGTTTTTGTGCCACACACGTATAATGTGAGGAAAGTGGTTTCACTCACAATTAGAGTGGATTTAAAGACCCGCCCTCCGTACAGCCTCAAATCGCTGAGATACTTCAGATAATGGACCTTTGCCTGCAAGGCTGTCAGCTGGTATGGAGGAGGAAACATGACACATAGGAGGAGATACAAGTTGAAATTATTTAAATGAGGTATTCACAGCAGAATATTAAAAAAGGTGCAGCATTATATGTTCAAGCAACCACCCAGCACCATTATTTTGAAACTGAACACTCCACTAGATGGTAGTAAAGAGTCTTTTCAGATGTGGTGAAAGGCAAAGAGAGATGGAAGAGACAATAAGGGAAGAGATAGTACACTCTACCTTTTTACCAGGCGGCACCAGGTTCTGGTTGGTTTTGAGGATGTGAGTGAGGGCTTTTTTGATGTTCTTCTCTTTCATGCTCGACAGCACCGCAGGAGGCAGGAACAACGCCAGACCCCACTCCTTCCTGCAGATTCACAATTCATAAAGATTAGAGAAGGTCATTCAATCACCGTGACAAAATAGTCAAGTCATCACTCTTGACCGCTGATCGATTTACTTCCCCCCGAGTTGATGCATTGATTACCTGACAGGGTACAATCAGAATAATTTACTAACCAGTAGGGATGTATCTTCTGGCATTGCAGTAGAACAATACTAGTGAGATCATTATTGTTTTATTGTATGAGACCAAACAACAAAATGTCTGTGTAGTTTCCAGGCTGCTTGGTGCAGTGTGAAATACAATCTACTTACTCGATATACTTGAGGGAAACTTTCTGGGACTGCTTGGTATTGATGGTTAGAATATACATTTGCAGGGCAGCCAGATGGAGGGCCGTGTCGTATTTCAGCTCTGACCCAAATCTCTCCAATACCACATCATTACAGCTCTGGAGGAGCCGGAGAGGGAGAGGACAGGAGGAGGTTACACTTCAGTTAGACAACAACAACACCTACAGCTATCATGTGTTTGCCAAGGCCATTGCCGCAGACTAGAGTCTCAACCCAATCTTGCAAGAAGGTGAATAAATAGCTAGACTACAAGGACATCCTGTGTGTCATGAGGAAACATTTTTGGCTTTTCGGGTTTCATTTGTACGCCACGACTACGGTCATGGCTGCAGTTTAGCGACAAAACCACTTAGGTTTAGTAAAAATTTAATGGTTGGGCTCAAAATAAGTACATAATCTAAGTAAAATAGAGACACAATCCAACATAAGTAGGAAAAACACATCACAAATGTCACTGAAAACGTGGCAAATGTCATCAGCCTAACTTACAAAATAAAACACCGGTCTCAAACACCGGCCTCCTAGTTGAAAGTCCAATGTTTGTAGGGCCCATCCACCTCTCCTCTTTCATGGTTTTTATTCTCCGTCACTTACTCCAAACAGCATTTTTATGTGGATACATTTGCATTGCATTGCGGTCAGTACGGGTACAGACCATATGGTGTACAAATGACATGGCAAAAGCAAGAAAGGTGTTCTCATTGCATGCTAAATGTCTTGCACATCACCATGTCTTTCACATGCCTTTTCGGGCGAATGAGCTGAAAGTCTTCATCATGAACTGCACTGAATATGTTCAGTTACCTGAACATAGAGGTACTCGAATGCTACCGCGTCTCTCCTCAGCAGGTCCACGGGATCCTTTGGGACAAATGTGATGCGGAAAAAGCACTTCATCTTGTGTGACCCTGGCCTCTGTGTCACCTAGAGCACAAGTCAAAGAATTAAAAAGGTCCCATTAGTCAAGTGTTTGCATCTGAGGACCTGCTATGCTCATTTTCTGATGCGTACCTGTATTTTTGGTTTCAACTAGAACATGTTTACATGCTTTAAAGTAAAAAAAAAAAACACTTTTTCACACTGACTCTGCTGCAGAACCCGTTTTCACCCTCTGTCTGAAACGATCTGTTTGAACTACGCATATTTCCTAAAATGTCAAACTATTCCTTTAACATTTTTTCATGTATTAGCTGTCAAACTGATAAGGAGCCTGCAGTTTTGCTCCTGTTGTACTACAGCATGAATACACCTTGACTTTCTGCTGATAACAAGGCCGGTATGCTCCCTCTGTTTTGTCATCAAGTCTATTATTTAACTGCCTCTCTGCTGTTTAGTAGCACCCAAGAGAGCTGTCTCACCTGAGTTAGCATCTCCTGCTCATGCAGGAGCATGAGTTTGCTGGCAGATCCCTCGGCTCTTTGCTCCAGCATCAGAGAGAAGTGCTCGATACTCTTAATGGATAGCTTTTCTTGCAGGGTCAAGATGACATCCTTTAACGCAGACAAAGTCATAGTTAATACAATATGAGAACCGTGCAGATGCAGCAGCCTGCTCATGCCCAGCTCAGCTTTTCATGGCTGAACGCACGCAAAAACACAAACTGAACATAAAATTTCAACTGCAGTAGAAAAATGACAAAGGAAATGTGAATTGCTGACCAAGTTGTTTGAATCATAAATTCAGTCAGATGAGGTTCTGAAGGTCGTAGTGAAGGGAGGAGTACTTTATAATGTGCAGTGCAACTGTGAATAACATATAACTTTTTAAACTGGACATCACTTTAAATTACGCAACTGCATGTCATAGTGAAGCAAGGTTCTTTCTGGCACCTACCTTAATGGATGTGCTGCTGTCAAATTTAAATGATTTAGTCTGCCCATTCTCCAGGTACACCTTCAGAACATTTGGCATAAAGAGAAGGGAGTTGTCCTTCACTGTTTCCTGAGGATAAGAATCATTTGATCAATAAATACATTTTTTTTCCCATTGATATATGTTTATATGCTGTAGGTAAAACTGGGAGAAGCAATTTATTTTTGACATCATTGGGCAAAAATTCCACAATAACTAACATAAGCAATTGTATTTTGAAGGGTTACCCCACCAGCTTTCTGGAAAGGGCAAAGAAATGCCAGTATTTGAAAATATAGCTCTCATTCTGCCGCTCTCTGTCCTAACTACCTCCCACCAGATGAGCACAGGTTTAAGCACGTACTTCATACTGTAACCTGTACGAGTACTAGTCCATCCATCATCCATTTTCTTTCGCTTATCCAGGGCCGGGATGCGGAGGCAGCAGGCTTAACAGGGAATTCCAGACATCCCTCTCCTCCGCAACATTTTCTGGCTCTTCCTGGGGGACCCAGAGGTATTCCCTGGCCAGACAAGATACATATTCTCGCCAGCATGATTGGTCTACCCAGCTGGATGTGCCCCTAAACCTCTAAAGGGAGGCATCCTGATCAGTTGCCCGAACGGATATCTGGGTTCCTCACCCTGTCTTTAAGGCTGAGCCCAACCACCCTACAGAGGAATCTCATTTCAGCCGATTGTATCCACAGTCGCTACCCAAAGCTCATGACCATAAGCGAAGGTTGGAACATAGATGGACTCGTAAATCAAGAGCTTTGCCTTCTGGCTCAGTTCCCTCTTCACCACAATGGTCCGGTGCAGCGCCTGCATACCTGCACCGTATGCCAATGCCCTCTCTCTGAAATGACCTGTGATTGGCCAAAGTCTCCCGTCACAGGCTAGATTTTCTAAAGCCTCAAAACAGAGCCATGAGGACGTGCAGAAGTCTAGTTTTCTCTCAGACCACTTGAATTACAAAATGCTGAAAAGTTATCATGGAATTTTTATCCAGTGATGCCAAATATAAACTACCTACCCTAGCTTTTAAGTACATGAGTGTAAAATGTTGTTATTAGAAGATCCCTGGGAGAAGATTATTGCACATTCAAGAACTGAGGATTAAAGGAAAATTAAAGGAATAGTCCCACATTTTGGGAAATGCTTTCTTGCTAGAATGAGAGGACTGATACACTCTCATATCTGTATGGTAATTATGAAGCTACAACCAGAAGACGTTTAGCTTAGCATAGAAGCTTGTAGCGAGGGGAAACAGTTAGCCAGGCTCTGTAGGTAACAAAATCCGCCAACCAGCACCTCTAAAGCTCACTAATGGATGCGTCATATCTCACAGTGACAATAAGCCTCAAGAGGAGTTACTGCGCCCAGCCAAGAAATAGTGCAGCACATGACGCCCTGTAAAACCACAACTTGTCGCTTTTGTACGGATTAGTTAGTGAGCTTTAAAAGGTGCTGGTAAGCAGATTGTTGTATTACCGTTGGACAGATTCAAGTGAGTTGCATCGCCCTGCTTCCATTTTTTTTTTTTTTTTTTTTTTTGCTAAGCTAAGCTCTCCTGTAAAAAAGATGAAAACATATTAACAGATCAGATAGAAAGTAAATTAGCAGATTTCCCAAGTTCTTAAAACATATATGTTTTTACATTTAATTTCGTTTCCATGACATTATTCATTAAACTCAAATGGTAGTAATAGTATTACAAAGTAAAACACTGATGCATCTTCTTTAATAATCACTTTCTGGTTTTATGTATGATGCTGTGCTTTTAGCTCAGAGGCTGCCTAAAGAACCACTTCTCTGTGTGACACATCCGACAAATCAAGGAAGCTCTCTGTGAGAGTGTCCCCCTTTTTCTGTCAATCACACGAACATGCTCTCTATTTCATCCCAGTGATAAAGAAAAATAAGAAGAGGAGATTTATTTCTTCCGCTGAAACGTTCACTCTGCTCTTTGACTGCTTTTAGAGTTCTGCCGCTGCCACATCCTGTTCCTTGATGTGCACAAAATGAATCAGTGTCCAGTGTGACTTACAGGGACCTGGCCATTGATGATGACCTCTTCAGCGAAGCGGACTTTAACTGGATTAGTCTTTAACTTGGCCTTTTTGGCTGCGCTGATGAATGCCGATTTGGGTGACTTTTGGAGGGAAAGAAGAAAGAAGCAAAAACAGATTTAAAGGACAATCAGTTCTTTTAGAGATGAGCCATATATTTTTTCAGCTGCACAATTCAAGGACATGTTCCCCTCTTGAAACAGGACAACCTCCCATTTCTCCACTAAGTGCTGATGCAATTAGGGAGGCTCTGTGTAAGGGCATAGGAAGGAGGACACCCTCGCTGCTGGTGTATCATCGAGGCTGCAAAGAAACGCCTGGTAAACGGAGGCAATTACAGGCTAGATTATAAGAGCTACTTGGTCCTCTTAGTATCGTGCGATACTACACCCATGTTTTTCTGCAAGTCAAATCCTTTCTCAAGTTTAAAGAATCAACGCTCATCATAATGAGCCTCTGAAACACTGTAATGCCACACAAGCAACTGAGATGCACTATGGATGGATGTATTTAAGCATAATTTCAAGTTTAAAGAGGTTGCATGTTGTAAAACACCAGATTTATTGCCACGTACAATGAATTAAGAGCCACTCAAGAAACGGCATATATGTTGTTTTCTGTGAGCACGCACTTATGATGTGATCTATTTTTGGAGAGAATTCAAGCATAATTCACATTTGCACGGACTTATTATATGAACTGTGAACAAAGGCCGAATATATGCCCCTGGCACTGTGTGTTCACAACCATCTGGTGCTCTGTGACTCTCGTAAATGTTGATGTGGCAGGTTCATGTGAGGTCTCGCGATGATCTGATGCTTACAACACGTGAAGACTTGGAAAGACTGCAGCAATTGGAGTTGAGCAGAGCTGTAACACTCAGCTAAGGCGTTACTGGTACAGTGTCAGCGCAAACATATGGCATGATTAATGACTTGCTTTCATAGTCAACAAAACAATCAGCTCCAAACACATAAACGGCCTGTTGGAATGTATTCGACTTCATTCACAGAGGATGGAGAAACTTACCGGGTACGGCTGAACAACGCTCAACAATATGGACTCCTTGCAGCTCCTGTAAGACACAGAAAAATGTAACTAAAAGATCATTTTAGATAAAAGATTTAAACAAGGAGATTTCTGGGGGTTTTCTTCCAGAATCTTCCCAGTGATGCTCCTGCTGGCAGCCCTGCTTTGCCTCCATAGTGCAGAGTTTTACTGCAGAGAGCGAGCCCATTCAAGGCCACAGGAGTGGCCACTTTTCTCTGTACTAATATACTGCTTACAGAGCGCCACACAGGTCATACCAGCCACTCAGCTGTGGCAGTGATATTAATCTAATGACACGCATGGAAAAACATCAACACCGGCATGCAGCTAAATCACGTTGAATGGAGCAGGTGGCTACAATAATGCTACCATATCTGTCCAGTGGAAATATATGGTTTTATAGCATTTCAAAATAAAATTAAAAAAAATCTCATCTTGGATAGAAAGTGGAGGTATTTTTGAAAATCTGTGGCCGTTTACAAAATGTCCATAAACATTAAATTATGAGAAGTAGCTTGATTACCGTGACTATTTAAAGTTTTCACCTCCCTTGGAAGTTTTCAGGTTTGGTCATGGTGTACTCATGGACTCATGGAAAGGTGTTTAAATAGCATGACAATACATTGAAAGAAAGATGCAAGAAAGACGTTCATATTGCTCGCTAAATGCCTTTCACATTATCATGTCAGTCATACGCCTTTCTACGGCGAACAGACTGATTCAGCAATTCCAGATACAGCTGTATTTTGACTGCACATGTTTAACTAATTATGTGACTTCTAAAAATAATTGCATTAATGATAGTACCCTATGGACCCACCCACCTATGGGGGTGAGTACTTATGAAAATGTATATTTGTAATTAATTAACGTCATTTTGTAGTGATGCAGTATATTTTCACTTCAGTGTCAGTTCTTTCTGTTGATCAGTGTCAAAAGCACATTAAATCTACTGTGATTCACTGTTGTAAGACAATAAAATGTGTCAACTTCCAAGAAGTTTTTTCGTAGGCATTATACAATTATCAGCAACAGGTTCAGCAGCAGGCAAATGACGTCTCACCTTAGAGTGCTGTCATACCTGACAAGGTCAATAACCCTCTCCCTGGGTGCTGAGCTGACTGGCTCATCATTAATCATGATGATCTCGTCTCCTGGGATCAACTTGCCTTCTGATGGACCCCCTGCCGACACACACCGAACAAGAGTTAAGTGGTGCAAGCTGTGCACAGCGATTCCATTTTTATATTTTTTATAAGGCTGTAATTATTGCTTACTCATTGATCATTGTTACAATCAGTGAATCATTCACGTTAACTACAGCCTGAGTGGGTTTTCCTCTCTCCTTTCTGGCTACTTCTTCGGAGGATTTCATGTGCTTCAGGGGGATGTGTTGATAATAGCCATGGATCGGATGAGTCACTGTTGTATTAGAGCTCACTTGTACAGCTGGGGCACTTTACCTGGTGTGACTGAGCGGACCACAACGGGTTTCTCACTGCCTGCCACAAATCCAAAGCCAAGCACTGGGTCTCGTCTCATCTCCACCTTCCGGGGCGCTGGTGGCACAAACTTGTCCCCGTCCAGACGAACCTCATCCAAGGAGCTGCTCTGGGAGACGTGGCTGCAGTGGGAAGAGTAAAACAGATATTTCCTACTGGTTGTTTTTGTTGCATTGAGAAGCACTGCTCTTGGATGCAGTGCTATGAAGCCACAGCAATGTTAAATTAATTTGGTCATTACCAGAGTTGCCTGGTGCTCTTATTATAAGTGACTCTGGACTTGTTTTCCTGAAAAGTCGCTTACAAATATTGCTAGTCACAGGTTGCAGTTTTTAAGTGTAGTTGCTTATTCGGGCTTGGTCTTGTCTCTCTACCCTATACCGATCAAGTTTGTCCTGCTGCAGCATCCATACACAACCCCAATCCCCCACCCACCCCCACCCACACACACACACACACACACACACACACACACACACACACACAGATGACTGACAGTTCCTAGTTTAGCAAACAATGCCAGGTACTAAGTGGGTGAAATATGGTAAAAAGAACAAAGACTGGAAAAAGAGAGCAGACTTCAAGACTGGATTGGCCCTCAGGTAGGGGTCAGTTTGAAGACTGTTTATCTAAATGTGATATACGAGCACATCATGCCGCTCTGGTGAAATGTAAAAATTTAATTTAATGTTCAAATTCTTTAAGATTAGATAACAAAAAAAGTAAAGTTACAAGCTAAAAATAGATGCCAAAATGTAATGCAATGCAAAAGTGAATTGAAATGCACGCAATCCAAAATAAATTCATACATAAACATGAAGTGATCAAGTAGCTGCCTCTCTCTCTCATATGGTCTCTCATAAGTAGGCAAGGTAAGCTCTTTTGTTGAGTAGTTGCTTCTTTTGGGCTTGTTTCTATGGACCCGGTGGCTCATTTCACTCGTGAGATCTGACAACACAGGTCATTACACCATGTGAGCAATAGATTTGATTTTGAATACAAACTGGATCTGAATTTTGAGTGTTTATCATGATCCTATGCAATAAATTTGACTGCAGGCGGAATGATTACTCAGTAAGCCAACTGACAGAAAAGTATTCAGCAACTATTTTGATGCTGATGAAGTCAAATTCTAAGCAGAAACATATCTGGTTCGAGCTTCTTCACTGTGAAGATTTGCAGCTCATCTCTGCTTTATATTGTAAATTGGTTTTGGACTGTTAGTTGGACAAATCAAGACATTTGAAGACCTCACCTTAGGGAACTTGTGATAGGTATTTCTGACAATTTTACAGACCAAATGATTAATCAGTTAATTGAGAAACTAATATAATCACTAAATATAATCACCTTCAAGAGACAATAACACTGCAACTCTGGACTGGAGAAAGCTGTCCAATTATATAGACTGTAGACACTGTAGATATATATGGTATTAATGGCTGTTTACCGTGTTTACCTTTATCTAAAACCCCTAAATGTTTAAAGATAAGATGCAGGATATTCTTTTGAAACAAGGAACTAGTGCAATGCTGCAAAAATAGAACATGTGGGCGATAGTAATCAAGCTCCAATGTTTGTAGTCTCACATTGCAGATATCCACTGTTTGCTTCATCAAGGAGCAGTTACAGTCTTCTGTAGTACTCACACTGTTGTGTGTAACAGAAAAAGCTTTGTCTTGCCACGCTAATAAAGATGCAAGACAGGTATGACGTGTTGTATCATGCTGTTGAAACTTCCTGCTTGCCTCAGTTTGAGATTTGCAATTTTGATGAGTCTAAGAATTTACCAATAGCTGGCTGCAAACCAAGTTTGCCTAATTTGCCCCTTATTTGACCATTTTTGTTATCCTGATCAATGCATTTTTCTTCATCCTTGCAGCACAGTTTTTCTTCTTCTTGACCTCAAACGACGATGCACAAACTGTATGTAGCTTTCTGTGATCAGAGGTTTTATCCAGCGTTTCTCCACTTTCTCTGGCTGCAAAAGCAGCAGCAGCAGCTCCACATGGTGCCAACAATGTTGGTTAATTAAAGCCGTGGGCAGACAGTGTGTAATTCACAGTTATTCTTGACACATGTACTATTCACCACTAAATACTAACAATTAATCTTTCATGGCACAGAGACACAGAGAGATCTGTCAATCGCAATCTTGATACGTCGAAAAGAAACCTCACATGTTCAACAAGATGTTCAAAGCTATGTGATTGTCAACTGAGATGTTGGAGGAGGATTCAACAATTCTCCCCTGGAGCGACAAACCAGAAAAAAATCACATGCGCATGTGATCTGTTATTAGGATGTAAAATGCAGCGGCTAGAAAGGTAACGAAACACGACAGGAGGTTTTCAACCTTTATGTTTTTGTGGTGATATCAATCTTGAACTAGAAGTGAACCTGATCTCTGTCGTGCTCTCACATTCACCTTTTATAGAGACTTATATATGGACAGATAAACATAACAACCAGTCTGTAAAGATTGACTTTACTAGCTCATTCTGATAAAAGAGGGCCTTTATTGTTTAGAGTGGGGTCAAGAGGTCTAAAGCGCATAGCTACAGTGGGGAACAGACTTTGCCGAGCCTTAAAATTATCCACCTTAATCTTATTCTACAATTTAAGTCAAACAGTACAAAGATGCTCTAAATGAACCAAATGGTCTCTGCTTTTAGTTCCACACAAACATGGTTTTCCATCTCCTATCAGCTGAAGATACACACATTTTGAGGGTTGATATCCTCTTTAATTTGAAGAGCCGTTACTGTACCACCTTCTTGAAGATTTCTCGAAATCAAAACATTTTATATAAATGCATCTGCTTCCCGTCACAGGGAAGATGTTTTTATTTCTCCTCCTACTCCCCTTGTTTTGTGTGATTTTGTCAAGCAAAATGAAGGAAGAATGAGTGAGAAAACAAATGCTAACTTGAAGTTTCGTAATACTTAAAAAGTAACAACAAAAACATCTTCATGGTAAAGCTCATCTGTTTTAACAGTAAGAAATACAAATACAAATACCCCACTGACACACGGATGCTGGCAATTATGTTTTTACATTAAACAAATGTCTCAAAAGTAATGTGCTACTGATTCAATGTAAACACTAATACATACAAGCTAATATAATATGTACTGTATGAGTATTATGCAGAGGCCATGATTGATGCATTTGCAATTAAGATATTATCCTCTTTATTTCAATTAATAATGACAATGCCCCAAGCCTTCCATTGGTGAGTTTGGTAATACGTCTGCATTAAGGTGTAATTAAAAGATAAAACAGCATCTTCTCTCTTCCCTGCATACAAATGGTGAAGTGGAATAAAGTGTTTGAGGCTGTTATTGGCTGATATATTTGATTTTATACTGTTTGTTCATTGTGGGGTTTTTTTTGGACAAACTTCTGAAAATCATTCTTTTTAAAAATTAAAAGAGATTAACGTTAAAAAAACAAACAAATATGCAAATAAACACACTACAATCTTACGTATTAAAAAGCAGATACACAACACATTTAGTCAACCAGTTTTGTTATTCTGCAAATACAGTAAGCTGTCATTTTGCATTGTAAAAATCCATAAAGAGAGCTTTTAAAAATGGCTACCAAGATGCTAAAGGGCTGCATGGTGATGCAGTGGTTAGCATGTGGTTTGCATGTTCTACCCGTGTTCGTGTGGGTTTTCTCCGGGTTCTCCGGTTTCCTCCCACAGTCCAGAGACATGCAGGTTAATTGATGAGTCTAAATTGCCCATATGTGTGAATGTGAGCCTGGATGGTTTTCTGTCTCTATGGGCCCTGTGATGTCCAGGGTGTAGCCCACCCAATGCCAGCTGGGATTGGCCCCAGCTCCCCCGTCACCCCTTTGGGATAAGTGGTTGAAGATGGATGGACTTTATAACTAGATTCTTTGTTTTAATCATTGTATCTATAATGTCACAATAACCTACTGTATCAACAAATCACAAAATGCTCCACACACACACACACGCACGCACACACTCTTGATTGATTTAAGTACATGTGCCTCACTCAAAATAGGTGTGAAAAAATATTAAAGAGCAGCATCCTGAAAGTATTGACAAAACAGAGTAGATACTATGAGGTAAATGAAAGGAAGGCAAATTAGTAAAATGGAGTAACAAAACCGCTATTTAAAAATGAATTGATTAACTGGGCAAATCAACACCGAAGCCTGTAGTTTAACGTACAGGCAGAAAGACTGTCAACAGAATGTGCAAAGCCTGCAGGAACAAGACTAAAAAGGTGGAGCAAATTGAAAATAATGAGCTGAGTGGGTTGTCCCTGAGGTCATCTAGGGAGAAAATACTGGCTACGTTTCAAATTGTATACTGTTTGTTCTTACTTTTAGTACGTACTACAGCTGCCCTTTCAAAGTATGTACTATTACATGCAGTATGCTCACAGTATGCATGGTGCCACTTACGCTTTGAACTTTGACACTCTAGCTCATGTATTTGTCGCTGACCATCAATGAGCTGTGCCGTCATCGAAAAGGGTCTATCTGCAAGGTCGCAGGCTGCACAGCACACCCACTTTATTACAAGACATGCCCCTTTAGATAACTTCTGGGATTAACATACTTGTTTTAACCTGAACCATTATATTTTCCTAAACCTAACTAAGTAGTTTTGGTGCTGAAACCTAAGCAAACTGTGGCCGTTTCAAGGGTGTCATGTAGTAGGTGTGTCCTATAGTACTGTGCACCCACAGATGCACGTCAGGCTCTCATCTGTCTGTGCTGTGCTCTCAGAGTCTCAGTAGATGTGACATATCTTGGGCTGCCCAGAGGATTGTGGGTCAAAATAGCCAGAAATGCATGCTGGCTTGTAGTAGGACATCCAAGTCTTTTTGGCATGCTGCATTTGACATACTATGTACAGTATTGGGACATACTAAATCTTTTTCTGGCTTACAAAATAGTATGGTAGTATTGGTAGTGGCAACTCAGTCTCGCAGGAAGGCGCGTCATTTGTACACCATGCAAATGTCTGCAGTTTAGCCAAGACAACCACTAACTGAGGTTGGGCTTAATATAAATAAGGAAAACATGTACGGAAACAACCATAGAAAACACGTCACAAACATCACTAACATAACTTACAAAAAAAAAAAAACAGCAGTCAAACAATGGTCTCGAACACAGGTCTCCTGGTTAAAAGTCCAGTGTTTGTTGGGCCTATCCACCTCCCTGTACGCCCATCATAAATGGTCTGTCTCGCTTTTTAGACTACTTCATTAACTCTTACCATTGCATTTATACACAGATTGCAGTCAGTACGGGATACATGGTACATGGTATAAAAGACACACCGAAATCAAGACAGGCATACTTTACATGTTAAATGCCTTGCGCGTTATTGTGGCATTTATACACCTTTTCGTGCAAACAGGCTACTGGAATGCACTTGCTCATTCTGTCATCTTAAAAATAAGAAAATGTGTTTGTGTCAAATAAGTTCAATTTTGTTTTCCTTTGCGTATTTAATGAATTTCCATTTCTAAAAATAACAGTGAAAAATTTGTCATTATATTTTTCTGGCAAGCAGTAGTGGGGGATGTGTTGCATTATTGAACAGGACTGCATAAAACCTTGAGGGTGGGAAACGCTATTAACTACAGATTCTACAATAAAGAAATAAAGTTATAAGCACAGGGGCTGCACGGTGGTGTAGTGGTTAGCACTGTCGCCTCACAGCAAGAGGGTCGCAGGTTCGATTCCAGCTTGCGGCTCTTCTGTGTGGAGTTTGCATGTTCTCCCCGTGTAAGCGTGGGTTTTCTCCGGGTACTCCGGCTTCCTCCCACCATCCAAAGACATGCTATTTAGGTTAATTGATCACTCTAAATTGCCCGTAGGTGTGGATGTGCGCGTGAATGGTTGTCTGTCTATATGTTGTCTGTCTCTATGTGCCCTGCGATGGACTGGCGACCTGTCCAGGGTGAACCCCGCCTTCGCCCGATGCCAGCTGGGATCGGCTCCAGCCCCCCCGCGACCCCTAACGGGATAAGCGGTTGACGATGGATGGATGGAGTTATAAGCACAAGTTCATTCAGTTTGTATGATATTCCCATATCACTGTCTTTGACTTTACAATATGATATTTTTCTTTTATCATGTCAGTAAATATGGATAATATTGGAAGGTAGGCAAATATTCCTAACATGCCCACAGCAGTATTTACATACCTAATGTGTGCAACATGGCAGCATAAACAGGACAACTTGTGCAACACGTGGCATTGGCCGTTACAACCACAGCAGAATATCAAATGAATTATTAAAAATAAATAAATGTAAATGTATCAGTTAAAATCTGATTATAATGAAACATTTAATTATATAATTATTTCAGTGGCACACTCGAGCTTCCATACTAAAGAAATTTCTTTTAATATGATATTCCTGACATTAAAGTAAAGAATGTGTTTCAGCATTTTATACAACAGCTCATTACAACAATTACTGCACAATTAGCCACTTTGCATTCCTAGAGGTCCTTCTAAGACACATATAGTTTGGATTTATGCGTCAGCTTTATCTCTCAAACGACATACTCAACAGATTGTGCACATATCAAAACCATATGGACCTGTGCATTCAGGAAGAGTACTGTCGCCTCCCCTGCACGGCCACCTGCTAAACATGGCTGGATTCCCATTGTGCAGACAGCCATGCATCTAATGGTCCCTAATCATGCTCATTAGCTGCTAGTGTAGCTTCCACCACAGTATATACAGCGATCCGAAGCTGCACTGTGAGCTATACAGTTAACAAGATGAACAGAAAAGAGTAACAAGAAATGCTGGCCTGACTGCCACTGATGTACACAGACTATTTTTACTCTGGTTCTCTAAAAGCATATTTTGGACAAAGTGGAGTAAGCTCATTAACAAAAAGCAATATCCTGTTACTCTGGTTCTGAAAGACTGCTTTGACACGACTCACAACTTGTTGGTGCTGAGGCAGTTATATTTGTCCTGCTGGGAACACAGTCTTTTTGTTTTTAATTATGCAATCACTGCCAGTTTGTATTGGCAGATTTTTTTTTTTTTTTTTGCTGTGTCACTCCTCCTTTTAGGGGGGTGGTTGCTGTGAATTTTCTAAACCTCCCAAATAGAAAATGTCTATTGAATGTGGCTTAATGAAGTCAGTTTAAGTACTGATGTTCATTTCTCTTTGACATCTTTGTGTGTTGTAAAATGAAATTGCTGTTCTGCCGTCTCATGCTCAGACAAAGAAGATGTCTCTGTTAAATCTGTCATTGTCCAAATGATATTTATCTATTCTATTGAACAATCCCCCAGAACATAGTGTCTAAACTACATCACATCTATGTTAAATACCGCGTGTCTTGCAGTGTAAATATTAAATAGCTACTGCTTTATTCATGCGCTCCTGTCACGCAGACTAGACATGTGTTCCACTGAGAAATACAGCAATTTAGCAACAGCCCCCTGGAGCCATTACAAACTCAGATGACCACGTTCGGCCACAGAAACGGACACTTGATGATGCAGACCTCCTCAAATTCATAAAGCTCTGGAGCCAAAACAGCCTCCATGATCTGCCTCATGCAGACACACGCTCTGCATCCTGCACTTTCACTGCTCCTTACTTCTTATGTAACTCCTCTGACATCACGCTTCTCATGCTATAACCCATGTGTGACAAGTGCTCACCTCCTACTCTGTATACCACGCAAAAACACTGATTTTTTTTTTTCCCACATAGAGAGATGCATCTAGGACACAAACCTGCTTTGAATTATTATGGCTGTTAAATGACAAGAAGTGACAATTAAGAACCAAACGTTTGTCCAAAATCTAGTATGCACAGGGGCTATTAAATGCAGTATTTTTAGATCTAGTGTGAACACGTATTACACATCTCAGCAAAAATAGTCACAAGCAAACACTCACTTGGCATATTAGAACATGTGCACGCAACATATAAAGAACCAGAGTTTCTTTTTACCTGCCTGGACAGATCCAGAAGTGGCAATTACGAAGGGTCAATTACGCTGATGACACGCTACAACCCCGCATGGTCTACGGGCAGGCTCTCAGATCGAAACAAGTCCCTGCACAGGTGTAATTTCTTCCTCAGCGTATGCACCCCCTCAAAAGCCCTCTTCTGCATTTGGGAGACTGCACGAGGAGTGTAGTGGGTGTGTGTGAGAGAGTGTGAGAGAGTGTGAGAGAGAGTGAGAGTAGGCAGGGGCAGAGTGTGCGCAGCAGCAGAGGGAGCAGAGAATCAGTATTCTGAGCGCACAGATGGAGACAGTGTGGAGGCAGTGACGTGGCTGGAATAATCACAGGTTGGCAAAGCGTCTGAAACATCTGGGGACGGGAGAAAGCTCCCCCTCTGTTTCGTTAAACACAGGGCACTTACTTGATGTAGCAGTCACGCCCCTCTCTATTGGTGCCCATGTCCCAGCCATTGGGGGGTCCCTGTGAAGAGCTCCAGGTCCCTGAAGGGGGCGGCCAGCCTGAGGATTTGGTCCTGTGGCTGCAGATGGATGAGAAATTAACATTACATCGTAATGTTAAATTTCATTAAAACCTATAGTTATTTAAATCATAGAACAAATAGATGAGTAGTGGGCTGATATGAAGCGATTCATCCCAAGTGATATGTCTGATTCGAGCGTGATAAACAATGTTCCAAAGCCACAGTTCACTCAGTGAATACAAATCAAATTAATTACGTAAGCTATACACACAGGCGGAGTTGTCATGCCTCACTCTTGTGCTTTGAGAGGCATGAAATTGGTTTTATTTCTAGATGTCAGCATGTTCTTTAGAAAAGAAGCCCAGAGGAATTCTCTTATAACGCGGTTATTTGATGTGCTCAATGCCAAGACGGTTTGATAAAGTTTATCAGAGAATAGAAGCAGCTGTGACCACCATTCACAAAACGAGTAATTCGAATCTATTGTATGAAAGACCGCGCTTGTCTAAATAGAGATTAAGTAAGATTTCCTGATTCTACCAACTGTTCGTAGCCTTTTCCCTGCGCTACAAGTTGGCAGAGTGCAGTCATTCAGAAGAACCGTAATTGGTTAAAATGTTTTCATGTGTCTTTTTGTCTGCACCCCCCTCCGCGTCTTCCCCTTTATCTCCGTCTTTGTGTCTGCACACTGGTGATGCTATGAAAGCGGTGGCAGTAAGTTATGTCACTTCAAAGGCTTGTCTGCCGTGTAACAGGGCTCTTCGCATTCATTATTCAAAGCTCCTCTTTCTTTCCCTCTAAATGTTTCCCCAGTTACTGTACCGGTGATAATAAATTGTGTGCAGGCCGCACACTTCTATCTGCATGAGAGTGTGTGTGTGTGTTAGTGTGGGTGTGCCCATAAACACGACGTCTGCCTGTATTTGGCGCACGTGCCCATTACATGATGTATGAATAAAACATTTCCCAACTCATCAACCCAATGTATAAGCTGGGAGAACACATTATTTGGAATAGCAACCTTAGCTTAAGTCACTTCAACTAATCAGTGAAACACACCTAAGTGCTACCGGATGCATTAAATCATAACAGATTCATAAAAGAACATGCACTCTTTTGTGCACTACATTTAAAGTTGGACACAATCTTTCATTTTTCCCACTACAGACAGTGGTGTGTTTGGGGGATATTAGTGTTTCCACATGATATGGATTTATTTGACCTACAGTACATTAGCTGGGAGCAGGGCCTCCATGGCGTATATTTAGAACACATTTCCTGCAGCTCAAATGATGTGTGCCGACACAACTGGATACTGTCTGACATTTTTTGGAAGCCATGTTCACCTCATTGATGAGTTGTGCCCTCCATTTCAGCCTCTGGGATGTTAACACAAGCAGCGTTTGATGTCGCACATTTAAGTCAAGAAATGTAATGTATGAAAGGTTAAAGACTTGTAGCATATGACTATTATTCTACAATGGCAGTATTGCTGCAGGATTACACCTTTGGCACAGACATTTTTCCAAAAGGTCTACAACGTAATAAAGCATATTGTACTTACAGTTTCAGATGCTGTGCCTTCAAAATGTGTTACTGAACTGAAAATTTCCACAAAATCCATTTTCTGTCCCCCGGCCACTATGTGTCTGTATTAACGGCCAGTCATAGATTCGGTGATCTTTGATTTCTTTTGTCTGCAGGCGGGAGGTGCATTATGCCACTGAGTCGCAGCTTATACAGAGAGGCTGAAAAGGTTCATCCGCTGGTGGACAGTGAAACTGATCTTCTTCAGCTGGCATTAATAAATGATGCCTGCACAGTCACATCGGACTAAGTAATCGAGCGCCAAGCGGGCAAGCCATGCTGCACAATTCATGAACAGTTACCCAAGAGTCAGAGCAAGGACAATTAGGACAAGAAGTTAAAAGCAAATGTAATTCACTAAAACTGCAATTGGATTTGAAATTTGATTTGAAATTTGATTACTTACTAGCAACCAAAACATAGTCTTTCAGTCTGTCACTTAGATAAGATAAAATAAGATATTGATGTATTAGCCCCAGTGGAGAAATTCACATACACTAGCAACAAAAGGAAAAATGACTCAACATAGTTCATCAAAATCAATATTACAACTATTGGTGCTTTCAAATGAAACTCTTGAGGTCATGTTTACAACATGGGACATTGTGCACATGATATGTGAGGCATTCAAGTGATTAAGTCGCGAGAACAGCAATGACAATATTAATGTTACTGTCGGGGTCTAGAAGCCACAGAGGCTAATTCAGCAAGCTAGCAAGTGAGTAACATGATGCAGTATATGCAAAGGCATAATGACAGAGGAAAAATTTTAGGCTGTTTTGAATATCAAAATTTTCCTCAGACCTTAAATTATGAAGGAAAAACATTACACAACTAAAATAACAAAATAATGACTTGTATCCCGAAAAATGAACTTCCATGGCATTCGATATTTCTGACAACGTCCACAAACACAGTCACCAGTCCTGAACTCAGAGCTTTCAGAAACTTTCCACTTATGACATGGATACCACGAGAGGGGGGCCTTCATATGGACTCTTCTCGTGAACACAGTAAACTCGACCCCATTTGAAGGCACTAAGCCTTTGTTACCACAGCAACAACCAAGATCTAGGTTGCATGATCTAAACTACAGCAAACTTTTTTTGTGCAGACTTCATTTTGTGCAGCCATCTCGACATCTTTGTTAAGATGAACAAGAGCCTGTCGTCCAACTTTATCAGTAAGTATAATTTGGAAGACATGAGTTTAATGGCTCTGTCTGTCTGCGAGATGGGGAAAAGATCACTTTTCAGTCCCTCATAAAAATTGCATGACCAATGTGATCCTTGGTTTATCACAGTAGTTCACTTTCGCTTTCATCCCCGCGAATACGAGCTAGTTGCGAAGAAGCATTCGGGTGTGTTATGAAGGCTGAAATCATCCTGTTAATGTAGGGACTAACTGCATTATAGACAAGCTGCAGCTAAGAAGAGCACATTCCAACACAGACACTCTAGTTAGTTTGAATAATTTACATTGACAATCTCCATGAGGGCTGGCTATATGAAACCACACTGCCTGGCATTACGCATATTGAGAGTTAAACAAGTGCAATTTATCATGATGTGCTCAGAAAGTTATTTCCTCTGAGAAGAGTTTACGTCAATGACTCCCACTTGCATGTGGTAGCAACATTTTACTGACATTTACATGGTTGTCACTAGAGGACTAAGCTCTGCATTTCCTTATTGGTTCTTTCCCAGCATGCACTGGGCGAGAGACAGGGAAATATCATATTAATTTAAATTTCCTCTGAAACAAAAGACGGTGCAGTTTTCTAACTCATGATGGGAGACTTTGGCCAATCACAAGTCAAGAGTGAGCGTTACTATTGGCTGTTCATTCAACAGAAGCAGCTGTCAATCACTCCAGTCAAACAGTCAAATTAAGGAGTGCAGATCAAATATGAATTGATATTCACTTACTGTAATACCAAACAACACAAATGAGAAAACTGTGCTCCGGCTGGTGGGCGGTGCTTGGTATTTCCTCAGCTGTTCTCAACATGGCTGGTGGGTCACAAACTTTCTCATTTTACAGCTAAACAGTAACTAAGATGTTCTGACAACATTTGAGGTAAGAAATAGGCATTACAGTAACAGCATGTTCATTCATATTTGCTCAGCGCTGCCTGGTTTGATGTTTGATCGGCTGCTCGCAGACGGCAGACTCCAGCTTGGCTCTAATTGGTTGTTTTCCTCTGATCTGTGAAATTTTGCAGTTGCCATTAGGAGCACCGGAGGACACAGAGGATCATGCTATTATTAGATTACTTGTCAAATGCACTACTGTCAGGATATAGTGACTGTATAATAAAAATAAATTGTTTTAATCATATTTGCTCCAATTCTGCCCACTGCAGCTTAGAATAATTAAAATCTTTGTGAATTTCTTGAATCTACTGCATGCTGTGGATCTGAAATCAGAGGTAATCTTTGTGCCTTTCACTCCACTGACTCCCAACTCTTAACAAAGTCCAATAAAAGTAAAGCATATTTTTTCGCTCTCCTCGTGTGACAGGGTGCAGCGAGGAAGCTGTGACGCTGCTTCCTCAGTGCTCTCGAGTTAAAGCGAGACATTTATGCAGCGATAGACCACTAATGTGATACTTTTTGGATGTGAAACCTGTGGAGACTGGACGACAGCTGAGATGACAGTCTCTTGGGAAGTGGCTCACAGGGAGGAAACCTCCCTGATTAAAGGCCTTATTCCTCTACTCATTTTTAGACTGCCGAGGGCACGCTCGCACCGCCTTTTGTTCTCAGAAAACATCTGCCCTCTAATCCACTTCTCCAGCCACCACCTTGGCTCTAATCCTTTGGTCAACATGGCAGCACAGTAGAACATGGTCCAGCCTGCTATTTACACTGTGCGCTGCTATTTATACTTCGCTGTTAGAGGTTTTAAAAATATCACCATGTTATACAAAATTGCTTAATTTCATGCTGCCGTTCTTGCCCATTCTGAGTCATACATCACTGTTTTTTTTGTCCATGTTACATTGTGTTTAGAGAAGGAAACAGCGTGTTTTCCTGATACTTTCCTGATATGCAAGAAACCACTTCCACAACCAAAATCAGACAAGAACTGAGTACACTCACTTGGAGAGAGTCTATTTTGCCGATTATTCCAGCTGAATATTGTATTTCTGTGTTTGTCTTTAGAAGCACTGATATTGTTGCTATGGGCAACTGCACTATCCTGAGCAGCTCTCTGGTGCCTCTATATAGAAAAGGGTTTTGGTTAATCTCCTCTGGGTAGGAATAAAACAGCATCATCCAATGATGATTATCCTGCTATTATAAAGTGAGTAAGTTAACCTCACCTGAACCTAGTTTACCTGCAAACACCATTATCTTACTAAAGAGCCACTGCTGAAGCACACTTGCAGAGATTGTGTGTGTGTGAGATTGCACACATTTCTCATTAGAGCACATGTATATATGCAAAACTAAAGAAAGACGTCTGTGTTGTCATTATTTTTTCATTATTACACTGCATTTTCTCCAGACCTCCTTTGCTCCACAGTGCTCTATGTAAAACATCAACCAAATATAGTGATGAACTTTCCCCGCGGCCACTGAACTAGGCTCGGATTCTCCTTCCCCTCATTGTACTACTCGCTGCTTTTATGCTAAAAGCTCAAAAGGACAGAGCAAAATAAATGGTTGCCTGAGACCTCGTCCAGCAGCCAGCTGGCTCCCGATTCTGACCCTGAGCCATTTCTGATCCACTCTTCCCTGAGAGAGCTTCTGATGCAAACCGCTAAGAGTGACAGATCTTTTGGTCTTTTGTGTACTCTGATGAACATTTAGGCTAATCAATTTGCATCCAGACCAGCGATTTCCTGTGCAGAAAAGTTTGCAGTGACAACATGTCGAACAATAGCGTATATAATAGATTTTTTTAAGGAAAACACAGCCAACAATCCCACTAAATTAGCTTTAACTGTTGTTCCATATCATTCATGTCGAAGCAAAATCTCGAACCAGAAAAACATTTCCACTCACACATTTAATGAATACACACTATCTTTTACATAAGGAAAATGTTGCGTCATCACACAATAACAAATAATCCTGACCATTTTTGCAGTGCATGCAAAGCAAGTAGGCCTGGGCGATATGGCCAAAATCACAATATAGGTCATTTCATAGCTCGATAACGATATATATCAAGATATAGCATGTTTTCTGGTAGTTCAGTAAATAAATAGTTCCTATGAAATAACCACATGGCAGAGCCTTTCATTGTCTACTCCTGTGTGAACTGAATACTTGACATTTGAGTATTTTCTCATTTAATCAACAACTGTAGTGCAATATGAACACAACAGTTTCAAGTGAAATTATAGAGAAAAAATAAATAAATATTTGCAGCCACACACTGACTAATACGATATCTCGATATATGATTTCATCACATGATTGATTCTGTTAAAATATGATGACTTATCATATTGAATTATCACCCAGCCCTAAATGCAAGCATGCTAAGCAGTCACCTACAGTTTACATACACATGTTTTAGGAACCCTGTTGAGTGAGGCGATCACTGTGATTTAGTGGTAATTAGCTCGTTCTGCATAAATATGTGATGTTCATGCTCATTATCTCCACGGTGCTGTTGCTGACAAACCGAGAGTGACCATATTTTCAAACTCCCAAACCAGGAAAGTTGAGTGTATAGTATGTTGATGCACGATGTATGCGCATATGTACGCACCATAGGCGTGCAATTTGTATATTGCTATCTGGCCATGTTGGCATGATCTGTAATATTACCATTTTCACTGCTCACAGCCAAAAATATGCTCCTCCAGTGTGTGCAGAATGCCACAGTTTCATTGCCGGGTATTTTATGAAGGAAGGAGTAAACCTCCCGGAGCTCTTTAGAAAAGACGCAAAGTCGCAGTCATCATAGCAACAGCCTTGACAACAACACATTGATTGGTGGACACATACAGTACAGACATTGTTTGTGTCCATGTGTTTCATGTTGGCTTAATAATGATGAGTGGGACAGAACGTGATAAACGTCTATGTAGCAAAGTGCTGAAAAGTAGTATAATATTATTATTATTTTAATTGTGGTGAAAACCAGGACAGTTTGGCAGTGACTGTTGAAAACTGGGGCATTTGAGTGTTTTACAGATATTTGTCGAGACTCTGGACATCCAGCTTGAAATCAGGACAATCTCAGACAAAGCGGGATATTTGGACAATTTACTGTTTAATACCATAATAAAAGTGTAGCAGCGGTTCCAGCTAAGTTAAGCCAAAGTTTTACATGCTAAGATCAAATTAGAGCTGCTTTAACAACTGTGGTCAAACTGCTTTTGTAGATACAAGACAGATGGTGAAAAGTTAATTATCTATTAAACAAAAAAAACATCAAACACGTGAAAAAGTTTGCCAATAAATGAGGAAAAATTAAAGCAAGGGTATGCTTTTGTTTCTGACAGCAGACACGTCTGGGGACGTTGTAAGGCAGCACGAAGAGACAATGAGGACAAATATATAATATAATGTGTAGCCTTTGCAAAACAGCATCCTGCTGACTGAAATTCTTGCTGGCAGCTGAGAGGGAGAAAACAAAATAAAAAAAAAAAAAAAAAGCCAGTGAAGCAGTGGTAACTCATAATCAGGGCCAGCGCTGTGTGGCATTATTAACAGTGACAGGAGTCAGTGCAGTGACGTTGGTGGTCCACTGGGAGCCGCATCATAAACGCTGCCGTGGAGGGTTGCTAACTGAAAAAACAATGGCCCTATCATTTGAAAAATCCCTGCTAGCTGCCTGCTTTCCTGCAGAAATGCTTTTTAAAAAGGACGCCGTGATTTGACAGAAAAAAAAATAAATAATTAGGTGCAATGATATGCTTCAGTGCTGCAGTAAATTGTTTATTAAAAAAAAAACTAATGAAAAAATGCCAGTGCAGTCTGTTGATGACTCATAAGTGGAATGAAATGCACTGAATGCACACATAAAGATACGATTCCCATTTATGATCAGCTGTTCCCACCACCAGTGGTCTGTGGTGTTTCTGATGGAGCCAAATCCCCTGTTAGGATTACTGTCCAGTCCACTGGGGCAGATCAGCTCAATCTAGCAGACCCATGGGTGCATAAGGTGAGGCGCCTGCCCTGGCAATGAATGAATGAATTCCCCGAGACTCTTAGTTTTAACATATACTTCACATACCACATACTCGCAATCGCTTCTTGTAAAAAAAATCCGTTTTCAGTTCTTTCTTGCACTGAAATTGGCCAACTGAAGAAGATTTATTTTATTTTCAACTCCTCTCCATCATCTAGAAGTGTTCATCCTCCATAGATATGTGAATTTGACCACTCATATTAAGTACCCACAGGTATTTAATATCTAATATCTAATGATGAAAGAAATCAAAACTCGATTGTAAAGAAGGTGGCTTTACATTATTACCAAAATGTGATGTTTGAGAACTCTACCGTGAATACCCCCGTGGCCCTTTAACTGAAGTGATTTGAAACAACTGCAGTTTATCTTTGCGGTGTTTCAGAACATGCATGGTTTCATGACACCACATAGAGCAACAATCCACGACTACTGTCTGCATTGTAAGAAATTTATGAACTTCCATACAAACAGTTTAGATACATGAACCGCATCAGCTTCTGCGTCCGCCCCCCACTCCCATCTACCTCGCTTGCTCATTCATTTCGCATCATACATGACAGCTTGCCCTCTTGAGCAATCAATATCTCAGCATTTTTAATCACCCACGTTCCACACGTATCACTCTCTAAATTATGAACATACGAAGCACCACCTAGAGAACAAACAGGCAAGCACCCAGCAGCAGCAGCAGCATCCATCGGACTCACCCTGACAGCTTTGGCATCTTCACAAAGCTGAACACATCCATGTGTGCTGCAGACTGCAGTCAAAGCTACAAATTTTACCATCTACTTCACTCCGGCTCCATTGTCCCACTCTGTCTTTGGCGGCTAGGAATAAATAATTCAGGGAGAAAAAAAAAAAAAAAAAAAAGTGGAGCTTCCACAAGTCAGGTGGAGAGATTAGTCCTGTTGTCTGGGCTTCTGCATGGCTGAGTGATTGCTGTGTCCTCGCCTCGGCAGCGCAAATCCACAGCCCATGGAAAAGGATCTGGCAGAGCGGCTTCCCCCCCGGTTACATCCTTCAAAGCATGCCTCTGTTAGCAGCGTTAAGCCACCTTCATTTAATTTCCATCGCGGTGGAATGATGTGCGGGAGCCGCACAGTAACAACAGCTTTGGAGGGAGGCAGAGAGAGCCGGAGAGAGGGAGGGAGGGACAGGCAGGGGTGGCGATGGTGGTGGGAGTTGAGAGTGGAAGAGAGAGGAATGTGAGAGGATGTTGAGCAGCAAGAGCCACAAGAATTACTACTAAAGGATGCAGCCAGCATCCAAGCACTCCCCGAAGGCTAGCCTCATCAATCCTCAACCAGGTGGTGTGTTTTCAGAAAGGTTGAAAAAGATGAGAGAGATGACATGACAGAGACTCACTGCATGATGATGAGTGCAATAGAGGAGCAGCTGGAGAGATGGGAGAACCTAATGTGTCCCCCTCCCCAGCTGAGGTCTCTGCCTCGCAGCTGCACATTACGATGCCCATACTGTACACTGAATTTGTTTTGACCTTTCTGAAACAGTTCAGCTGCTAAATGCTTTCCCTCAATGAGGCCATTCATGAGAGGCCTCCAAACCTTTTAGCAACCCGCCCGACGCAAACAAACAAACGCAGAGCTGATGCAACGGTGGTGTCACGAGAAGATCAGGATTGTTAGAGCGCTATACGGCGACTGGAATTTCATAGTAGATAATAAGATCTGTGTGATAAATCAGTGTCCAAAGGGGCTGTTGTGATTCATGAGGCTTCAAGTAGTCAGCTGCATGTTAATAGCTGCTTCAAGCATCTAATTTCCTCTGTGATATTTTTTTTTGAAATACATCTCCATAATTTTTTATGTCTTGCTTCATCTGATGTAGGGCAAATTCAGTGTGTTTGAGACTTTCTATTTCATGTCAGAGTTTCAAAACGCTGGTAAACTGATAAATGAGCACGAGAGCCTTGACATAATTCGGCAAAGGGTATCTCCTGATTTCAGCCGCGTCTCCAGAAGAAGAATCACCGTTCGTCTATTATCCCAAAGAGGAAGAATCACCCTTCATAAATCAAACACCACACGGATGAGGCACCTCTGTCGAAAACCACCAAAAGCCAATTAGTCTCTGATCCGAGGAGGTGTGATACTTCTTCATGTGGATCAGACGGTTTTGATAAAAAGGAACTTCTCACAGTCATACAGACTCTGTTATCCTGATCTGTGATGTGCCCACAGGAAATACACAGCTAGAGAAAGATGTTTGAATACAGCTGTCATCTATAAATAAGCTCAAAACGTCAATAAACTCTGGAAACAAACGTAGTACGCGACTTGAGAAAATACAACCTAAAAAAGGAGATATTCCCTGACTTATTTATATTCAGTGTGAATCTTTTACGGGGTCTTGACAGAATAATAAACACTAATCAATAAAAATGTCAGGTAGTGATGGATAAATAAATACAAATGCACTGAATACAAATACGATTTGAGGAATTTCGAGCTACAATTTGTCGCTGCTTCCCTAGTCGAGTAACAGCCGTCCTATATTAAAATGCCACAACTTGTGATGCTCTGCAGGGTGAGTCAATGTGCCTTTGCTGAGAGTGATACATGCAATAAAGAATGTTGTCACTTCCACTCAGGCTCACATTTGTTTGCCGCCATAGAAAAGATGCAGCTAGATGGGTAAAAAGGTGAAGCTCACGATCACCTCTGACAGGTTTTTACTTAAAACCTCTGAGTGTTGATCCGGTTGTTTAAAGCGGAGTGAGTCATCGTGTTAATCACATTCTGAAACACAACACTCTAGCTGATGATACGTCTCTGCAAGGACGACGCACAAGACGTCAAGGATGCACTGATGAGCGAGGGGGAACATGTCCGACAATTTGCTTCAGACGCAACCACGGTGTCCTGTGGCGGGAGGATCGAGAGACTCAGCGTATTCTGGACAGTTGCGTTTGGCCATGTGGGCTCGCGGCCCAGAGGCCAACATGAGTGGCAGAGGATATTAGGGTCAGACAGGAGCGTGATCTAAGGAGACTATATGGCTGAAGCTTTGACCGATAAAACCCAGCTGCCCTGCTGATCCCTAACTCTCCTCTCTCTCTCTGAGTCCCTTTTAAAAACAGCTGATTTCAGTCATTCTGGTACACACAGCCACTTAAAACCCAGCAGAGCTCAAATTTTGCAAGTCCTGCCTTTGGACCGTGTTGCTTGCCTTTAAAAGCTAAACTAAACAGAGCATAACCACTTGGTATGAATTCCTAACTATGCTGGATAGCAAGGGCATAACTGCACACACAATGCTCTAAACTAGCATGACAACAGTCCATGTTTTCATGTTGAGAGTTAATCTGCAGATAGGGCATCGTTATAGACTTCAGTGTACAGTACGTTAATGTAACTTTGGAGCTTTTACTGCCTTCTGATCCCAACTTAGCGTTGGAAGCCCTTCGACCTTAACCAGATGTGTATCAACGGCCACAACTGTCCTCAGAAACCACACTTAACACTGTCATCTGCAGCGTTTTGTTTGTTTGTCATCATGCCTATGAGCCACCTCAGTACCACAACTTTCCCGATCTGTTAGCTCGACACTAATTATGCCTGCGCCACGGCTGATTTATTCCGTGAATTAAACAGCCTTTAGTAGGGAGTTTAAAGATCTGAACGCCGTTTTGCCATGAATATTCAGTAGTGTGACTAATTGGGATAAGAAGTGAAGTGTTACCTGGCTGAGTTACGCTATGCTTTGAAAAGATTATGGATTCGGTGTGCCAGTTTCACTACACCTCCTGATAAAGTTCAAAGTAACACTGGGAGGATGCAGCCTATTCTGTGGGGAGTGAATAAAGCAACATAATGGGGACGCTGCCAAGATGCTCGACACCTGCTGGTGCTGTATGTCTGGTTAACGCGCTGGTTATCAAACAATGATCATGCGGGTCGTTGGCAGGTCGCGTTTGTTACATTCATCCATCGGTTCATCTTCTCCAGCCACTGTTCAGGGTCACTGTAGGCTGAAGGCTCTCCCAGCATGCACTGGACAGGAGTGGGTACACCATAGACATTGGTCTGTCCGCTACAGTTCTATAAACTGTTCTCATTATGAACATTATAAAGCTGCAACTATTTGCATTGATGATTATTCTGCTAATCTAATTTTTGACTAGGCTGAAAACAACTAATTTACTAATATTTTTGCTTGAAAAATGACTTAAAGGTGCAGTGTGTAGGATTTGGTGACATCTAGTGGTGACGCTTCAGATTGCAATCAGCTGAAACTCCTGTGTGTACGAGAACTGCGGTGTCCAGTGTGAAAATGTGAAAATGTGAACGCACTCTGTAGATCCAGTGGTTAGTTTGTCCATTCTGGCCTACTGTAGAAACATGGCGGCTGACTCGGTATGGAGATATAAACGCAAAGAACACAACTATTCTTATTTTCAGGTGATTGTATACCAAAGAAAACATACTTATTACTATTATATTTCATTTCTGCCAATAGATCTCCCTAAATGCTCCCTTTATAGGAAGGCAATTGGCAGCATTTTGTGGTGTGGTTGCAGATTGCAACCAACTGATTACCCCTTCCTTCCTGAGTGTGAATGGTTGTCTGTCTCTACGTGTCAGCCCTGTGATGGCGACGGACTGACGACCTGTCCAGGATGTGCCCCGCCCGGATTGGCTCCAGCCCCCCGCGACCCCGAACGGGATCAGCGATTGGGTGGATGACTATTTTAGGAGTAACGTTAGTCGGTGGGTGGCGGTACCACGGTTTTGCACTGCAGCATGTAGCAGAACTAAGGTGGCCTTCAGGTAATGTCTAAACTGTAGAAACATGGTGTGAAGAGAACCTGCTCCCTATGTAGCTATGAAGGGCTCATTCTAAGCTAATGAAACACGATTCGAAATCACAGTGATTCTTAGTTTCAGGTAATTATATATTAATGGAAACATAGGTACGAATATTATATTCCATTTCTGCTAATAGTTGCCGAAATTTTTTCTTCCGTTCATCGATTATCTGTCAGAATACACCCACAGCGGCCTTCTTCACAGCAGACACTTGTTATAGCAAAATGGCACAGGTGTTACCAGTACTATTATTGATTTCTCTGTTTCACTGGAAAGTAAGCCAAGCCAGTATGAGAGCCTGCACAGTAACAGGATCCTTGAACTGACACATCTAAATGGAATGCAGCAATCAACAGTTCTTAATTACAGCAGTGCTTTTATAACATGTCAAACTGTGGCTGTGAAAAAGGCCTTAGCCATACATCATTGGTTTCAGCAAGCTACTGTCTCTCAGGTATGAAGATATAAACGAAAGACTTTGTGTGAAAGTTGTAAACACCAATTATTTTGAAGAGGACTGCGAATCTCCAAGAAAAACCTTGCCGATCCCACAGGACCATACCAGACATCATTACTGTGATGCAGCAGTAAAGAGTGAGTAGGGTAACCCATGACCGTCAGTCACAGCAACAAACACAAAATCAATTCTTTGTTTTTCAGAAAGCATCAACTGAGTCATTGTTAGGCTGAAGTGAAACGCTAAACTGCTCTAATACATATACGAGCTTAACAATCCCCACTTTTTGTGCGATGACTACCATCAGTGCGCTCATCCTTAGAGATACTGTGAGTAATCAGCTCTGATTGAATTATAAAGTAAGCACAGAACAGCGATTCACAGCACACTACTCACTGAATGACAGTGAAGATGCCGAGTTCATTGTCGTCTGGGTCCATCGCTGGTGACAGGTCTTTAATGCAGCACTTGTTTCTGTTTTTCCCGTCCAGGCCTGTGAAGCCTCTTTCACTGAAGTGTGTTCCCGTCCTACCTCCTCACTCTAAAGTTTCTCCCTGCTCGAGTTGGACTTTCCATATAGGCAGCCGAGCTTGTCTGACTAAGCCATTCTAGTTATGATCACATACAGTACCCCTGTCCAAGTGAGTGGCCGGTGCCCTGGGGGAGGAGACCGAGCTTGTCGCCTCCGCCTCGGTAATGAAATAACATCACATTCCGGGCCAGTGCATCAGAAAACACAGAGGGATCAATGCTGAACAGCTGGACTCCGATGAGGCTGCTGTGCTGGTTAAGGCTGCCTCGATGAACGAGGCTCTCCTAGAAAAACATGTTCTGTTTGACTGAAATTCACCTGTGGTGTTTGTCATATTTCATATATTATGGTCATAGCAGGAGAGTTAAAAACATTTTCCAGCAGCTGTAACAAACATTTTGTCTTGATGGTATTATCAACAACATTTCAGCGCACAACCAAATTGCGGTATCTGAAATATTAATCTGATCCCCATGCGATGCATTTGGAAATGCCATGTGTTTTATCATCCATGAAGAGCTTAAAAATTAAGCCTCAACCGTAATCCAAACTCTATCACTGTCTGCCTGCCAACTGTCACCCTTAACGGAGCCAAACTTAAATCCCATATAAACCACAGAATTAGACCTTAACCTAAATGTTATAGAGTAGCATCAGGTAATATTTTATTATTCTTATTTTCAATTTATTTTGCACACATATCTATTGTCACTGGCTGCAATGCAGCTTGTCATGATGTATTTGTAATCAAATAAATACAGGATATTTCATATATTTTTAATTATTTTTAGGGCATTCTCCCATAAAGCCAGGGCATTTAACATCATGAGCGTTCATGCTGGATTATAGCAGACTCTATGATGCATGAATGGCATACACAGTCTTCCATTAGTTATGAAGCAAGGCACGTGTCTTTGCCTCTGCAAGCAAATAGAACTGCTTGCATAACATCCCATGCCATGTACACACAGCAGCCTCTGACAACTGGAAGCCCAGCTTCCTAAAGAGACATCATCACAACATTTCTTGCTATATACTGTATGTAAAGTAACATGCCCAGTAATTTGTGCAAATGTGTGCACACCGTTTCTCTTTCTGCTCATACACTAGCTGTGCGGGCGTGACCATATGGCCACAGCGGAGCGCTGTGTGAGGTTAGACAAAAGCAGACCTTTCTGCGAGATAAATACTGCACATGAATCCATCCAATCATGTGGCCTCACACTCGCCCCTGGGCCACAGCGCACTGCATCAGTGGCCTGTTTTTTCCGTGACACACAGGTCGCACCACTTAGAGGGGGGATGTTCACAGTGCAATGTAACCCCGCACAGTGTCACACAACTGAGGATCACATTTAGCATGTTGTCTTCGGGTCAAAACAGCAATGATAGGTAGTGTGTGTGTGTGTGTGTTCTGAGACTCATCTGATTTAACGTGCTGTTTGCTGTGCGTGGGTGGATGGCTCATTTTGTTTCCTTAGAACAATGTGACGCTGCATGTTTCTTTTGCAAATTGCTCTGACAGCTTACATGACAGCAACACACTTCTGAATTTCTGATCAATTAGTAAAATACACTTGCGGGCAAACGCACCCGATTCGACTGTTATCAGGTCATTAGATAGACAGGCATTATCAGCCGCTATACCAACCATAGATGTGGATCAGTAGGGGCCTACTATGTTGTAAAAGTGAAAGAGAAACTTAAAGGCAACACATTCTAACACATTGTAAAATTGAATGAAATGTCACATTCTGAACACAAACAAAAAGGGTTCTTTAGGTTTAGGCAAACCACTTGGTTAAGTGTGGGGAAAGATGTGTTTTGGGTTAAAATATCTACAAACACAAAGACAACCACACATTGTTGGTTTCACATGGGATGCAAACTTCAGTCTCCTGGGTGTGAACCCTGTTTGGTGTCCATCTATTGTCCTCAACCTACATCACCTCTGTACTAAAGCACCTGACTTCCACCTCTGCTCCTGTCATAGTTACTACTAATATTTCTAGGCGCTAGAAGTCACTGTTGTGTTGTTTTATACCTTCTTTCGGTGACCTACCACTTGAATATATGATATAACCTACTAGTGGGTGTAGTAGCCCCTATTGACCCACAGCTATAGGGCTGATAACAGTCAAATCAGCTTGCAAATGTAACAAAAAGCATCCCAGAGCTCTAAAATAACTAAAAACAATGGATGAAACATATATGCAAAAGATGCAGCTACTTCCACATGCAAGTTAATTTTCAGTCCATCATTGCAGAAATGTGCATCACATAATAACGAGGAAGGAGAAAAAAATGAGTCTTTCATTACTTTATGGAGCACAGCAAACAGTAGATGCAGCCATTTGCATAAAATGATGAGAGTTGCTCCATGCAGAACAGAGCAGAACTCATATTAATACAATAAGAGCTACTGCTTGGCCCTCACTAAAGGTCACAGCTGTGTTTGTTAAAACTGCCGACTGCATTCATTGCAATAATGTGATTTACATCGTTTGGCACAAATCTGAATCAGGATAAATATCTTTTTTGCCATCAAAGAAGAATACCAAATAGGTCATTTGTTATAATTAATTAAGCAAGTTGGAAAGCTATTAAAGGAGTTGGACGAAGGCGTTGCTCTCATTAAAGGTGTTCGAATCAAACATTAAAGTTAAAGTGCAGTTTAAAGAAACTTTTTCAGAGTATTTTCTTGGTCACAATTAACTGTCAGAAAAGTAGAGCAGTGACAACCCCAGCAGGCATGAAAAAACAGCTCTGATAAGCTGTTAAACACACTCATACCATAGACAGGAAGTACTCTGAAGTCAATCGCAGTCAATGAGATCGCAGGATATCACATTCCTCAAATCAGATAGCGACTCTCATGTCAACACACTGCAGAAGCTCCTCCCTGCTGGCCTGGGAGGATAGATTTCACAGCATCCAGCAATTATCTGTAATGTGGGACAAAAATCGATGTGCCCATGGAAAGCTGCTAAGGTCACCAAGCCGACGCTGTCACTTGAATCAGAAGCACTGCGTCGCCGCAGGCCGGGCTCCGAGCCTATCAGCCAGCATCTGTGAGAACACGCATCATTTGTAATGCCACGGATTACGATAATTATTAGCCTGACGATATGGAAGATAATTGGTTTTTGCATGTGATCGCGGTCAAATGGAAATCTATTAATAAAAGTTATAATTTTAAATAGGAATCCTTTCACAGAACTTGTTAATTGTATAAGTTTTGTCCCCCCCAAATATATTATTAATATTTAATATTTATTTTTAACTGTATTATTTTTTTATAGTTATAATTACACATATAGTTTATACCTCTAAACAAATTAAATGTCTTTTGAAATGCATCTATATAGTATAAGGCTAATTAGGCAATGTTTGTTCCTTTACAGTTTTTAGCATTCAGGATATTATAGAGTTCATCATACAAGCACTTTCAGCAGAACTTGTCTATATGGCATGTTGTACCGTATAGCTACAGATGAGTTTATGTTTATATACATGTAGTCTTTATACCTCAGTCCTAAACAAACAAATGCATTTTTTATCGTTGGAATGATGTATAACTTTATCAGCATACATTTAAAGGCAGAATTTGCGATCTACAAACTATATTGGTCCAGTTATAGATTAGATTATAATACAGATGGGTGGGGGACCAACATGTTTCAATCTTAAATATCATAATTTGCTCATCATTGATTGTCTCCGTCGATCATTTTGAAAATGTGGGAAAATAAAAAAGTGAAACAGCCTCAGACTCACCTCTGCTGCTCTTGGTTTTTGTCCAAACTGCTGCTAATGCAAATCTCATTTTTGCCCGTATTATCAATTTCCATGTCTTCTCTCTCAGGTAGATACTCACAACTGGTGCTAATGGAGGGCAAGCGTCAAGTGTGCCCTCTTTGTGGGTTAGAAGATCCCGGCAGCGCTGTGCTGAGGGGAGGGGGAGGCCTCCTTGACACACTGATAGTCTGGTGTAAATTCTATTAACGGCAAGGGGATATTGAGAAGAATGAAAAATCAATACCTTGTGGCCAGTAATGTTTGAGGGATCAGGCTGAGTGGAAATGTGAGATGGCGTGGCCTCGCCCTGACGCAGAGACTGTTTCTGTAAGTGGTTAATCAAATGCTTGTCTGACATCCAGATTGTATTTTCCTCTCACCATTACTCCAATTTTTCCCCTTCAGACGTGCTATCAAATGTAAGATAATCGGAGTAATAATGGCAGTCACCAATCTGATGGAGCTGCACTCTGCTGAAGGGATTGGACTGTGTTTTGTCTTAACGTCTCAGATTTCAATGCAGTGTTTTTCACTCCTGCACTGAATGTGATCTACACCAGGGAGGCACGAGCTGCACACACGTTTGATTCTCAGACTGTACAGTCTCCTGAAAATGATCGGATGGCTGTGATGACTCACTGAGTAAACATTTTGTATCTCTGCTGTGTTAAAGTGAAGCCTACCGTTTTGCTGAGACCTTAAATAAAGAAAAGGAGGCATATAGCACAATGATGCAATGAAAAAACACTCCTATTTAGCTATAATTTGAGTCAGCCATTTATTGTTTTAGCTTATTTGGGTTGTTTCTCAATATCTGCACATTAATGGAAGAGGAATATGTCATAAACAGAATGGCGGCATTTCCAAAGGCAACATGTTTCTCTCTTTCGGAGGCCCATGAGGACAGATTCACTCTTTAATGTGCATCATTAAAGGTTCATGACACTATGATGCCATGGGCTGCTTGCACTAAATGTGAGCGTGACAGTACACCAGCACAGACTAGTGACAGAAAGGAAGCACTGCATTTGATCAGGGCTAAGCTTAGTTAGGTAAATGATGCAGTGTCCCTTCATTTTCATTTTTAGCAGGATATTATAGTATGTAGGGAGCTGTTTCAGCAGAACTTGCCAATGGGATGTCATACAGTAGAGTATCTACACATGAGTTTGACCTCAAGAGCTTCTTGTGCACTGTTTTTTCTTGTTTTTTTTTAAATAATTACATACAGTAAAATCTGATCAAATATGATGCCTGTAGCTTATAAAAAGGGAGTGTTCATTTTTTTTGTCAGACAAGTGCTGATGTAACTCAGCATTGTTTTATTTGTTAGATTATATTGTACTGGCACATTCTCATCCCAACTCGTCAAATACTTTGTCAGACCCCTCAACGTCACTTTTCGGTCACAGTAAAGATGTGCTTTATGTTGTGCATTAAACAAAAACACTTGTTTAGGTTTAGACAACAAAACCGCCATAGTTAGGTTTTGGAATAAACAGCATGGCTGGGCTAAAAATGACTACGTTTGTACAGTGAAAATGTGACTCGACGCTATGAACATGGGACTTAATTGAACACCACAGCACCACAGCACTTTCCCTCAGCATTTAATATTGAAGCTGATGGGTTTAGTTAAAGGGGAACTATGCCCATTGTCAAAATTCATACGTTATTTCTATAGTCTAAGACGGTAAATATGAACGACTCTCCCAAATCTAAAAACTAGAGCGCTAAAACTAAAACGTGCTGTCATTGGGTATGAAGTGTGGAGCTGCTCCATAGACAGTGAATGGGGAGAGATGTTCTAGATGATACTGAGAGCTCCCAGAGAAATTATTTCACTATATGGGAGCATTTTCTGTTTCACAACTGAGTCCACAAAATCAGCCTCCCATTCATTGTCTATAGCTCCACACTTTATACCCTATGACGTCACATGTTTGAGACTGACCTCTCTGGTTTCTGGCTTTGATAGATTACAGAGTACGATCTAGACCTGCTCTACATGAAAAGTGTATCAAGGATATAAGTGTTCAAAACATTTCCCACATAAAAATATAGTATGAAGTAAAGTTCAAACAAAAAAGAAAATATAAAGAAATAAAGAAGCAGGAGTATAAGGAGTATAGCAAATATTTTGTCTATTTTATACATAAACAATGACACAGAAGAATCCATTAAATGGACATTTTCATTCAATAAGATATCTCCACGGATTTCGATAGAAAACTGACCACAGGATGTTTTATACGCAGGAAGGTGAAGATTCTCAGCCTGTCTGTTTAGAGTTGCAAAATAATACCTACAACATTATTATTATTTAATTATTTTCTCACAAAATACAATCTAACACCACCCCAAACCAGGACCTCAAACGTAGGTTGAATCTGTCACGGTAACAGAATATAAGCCTCACTAAAGGTAGAGTTAGCTGCTTTTGTATTGGATGACATTGTATTGTACAGGTATCGTGTTCATTGTGTCTAAATCCTGTATCAGGTGCCCAAAAAGTTCCCAGGTTCACTGTGTGGCAGTTGGTTTGTGGCAAGATGATTAATTGTAATTTTGTTTGGGAATATGAGACTTACGCATCATACGCACCATTAAACTACAATATTGACTTGCATGCGAAGAGCCTGGTTTTGAGGCCCTTCTCAAGTTTTACATTTTAAGATACATGTACTTAGGTGCATATTACTAATTCAATTTGTGCTTAATCAAATTACCACACAACAAACCCCAGGCTGTAATACTCTTTCATAGAAATACTGTACACAGTGCACAGAGATGGGGATTGAACGGGGAGTTAATAGGAGCCCACCGACTAATTTTTGCTCAAGGGCCCTCAAGCTGCTTAATCACGGCAACAACCCAGGTAAATTATCCAAATCAGTCTTTAGTACTACACACATCTGACTCAGCAATGCATGTGTGCTATTGCCATCTAGTGGGCTGTTAGTGATCATTTTTTTCTCTCATTTTGTGCAACACCGACTCCTACAATCATTTGCAGCCTGTCAACTACACACTAAATCGCAGTCAGTGCTTCCCATTTAATAGCCAGTAAGTCCTAAAATATAACCTCTCATCCAGATTATACTGGATGTGGTAAGTGCCCAGTGTGTTAAACATGCTTAAATGATTTCAAATATGTGATATTTGCATAAAAAACCCCAATGCGGTCATCATATTCTCATCACAGGTCTTAGCCTCACATAGAGAAGTATACAAGAGAATTTAAATGCTCCAGTAGAGGCTGCTTTGTTTCTATCTAATTTCCCACTCGAAAACCTAGTGGCACTAAAGTATTGACCTAATAAATCACTAGCAGAAATTACCGCCCACATATAACCTGTGAGACAGCAATCTTAATAGCAGGCTGCACATTGTACTCCTCATTATATTCCCACTGTAAAACTCTGCACTGTACAGTAGGGAGACCTCAGCTGTTTAGATGATCAAGAGAGCAATCATCATTTCCGTTCATAAATATGAATTATATTTAACAAAAGCTCATTATATTAACAAGTCTGTACTAAACTGAAACCAAACATTATTGTGAGGTATTCCAAACATCCACGTACATGACCTCTGTCATCCTGTCGTCTTTAAGTTGTTCGTGGATGTCAGGCCTCTTAAGGCAGCGCTCATGCCACTGAGATATGACATAACGGGAAGCCTGATGAGAATCTGCTACTCTAAACCTCGCCACCACCAAATAAGTGGATCAAACGCAAAGCCGCCCCCTTATCACCACTTCCCCTGTCTGTTTGGTAGACTCTGGTATCTGATGAATCCTTATCGTGGCCATACAGTGCTGGTTCACATGTCATGTTATCACACAGGTCCCTTCCCCAGGGCTCCCACAGGAAGAGTCTATTCCCAGGGCACTACATGCCAAGTATCTCAAACTGCCTCACGGTGAGGAAAAAAGAAAGTCAAGAGAGGACTGTGGGCTGTTTAATGTTTCTGTCATTATAAAGGGTCTCATGAGACTGAACACAAGTGAGAGCCAAATTAGAAGAGTTAAAAAGGTTAATTTTAATCGTTTTACTTGAAGTTCATTTGTGGTGGTTCTGAAAGTGCTCCACTAGAAATTCAGATGCTGTGAATCCATCCAAAAAATGTTCACATCAGTTTAAACACCAACCCAGTGGCTGATAATGATAGAACCAGATTACAAAAAGCAGCAACAATGTGAGTCTTTATCACAATATTAACTCTTTAGTTTAGTGTATTAAATCATTCACAATGACTGGCACACATACAGTACATAGGCTAAATATGGAAAATGATATATTTGGATTTCTAGATAGCTGTGTCTTGTTTCAAATATAAATAGTATTTCCATAAATTAATATAAGTGCTATAATAAACCTACAATATTTAATTTGATTTTTTTACAGTGTTTTCTTCATAAACAGCATGAGTCACATCACACTTAATTAAGTTTGTGTTATAACATCTTCTGATGTGCATGATAAGCCACCTTTTTAATTTAACAGCAGGAGGACGCGCGTAAATACGCACCCACTGTGACACTCCTACGCAAAAACAAAGCGCTTCTGCCCTAAAGGTCTCGATGTAGCTTCATTGTTTGTTTGGGTGTTTTAAGGGGAATTAACATACTAGTGCTCGTTAATAAAATCATGAGAGGAGGAAGCAGTGAGTCAGAGTGTGTGGGAGGATTTGGGGGGAGGGGGGGCGGACAGGGGACTCCAGGCGCGGATTTCATAATCAGCATGGTGACGCGCTGGTGACCCGCTGCTGTGACAAACGGTGCTGCTCCTTCGTCCCGTTTGGACTTGTTGTAGCTGAGATATGCATCTCTGTAACACGTCCATGATCACAACAAGTTGTTGAGCAGCTAACGGAGAGATATGTCCGCTCAAGGATTGTTAAGCAGCGTTTTCTCATGCTCGCTAAGCCCCAAAACTATTTCCAAGCGGAGACTGAGGCAGACCAGGAGCTTGGACCCGGCGTTGATGAGACATTATGGGAGCGAAGGAGCTGAGGAGACGGCGTATAATAAGGTCAGTGATCCACCTGGTAGTTTCACGGTGCAGGTGATTGGAGCTGTTGTCAGATTTGATTGGCTTAAATGTCAGACAGCATTCAGGAGCCCAGTGTTACCAAAGATATCTGGACTCCTAATGTTTGGTACAAGGGCAGGCAGTTACGTTTAGGTTTACAAATATTATTGGTGTTAAATGATTTTCATAATGCTGATCACTGAAATGAATGCATGTTTCATACACTAAGGGGCTGCATGTGTCCTAAAACTTTATCCCAAGATGTGATTCCCAATTTCCCAATTGCATACATGAAATACAATTGAAAAAGTAAAGCTCAAGAGTGAACACGGTTTGAATGCACAGATTTTGCATCCAGATTCAGATGCTGTAGCCAAGCACAGGACTGACGCCGTTTCCCTTTTATCATACAGTTTTAAACCTTTTTACTGCGCATTTGGTGCATGCAACTGTTATTTTATTTTCTCAAACCTGAAAAAAAGTTTTTTTTTCTCTACTATTTCAACATCACCAAGTCCATGACTACCGGTAGTCTACGACAATCAAATAGGCTTTATTATGTGTGAGCCAGCTGACTGCAGTTTGGCAGCTGCGTCACTAGGCACCAAAAAAAGTGACTCAACTCATTCCTTTTGGTGAAATGATGTCAGCAGAAGCCTGTGCCAACTCGCTGATGTTGAAAGAGGTGTGACTGGAAAACTTTGTCACGTTTGGCAGCTTAAAAAAAAAAGCTTATTTCCTCACATCATAATATGAACTTTAAGGTGGAGCTCTGGAAAAACGTGGAAGAGGCTGTGTCGATTTAATGATTTCCTGCACAGAAGCTTCCAGCCTGACAATAGACAATGACAGTATCCCAAATGTTCAAAGCTGTGCACTGTGAATACGTGCATAGCACTTAGGGCAGGACCATTACTGATGAGCCTGAAACATGCACACTCCTGGTCATTCCACTATAGTGAAAACAGTTTCCATTTAAAGTGAGACTTTTACTATTCTGTTGTTTCAAAATGCAAAAAGCAAAGAAAAGAAAAGCAGAAATAAAATCTAGATTTATTGATGTATTTATTTATTAGTAGCCTCAGAGATGAACATATGACCACCACAAAGCAGTAGCGGTGCGGTAACTGCACCATCTTTGTTATTATAGTCTTTCAGTATTACCAAAGGACATCAGTTATTAATGCATGTTATAGGCTTGGACACATGGAAAAAGACTGCACATGGTGTTCGTCTCCATAAGGAAGTTCCTTACTATGTCCAGGGCCGGTTAAAGGCATATAGGCCACATAGTCGGTCGCCTATAGGGCACCACCTTCTAGGGGGCTGCGGTTGCCCTCTAATAATAATAATAATAATAAATGCCTGTGGGCACCCTTCATCATTGTCTGCATTGAGGTAACAAATGAGCAAATAAAGAAAAAAAGAGGGAAATACAATACTTTTCCCTGTAACTCTCTTTCTCACACTTTTTCATCTCCTTGGCTGTGCTTATTTGTTAATAAAGCCAACAATACCAGGAACAAATTGTTAATTTATATTATATTAACTACAAAATCCAGATATCATGTAGGGCACCAAAGGGTTAGAGCCGGTCCTGACTGTCATCAATAAAGAGAGGGAAACTAAAATCCATCATACAATAGCCATTTGCATCTCTTCTTTTGTGAAATCTGGTCTGTATTTATACTTGCAGTGTCACATGTTCACAATCTGAGCCCAATCTGTACTGCTGGGCTCGAGCTGGTCTTCATGGTAACACAGTGTGTTTAGTATAATGGAAATGTATTACAGAGTTGACATTATAATAGGCTTGTAATGAATACCAGGTATCTGGTCGCTCTTACGTTCATCAACAAGGACCCAGATCCTGCAGCCAGAGCCCTTAAAAATGTAATCACAGTAAATCTGAATGAAGCTGATTAATACTGGAGACAGCTCGCTGTCAGAGAGGATATTTAATGTGATTTATGACTTTGGGGAGTGCTACCATTATGCTCGGAGAGCTGCACTTCAGCTTAGCTTTTGCCAAGCATTGTTAATTCCACTGAAGATAAGAACCTCAGACACATTGTGTTGTTACTGGCATCCTCATTAATCACCGATTATTTTTACCGCTCATACTTTTGGGAGTATTTGTAGACAGTACAAATCTGTACTACTGTATTTGTAGTGCTCCAACATGCCAGTCAGAAGAACTCCAGCCAGCTGAGCTAAGATCTGAGACTCACATGGCCACGCTGTCGGCTTATGCTGACAGTAAGTAAGTGCCTTACTATTCACCTCACTCCAAGGCCGTGATGAAAGTCACATTTTCTGGGTTTGCAAAGATCCAAACGGCAGTTCATTCAGGGACAATAGTATCCTAGATACCATCTCAACATTAGTGAAGTCAGTCCCACAATGTTTCCCCCTTTGCACAAAATGCTGCTGCACCTCCGCCCAATAACAGCCCCAGCTCTGCAAGACTCTCCTTTTATGAGATGTACTGTAGCTTAGGCTGTGCAGGCCTCTTGTAAAAAGAAAACATTGCTGTATTTAGTTTCTTGAATGCCATCCAGCGTTGTGCTTAGCAAAGAGTAAATCACACCACAGGTTATGTAGACATACCTGGTGCCATGGCGTGCTAAAGATGACTCAATGGAAATCCATTATTGCAGTGTGTTTGATTATATTGTACCTTAATCAATGCTCTGTTATATGTCTGTGTTGTGTGTGATTGAAATGATCACCAAGCAGTGACTTATTGTTGCATGATCCTGGCATAAAAACCCTTCCCTTCTTTAAACAGCAGTGTCAGATTGGTATGTTTGATGTATGTTTCAAGTGACCTTGTATTTTCCATAGGTTGAACATCACTGCTCTCTCTTAGAGGTGCACTCACTCGAGGTCTCTGTAGTCCAAGCTGAGATGGAAAGCAGAGACATCTGGTTTACATGAAAAAAGCCTCAACTCTTTATTTCTCACAGTAGAGCAGCATGACCTGATCCTTGGCTACGGTCCCCCAGGCACATATTTCTTCCCACAGGAGACTGTCCGTTTGCATGGTATGGAGGTAAACCTGCTGGCTTTAAACTGTGGCATCACAGAATCCAGCTAGTGTATGGTAAGAGGACAAATAAGCAGTGGGTTAGATGTAAACACGGGTGGTAAAATCATTGCTTTGCATCAATTCAGTCAAATAATAACGGGCATATATGATCATAAAACAGTTAGTTGAGGTTTTCAAGGTGCCATTTAAAGGGATTGTTTGGGTGTTTTGAAGTGGGGTCGTTTGTGGTACTCCAAAGTGTATTACCTACAGTAGATGACAGGTAGACCAGCAAAAAATTACTGTTTTTTTCAGGGGACTCTGGTTGCATTGAGGAATTGAAGCTAAACAGCAGAATTTAGGTAGTAGGACCATGCATCCACTGTGCCATTCCCCGTATTTCCTATAAATATCATCTTAACCCACTCCTCCTGTACCACTATTCATATTCTGCACCCCCTCCCTCCCACCCCATTGTTCTCTCCTAATCCCCTCATCTCCTCTTCATAGGGTCCTAAGGGGGTCCGTCGTGCCCAAGCGCAATGGTGGATCCTCGATCGAAGCTTCCCAAACCGCATCCAACAAAGTGGACAAACTATAAGCATCATTTGTGTTTTCCTTCAAGACATTTGTTAAATCGTACCTTGCTGATGCTGTGGTCCTTGCTAGTGAAAGCATAGATAATGGCTTCAGTTCCCTGTTGGAACCATATATATATATATATTAGTGCTGTCAGGCGATTAAAAAAATTAATCTAATTAATGACAGGATTTGTAATTAATTAATCTAATTAATCGCATTTTAATCTCATACCTGCTAAAAGCCCCCAAATAAAGAATTTGAATTCTAGGACATTACAAAATTGTAGTGCATGACTAATCAATAGAATACACCAAGAAGAGAAGATTTGAAATCCACATTTTTATTGGTTAAGTGTGCTTTATAAATGAAATTCAAAAGAAAAAAAGGTCAAGCACATCAGCAAACCAATTAGGCCAGGTGCATTTCTCAAAAATGCAATACAAATACAGTTAAATAAAATGAATAAAATTCAGAAATAAAATAAGACTGAGTCTCAAATAGGCACATAAGCAGACTCTCAATCAAAATGAATACTAAAGCTGACTCAATACAGCAATTCAAAATGAATAGTATAACATGCCTCTAAATAAGGCAACATCAATAGCAACATGCCAACAGCATTTCCTTTAAAAGGGTCAGCTAACGTTACAGGGACTGACAACAGACAACTCTATGTGTCCTTGAGCCAGTTGCTCAGACAAACAAGCTTGTTTACATTGTGTGAGTGTGAGGCTGCCCTCTTCTTTTCAATGATGTTACCTGCGAGTGAAGAGAGTCTCTCACCTGGCCCAGACGTGGCAGCGGTAGCTGCTAGCTAGCTATATATATATATATATATATATATATATATATATATATATATATATATATATAGCTCTATTGAACTGATCTTGATCCCCTTTGACTATCATGAGAGTAGCCATGACTGTCCCACTGCAGGTCTGTTTAATATGTGGTGGATTCCTTCTCTGATCCACATAAGCATCTTGCATTGGTTACAGTCATGTTTAGGATTCATTTATGCTCATTTTGTGTTTCATTTTGGGCTGACTAGCTTCTGGATTTGAAGACCTTGTGAGATATTGGACAATATTGCACTTTGGTTAAATCCCGTAACTTATTAACTGTCATTCAATCTTTTTTTATTTCCACATTAAATCTTGTCTCTGGAAAACGGTGATTTTGAAAGGACTTCAGGCAGTTTGTGACGTAACCTCCATTCGTTTGAGGGTAGATCAGATGTGCAACTATAAAACACATCTCCATTTGCTCAGGTTTCACTGAGGGAGCCAGGAAATTGCAGGAACATATAACACCTTTAGAGGGAGCCATTCATTACTACCTTGCAGTAATGTATTGACCAAATGAGGGCATTAGTCACTGGGACAAAGCAAGATCATTAAGCAAAATGCTTATTGTTATTATATTATTATAAAATGTGCATGGCTATCCTGTCACTGTTGCTGAAGTTTTAACATAGTACATACAGTATAGTTTTTGTTACGTGTTAGAGGTGTTATTGATTTGTCTTTGCTGCAGTACCTCTGTAATTTGCAGTTCTGAGTTGAAAATTTAAGTTTAGTTTAGAAGAAAAGTGTAACGTTACAAGCTAAAAATGAAATACAAAATTGAAATAAAATGTTTAACTTATTTAAGTTTAGTTAAGATGAAAAATATAAAGTTAAACAAGCAAAAAATGGATGCAAACTGCAATGCAATCCAAAATAAATTCATATTTACAGTATGAAATGACTGCCTCTCTCTCATATTGTGATAGGTAGCTACTGCTTGTTTGAGGGCTTCTTGGGTGGGAAATGTTTCTATACACCTGGTTGCTTGTTTCTCTTGTAAGATCTGGCAATGCTGATTCCAACCTGATGCCACACACTAACCAATAGCTACGCTGATTGAATACTCTTTTAGGTAGCACTATCATAGCTGTGTTACTTAAAGTCCATGTATTGATTTTAACTTGACTGGACCAAACATGTGTTGTATAACTTAATGGTCCTGCTGTTAACCTCCTCAGAGGGGATTCTTTTGTTAACTTGTGACTGACCCATCCAGTCAACCCCTCCCAATCCATTTATCAGCTGTAATGTTGGCACTGCGTGATGTAATCAGTTGCTGGACTTGTTCCACTTTTAACTGCACATTGTCAGAGGACCTGGATCCAGGCTGGGAGCATGTGGACTATATTTATGTGGGCCGTTGTGTAGTCGGAAGTGAAATGTCGTTGGTTAATTTGGCATCAAGTGGTTGTTTACAAGTTTGAGGGGCGACTCCTCGTCCGTGGTAATGGGGGATCCCCTCCTGGAGCGAGGCACCACATATCTTGTGAGTAGATTGATGCTGGTGTTGGTTTGTCTCAGTAACTTAGCAGTGAGAGTGATGTGTTTCTTGGCTTCTTGGAGGTTTCCCAGTATCACACATAGTTTACAAAAGTGGAAGGAGTACTTAAAGGTAGACAGAAACTCAAATGGGGCTTGTGAGTTTGACAAGTATTGAAACCAAATGTTTAACCCCTTACATTTAAGTGTTATGAATGAATTCTTTTTCAATGATCCATTATTGAACCCTCTCCCTGATTTTACAGAGCTTTTCTGTTTCTGCACACTATTCATGCATCTCCACTTCTTCCCACTCTTCATACAGCAGCTCATGTGTCATCACTGCTCTACAGTTAGTAGTTTTATAATCAGTTCAGTCCTACAAGGACCTTTTGTTAATAGCCTTCTTTGCAAATTGTTGTTAACTTTACCTTGAAAGCAAAGGAAGAATTAGTAGCTTACCCCTGCATTTATACACTCTGTATTTGCTTATTTTAAGAATAACAGGATGTGAGCAATTGAATGAGTTTTGTGTTGGTTCTGGTTGTTTCCAAACTTTCAAGGACACCCCAAGGTTATTTTGGTTTTGTCAACACTGTTACACCTGTAGTTATAAAAAGAAGAGATGACTGTGGGTCAAATGTCTGCAATCGAGTGCATTAATGCAGAATCCACTGTAGAGTGTACAGTATAGCGGTTCATGTGGAAAACTCCTCTCGCCATCCCTCCACTGAGCAGTTTCCTGAGTACTGAGGAATATTCATCACCTCACTGGATCTGGTTCAAGTGTGGCTGATTAATCAGAGTTTTCAATCTCGCTATATTGTATGTACTACCTTGCACATTTCCTCTCATTGTATCGCAGGCAGCGCTAACAAAAGCGTTGTGTTTCAGCAAGGCCTTGAATTAAAGTTAAGGGACTGCACAGCCGAGGAAAGTGGACCTTGGTTTGTGTGTGTTTACTGAGAGATACATTATTAGTTAAATACTGCTGCTTTGTTGTAGCAGTATAAAGTAAAAGTGACATTAGGAATGAAATAACCAGCACTGTTGGGCTTCTTTCTGTGCAGATGGCTCATAATGTAGAGAGACAGCCGGAACAAATCTGGTATTTTCATTTTGAGGTTATAAAGTACTGGGTTCATCAGTGACCGTTGTAATCGGGAGCTCAGAAACAGTGACTTCATCCAGCTTTGACGGCCGACAAACACTTCTGTAACAACTGGGAGCAGCTGTTTGGGTCTGACTTTCTTCCACTGTGGCAAATATGAAAAACTTATTAAACGCTATGTTAGAAAAAGCCACAAATAAAAAAAAAAATATATATATATATATCTATATATACATATCTATATCTATATCTATACATATATCTATATCTATATCTATATCTATATATATATATATATATATATATATATATATATATATATATATATATATATATATATATGATTACTGAGTGCTTATTTTCTAATTCACTTATTCGTCTTCCGACAGTTATGATAAGCTGAAATAAATGATTTTCAATATTGTACCAAAGTGATTGTGCACTCTAACGTCATGTCTGGGCATGATGCTCTCAAACCTATGATTAGAGTAGGTAAAGGGGTATTGCATCAAAATGCTGTACACAATACTTGGAATGCCACAAAAAAAAAAAAAAAGTTTAGCAGCTTTCATTTGAGAGCGTCACTTCACTGACAGAGAGAAATGGTGGGAACCCAGCTCTCCCATCATCAGATAGGGAGAAAGTTTCCACTCCCTTGTAGTCACACAAGAGGAATGTCTGAACAAAATGGGTAGATCACTGCAAACAAATGACTATGTTTTACAGCTGCCCTTGTCACCGACTTTCACAGAATTGCAACATACTGTATGGCACACAGCAAACCCTGTTACCTCTTTATGTTCATGGCTGGAGATGGTGCTTAGCTTACTGTTGCTTACCATCCAGTAATAAATCTGCCAGTTCTGTGTTCATTTCTGTCACTTTTTCAGTTTATTAAAATACATAATAACAAGTTGTAGAAACAGATATAAAATTCCAAATATTACAAGTAAGACAAGGCTATAAATTAGTATGGGTATTATCATTTACTTCTTTCGCATAGAGTGAATATTTTTCCTTTAATCTGTCTGATGATGAACAAACTATTATGAATATGTGATGCACTGATAAAGTAAAAAGTTATGTAAGACTTTCTGCTGCCAAAGCAGAGAGGATGCAAAATGTTGCATTTATAATTAAGGACAAGACTGCGTAGAGTTTTTATTTCTAATTATCATCACAAAGTCTCCTCATGTTATTCAGATTTTTAAATCATGTTTTTGTGTAGTTAAGGCATTATTGTCCTGATAGAAGACACCAGTGGCCGATCTATCACTGATTATTTCACACTTCTGAATGCGAACAGGGTGCCTTTGTGCAGTAAGCACATGGCTAAAGAAAATCTGTTTGTCACATATCATATTTATACTGTGTGTTGCCATACTGTATGTGTACTACAAAATAGTATGCTACTGGAGCACAATCCTAATTCTCATTCAATGGGAGTGAGCCACTTTAAAGTAAGCCTTATCCTGATAATGACTTACTAAGCCTCTTTGGAACATGGCTCATATGATTGGCTTGACTGTGCCGGATCAAAGCGCCGTAATCTCCAGCATGGAGATGCTCAAAGGTTGAGGATTTCAGATCAGATTATTTGTCCTGTCGTTTCCGCGCTTTAAATCTTCAGGATGGCTCATCTGTACGTAGTAGTGTTACCTAATGAAGTGTTTTTTGTTAGTGAAAATGTTTTTGATTTAGATTGATGATACATTATCCAGAAGTCAGCGGAGTGCGTGCCCATATTACATGCATGCTGTATCATGCGCTTTATTGAATGGAACAGGGAGAGAATTAAGATGAGGTATTACACATTTTATGGTAAAGAGTGTTTGCATTATTTATAAGCATATTCTTGCTATGTGTAATATAAGATCATCTCAGTATTCTCGCTGCACTCTGTGCAGCACAAATGCTGCATGCTGACATCAGGAAGTGAAAGTCATTTAGAGATATCTGAAAACAAAGTCTCTTTACAGTGTTAGCTGTCATTTTTTTGTCAGTGGAAACAGCAGATAATTAATGATGTCAGGACATCCAGCTGGCAGGTGAAGCAAAGGTATGTCAGTTCATACAAACTGGGGGTCCGTAGAGGGGGGGTTGGTCGTGAACTTAGACGGTGACAGAAATGATAGATGATCTGATGTGTTGTGTGTGTGTGTGTGTCCTCAGGGTGACTTCACCTGGAGCAGTGTGTCAGGGCGTAGTGTTGGCCTGAAGCCCGTCCCTCTGCAAAGCCTCTCAGAGTTGGAGAGGGTTCGTCTCCAGAACGTGGCCTTCGTGCGACTGCTTCGGGATTGCGACCTTGGCTGCCACATCACCATCCCTAAATGTATTAAAACACACACTCACACTAATAGTTTATTGTGTCCAAAGAAAATGGTGTTTTTCTTTCTGTTTATTTTACATGCAAAAAAATATTTCCTTTCTGTGTCATGCTCACAACTGACTGCAGAAAACTCTTGCAAAGCAACAGTAGGTAGAATTGGAGCAAATATGAACAGTACATCCAGTACTCATCCTGAGAGTAGAGCATGAGACCAGTAATCTGAAAAAAAAAAAAAAAGAAACCATGTTCCTCTGTGTTCTCCGGTGCTCCTAATCGCATCTGCCATATTTCACAGACGAACAGAGGAAAGCAACCAATCAGAGCTGAGCTGGAGCAAACTAGGTAGCGCTGATCAAATATGAATCATTCGGTTACTGTTACTAATGACTATTTCTCTCCTCAAATGTTTCAGAAACATCTTGTAGTTACTGTTTAGCTGTAAAATGAGAAAGTTTGTGACCTGGCAGCCATGTTGAGATCAGTTGAGGAAATACCAAGCACTGCCCACCAGCTGGAGCAAACTTTCTCATTGTGTACACTACAAGATGTTTCTGAAAACATTTGAGGCAAAAAATAGGCATTATAGTAACAGAATATTGATTGATATCTCTCTCTGAAATGACCTGTAATTGGGCAAAGTGTCCTGTCATGGGCTAGATTTGTTAAAGCCTGAAAACAGAGACACAAGGAGGTACAGAAGTCTAGTTTTCTCTCAGGACACTTGATTTACAATATGCTTAAAGGTGATTATGGCATTTTTGCCCAATGATACAAAAACATTTTGCCTACTGAAACTTTAATTGATTTCATGATGAGAGATTTCCTACCTTAAACATGGGGCTGTGTAAGCATAGTCTTTTATAACATCTATGCTTTGTTTACACGAATGGCATTACCAAAGGAAATAAATATTTGAAATATAATGTATGATGCCACTGTCTATGACACTGAAAGAGCTGTTGTAAACCTGTGTAGGAGTTATGAATTAAGATTCAAACTCCACGTCTTTGTCTTAACAATGTATCAGCAGTTTGTCTGCATTTGTTAGCTTTATTAGTATTATCTTTAACTGTGACACCTCTGCCTCTTTTCAGATGGCCACAAGCACAAGAAGCTCCTACGGCGAAAGTTGGATTCGTTATCTAAAGAAAAAAGTAAAGATAAAGGTAATCTGGGATATACTGGATATGCTGTAGGGGGAATGTCAGTGCTTTCCCTTGCAAGTTGTCTTTAGATAAGAATTTCTAACATACTCCATTGTATTATTGTTAGTCTTGCCAAACCGGTGAAGATAAACAGTTATTTTTTAGGTCTGTGGGAGTGGGAGAGCCACTGAGTCCTGTCAGTTTCTAATCTACTCAGCTTCTAACATTTGAAAAGACACTCTGTCCTTTCGGCTGAAGCTGTATAGACTCACTGAAGCAGGGGTTTGATCAGAATCTACAGTAACCGTAAAGCAGCCTCAGAGGAAGCCGTGATCTTCGCCCACTGCAATGCCCCCGCCCGCTTCAACAATCTGCCGGCAAAAGTGATGTTCTCTGTCAGCCAGGCAGTCGAGGGAAATAACAAAAACAATCTTAAGTGGTGGCTCATTCATTACAGCCTGTCCTCTGGCACGGCCAGCCCCCTCTTTCCTCTTTTCTCCTTTTGTTTACAAAGCCACTTCAGAAAGTATGTGCTCTTTGACTCTGAATATTGACTGAGCGCTGCACAACACTGTTCTAGGCATTTTTCTTGTAATTTTGAGCAGCATTTATTTAACAGATCAAGTCTGAATAGAAAGAATGACAGAAAATGTAAGCTCCAAAGGTTAACATGCTGACATGACTTGCATATCCCAGTTGACTTGGAGCCAACAAGATGAACTTTAAGTCTCTTTGCTGTCTTGCCCTTCCCCCTCACACAGAGACGATGCCCCAGGCGTTTGGCATACCGCTGTCGCAGGTCATATCCAACGACCGCGCACACAAGCAGCGGCACGATCCCCCGCGGGAGGAGCACAGTGACCCCACAGAGCTGGTGCTATCCTTCCTTCATGTCAGCTCCAGCCTCAAAAGGGTCAACAACAAGGAGCTCTCCAGCAGCAACTCGTCACTGAGCTCCACTTCTGAGACCCCTAATAATGAATCGCCTCTGCTCAGCATGCCGGACGCAGCCCCACGGACACGCAGGAGGGTAGGCTCCTCTGTCGATACAGGCTGTTGTAGACATACAGGAAATCTGTCTCTTTACATTTGCACACTAGACTTCTTTGGGAATTTATGACCTTTATGGATAGTCACTCAGTGGGTAAATTAAATGACCACATTTTATCACAACAGCCACTGTACGGTTGTCGCCCGTCTGCTTGACAGGGCGGAGTATCTGTGGATTGCATCACCGATCTTGACGATAACCAGTCTCGGCTCTTGGAGGCCCTTCAGCTCTCTCTGCCGGTGGAGGCAGCTGGCAGCAGGAAGAAGCACCTCGACAAAAAACTCAGCCTTAACCCTATTTACAGGCAGGTGCCCAGGGTGGTGGATCTCTGCTGCCAGCACCTGGAAAAATACGGTACACATTATCAAAATTGAAAAGTAACACTATGTAAAATTATACTGGCCACAATACTGGCACTAAGAAAGCATCTTCATCTTTGCTTCCAGGCCTACAGACGGTGGGAATTTTCCGTGTTGGGAGTTCCAAGAAGAGAGTACGACAGGTACAATTAACACACCTCTCCACTTAAGGAAATTGCAGCAACTATGAGCAACATCTTTTGCTGTAATAATTGTCACAATATTCCATCTAGCTTCGTAAGGACTTTGACCAGGGATGGGAGGTACGTTTGGATGAGGAGCACAGTGTCCACGATGTAGCTGCGTTGCTGAAAGAGTTCCTCAGAGACATGCCTGACACGCTTCTAACAAGAGAGCTCTACACGGCCTTCATCAACACAATGTGTGAGGAGAACACACACATACACACATACACACAAGTCACCATGCTGGTTAAAATGTCTAGTTGTGTTGGTTTTGTCTTTTAAATTGATGTGGTGGCCTTTTTTTATTTTTCTGCAGTGCTGGATTATTCAGAACAAGAGAGCGCCATCCAGCTCCTGATATTTCTGCTTCCTCCCTGTAACAGCGACACGCTGCAGCGCCTTCTCTGCTTGTTGTCCACAGTGGCTGCTCATGCTGAAGACAGTCTGGACATTGATGGACAAGAGGTAAAGAAGGTTACACGCCCTGTTTCATGGCTTGACAAGATGAGATTTACATAGGCAAGACAAGGTGTCGATATTTTGCCGTTGCAATGGGAGTAAACGAATGAAAAAGAGCAGCTATCGCTGAAAAGCATAAATAAACCGTTTACAAGTTTATTGTGACCGTGATGAATCCCAGCAGCCATATGAAGGCAATTAGACAGATGTTTGTTACACCTGCAGCTTCTAATTTGAAGAAAGTGATGTGCCAAAATGCAGCACATTATGCACGATGATCCATTGTGGGTGTCTTGATTAAATGATGTACAACCACCACTAAACACACCACACTAACACTGTGCTTCTGCATACATCATTATGCATAATTTATTTCCCCAGTTTATGTGTTGGAAACAGCAAGAAGTGAAAGTAAATTGCGACAACAGTTCATTTCCACAGCTACATACAGCATTTTCACCTACAGAAAACAATATTATTTTTCTTACTCCATGAAGCCAGTCTGGGCCCAAAGTCACTTTTGTTGTAATGATCATCTTTTCATATTCATCTTAGTTGTTGAGTACTTATCGTCACAATCATAGACTGTTAGAAGTGGATGTAGTCACCGTCACGTCACCTGTTGGTTTGTGGACTTCAGTTTTGAAGTTTTGGCGAGACGATCTTGTTACTTTGGCAACCTGAAGTGACACAAGAGGGTGAAGCTACCAAACACAGAATAAGACATTTTTAGGTGGCCAAAATGAAAATGTAAATTGTAAGATGAAAACAGGTTAACTCTATGAATGGACACTGCCGGGGTGACAACCTGTCAATCACAAGGTAGCCATGCCCTAAATTATACCCTGTTTTATGGTCTATTTGACTATAATGTACTAAATGAACATCATGTTGTATTGCAGAAGACTTGGAACTAGCGATTGAGACCATAAACTCATGTTCACAATGTTTACTGAGGTAATAAATCAAATGAGAAGTTGGCTCATTTTCTCATCGACCTCTACAGAGCAGTCGCTCCCTGCTGGCTAGTAGAAAGATTGCAAGTTCAAGGCACTTCCTCATTGGCTTCACTTTTCAGACTCCAGAGGTTTCCCACTGGTCACAGTGGAGATGAATGGTTTCCCACGGATCTAAAACCCATTTATCTTGGCCTCGGTCATGGAGCATACATACTGTACTGTTGCAGTGAACAGGAGGTCTGCTTGGTCTCTTTGAACAAAAGAAGGCAGAACCAGCCTTATTGATGGCGGCAGCAGGGCCGTGTTAGGTGCACATTCCCAACATTTCCAGGGCACCAAAGAGGGTCTGACTACAACAAAAGACTCTTAATACCACAATTACAGTACTCTAAGAGCAGAAGAGTTTTCACTCCTGTGTGTAAGCACATGGGGAGATGATAAGAAAATGTAGCTCTAATGTAGCTCCATTGTTAACTTTCATATAAATCACGTCAGTCAAGACATTTTAATATAATCACATGTAATAATTTTGCTGTGATGTGAGAGGTTTACTAGCACAGCTGTTGCATTAGATTAGTTTTGTTTCAAAGGACTAGAGTGTAACATTTTACGTGTTTTCTTTAGTAAATAATCACCTGAAATAAGGATCACTGTGTTTTTGTGAGCTTAGAATGAGTCATCTATATCTACATGGGGAGCGGGTCCTCTTCACAGAGCCAGCCACCATGTCTCAACAGTAGCCCAGAACAGGCAAACCAAACACTGGCTCTAGACAGGAACATTGGCATTTTTGCATCAGCCACCATTGTTCTCCTACATGTTTGGCACACCAAAGAAACTTCAGCTGGCTGCAGTCTGCAACCTCACCACTATATGCTGCCAGATCCTACACACCGCTCCTTTAATCTGAATATTATTGGTTAAAAAAATGAAGAAATCATATTCTACCATGCAAAAGAGTTGCTGGAGATCTTACATTACTGTGGCTGAAGAACTGTCCTCCACCATATCAGGATGACCAGTAAAAGTGTGGGAGCATGCACCTGACAAATCAGTTCTGTCCTCTGTTTGGTTTAGATCACAGGAAACAAGATGACATCGCTCAATTTGGCAACCATATTTGGACCCAACCTCTTGCGCAAGCAAAAAAACTCAGACAAGGAGTTTGCAGTCCAGAGTTTGGCCCGTGCAGAGGAAAGCACAGCCATCATCAGTGTGCTCCAAAGGATGATCGATACATATGACACGCTATTTATGGTAAGCCTTCCTCACAGCAAACCAAAAGGCATTTAAACAGTTAAAGACAAACCCTGCTCTTACTCAAACAATCTCAAGGTCTTAGTCAGGTCTACTTTTGGGGGTGACTCTTAAACTTAATAGAGTGGAGCCACCTAATGAAATGTTAACATTAGCTTTATGGGTTCTGAGAAGCGTTCACAGTCAGCAGTGTCACAGTAAAACAGAAAATCATGCAACTCTCCTGAACCTTATGAAAATAAGTTTAGTGAATACTCAATTTGGTGTACGGCAAATGAGAAGACTCATTGGAGTAGAGATTAATAAGAGTTATATCACCTTCTGTTTTGTTTGTACTCAGTGATGGGAGCAAGGGCAAGATCTGCATTATGTTTTCTGCTTTTCACTAGAAACTTAAGTGCTGATGCACTTAATTGAAGTATCTGAAAATTATCTGTTATGGAAGCCAGAGGGCAAAAAAAAAAAAAGCCCATCAGACATTTGCTCTGCGCCATTAGTTCTGCTTTTCTCAACGGCTGTTAATGATTGTCGCCTTATATACAGTACCATACAAACGACATGCTGCCATATTGCATCATAAGCACTATGTAAATTCAGGTAACATAAAATTGTTGGTATAAAAGAGCAATTCACTAAATGGGGTAAACTTTAAAACGAAATCTGCTCTGGTGATAATGCTGTCATTTGTATGCAGTGCAGAGTCTAGTGTATACTCTGTCTTTTTTGGTTCATTTAAAGTGTGATTAATTATTAAGGCACAGTGAAATTGAGGTAGCACATTTTTACAATTGTTGTCCTTTTGTTACAAGCTTCTGTGTTTCTGGGTTTTTATTCTATCAGGTTCCTGCTGACCTGCAGAACGAGGTGCTGATGAGTGTGCAAGAAACTGATCCCGATGTTGTGGATTATTTACTGCGGAGGAAGGCCTCTCAGCACTCGTGAGTTTCCACCTTTTGTCTCATTGTTTGTGTATGTGTGTGCTGTTCCCGTGCCCAAGCCTCCAAATGATCAAAATGAAGAACACATTATGTCCCCTGAGGTGATGTTTATTGTATCTATAATCTTTATTACGTGTTTCTGCAGCGGGCCAGGCCTCCTCAGAGCAGGAGAGTCCTTCTGTCTGACTGAGAGATGCTTATCCAACGACTCCATCAAGGCATCTAGTGGAGAGGTGTCTCCCTATGATAACAACTCTCCTGTCCTGTCAGATCGACTGCTGTGTAAATATCCAGAGGACAGCAGTCCCTTCTCAGACGGGATCCCCAGACTGTCTGGGCAGTACAAACTCAGCGGCCGCTCTAAAGACGGATCAGGCTGCACCTCTCCCACACTCTCTACAGATAAAGGTGAACTAAGTTCATTGCAACACATACTTTACTATGATAAAGTATGATTTAAAGGGATAGTTGACATTTTAGGAAATATTATTCACTTTCTTGCTGACATTTAGATGAGAATATTGATACGACTCTCATATCTGTATGTTAGATGGATATGGTTGGCTTATCTTAGCATAAAGACTGGGAACAAGGGGAAATGGTTAGCCTGGCTCTGTCGAAAGGTAATGTCTTAAAGAAGAAGAAGAAGAAGAAGAAGATCAACCTTTATTAGTCCCACAGTGGGGAAATTCAATTTTGGGGAAATTCAAAATGGTCAACTGTGTAGGATTTTGGGGGATCTATTGGCATAAATACAGTATAATATTCATAATTATGTTTTTAGAAGTGTATAATCACCTGAAACCAAGACTTGTGTTTTTGTTAGCTTCAAATCAGCCATTTATACCTACATAGGGAGCAGGTTCTCTTCACAGAGTCCGCCATGTTTCTACAGTAGCCAAAAGACCTGAAGGCCACCATAGCTTTCCCTACGGGGATTAATAAAGGTTCATCTTAGTTCTCCAACACGCTTGGAAGCTTGGAAAGGGAGGGGTGAGCAGACGGCTATTCAGTTGGTCATAATCTGCAACCTCACTGTGAGATGCCATTAAATCCTAAACTCTGGACCTTTAAAGACAAAAACACATAGAGGTTTTTAAAGAAAGATAAAAGACTCATTATTTTGTTAGCATTCAAACACAGCAGCTCCAATGAGGCTGGGACTGTGGCTCTGTGGCTGAGACTTTTGAGATATGTCATTTATGGAAGCTGAAACTAATGATGCTAACTTTAATTGTGAGTAATCTACTTTATTAAATTCCACTTTAGTTTTGTTAAAATGTCATTGCTCCTAAAGAGTACTTGTACAACAATATATTGTTGTTTATCTTTAGATTATGGTCTGAAAAACCTTAGTTTTGTATTTTAGCTTTTTAAAACAAGATGAAAGAAATATGAGTACAATCACTAGCCAGGGGTAGGGGAATAGAAGTTTGCCTAAAAATTAAAAATGAAGTGAATGCCTTATTTATATTGATATAACACCAATGTAAGTAATCCTCCTGATGTTTTCTTCTTGTTAGAAGCCTCAGCTGATAATTTCTGGGAGACCTGGCATGGACTGTTCAACAAGGACTTGACTGGCCATCATATCACTGGTAATAAAATCCTGTGTACTTGTTGCTGCAGATGGTCATGAGATACGTAATGAATGCTGGATGCTAATGAATGGTTTCTCCCAGGCTCCCTCGGAGACGTGTCGGAATGTGAGTCGTACGGATCTTCAGAGGGGCTGAGCAGTCACCAAGGTAACAACAAGCTGCCCGTCAGACCAACACAAACCTCATTGGGCGTGCTGGATATCAGGCCACACCCCCCAGTGACTCGCAGCAACAGTGGTCCTCATGACCAGAGAGGGCCTCAATCATCATTACATCAGGGATTGAGCAGCCAATCAGGAGCCCTCAGCTCAGGCAACTTAACAGAAAGGACAGGACAGCATGTGTGTCCGTTACTTAAGGTCAGGACGGGCGATTTGTCTCCCCTTCACTGCTCTGCACAGCTTAGGGAGACCCATATTTCTTACTCCACACCCTCCCTCTTCACGTATCAGCCTGACTCCCAAACACCACAGCAGTCCCAGCAAAGCCCTGCTCCCCAGATTGTAGATAGTGCAGACGCCTCTGGGCCTGAGCAACAAAAGGGTCCTGGTGCACCCAACTGGCAGACGGAGAGGTGGCATATATGGCATTTACTGTCAAAAGACAATGCAGACGCCCTGCCTGAAACCTTGGTGTGATGCACTGATTGACTATATTCAACTGTACTGAAGATAACCATCACATCATCGTTCGCTGAAATGCAGTATTAGTTAATGTTTCTCATGCTAGACTGATGGAACTTAAGACAAACCACCATCTGATCTTATTTAACATGTTTTTAACTATATATATATATTTACAATATATATTAATTTTGTTGTATATTTAAACATGATATAAATAATATTTTTTGTAGTTTATTTTAATGTGTTGTAGTCCATATTTGCAACACAACCATCAAAAACTTGTATTTACATGACATGAATGTGTGTTTTTTTTTTTTAAAGCTGAATGTAGAAATATAAATCCGGATTATGTTGTAATATTGCTTTAAATGTGTAGTGCCTTGACATACTGTATGCTGTAGCTACTCTAACATTTGTTACAGGCTCCAGTCATAATCGACTTTTGGATATTTAATACTATCTTGTAAACCGTAGACACACCACACGTGTAGGAAAATGCATGAATTTAAATCAGTTGTGTGGTGTGAACTGAGACAATCTAAAAGTAACGAAAGTACAGTAAGTCAGTGTTTAGTGGCGGAGGTGAGGACATGCAGCTATGGGTATCTTTTGTGCTTTGTTTAGTATAGCCCCCCTCTCTTCCAGAAATTTTGGCGTAGCCATAGGTGCCATGTGGATATGGCACTATGTGGCACATGTCAAACCTTACTAAATCTGACTATGTCATATATGCATTGTATATATGTATGTATATATGTCATTATTATGTATTTGTATATGTATGTATTGCAAAATATGTGTATTACAGCAAACACCGTTTATACAACATTTTATATTACCAAGAAACATGGAACCCTTGGCAGGATCTTTTTTGTGTCTCCATTAGTCAGTGCTTTTATTTCCATTATTCATCTTTGCACCTTTAAGTGGGGCATTGCATGACATTCAAATGCAGCAAGTTTACAGTTAGTTGTTGCCATCACTTGTAATCCTTGCCCATGGCCATGTAATTTTGTGTCAGATGCCAGATTTGTGTCTATACTCTTTAAAGGTGGCCACAGCATCACAAATCAAAATGCATTAAAATCACTGTAGACAATGAAGCTGAGTTTTCTGGTGGAACAATCAAATTTGACCCTTTCACCTATGAGTTCATTCAGGAATCAGCATTAAATCAACTAGCAGGTTCTGCTCTCCGTTACTGCATGTCTGAACTGTAGTACAGACAACAATGAAACAGTTACCTGGACTGACCACAAGGGGGGAGTATAAGACCAGGAAATGGTTTAGTGTCTCCTTGCTTCCTCAAACTGTAATCCTTATGCATTGTGAGTCTACACAGTTGGTTTCTAGCGACTCATTACACACTGAACAGCCATTAGTTCAGTTTAATTCCTATTAGACACCTTCTCCCACCATGATAGGGATGGTGGTGATTTCATGAAAGCTTTTTATATGTTTGTAAAGATCTAATTTTACACTCCTATCTTCTATTGCTACCATTGAAGAGTACATTTTCTTTTTTTATCAACAGTAATCTTACTTTACGTGAATGAAAATAAGAGATCTAAGCTGAGACAATAACACTAACATTTACCACTAAATAAACTTTTAAAGTACTGGAATTGCACGAAGTACCCACAATGAGTGTGCAATTATGCAGAGAATGGCTACCATTGAAATCTGGTACAGATTACAGATAGTGTATAACAATCTGGGATGCATATTTGAGGATACAGTAGTATGCTTAGTTGCCTTAAACTGATGGAAATGATTGAGAATATTGAAATTTAATAGATTGTGTTATAAGACATGTGTTTAAAGTAAGTAATGTCATTATGTTTTTACAATAAACGCCCTGATAGTAAACTCTTTAAGCAAAGCCTGGGGATTTCCTCAACACCAAGACTTGTGGTAAAACTTTCTGGGCTGTATCTGTCTCCACAGCTGTGTGAGCTGGGCTGCATTTGGCCGCCACACAATCCCATTCTGACGAGACCAAGGAGACAGAACAGGATGTCTGGTTGTGTTTTACAGAGAATCACTGCCGTTTGCCTACACTTTTTGCATCTGCACCGCAAATGTAGCAGGCTTCCTTTACGCTATCCCATTCAACGTCCTAACCACTAAAAAAAAAAAACAGAAAATAATAGCCTTGGGATGCTTTTTTTGTTGTTTTTCTTCGTTTGTGACCTGCCTCCCCAAAGCAAACAATCAAGATTAAATATTTAATTTCACATCTTATCTTTGTAGCACTGATGGATGCAAGTTGATCCTTTGGCAGAGAGCTGCAACCGTTCCCAACAGGGGGTCCATCCTGCCCGAGTACACTTACTGGCATCAGGAGCAGCTGCAGGGAGGACAGAGGAAGGTCACACAACCAAAAATGAGGCTGAACGTCCAGAAACGAGAGCCCTGCCTGCCCGTGGTGTTTCAAGGTCGAGATTGATACACGTCTCTAAAACTGGGCTCAGTGAGAGCTCATTAAGCTGCTGGTTATGGCATAAAACACAATGCAAAAAAGCCTCAGTCCATTTTCTGTCATGTTAGATCTGGGCTACTTAATATGCTGTTGATGTTTATTGAACTTAATAACAAAATCAGGGAATGTACATTTAAGTTAATGTGCTGCCTTTACATTTTCAAAAGTTGAAACAATAAGCTATTTTGTGCTGATTTATGATTCCACTTGTAATCCATTGTATCTGAAAATGTACTTCCGAGGCGAAGACGTGCAGCAGTGACAGAATATGACAGAAATGAGTGAACACAATGGCCGTCATTCCACTAATGGAAAACGTTGCGATACAATAGCCAGCAGACTATTCATGAACGCAAGAGTGACACAGGAGCCAAATGTCAATAAACGTGGCTTATAGGAGTCACGGTCGTGACTGGGTAATGACGTTTATTTCAAGAAAGTGAAAATGTTTGAGATTAAAGGATTAGCAGTGATTGCATTAAGCCTCTCAGCTTAGTCCAGTTCAACACTTTATGAACAAAATGTGAAGTTTCAGATACCAAAGTGTTTCACTGATAAGACAAGTTTAAGCAAGTTGGTGCAATTTTCGACTCAGATTTGTATTCAGAGCAACACTTCCCCTCTCCTCTTCGGACGGGGGGTGTTTGAAGTAACGCTTTCTAGTTAGATTTCTTTCATTTTTAATTTAATTTCAAGGCTTTCCGAATCGATTTATTTATATTAAGATTGTCAGACCAGTAGAATATACTACTGAGAAACATTTTCTCCTCCTACTTGTTTTCTGTCTCAGTGAAGCAACACCAGAGCTATCCCATTTCATTCACCCCATCTGTTTTGCCTCATGCTCCAGTTGGGATCAGTTTGATAAATATTTCTCCTTTTGAAACAAGGCCCGCATTGTACCCCCCTAAAAACACTTTGAAAACATGTTGCATTTGTTCATTTTGATGTACAAATGTATCTAGGCTATGAAACACAGTATGTTAGAGGGTGCACATGTGGTTGTGCAGTCCCAAAATACACCATCACATGCTGCCAGCAGTATTTTCCCCTTCTCTCGAGTCCACATGATACAACGCAGCAATTCTGATGGGATGCAGGCAGTGTATCGAGGGAGGTGGTGGTGGGGAGGTGATTAAGTTGGGTCAACTTCGATATGTCAGTTCTTTGGCAGAGTGGACGGTGAGTGATTCACTGTTTAAATTGTGTTAACAGCCACCAAAAGCCAGTTTTCAACCGGCAGTTTGGTCCAAGCCTTCAGACTTGCGCAACAAACAGAATTATGTGGCTGAAGCAATGACTCCCATGCAGCATCAGGAATTACAGTTGCATCCAGATGTTTTCCTCCAAAGCTCGTTGTTATCTTGTTTTATGGGACAGCTTCACTGATGTTACTATCTTTTTTATTTAGCAGTCACTTTGCAAATGTTCTGAGACGTCTGTGAAGTATGTGTCTTCTGTTGTGTTTGGATAAAAGTGTCAGGTTTAAAGGTGCTATTGATAATGCTGATAACATTCAGCCACTTGATGACTCATTCTCCCTCCACCGTTCCATTGCATTTACTTCACAACAAGTCGGCGCCAGGCACTTACCGTCAGCCTCAGCCATTTATCCATTTTTTCCACACTACCTGACCACCCAGAGATACCATGTGATACCAACATCTACTGACTTACAAGCCTTGTCAGAGGCGGGAACCAAACGTCAGATATCTTCTACAGAGAAAAGCAAAACATTAATTTTGGACCCACCAATTTTTTACAGGTAAAGCCATACTTTTATTGGAAACCTTTCTAAAGACTCTGTGGATGTATTATTCTTAAAAAAGTATTTATCCACAAAAAAAATGATCAAAAAGACCTTTAAATATGTCTATTTTGCAGCTGATAAAAGACTGTACTATCAAGTGAAATGAGCTCCATATTACTGGGCACATATCAGACTAAACAGTGGAAGCTAATAATGTAAATACGTATAAATGCCTGTGCAACTCTATGTTCTGTTTATATATTTTGTAGCAAAAAAAAAGAGTGATCATTACCAGAAAATATTCTGTTTGTTCATTTCATGGAGAGAAACTCAGCATGCTGTAGGCAGCATTTGCTCAAATTCCCCTACGTACGCTGATTGCAAGAGAAGACATGTAGCATTAAATCAAGCCTGAAACATATAATCATGTTTTTTTGTGCTTCAAAGAAAGTGCCAGCAGTTAATAATTAAGCAGAGGATAGACCTAGGCAATTACCATCGAGTGACTTCAAAATGAAACCGTTCTAAGACTTAAAATGCAAACACACAAACACTTCATGGCAATATGGCTCCCATGAGAGAAGAAAGGCTTTAATCAGCACCTGTAAGATTTCACACTATTGTCCCAAGGAAGACAGTGAGCAGCGGCAGGAGTTCTCTCCGAACCTTTTCCCCACCGTGTCCTCCAATTTCCTGCTGGCATGGTGTTCCTGCTGCCTTTATTCCCTTTGGTTTTAATAATAACAGATATGTTTTCAGAAACATGCTGATTTAGCAGATTCATATAATGTGCTGTGTCATTCTTTGTCCTCCTGTTTTTTTGTCCCACTTACACCACAGTTTCCACACCACAAACACATATGATACACACTACCGAGAATAGATCACTCATTTGGCCGTTGTATACTGGTAGTTTTAAAGGGGACCTATTATGCTGCTATTATGCCTGTTGTGCTTTTGTGCTTTCCTTTAGTGTGTTATATAGTTTTTTGTGCATGTAAAAGGCCTGCAAAGTTACAAAGCCCACAGTCCACACCAAAGGGAGTTACTCTCCTCTACATAAACACTGCTGCTGAACTGCCTGAAATGCCTTGCTTTAAGCCCCGCCTTTTCTTCCGTAATATAGTGATGTCACCAAGTAACACTTTTGTAAAATACCTGCTTTAGCTGGCTAGTTTGGCACGCCCTTAAACAAAGCTAGTTAGAGCGAAGCTGGAGCAGAGTCCACAGAGTTTGGCTTGGTTGACCAATCACAACAGGGAGTGGTGTCAGCTGACCAGTCAGAGAAGTTTACCAGGTCCTGTTCGTTGAATCGATGGTTAGACGTGGGAGGAGAAAGGGAGGGGTGGGAGGGGATGAGAGGTAACAATGGATAGGGTTCTAGCTAGGGGGGGGGCCGGGGAGGGCGGGGGGGGTGGGGAGGGAGTAGAAAAGGGATGTGGGCCGGCTGCAGCGTGAGGGAAGGGGTTAGGGAGAGAGAGGGGCGGGAATGGGAAGGCCCCGGCCCCGAAAAGGTATGAATCAGGGAGGGCGGGGGGTGCGAAGGGGAGCCGGTGGGGTGAGAGTTGCTTGGGTGACAGGGGTGGAATCCCGACGAGGAGAGGGGGCGTGCCAAGCGCGGGGTGGTCGATGGGAGAGAGAGAGAGAGGAGAGAGTCCGTGGGCGGGTCGGCGCGGGGGGCCCGGCCGCGGGCGACATGGTGGAGCGAGGGGGGGGGGGGGGGTGGGGGGGGTGGGGAGGGAGTATGTGTGGGGCGGTGGCCTGTTGTTGTGCTCGTGGGTGGGGGTGGGGGGGGGGGGGGGGGGGGGGGGGGGGGGGTGGGGGTGGGTGGGTGCGGGTCGCCGGGGGGTGGCGTTCCTGGGGGGGGGGGTTGGGGGTGTGCCCGGGCCGGGGCCCCGGGGCCGGGACCTACACCTTTCCCAGTCTTGGGTTCCTCTATGGGTTTCTCATTATTACATGATTGGGTTTTGGTCGTTTTTTTTTTTTTGTGCTTTTTTTTGGTATTTTTTTGATTTTTTTTTGGTTTTTTTTTTGGATTTTTTTTTTGTGTTTTATTTATTTTTTTTTTTTGGGGGGGGGGGTATTTGTTTTTTTTTTTTTGTTTTTGTGTTTTTGTTGTTGTGTTTTTTGAGTTTTTTTCGACTATGTAAGTGATTGGAGAGTGTGTGGGGGATGGTTTTTTTTTTTTTGTTGTTTTTTGTTTTTTTGTGCGGTCTGTGTGGGGTGTGTCGTTCCTTTTGTAGTGTTGTTTTTTTTTTTTTTGTTTTTTTTTTTTTTGTATTTTTCGTCCTCTTTCTCTTCTCCTTTTTATTTTGTTTTGTTTTTTGGGGGGGGGTGGTTGGTAGAGTTGTTTTCACACTCCTTTTTTTCCTTTGGTTGGTTGAGTGGTGGGTGGGGTTTGTGGGTGGGTTGTGTTGTTTGGTTCTTTTTCAAAGATTTATTTTTTTGTTTTTTTTTTCTTAATGGGAAGAAAAAATGATGGGGAATAGAAAATGATTGGGAGTTGGTATTTTTGGTGGAGGTGTGTTTGGGGGGGAACTGTGTGTGTGGACGATCGTACAAATATGAACTAATTTGATTGATAAGAAATTTAATTATGAAGGAGAGGATGGTGTTTTTTTTTTAATTTTTTTATTTTTCATATACCACACACCACCAACAAAAACAAAACACGAAACACAAAAAAAAGTACACACAATGAGGAAATTATTCCCCAGCCCCCTTCTCCCTCACCCTCTCTTTTCATCGTTGTGTGGGGTTTGGAATTAGGTTGAAAAGACTTTTCTGAGTTACCATTCCCACGGTGTCGTGTTCCTTGTTTTTTTTTGTCCTCTCCTCTCCTCCGCTCTCCTCTTGCGCTCACCTCTCACCAGAATAATCCCTTTTAACTAAAAAAAGAATAATTTTGTAATAAGAAATTATTTTTATGGGGTGTGATGGGGGTGAGAGGTATGGTGTTTCTTTGCCTGTGTGTGTGGGGATGTCTCCCACCCCCCAGCACTTCCCTTCCCCTCCCTCCCCGTTTCTTCCAGCTCTTCCCCGTTCCTCTCCTACTTTGTTTTGAGTCGGCTTGGGGTTCTGAGGGAAAACCAACACCTAAGGGATGATGATGGTTGTTTTGATATTGTGTAGGTTTTTCCCCATACTTCATTTCCTTCCCCCCAACAAAGGTGGAAGTAGATAATGATTTGTGTTTTTTTTTTTTGGTTTTCCTGTCGTGTGGTGTTTTTGGAATGTGGTGTCAGAACGGTTGTCCGAGTGGTGTTCCTGTTTGGTGCTGTTGGAGCCTGTGGTCGTCGCCCTCTCAACTGCCTTGTCAGAGGCAGGATGGAAGTGAAGAGGAGAAGGGACAGGATGTGCTGACTTGGTCCCAGTGAACTTGGCTCGGAAATGTGTTGTTTGAGTAGATACAATTTTGCCTTGCTCTCTGCCCCGTCTTTCTCCTCTCCTTTTGTTTTTCTTTTGTCCTCTTTTCTTGTTCCCTTGACCTCGGGTCGAGTGTTCGGTCCGAGTGCCCTTGGCTCGTCGTTCGACTAGTGGTGTGGACGTGGGGTGGAGGAGGGGCGCGAAGGCGCGCCGGCGGGCCCGGCCGGCCGCAGACGCGGGAAGAGTGGGAGCATGCCGAGGGTATTCTGAGTGGAGTTACACAAATAAACTACTGAAAAAAAAAACCATTTACGATTTTATAATAAATGATTTTTATGTGTTAGATTACGAATTCTCTCGTCGCGAAATTACAACACCCTCCCTTCATCATAGGACAAAACTCCAGAGAGAAAGTAAGAAAAGAATATCAACTAAGAACCCCCCCCCCCACTTAAAACAATAACGAAGTTCCTGTTTTTTGTTATAAGCTTTGGATGAGGGGGGGGACGAAGGTGAGGGGGTGGGGGAGGAGGGGGGGGGCGGAGCGAACGAACGCACCGCGGATCCGGAACGGAACCCCATGCAGATGTGGGACCTGGCCGGTGGGGGGCCGCGGCCGGGCGACGGGATTGGTTTTATGTGTGATTCGTGTTTCTCTTCCACTCTCCGCTTGACTTTACCTCCTGCACCATCTCCCCTCGTCTCACCTCCCTCCCCATCCCCACCCCCCCCCCCCCGCCCCACCCCCCCCCCCCCCCCCCCCCCCCACCACCCCCCCCCCCACCCACCTCCCCCCCCTCCTCCTCCCCCCCCCCCCCTTTCTCCTCCTCCCTTCTTCTCCTCTTCCCTTTTTCTTGGGTGCGGGTTCCGCATTTCCCGTGGTTTTGTCTCCCGTGTCGTCCTGCCTGTTTTTCAGATGGAGCCCTTTGCCTGTCGCCTTTGGAATTGTTTGCCTCGCTGCTTGACTTTTGTGTACCAAACCCTGGACTGTAATAAAGACGCCGCTTTTCTGCCTAGACCTTTTCTCCTTGTTTGTTTGGAGTCTCCCTCCTCCTTGGGTGAAAGTTTGGGGGGGGGAAAGAGGTGCCGCAGCACAGCCGGTATGAATGGTATAATGGTATAATGGTAAAAAATTAACATTAAATCATGTAAACATGTTCTGTAGAAACCTGCAGTACAAGTATGTACCTGAAAATGACCATAATTGGCCATCTGTAAGCCTATTTTAGCCTCTAGATGATGAAATACACTGGTTTCTCATCTGTTTGTGAGCTGCTCCCTCCTTCTTCCTCATGTAAGTCTTAGAAAACACTCTGAATACACAGAAAACATGCAAAAAACACATACAGTAGGAACAAGTATCAGTTATAAAAGATATACATGTCAATTAAAAAAAAAAAAACAATGAACAGCAATCAAACTAGTAGTTACAGGTAATCAAATAGTGGCTTAACAGTTCATCAAACAACTTATTAATACAATAAGAGAAGCCTCTCTTTAGAGAAAAGGTCAAACATGAGGGCAACATGGTAAACACTGTGACTGAACACATCAAGGGGTTTGCATAAATAACCATAAAACAGTGTTTTGGGTTATTGATTTCATCATTATTTGAATTTGAATGGATATCCTCATTGCATTTCTGCCACCAAAAGCATGAAATTACTTTTAACAGACTCAAGCTTCAGAAGTGACTCATGAATGGTGCTGTGGCCTTCTGGGATCTTTCTGAAGCTTTATTTTCTGTCTTTATGTTCACAGAAGGCCAACGTGCCGACAATCTTCTCTGTAGTCCTGGCAGCACATTTGTTATGATCTTCAAAGCCAATGATCTGAAAATGTGCCATTGTTTCGTCAATTTCAGCAGCGACAGCCTCAAGTCTTTAATCTGGATAAAACAAAATGTCATGCTCAAAGTAAAGATGCACAGTACTGTTCATAAATATCAGTCTCATCATTAGCAGTCTAGTGTTGTTTTTATAGTAAAAATAATACACAAATATTCTCTTGAACACATTTGAACATACTTGGCCCTCCATGGCACATGATTTGATGCTGCAGATTTACAGCTCTGCGCATCCAAACGGTTCAGTCACCTGGCTGATCAGACATCTGCTCAGGTTGATGTTGGGGGGTTAGCTTTGCTGGAAATGTGCTGGAGTCATCAAACTGCATCGACTCCAATGAATCATACCGTAAAGGTGTAATCATCCCCGCTATAACAGATGTGTAAAAAGTCCCTCTAACATAACATACATTTTTTCCCTGCCTGATAGGCAGAGCCTGACAAAGTCTCTCTGAATGAAAAACAGCCGATGCAACCTTTTCCTTGAATAATTTAGACTTCATGAAAGCTCAAAATACAATCCAAGCTACTCTTAAATCTGCAGTATGCAGTATATTTTTGGCATCATTGGGTAACAAATCCATGATAACCTTTCAGCATATAGTAAAAGTGTTCTGAGAGAAACTAGACTTCTGCACCTCTTCGTGACTTTAAAAATCTAGCCCTTGAAGCGAGACTTTGGCCAATCACAGGTCATTTCAAGAGAGTGTGTTTCTATTGGCTGTACTCCAACTGGTGGGTGGTGCTTAGTATTTACTCATTTGATCTCAACATGGCTGCTGGGTCACAAACTTCCTAGGCGCTGCCTAGTTTGATTGATTGATCAGAGTTACGAGTGACGGACAGCTGCCCAGAGATGGCAGGCTCCAGCTCGGCTCTGATAATTGTTTTCCTCCGGTCTGTGAAATCTTGCAGATGCCATTAGGAGCACTGGAGGACACAGAGGCATTACCTATCTAATGCACTACTTTCAGGATATAATGACATTTCTTAATCATATTTGCTCCATTTCTACCCACTGCTGCTTTAATTAGATAAATGAATGCTGAAACAAGAAGATAAAGACATCCAGCAAAGGCTGAAATCAAAAAGTGAACATCGCAGACGCCTCCAACACTGATGTTGAATGAAAGTGTTCAGAGGTTTCTAGTTGAACAGTCTGCAGCCTGGGATTTAGCTCCCCTGCATAGCAACATTAGCCATAATTGCTACCAGCATGGTTCACTCTGCTTTGTCATCCAGTCGTGTCTAGCCTACGATTTAAGGCCTCAGCAGAAACACAGCAAAACATCAACCACATTTAGAAGGATTCCTGTGCTGCGGCTAAGGTGAATAAGGTAAGAAGCAAATTAATCTGTCTGTTTGTTTGTTTACTTCATGACAACCTCCTCATGGAGTACTTGTGTGTGAGACAAAAATGTTCCTTAAGCTCACGGTGTTTACCTGCACGCCTTCAGCAGCCTTTTTCCTGGATCCACAAAAACATATTGTATAGCAGTTCAGTCAAAAGTCCACCTTAGTAACCTGCTTTCTTAAAATCATGTGTAATTTCTTTGTAGAGGTTTTGCACAAGTTTATTGTGCACCTCCCTCACTATATTTTTTGTTTGTCATAAAGAGGCTTTGTCAAATCCTTTAATCCATTTTTCAGTTTAGTTTTTAATGTATGTCCTGGCTATTGTTTGGCCAGACGCTGATATTTTGTGCCCCAGTAAAAGTGATTTTATCCATGCAATCTTTCTGATGTGGCGATTATTACAGCCTTTCAGCACCTTTTTATGTTGACATGTAGACACTATGAATGGTGATTTTATTTTATTAGGAGTCGAAAAATGGGGAAATGCCTCTCTGTAAGGTTAGGCCTCGCTGAATTTCTCGGTAACCTTGACTTTTTTTTTTCCTCCACTCGAGAGATGTACACCCAATTCCTCAAATATGATCTCATTATTGCAAGTATGGAATTGTGTTTTCAGACTGACTCATCCATCTCGCAGGATGAATTCTCATTAGGGTGGAGAAAACCAATTCTCTCTTGCTTAATAGCAAGTTTTTTCTTTGCTTCTCTCTGCCTGCTGGCTGCTGTGGATCCTTAAAGCTTGATCCTTATTTCTCTCTCCGCCTGGCAACTCAATGGAGCCGCCTGCGGTGATGAAGAAAAGCCCTTCATCCCTATTATCTGACGCTGACTTGCGGTATCAGTAGCAGGTCCGGACACACATTTTCACCCATTTTTCTTTCTCTCACTTGCACAAGCTACTCATTAACAGTACCATTTCTAGATATTGGTGGAAGAAATCCCACGACTTTGTGTCTGATTTGTATGGTAATGCATGCAGATGATGAATGTCTTCCTTTATTATTCCATTCAGTGCCAGCCTGTGCAAGGGTTAAGTACAACTCTCGGGAGCTTTCCATGCTCCTGTGTGAACCTGTAGAGCAGATGAGAAGCAGAGTGTTTGTCAGAGAGGTATGTGTGAGTGTTCACACCCCAATGAAGGGGAGTGTACGTGCAGACAGACAGAACACCTTCAACCTCCTGTCTCCTGTCTGTTTTACCTCGGGGTGAAGTACCAGCTGCCTAAAAGTCACACTCTGTATTAGCCTAGTATTTATTCACTAGGGGAGACACATACCACTGCAGCCATGGGGAAGCAGGTAAGATCTGATAAAGAAACACTTAGTGGTATCAGCTTTAGGGAGATTAATGAGGGCTAGGTTGTAAATTTTGTTGCTAATCATGTCAGACTGAGCCGCTGGACACTTGTGGGTATCACAGCAGCCAGAATAAAGGTGACACTGATGGACTAAATCTTGACGGTTTCTGCTAGATTTCAGGTGTTTTTGAAATAGGCTCACTGCACGTTATCTGTAATAGTTGGATGCTGATTTCTCCTACGTGTGAATCAACACACTGCAGTCTGCACTGTCAGGAATATATTACAGACACATGGATAGATACGCAGGTTTGTAGAAGAAGCGCTGTGTCTCTCTGTGAGAATTTTAATTTCGAGGTGAACCGGATATGTTGCCTTAACAGCAAGTTCAGTCTTGCGTGCGCATACATCACATCTGCTGACAGTTGAATATGTTCATCTGTGGCTTCATCATAAAACAACTGCTGGCAAATTATTGAACCGGCATAAAAGGTGCGCAGGGTGAAAAACATTGAAGATTTTCAGTTTTATGTTCGCAAGAGAGCTTATGATTTTTAATGTATTCTCCTAACTTTTGTTTTGGTGAGAGCTGAAGCAATAATGCCATGTTGTTCTAAGAGAGAACAGAATGTGTGATTGTGCCAAATAACTGTGGATAGATCTGGTGAATTCATTTTGGTTTTCAGTACTTTCCCTCATGCAAGCATCTGGTTCTGCTATTGCTCTGACGCCCTCCTTCCCTCTGTTGTAAGAGACTCAAAGTAAAGCATTCTTTCTTGGTGTCATTTTGTGCTTTAGGTATTGATTGACTGATTATTTTCGTGCAACCATCCTATTTAATATACTAGGATAGGGAAGGTAGCTCATGTGTGGTGATCTATTTTTCAAACCCCACTCGGAGCTCTGTTTCTTCCATCTTCATGCCGAATGTTAACAGAACTGTCTCCGTCAGGTCAGCAGTGCCAGCTCCACCAGCAGCTGTGAGTTCTCTGGGCCTTCTTGTTGTGACAGGGAGAGAGCCAATGCTGCTTCAGTCTCATTGTCAGAGCCAATGAGCGTGGATGGAAATGAGGGTACTTGTGTATGAGTGTGTGTGTGAACACACCACACTGTGTGCAGCTTCTTTTATCAGCGATGCCTCTGCGGGAAAAGTAAATGTTTAATCCGTTCCAAACTCCAGAGAATGTGCGTCACAGGCCAAGATTGGGGAATGTGTCCTAGACTGTGTCTTGAAGGAATGCTTTGTTGACATGTGAAGTGAGGATATTTAGTATAGGGCCAAGGCGAGCCAAGGCTCACAGCGAAAGCAGAAAAACGATCAGTTTGACCGCCTCTTGACCTTTAGAGCATCTGAACGCAACAGAGACAGACAGGCCTCTTGTATCCTTAAATGCTGGTGGTTATCAGTGATACTGTAGCGCTAACTGCAACAGTGAGAACTCTGTCAAAAGTGTCTTACTCTGAACTAGATAGCGCTTTGAAAACATCCCTCGGCCCCGGATGCGGTCGACCCAGATCCTAACAGCTGGGCTGCTGCCTTTGGCTCTGACTGTCTCATTGGACACATGAACGCAGCTCACCACAGCAGATGTTCAGACCTCCTCCAGCATTGGTGTAGGAGGGTAGCGACTCAGTTTCTCTGCAGGATGGAGGAACAACACAGGTGTTGACATAAAGCTTTATATGTCCTATATAAGATGTAAGATATAAGATTAGTAGTGTATTTAAATGTTAATGGTACTTGTAAAAAATGACTATACATTTGGGGGCTTAGCAGATGGGGGAGCGATTGAATTCTTGATAAAGACGTGACACCGGTTTTCTAGTAGATCCCTCAGAAGCTGGAAGCAATTACAGACATCTCGAAGCAGCAAAGAATGTAGAAGGCGTTCACCGCACCCTTTCACAAGGATTCATTTTTGCAGGAAGAAATAAAAGCTCGTGCTTTCAGGCAACGGGACTGTGGTGTGTGTGGACTAAACATAACACATGACCTGAAGTTTCCCAACAAACTCCTTCACTGTTTGATTTGAGATGAGAAAACGGCAGACAGCAGAACATTTCATTGTGCTGCTTTCAGCCGCGAAGTACAACTGGTTTTCTTGGCGAATGGTCTTTCCTTTGGCCTTCATTTCTTTCTTTTCATCTTTTTTGTAACTTCATTTTGATCATTTCAATAAAGTAGATAGTAAATCTGATGGACAGTATAATAGTATATCAGTTTAAATGTTAAAATAACAGTGTGTAACATTTCGGGGGATCTATAAGCAGCAATTGAATATAATATTCAGAACTGTTTTAATGAGTGTTTAATCACCTAAAACTATAAATTGTGTTTTTGTGAAATTTGTTAGCCCTTCATATCTACATAGGGAGCAGATCCTCTACACAGAGTCCGCCTGTTGCTTCACCATGTTTCTACAGTAGCCGTGAACGGACAAACCAAACACTGACTCTAGAGAGAAACTTTCTCATTTTTACATTACCTGAAAGCCACCAGAGTTCTCTGACACGGTTGTGAAACTGCAGTAACATGAGCCGCCGATTGCAAAACCGTGGTAGCACCCAACACATTCTCGCGCCCAACTCGTCAACTACTGCCACTTAATCAGCGCCCCTCGTCATCAGAGGCCGACGCATATAGCTCAGTCTGTAGGGAGTTGGCTTGGGAACCGGAGGGTCACCGGTTCAAGTCCCGACATGGACCAAGAACTGAGTGTGAACTGGTAGCTGGAGAGGTGCCAGTTTACCTCTTGGGCACTGCCGAGGTGCCCCTGAGCAAGGCACCAAACCCCCAACTGCTCGGGGCGCTTGTCAGGAGCAGCCCCCTCACTCTGACATCTCTCCATTGATTCATGTGCATGTGTGTGTTTCGGGTCTGCACGTACCGTGTATAAGTTAACAAACAGAGTGTAAAAATTGAATTTCCCCTTGTGGGACTAATAAAACTTTATCTTCTTCTTCTTCTTCTTCTTGTGTTACTTTTGGATTAGGTTTAGGAAAACAGCTACTTAGTTAAGGTTGGGAAACAGTCGTGGTCGACATTAACTTGATTAGAGGGTTTGACGATAACAAATCACGTGACTGACGATAGCAGTGAGTCACATGACTAGCGACTCATATGACAAAATAAGTCAACATTACTTTTAGTCTCACATGGGATACAAACACTGGTCTCCTGGTTGAAAGTCTTGTGTTCGTCTGACCCATCCACCTCCACTCCCGGCCGCCATTAGCGGACTTTCACACTATTAACACTGCGTCATTTACTCTGACCATAGAATAACACTGCTGGTGGGTTGACATCGCAATAATTTGAAAGCCTGGTTCATCACAAACTGTCACTAAAGAGTATCTCTGTGGTTTCTGGTGCCGAGGGCCGCTGTTGGCGGTGTTTGACGAGCTGGAAGTGAGAATGGGTTGTGTCCCCACCTGCTGTCTGACTTCCGTTGCTCCTGAAATTGTTATTATGGTGAAGTCTGTGAAAGGGAGGAGTGAGCAGAGGGGTACTCAGTTGGTTGCAATCTGCAACCACACCACTAGATGACGCCAAGTCCTATTCACTGCACCTTATACCAAGTGTCTTTAAAGCATTGCTCCTTAAGAAGACTTAAGCTAAGCAGCTGTCTTTTTCATCCATGGCATCCCTGAACTATCAACATTTACTACATTTAAAACATGACAAGTTAAATTAGTGCACTTCTTTAATACTAAATTCAATCACACCACTTACACTCACAGCTTTTATTCATTTGCTCCACCATATTTGAGAGGAAAACTACGCTGACAATTGATTCTGTTGTTGGCAAAACCATGACTGCAGCACCAATAAAACCACAGCATAGGACAAGAATCATTGCCAGGTCAATGCTCACATATATGTTCTGCCAGCTAATCATAAACCACACTAAATGCATGTAGACATCCACTGATGTGATGTGCACAGCAGATATTTTACATACTCCAGCACAGCTGTGTGATGAATAATATTAATAATTAAAAGGGGCGACTTTTCTCTTAAATTGCACCGAATAACACCTCCGTTAAGATAAATGGCAGTATGTGTTAATTGGCTTGGTGGTAACATGCTCATTTATTTGCTTGATGTTTGGATTGATTGTGTGTTGCTTAGTTATGGGCAGCGTGCCTTGGGGATGAAAGCAATTAAAATGTTGAACCTTTGCCATGAGGACAGACTACGCTTTCCTCTTATTGTTTACTGGCAAAATGTGGAGTGGCTGTTTCTGTCCTAGTTAGGAAATCATTGCTGCTTAGATTGCCGTTCAAAAAGACAATCATGATGCCAGAGCGTGTGTTAACTCGCCTGGCCATGTGCTTTAATTACAGTTTCTGATGGCTTAACGGCAAACATAACATACAGATACTATGTTTTGCGTTGCCTCGTATGTGGTCTATGATCTGATGAGCGCCGTTTAGTGAGCAGCAACATTTATCGTGAGGATGTATGGTGTATTAAATGCAACCACGCAGCAGAGCCCTGGAGACTGATCCCATCTGTTCGGGGCCTGGTTGTGTAGTCAGAAACTCATCAAAATGTGCTCCCCGAAGGTTCATGCACCCCCCTTTTTGTCTCACCATTTGCTACATCTTTGTGTTTTTGCTGAGAGGGTGGGGAGCCAGGGGGCAAGAGCTCAACCCTGCACGGGGAGGAGGGGAGGGGGGCGGCTGATGGACCGGAGCATTAATGGAGACAATATCCATGAAATGACCCAGTGGAAGTGACGCTTCCTGGGCATGTTTTACGCTCGCATGAGCACACGACTGGGGCTGGGGCAGGGTGGGGATCTCTGGCAATGTGGGGAGGGAGTGTGGAAAGAGACTAGCCAGGATGCTACTGTATGTTTTGTTTAGTCTCTCACGCATGTGCTACTGAACTAGGATGCTGAGCCGTCAATGGGAGTTGCATCTTCTTGCTGTGTTTTAGAGGATCACACAGGACGACAGCACGTAAGTCAGGCTAACTGCCTTTTGTCTGGCTGCTGAATTGGAAAAGTTGTGATGATTTGTTTTAGTGAGCAATTCTGGTGTTTTCTCTGTCCTCCTGATTTTAATACCCTGTGACTCTTGTCCAGTATGAAGTCTTATGTTTTCTTATCTGTATAATTTGGACATTTTAAGATTACATGCAGATTTCAGGATGTCTTTGTTCAGTGCAAAATGAGTTTGCACTTGCTGGTGGTTGAGCACCAAGGTTGAAGCATAACCTTCTGATATTACAAATGTCTGCAAGCCTCCTCCATGAGAGAAATCCTGTTTCTTTTTTTACCCATCAAAGTTTATGTAACATCAAATTTCACAGCCTATTTTGTTCCAACTTCTTATCTGCTCCTTCAGGAAGGCTTGTCTGGCCCTTTTCAGGTCTTTGTCCAATTAATACAGCTTGATGTGCCAACTTGCTACCAAGAGAACTGCCTCAGGCAGCAAATGGCCTTATTTAGTGGGGATGAATATTCATTTGTTTTGAGTAATTATTTCTCCAGTGCTGTTTCTTATTGATATGGGCATTTATGTACAATATAATTCAACATATTTTCTGGATTACACCAAGGACTTCAACATTTTCATTGTCCCTTATACAGAATACATAAACAATGGTTATTGCCAGCGACACAGCCTCTGGACTAGAATGTATTGTGGCTTTGAGTCCTGGTTTATGACATAGCAGATGTCACATATTTGGATTAAAACAATATATCACATATGTTTTGATTTGTGGAAGTTAAATTGCCAGTGAGGGCAGCACATGAATACACAAAATTAAGTGTTTTTCGTCCATTTTCCGGCCCAAAAGCCACAGAAACAGTGTGTGTCAGCCCGGATCAAGGATCAGGTTGGATTTCCAGTGGGTGAAGTGGGAACAGTTACTGAAACCGCAGCCCAGACAAGTTTTTTTTTTTGGAATGGTTAAAACAGAAACAGACATTTTTTCCACTTAATGTTTATTGCAGTTCAGAAAAAAAAAGGGCGTGACTTTGAATTGACCCCGGAGTGGACTTTTCTTTGCCCGGCCTTGCGTGGGCTCCGCTTCCCTGTAATGTCATGGTTTTTGGCATTTTATTGCAGTGAAATGAATTTAGTGTGAGAGAGGAAGAGGAAAGTCATTATTTCACAGGCACTTTATGGATATATAGCCATGTGTGGCCTTGGGCGGTGGCAATAACACTGTCTTGTAGATTTTCTTGCTGTTGTAAATTACCGGAGAGGTGGCGTACGTCTGAGGAGTGATGTGGGAATAATGTAGCATGGCTCTGCATGTGTTTTACATAGGAAATGGATGTGTGCTGCTCTGTTTACAAATCCATTAGTGTGTGCAGACTGAGTGGAAGTCATGCTTAATTTGTCTTTTGTCTTTTCTTATTTGTCAACCTAAGAGGTTAGTCGTGGTCACTGGGAATAGAGTGACCCGTCCAGGTATTGTTTCCCAGCAACAGTGTCTTTACACATTTCTTTTCCTCACAAAATGCAGCAGACTTCAGACTGGCATGGGGTGTTGGAGGGAACTGGAGAGTGACAGACAGCAGTAGGCTTGACTGAGAAACAAACAAGCTGTGAAGAGAAAGCTGAAGGTTTGCCAATGAAAAGATTAGAGTGGCATTTGGCTCGAGCGCCAAGATGCATCATTGCTCTCGCCACACCGCCATGGCAACGGAAGCTTTATGCTTTCCTCCCAGTCCCCCCACTGAGTGTCCAGACTGTACCAAAGAGTCATCTTGTGATTCTTCGTGTGGACACCAGCATTTAGCTAGTTAGCCGTGCACAACATAAATTACATTTTCATGCTGTAGACATTTGTCAGCTTTGATCAGTCAGCTCCATAGCTTTATTCTCTTTTGAATGGCATGTAAATGAGCAAGCTGCATAAAAAGTCTATTATAAATGTGCACCTAACCTCAGCTGAGCATCTCTCCAAGGCCCATCCATCCCAGTGCTCTCATTTGTCATGCAGGGCACCTCTGCTCCCCGGTGACCAATCAGGAGTGCCTCCTTGGCTGCTAAAACCGACCCCCCCCACCACCCCCTTACCACCTCATCATCAGTTGTGATTGACAGGAAGGAGGGGGGTTATTTACCTCCTTATGTTCTCATGGGACCAAGTTAATGATCCCAGCCAACAAAATAATACAAAGAGGGGAAAAAGCCTGAGAAGTCGGTGCCTGGTTGAACCATTTTGGGCTTCCTTTAGAGAGGATTAGAGAAGAAGAGGTTGTGCGAGGAGAATTTCAGAGATAGCAGTGAGACAGACGAAGAAGCAGAGCCCAGACGAGCTAAAGGGAGGCTTCTGAGGAGAGCCGGTGTTTTAGAAAAATCTCTTCCTGGGCTTTATTTCTGTTTTCATCTGTCACCCGGACTATGGACTGTCTGGTTGACTGACTAGCAGACTATGAGGTAAGGGATCATCTGTATCTCCTGTGGGTGACACTGAAAAAGTTTTGATGTGCTAGAATAAATATACTTTGCAGTATGGTGCAGGCTTTTTTGTCCAAATGTTTGAAATTCAGCAAATTATTATTGGAACAAAATATTGTTGCAGCTATGGTCTGTTTTCTTTTCCAATAAATTTTCTTTGCAAATAAACTAAAATTGTTTAGGCTTCATTGTACACTATGTTCATACTGATGTAACCTTTACGTTTACACTGGGTCTCATCTCAACCAAGATGTTAATAGGTTTATGTTACTTCAAGTCATTATCTTACCTTCAAATCGAAGTTGTTTTTGCAGCTCTCACATTTCTTTTCATATTTGTTGAACCCTGCTGGATAACCTGAAACCCAAGGAGTCATGGCAGGGGCTTTGGGTTTCTACTAATCCAAATCAATCCATGATTTATGTGCTGTGGTTTTACCACACAACATAAACGTTAGCTTTACACAGATACTGTATCAAAAACAGTGACTTTATGTCGCTGACAAGGTTGTTTGAGGTAATGGCCTCCAACTAAATACCTCAAACCTCATATTTGAACAATGAACGCAGGTTCAGATCCAGGGCTGAGAAACTGATCAAACTTTATGTGCTCTGCAATGCTTTTTAGATGGCAGTCGTGTCAGCCAGCAGAACACGTTTGTGTTTGGGAACATTTTCCACGTAGCCAAAGAGTGGTGAACAGATGCCAACAACTTTCAACACTATCAACTGTCGCAACCGCAATACATTCCTGTGTGTTTCCATTTCAGTGATTGTGTTCACTTGGAAAAATACAAAGGGGGGTAATCGCTTTGAGAAACAAGGTTGCTGAGCGTAAGTTCCCAACTGATCACCATCTGTGCTAATGAGCAGGACAACTGCCAGCAGAGTATGGCTGCTGTGTGCAAAACAGTGGACTGTTAATATATATTAACACGTTAGCATGTGCACTGACTCGGGACATTGGCTCAGACACAAAGCGTCCCTGTCCTTCCTGAAGAGTATAACCATCACTGATCACTGGTAGGGTGAGGTCAGATTCATTGGAAGGTAGAGCTGCAAATATTAATGGTTATTATTGTTGTTGCAATTAGGTTATTTAGTTTTTTTTCTTTTAATTATAAGTGCAAAATGTCACCACGTTATTTTGGCATTTTTTGTGGTAAGAAATCTAGGAAAGACATAAATGTGTCTGGTGCATTTCATAAATCAGCCACACGATTTGTTCATCCATAGCATGTGCACTGGGCATTGACTCCTTCCTGGAGAGTTTAACCATCATTGATCGCTGTGTTTACTTATGCACTATTTCATTTGGCAGTATGGAGTCTCTCCTTAGGCGTGAAACACATTCCCAGCAACAGCAGCTCCGACTGTGCCTGAACACAGTTGATATCACTTGTAAATGTCATTGTGCAAAAGAAAAAAAAAAAAAAATCAAGGCACTGAATGTTGTTTTTGTGGTGTGCAGCTTCAGCTATTTGGATGATATTTAGTTGAGGATGACAAAAAAAGCTTTGTTGAGAGTTATGGCAGCACTCCATGCTCCGATAGCCTCCAGTGATGAGACCAAACCAGCACAAGTCCTGCCCCTTTCATGTGATTGGCCAGTGCAACGATATTGCAGCCCACTGTGGGATAGGTACAGTTTTCAGTGAGAGGAGAGGAGAGGGTGGAAAGTTTCGATCTTCCTGCTGGTGTTCAGTGAGCTTAGAGAATAGGGTTAGAGGGTCAGAAGCTCACAGAGAGTAGAGTCATACTTAAAGATCAGACCACTGCACTGGATCAGCTTTCTCACATCCCAAATATCAACACTGACTGACTTTCAAAGGTGGCTCTTTCCTCTCTCGGATGTAATCATGTGGCGGGTAAGTCAGAGGGTCATTCTTAACTCTATTACACGTTACTGCGCCTCTGTGTTTTCCCACCAAAACATTGAGTCATCATATGTTTCCAAGCCTCCAGGCAGAGCTCTGTGTGCAAGTGCTGGGGGTGTTTGGCCTTGTTGTGTTCACAGATTCCTTCATGTTTTGAACTGTGGATAATACTTGAGGGATGAGATGACTAAGTGAGAAGGCCCAGGGGATTTGTGATTAAAAAAGCGTCAAAGAGAGTGGGAGTAGCTGAAGTAGGATTCCAGTGTCAAAGCAGCTATTCGAAATTCTTAAAATACTTCTGTGCAGGCTCTATCTAACAGGATAAAGTATAATTTGTAAGAGCAATCACTTGAGTGCACCTTGTAATATCATTTTTGGCTTTCCTTCCGCTTTTTCTCAGTCATCATTAAAGTTTTTTATTACTCAAATGGTCCTCTGTAGCACTGAGGAAGATAAACCCAGCCTTTCATCCATAATCTGGTAACCTTATCGTGATCTACAGAATACCATTTGCTCCACTGATAAGATAGAAGACACTGACTTTAATTTATTCCCTGCTACATCCATATATGCAGTACATCTGGACACAGTTTGTGACAGGCCTACATGCATGGGAGTCATTTTACATGAAGCTAATGAAGAGTAAAACTGGGCCACTGCTGTTGGTTTCCCTTATTAATTAGTAACTTATCTTGTCCCTGTGAGGAGGAATGTCAGACATCTTCCCACCAGAGCGCGACACCTTTGATCACTACAGTTTGACAAATAGATACCAAGCTGTCACCATGGCAACAAAAGCAGTTACGCTGGTTTAAAAGTGGCGATCACCTACGGTGGCAATCCTTAAGATTTCAGTCCTGATTGATTTAAAATTTCTATTTCAATCTGCAGTAGGCAGAATTTTTTTTGCATCATCGGTCAAAATGTCCTTAATAACCTTTCAGCATATTCAGGTGATCTGAGAGGAAAACTAGACTTCTGCACCTCCTCGTGGCTCTGTTTTCAGGCTTTAAATAATCTAGCCTGTGACGGGAAACTTTAGCCAATCACAGGTCCTTTCAGAGAGTGAGTGTTCCTATTGGCTGTGCTCCAGCTGGTGGGCGATGCTTGATATTTCCTCATCTGATCTCAACATGGCTTCAGGGTCACAGATTTCCTCATTTTGCAGCTAAACAGTAACTACAAGATGTTTCTGGAAACATTTGAGGAGAGAAATAGACATTAAAGTAACAGAATATTGATTCATATTTGATCAGTTTGGTTGGGGTTTGCAAGTGATTGACAGCTGCTCATAGACAGCAATATCCAGCTCAGCTCTGATTGGTTGTTTTCCTCCAGTTTGTGAAATTTTGCAGATGCTATTAGGAGCACTGGAGGAAACAGTGTCACATGATTTTTTTTTCCAGATTACCTATCTCATCCACTACTGTCAGGATATAGTGACCGGATAAAAATAACTTTTGAAATACTTTCATACTTGTGCTACATCTACACACTACTGCTTTAAGTGAAAACAATGCAACTGTGCTCAGAATTTAGCAGTCTGGAGTATTTTTCTTAATCCAGGGGCATAGAAATATAAAAATTCAATTTCTTTGTACATTAGTTTCAAATTTGAGAAAAAACATATACATATATGAATCTTACAGTATTTTCATCATAGGCTCAGTCATCGTTGTGGCAGTTCATGTGGTGATAGATAATGGCTTAACAGACATTTATTTATAAATACAAATCTTTGAGATTGTCACTTTAAGTGTAGTATGCTATTTAATTTAATTTAATTTAACATTTTATTTTATTTTATAATAATAATTTTGAGTGGAAAATAATGGAATTTGCTCAGAGTTTCGCAGACTGGAGTATTTTTGTTGATATATGAGCTTAGAAATTGAATAGAAAATTTATATTTCTACTATTTTTATGTACATGAGCTTCAAGTTTGAGACAGAAAACTGTATTTTTTATAAATGTCACCACAGACACCCAGTTCATAATACTTGCATATACAGTATATAAATATGGTAATACTTTCATCAGTGGGCCATGGGCTCAATCACCATTGTGGCACCTCATTTGGTGATAGATAGTGACTTAACAGTCATTAATTTAAATGAAAATCTTAGAGATAGCCACATTAAGTGCAGGGTGAGGTCAGTGTCATTGGAGGGTAGATCTGTGAATATTAAGAGTTGTTGTTGTTGTTATAATTTAGTTTATTTTAATTTTATCTTCATTTTAGTTTATTTAGTTTCATTCTATTTTATTTTTCTAAATAATAGTTTTTTTATTGTAAGTGCAAAATGTCACCATGTAATTTGGGCATTTTATGATAAATCTAGAAAATTAAGATAAACAAGTGTGGTGCATTTCATAAATCCGCCACTCGATGTCGCTCTTTGAATGTCTTCCACGACAATAAAAATCATTGTTGTTGTGTGACGTTTAAAAATCGCTCATCCACGCACCAGGTAAGACGGATCAACATGCAAAGAGCTGGTTTGATGATAACAAACTTCCTCACAGTAGTTTTGGGGCACAGTGAGACATTTTTTCTCTGCTGACTAATGTGCAGCAGGCTGCTCGGAAAGTCACATTCTGTAAAGTTCCTGTGGTTTTTGGAAACGGATGGGGTGTTTTCCCGCCGATGCCACCTGCCAAGCCGCCGAGAGGAAATGAGAGTTTGGTATAACTTTGTGATGGTGACCAGGATGACCTGACTGCTCAGCACAGACAGTAAGAGACGGAGAAATGACCAAACTTATTCAGCTGACCTTCTGACCTATTTCAAGTCTCAAACATTATGTGCATTATATTATTATGATTATGTCTTATCTTCATCTGGAGCTTAATTATAAAACACTCACTGAGGAAACTAATGGAAAGTTGATTTGAGTCATCCTCTACTTTCATTTATATCTGCTAACATCCTGGACATGTTTGACAGATGAGTTTCTAACCTACAGTAGCCTAAATGTTTTTGTAATTAACATGCCCTCCACAGTCCTTTAAATATCAGCAATAATGAATGGATGTTAGTGAGGGTCAGGCTAATTTCAGTAATGTGTGCAGCTGCAGATCAGGTAGATTTGTCAGTCTAATCAGCTGGCTGGTGCTGCCACAGCTGTAAATCACATTAGGCCTGAGTGGGCCGCTGCTGAGCTGGCTGCTTTGGGGAGCAGCAACAGGCCACACATTGGTCACAGCCACGCTGTGAAGACAGGATTACAGATAAATATGTTAGGTGTCTGCCCCAGGAAAGGAGACAAAGAGCAATCACACTCCCTCAGTCGCTGAGTACATGGTTCAGAGCCATCATTAAAGGTGATAAAAGACCATAACCAAAAGGATTAGAAAGTGCTTGAGCAGGAAATTGTCTTCCTATCTCAGACAATGTAATTGTTTCATCTCTAAATGAGCCATTACTTCCTAATCAAATAAAACTCCCAAATGTTAAGTCGGTGCTCGAGTTCATTATTTGACAGAGAGCGACACAGTTAAGAGCATATGTCTCACACCTGTCATATCTGCTAGCACTGAGCATTAAGCATCTTGAAGCATAATTCTGCTGAGCAAGACATCAACTGCAAGTAAATGTAAATCCAATTTGTACTGCAGAAGGAGGACATTTACACAGATTATTCCTCTATTTGCCAAACATGGCTGTTAGGGTAACATAAAGATATCAAATTGGTTTGAGTTTTTGTGATTGTTTTTAGATTTCATGTGGTTCTGGTTATAATATACCATGATAAAGCTTTTGTGATTTTCTTATTGTAAACGGACAGTGTGTAACATTTCAGGCATCTATTGGCAGAAATGGAATATAATATTGCTAAAGTTTTTACCTGTAAATAAGAGTCGTCAAGCCGACGGCCATCAGGCAGTTTGAGGCCATTGGTGAGGGTCAAGTTTTTTGGGTGTGTCCCACAGCCTTGCCTCTAGCCTGGCTGTTATGGAGGTTTTTCGGCCGATTCAAGCATGCTGAATCGGTGGCAACGCCCATCAGTGAGAGAAATCACTCCAATTTGCGGTTCAGTTCAAGCGAATCAGTGCACAAGAAGAGAAACACAAGTGAGGAAAGCAAGTGATACACTATTTTCACAATGAAATCTGGAATGAAGCGAATGAAGTTGTGCCGCCACCTGCTGGTGTGAAGAGTTATTTCATCTAATGTAGGCACTGGACGTACAGTACGTGCTAACTGGCTGTCAGCCGTAGCCTTTGCGGTGTGTTCGGGCGCTACTTGTCGGCCAAAACAAAGGCGGCGTGATGCGACACAACAGGCGGCCTTTTTCCCTGCTAGTTCTGTAGAGCCAATCCACACCACCCAGCCCACAAGAATATGCGTTAGTCAGCTACCCGAACCCAACCTGCAAACCGTCAACGTTATACATCATAGTAGCACAATTGTAAGGACGAAGGATGAAATGACCACGACCTCTTGACAGCACATTACATGGTCACAGAATGTGTGAAAATTATGTGCCGCCACCACTGCTGGTGGACAGAGAGAGGGAAGAGAAGGTGGACTATTGCACGCAATGTTTCTGTAAGTTATTAATAACTTACTCAGAGTGCTGCTTTGTCATTTTGTCACCCTCCCAAACTGGCGTTATTTTCTAGTAAGCTCACCCAAACTTGCCCGACCCATGTTGTTGAGCCGTTTGTTATGCGTCGCCCCGGCCACGCATCATTACTACATACGGAGCAGGTCCTCTTTATCGCCATGTTTCTACAGTAGCTCAGAGCGGACAAACCAAACTCCTGCTCTAGAGAGGGCCGTTCACATTTTCATGCTGGCCATCGGAGCGCTGCTACAAGCTTGGCACACAGGAGAAGTTAAATATGGCCTCAGATGGTTGCAATCTGCCACTTTATGGCTAGATATCACCAGATCCTACACAGTGCACCTTTAAAGGCTGCATCACAGCTCTGAGCTGATTGTTGCCTCTGTATGCAGAAATAGTCGTACTGCATATTAATGCACTGTCTCTCAGAACTGAGGAAGCTCAATCAGCCTTCCTAATACGCTGATCGTGTAGTCAAGTACATTGTGCTTTAATGTGAAAGAAGGGAGCAAGTAGACGAGAGGAAGAATAAGCAGAAGACTCATGCTTTTTAACTCCTTTGCTTCCCCTCACTTTCAACTCTCATGGTGCTAAATTCCATCCCAGTTTGAGGCTGTATGGAAACCCGGGGAATTCCTGTCACATTCCCATGTGCATCTCCCAAGCGATGTAGCTCACACCCACCGCTTTGTCTGAACTTTAGCGCGCCTGTTAATATTTACAGTGTGTGTCTGTCGTCTCTCGGAGATGATAGCCGCTCTGGGGACTCCTTTTGAATGACAGGAGGATTCAAATAGAGCGCAGTGGGGGTGTGTCTGGAAACATAGGCACATGGTAAGCAGATGGTACATTGGTGATTCCCACATGAGGGCCAACTGGGACGAAGCTGTACGTAGCAGATGATGTTTCGCAGTGCTTGTCTTCATTTGCAGCTGTCAGAGAGGGTTCTTAGTGACTTCAATAGAGATTTTATAAAATAGACATAGTTTTACGTTACTGTTATCATAACATCTATTTAGCTATGTATTTTTTTTTTAATTGTGGCACTCCTGAGGCATATTACCTACAGTGAAACATTGATATTATATTCGACCGTTGCCATGGTACTCAACATCCAAATCTCTATCCAAGATATTTTTTTAGTTTTGTGTGTGTAATGTAAGCATGCAATAATAATGTATAAATCCCAAAATACCCTATGAAATAAGGAATAATCCCACAAAATGATTAATTATTAGTAGTTATTCTCAGATGGATATCACTTTTTGTTGTGTGTAGAGGTATGTGTGTGTACAGCAGCGCAGCAGTGGCACTGAAATGGGGGAGATGAGGACAGACAGACACAAGAACACCAATCAACCTGCAACACTGCGACACTTCAAATACCTTCAAATATTTTTCAAGTTTTGAAGCCCAAAAAATGGTATTCAGGGCAGCTCTAGTTGAATATGAATAATGAATAATGTGGGATTATTCCTTATTTCAAGTACTATTTTGGGATTCATACATTATTACATACTTATATATAAGGAAAAAGAATACAAAAAACAAAAATGAAGCATTTGAAATAGTGATATGGAGGTGGAATACCATGGCAACGGTTGAAGTTTTGAAGCATTCGAGTCAGCTCTGCACGTCAACTTGTGTTTTTAGATGCAGACCTCTGTCCCACATTATAGATGAGTCCTACAGCCTCTCAGATGTGTTTGTGCCTTCGGCTTTTCTCTCCGAATCCCTTGTGGTATCGCCAAGAAAAGTTCCAATCTACGGCATTGTGCTGCTAGAAGGCAGAGGGATGGTCACACAATGAAACCTGAAACTGATCCTAACGCTTTGAATTTGTGAATGGCTGAGAGAGGACACTAACCTGCCTGTGAGGGCACGGACTGGGGCTCTATCCGCTCGCTTTGCTGATTTCTCTCTCTCTCTCTCTCTCTCTCTCTCTCTCTCTCTCTCTCTCTCTCTCTCTCTCTCTCTCTCTCTCTCTCTCACACACACACACTCACACACTCGCTGCTCTCTCTCTTTCTCTTCTTCCAGTATACTGGCCAGCGCTCCAGCTGTAGGTGGAGCTGGCTTTCCTGGAATTGTCGAGCAACTTTTCCTGTTGTGCTTTCTTGCTCAATCTCTTGCTTAATGACAGCTCTGCTGCAGGACTACTGGGGCTGCGAGGACTTCTGCCCACCTCTACACCATGCTGGGGTCTATGGCCGATTCATTTTGTTGTCATGAATATGTTTTCATGATTTAGGTCAGAAGTTTTTCCTTCAGCAGAAATGTCTCGGTGTTGCAAAGTGGGGCGAAATCCATCGGTGGGTAAAGTAAACTGTATGAATGGGAGAGCTTGGAGAGGGCTGTGATGCAGTTTGCAGTGGCTCTTTGCCTCAGTGTTGTTTTACACGCTTTTTGTAACTTCACAGCATTTTATACCACAGGCGATGACATCAGAGGATCAGCATCTTTGCATTGTTTGTGATACAAAGCTCTTTATTCATTTTGTATAGAGGACAGCCAACTTAACCTGTTTGACGAGTAATGAGAAGCCGCTATATTGAGGCTGATATATGCTGTGATGTTGTCTCGTGTGTCACAGTAAAAACATGTCAAACAAAGTTGAATCTAGTAGTTTCATTTGCCACAGAGATTAGTTTGGTTTTAGGCTACATATATATAGTGTATATTCATGTTAACAATTATTTACTGTAAGTGGGATCTGAAATTTTAAAGGAATATGTTAATGAATGATAACTTTTAAACAATATCTGTGCCAACAGGCTCGATGTTTAGCATATTCTGTCAAACACTGAAGGGTTTGCACAGCGACGAGGTTGTGTTTGACAATAACTTCTCGACACCTGCATTCGTCGCTTTGTCTTTAAAGAAAAAAATAGTGAAGAAACAAAGGATGCATCACAGTCACTAGAGACAAGTGCAACAATCGCCTCTTGTCTTGTACAGTGCGGTGGGATGGCTGCATGTCTGTGAGTGAAGTTTTGAATAGAATAGAAAGAACAAACCAAGGTCTGTAGCTCAGAGGTATAATTGCTGTATCCTCACAACTTCAAAAGGCTATAGTTGTGCCCGACTGTCCTGATAATGAGCTTTTGCCTTCTTCACACATAATGAGTGGAGGTAGGGAGATGCTGTGAGCACAGTGTGTCCACTCGCAGCTGGGGTGTCTGACTGGCTGGGAACAAAGGCTCAGTGTCTGTGATAGTGTGGAGACCCAGCCATCAGCAAGCAGGCCAATACACTTCTGCTTGGCTGAGCTGTCAGTCCTGGCCGGCCCGCTGGCCTGCCGACTACAGTACAGAGAGGAACACATGGGTGGCAGATAGGCCAGACTATTCCTGTGCCAAATTAAAATGAGACGCTGCTGCATTCTCAGAGTTGTAAGTTCAGCCAAATAGGATCATACAGAAGTTTGATATATGTAGACACGTGTTTTTATTTGTGTAGTCTCCTGCTTGCTTGTTTTATTTTGCTTCATTTCCATAATCAGATATCTCTTACAAATATTTACATACAGTAATGTTTATATTTTCATATTAAGTTTGCAGTGGAAATCAAATGAATCTCAAGATAGGGTTGAATCATTTTGGTTTAGTATCATAAATATTTATGATAATAAATAGAGACAGAATATGCATGATTTAAAATAAATAATCTTCATGTCTAAACCTACTAGGCAATGGTTATTTTCTTGATTAATCTGTAGTCTATAGAATCTCAGAAAATACAGTAAAGTGCTGCTTACAATTTCCTGAAGCCAGAGTTCATGTTTTCAGATGCCTGGTGTCTGACCAGCTGTCCAGAATCCAAAGATATTCAGTTTACTATCACATAAGATAAAGTAAAGCTGAAAACCTCACAATTGACAAGCTGAAATGTTTGGTTCTTTTGCTAGCTAGATCGTTGCAGATTAAAGACAACTCACAAACACATTCAAGGAGTGTTTACAACCTCCCACATCTCCATTTTCTAATTTCTGTGTCATCTTTACAGATAGCTGATCAGCTTCCCTGGATTTCGCTGACACCCTCACTTTGTTTCGCCTGAAGATGGAAACGCTGGAGTCGGAACTGACCTGCCCAATCTGTCTGGAGCTCTTCGAGGACCCGCTGCTCTTGCCCTGCGCTCACAGCCTTTGTTTCAACTGTGCCCATCGTATCCTTGTGTCACACTGCACGCCCAGTGAGCCAATTCAGTCCATCAGCGCCTTTCAGTGCCCGACCTGTCGCTATGTCATCACCCTCAGCCAGAGGGGCCTAGAGGGACTCAAACGCAACGTCACATTGCAGAACATCATCGACCGCTACCAGAAAGCTTCCCAAAGCGGACCTAATTCTCCCAACGAGACTCGGCGCGAGCGAGCCGCCCCCGACAGCAGAGCCATGACTTCTCCCGGCGACCGGGTGCAGTGTCAGTTCTGTGAGCAGGACCCTCCTCAGGACGCCGTGAAGACCTGCGTCACCTGTGAGGTGTCGTACTGCGAGGAGTGCCTCAAGGCCACCCACCCCAACAAGAAGCCGTTCACGGGCCACCGTCTAATCGAGCCCTTGCTGGACTCCCATCTGCGAGGGCTCATGTGTCTGGAGCATGAGGACGAGAAGGTCAACATGTACTGTGTGACAGATGAACAGTTGATCTGCGCGCTGTGTAAGCTGGTCGGCCGACACCGGGACCACCACGTGGCAGCCCTCGGTGACAGATTTGACAAACTCAAGGTAAGAAATGATCTGTAGTTAGAGGAATGCTGGGAGATTTATGATGCACTGAAGAAAACTGTTCCAACCGCTTGTAGTGCCGCAGAATTCAAAGCTGATTTATGTATTTGTTTAAAACCTTTTTTCGTCTTATACAGTATCACAGTGTGACAGTACACAAGCTATTCAAATCAAAATAAAGTGAGCTTTTGAGCAGCTTCATTTTAGTGATGTAGAAATATGCACAGACACTGAGATAAACCAGTTCATCTGCAAATTATAAAAAGTAAAAAAAAAATAATAATAATAAAATACAAGTTTTGTATTTAGGGCTGCCCCCTCTTAGTCGATTAGTAGACTAATCAGACTTTTTGGTCTTAGTTGACTAAAATTTCTTAAGTCAATCAGTCAGTTTTTATACTTTATAAACTTATGACCACATCTCTGGTAAACAAGATTTAAAGTGCTCTTTGGTTGAGGATAACCCCAAATCTGTTGTATCAGACCCCTCTGCCACTTTATAAATAAAATAATGTTTACAATAACAATATAATGTTATGCCAAGTGAGATACATTTATGTATATTATTGTAAATCAAACGTGAAGCAAGCATTATCTTTTAGCAAATCTGCACTTCATGCACAGTAAACTTCCTATAATAAACAATATTAAATAACTAACTTTTTACAATAATGTATAGTGTCTGGTGATATTCTGTGTTTTTCTTATTGTCAACAAATCCCATGAAAAGACCAAAACCGACCATTAATTGGTCGTTCTCACAATTCTATGCCTGATATAGCTTATTCATCTGTCATAGTCCTTAATATACATAAATAAGCCATACAGTTCATTGACATTTTCCCTCATTATGATGAATATTGGCACTGTAGTCTATTTTGAATCAATCCCACAAACATCATGCTTCTGCTGAGAATACTCACTATAGCATAACAGTTTCATGGCTGAAAATAGTCCCAGACAGACACTATTTCCTTCTCTTTGAGTAACGCTAAAACATACAACAAACACCTTGCTTTTGCTGTGTTATTTGTACACCACGTAGTTTGTGTAATGTAAATGCATCCACGTAAATGTGCCACGCTCAGAGCTAGTGATGTAGAATAAAAAAAACAGAAAGGGTCCAACAAATACACAACTTTTAACCAGGAGACCGATGTTTCTTCTGTTAGTCATGTTAGTGATATTTCTGACTTTTTTTAGTAACATTTGTGACGTGTGTTTCGTAATTAGGTTTTGTTCTTTCCATATATATTTTCTTAGTTCATGTACATATTTTAAGCTCAACCATGATGTTTTCCCTAAACCTAAATGATTTTGTTGTCTCAACCTAACTGCGAACGTTACTGTAGTTTTGTTGCGTGGTGTAGAAATGGCACGAGAAAAGGCTAAATGACACAGAGATATTTGTGTAATGGCCAAACCTACAGTGCCCTGTTGTTTAAGGAATGTATCTTGACTGTTTTTTTCTTTTTTAAATGAAACTATATATTTATGACTTGTTTTTTTTAAGATTTACATATTTAATATGGGCTTTGGGCTTGATTTTGGTCTTTTCATGCGCCCAAATGTATCATAAGCTAAATAAGACAAAAAGTATAAATGAAGTGAAGTGGGGGTTGTCTCTCTCTTGAGTCTTAAGTGCAATAACCCCCAATGCAAGAGAATGCATTCACAGTTTTTAGGTTAAGTGGAGGAAGTGCTCACTTTCAGCAGATGGGCTGATATCAATAAGGCATGAGGAGGTGCTGTTAGCTGGAGCATATAAAAAGATGGCTCTGCATTCCTTCCATTATAGATACATATAGTGAATCAGCTTCTGTCATAAGAGTGGGAATTTGGCTTAACGGATTAGTGCTTTGTCAAAACAGCGTTAGTCTCTATCATGTCTCCAACAACCTCAGGGGATCATTTTATAGTCCACGACTAGGCAACTGATTCATGCAGCGGAGCTTTATTGTGAAGCCTTTCACGCTGAAATAAGTCGACTCTATGTAACTAAATTCAAGTAAGATACTCATCAACATATTTGCTATTTTGAACTTTGTCAAAGTTCATCCAGTAGTGTATCCTGAGAGCTGCATGGCATCCACTGCATGAAATAAAAATGAGGGCCTGCTTTCCTTTCTGTAACACTCACAGTGTCCATGCATGACTCACAAAGGGGGGGGGGGGGGGGCGGTTACAGTATCACAAGTAACACTCGAAACCCTTTTGTGTGCTCGTTCCTCTCTTTCACAATGCTTGGTCACAGTGGAACTGGGATGCAAGCAATCTGTTTCTTTGCAACAGTTTTGGCAAGATAGGTCAGAGGACCAGTCTTAACCTGTCTCCTTTTGTTTGATCATGCTGTCATTGTGCAGAAATCGCCTGGCCGCTTCCTCTGTGTGGTGGGGCGTGGTCATTCACACCAGGAGGCAGACCAGGTGATCAGCATCATTTCTTTAACTCACATTCAGGGACAGATTTAATTTATGCAAAAATCTGATGTTGATTTATCCTTTGAAAACCAACAAAGCTGTTACTGATTTAGCCACATAGTGATGTAGCCTTGGTGGTTATTAAAGAAGAAGAAGAAGAAGATCTACCTTTATTAGTCCCACAGTGGGGAAATTCAATTTACACTCTGTTTAACTTATACATGGTACATGCACACAAACACACACACATGCAGTAATGGAGAGATGTCAGAGTGATGGGGCTGCTCCTGACAAGCGCCCCGAGCAGTTGGGGGTTTGGTGCCTTGCTCAGGGGCACCTCGGCAGTGCCCAAGAGGTAAACTGGCACCTCTCCAGCTACCAGTTCACACTCAGTTTTTTGGTCCATGTCGGGACTTGAACCGGTGACCCTCCGGTTCCCAAGCCAACTCCCAACTCCCTACAGACTGAGCTACTGCCGCCCCAAAAGCTGCAGTCAGTAACTTTGAGCAAATATGATAAATATAATATCACTATATCCTGACAGTAGTCCATAAGACAAATAAACTGTGTCCTCCTAGGGCTCCTAATGGCATTTACAAGATTTCACAGTGCCCAAAACAACCAATCAGAGCTGAGCTGTTGGTAACACAGCTGTTAATCAGTTAGTCAAACTAAGCAGCGCTGATCAAATGTGAATCAACGGTCTGTTACTGTGATGCCCATTTCTCACCTCAAATGTTTGTAGAAAGATAATTTAGCGTATTGTTTAGTAGGGGAGTAAGAAACATGAGTATGAGCAACACATGAGTATCGCGGTTTTGTGATACCCTATTGCTTCTCCGAAACGTTGTATCAATTTTGAATTAACCTTTTAAAAATCTGCCAGCCCGGCTGCTATTCAGTCTTTCTGAAGGTTGAAGTGGACTCACTTTTAAAGCTAGAGTGACTATATGAAACTAGAAAACCTACAGAATCCATCTGTAGCAACCATGTCATATTTGCATGTTGTGAAGGAGGCCAAATAATCCTTCAAAGTTAGGCATAATTTTGGCGAGAAAAATCTGTCATGTTCAATTGCAAAGGGGTAACTTGACCTCTGACACAATGAGATCTTACAAATGCCATTAGGAGCACTAGGAGGACACAGAGGAACATGATTTTCATAGATTATCTGTCTCATGCACTATTGTGCTATTGTAGAGTAACAGTTTTATAAAAAGAACTTTATATCATATTTGCTAAAAGTTACCGACTGCAGGTTTAATGTGTATATACAGTTTTGTTCTTTATCTTTTAATAAGCACATTCACCAGGTGGTTAAAGCTAGTAGGGTGATGGAAAGTAGAGTCCTTTATCCTCTTAATCTTATTAATCCTTTATCTTCTTCAAGACTCACTAGCTACGATCTGTTTGCTCTCCTCTATAATATCTTCCTACATCCTTGCTTGATGTAATTTTAAGATTACCAGTTTGTTGTTGTTTTTATGTCTTCGCATCTTGTTGACCTCATGTTATGTGGACATTGCTGCATTGTTAGAGGTCTCAAAGTGACAGACAAGGAAACAGCAATTCCCATCTTAGAGAGAAATTGTTTTGTTTTTTTCCTCATGGCATGCAGGCAGGACCCAGGTGGCCTGCAGCTGATTTTGTTCCGAGTTGCTGGTTTTTCCAAACACATGTTTACAGCCACAGTACCTCAGAAATTCCTACACGAGGGGATGTTGTGACATTGGTGTGTGTATGTTTGTGTGCAAGCACGTATAACGCAGAAATTCCTTTAGTCTGTCTTTGGCGGTATGTGACATGGTCCTGGTCTAGTATTAGATCTGGTATTATCCATCCATCATACATTGTTTATGTCAATTTATTGCTGTTTAGCATCAGATGAGTATTGTATGTACTGTATGTTCAGGAAAAAACAGGTTGCCAGATTGTCTTCAGCTGAAAGGCTGTTTATGTCAAAGAAAAATTTCGTAGAGTATGGTATATTCCTCTTTATAAAGTAAGGTATTGAAATACATACAGTATAAAACACACTATATGATGGTTATTTATTTAGGCGTCTGTGGTTGTAATGTAATCAAAAGGTGTGGAACCACCACCTAAATTTGAAACAGGTTTGGAGCCCGCTTCCTCTCCCACCTTCACTGGCAAATCTGTTAACACTTGGCCTTTTTCACAGCAGACTTTTGGACTTGTCATAGTAGGTCTGTTACACATAACAATGATGACTCTATTTAGGTATCCCAGTAAGGCACGACAGTGTAGCCGTGTCTCTATTCGGATACCTTGGAAACAGTCCATCAAAATCTACTCCTGAAAACATTGTAAGCGAGAAATAGTCTATGCTGCTGCTCATTTCATTTCAGAAATAGATCGGCTAGTTTGACATGTTGGTCTAAGTTTCGTGAGCCTGTTGCATCGTGTTTTACAGGCTCATTTGCATAAAGGACTGTTACCCGCCTTTTCATTTTGAAAGAACAGTGCCGGACTTTTGTGTTTGGAGGGCTGGCCCTCTGCAGTCCAGCCAAACAAAAGAATAATTGAACCTTTAATGAAGTGCATTGAGTTGACGGATACTAGATAATAGTGCATATTTGTACACTACCACACTATGATGTGTTTCTGATTCAATGAAAGCTTAAGCAGCCATTCAACAGCGTACAGATGTGTAGCGAGGCCCGTGGTGTTCACAGGATGAAGTGGCATACTCGTATATACTGGATACAATTTCTAATGTTGACACAGGATAAAACTCTGTTGTGTCAGTGACCTGTCAGGTCTGGAAGAGGAAGGAAGAGAGGCTCGCCAAAGCAAAGGTGTGGGACCAGAAGCATTCACGTACAAAAGGAAGCTGCTAGTCTTTCCTCTCATCAGCTTTGAAATGACTCTAGGAAAGAGACCTCCGTTAGAGAGCTGTCTAAACACACAGAGAGAGTGTCAGTGTTGCAGGAGAAACTGTATGTTAGCGCACATTTAGAAATACAGTACATCAAAATGTCTCTCACACATTCAGCCTTTTCCATTTGCTCTCTGTTTGGCTTCATGTGATACTTGTCATATTCAAACAAAAAAATTACTGTATGCATTTGGCTATATTCAGCATTATTTAGATTAATATGTCATGTTTCATGCATCCATTTTAAAAGTTTTGAACTCACCTCACCTGTACCTGCAAGTCAGCATCTGAGAAGGCTTTCATCCACCTTCTCTCCCACATGAATAAATCATATTTGTGAGAGTGGTAAAATAAAGCCTCTGCTATTTTAGTACACAGTGATGCACCCACCTTATGAAATCACAATGTGAGACATCTCACCTGAAAGCGGCAACAAACTTTGGATCTTTACATGCCTCCCTGATCTCTTCTTTTGTCTATTGTATTTTTGCTCAAGGGAAGTCATGCACAACATATATATTTGGATATTTGTGCGTATTTGTAAGTCATTAATATCTATATTTAATAATCAAGGCAGCAACTACTGATTATTTTCATTGTTGATTAAATCGGATTATGTTAAGCAATTAGTTGTTTGGCCAGTAAAATGTCAGAAAATGGTGAAAATGTTGATCATTGTCTCCAAGATGACATCCTCAAATGTTGTGTTTTGTCCACAACTCAAAGATATTCATTGAATTAATGGATAGCACGATGTAATTACACATTAATCTTCTATTTAAGAGGAATGATTCTTTACATCAGAAGATGTACTACCAGAGCACACAGTCATCATGCCACCCAATTACAGTCAGAGATTAAGCTTGAAACATAAGCTTTTGATCTGAGTCAGTGATTAACACAGCCGGGGTTTAGTTGTCCAAATCACTGGCAGATGCTCCGCTAAGCTCCGTGGCCTCAGCAGGCAGTTTGATGGGATCTCTGGCACACAGGGAGGACTGGAGTAGGGTGGGGTGGTGATGGAGGGGGGCTCTACATTGATCACAGCTCAAACGTGACCAGTCGTATCCAGTGTGTCCTCTCCTGTACTCATTACGCTCCAACCAGATACGCTCCTTATGTTCCCACCTAACTCTCCTCCAAGATTTATTCAGCTGTTGACAGTTTGATGAGGGGGGTAAAGTGTGTAACAAAATGCTCATTTTCAATTTTGATTTTGCAGCAAGCGTTGGATTCCAACCTGAGCAGTCTAATCAAGAGGACCAGTGAGTTGGAAAGTCTGATGGGCAAACTCATCCAAACCTGCCAACATGTGGAGGTGAGGTTTGTTTATCTGTTCGCTTTCAGGTGCTTCTTGCTTCTTTCTGTGGTACTTCAGGGGCAACCACTCATTAAATTATTAACACACTGATGAATTACTGTATCTAGTAGTGACTTTTCAGCCTGTCAACAAGATTAAGTGCTCATTAGTATATCGATCAATAATTTCTGTAATGTGCATGTAGTTTGCTGGAGTATTTTCAGTGCAAGTGTAGACCACATGTGTACCTGAACTTGGAAACAAACACATAAAGTAGATATTATGTGAGCATTCAAAAAGAATATCTTATATTGTGTACACGTCCATTGCAATTAGAGCTGCAACGATTAATCAATTTGTTGTCAATTATTTAAGTAATTTCCAATTATTTAATAATCAATCTGTAAAAAATGTAAAAAAAATCTCTTTTCTTTACTCCTCTATGACAGTAAACTGAATGTCTTTGAGTTATGGACAAAACGAGACATTTCAGGACATCATCTTGGGCTCTGGGAAACGCTGATCGACATTTTTCACCATAATAATTTATAATGTAAATAATTATTAGTTGCAGCCCTAGTTGCAATGGCTGTGATCATGTATCGACTGATTGCTACTCCATCCAATTATCATCTAATGTGTTTTTCCCATCACATGGGGTTTGCATATGATGAATTGTCCTGTCAATAATGTATTTAAAAACGATTTAATCAAATGAACATGTAAGTTGTGCAGCAAAATATTTAGTCAAAACAAATGAATATTAAATTGACTGTGTCTTATTTGTGCCTCTGTCCTGTATAGGTAAATGCGTCACGACAAGAAAACAAGCTGCTTGAGGAGTGTGACCTGCTGATTAATATCATACAGCAGCGAAGACAAATCATAGCTACCAAGATAAAGGAGGGAAAGGTAGTTTATCACCTTTTGTGTCATGATAACCTTTGTTTGTTTGTGTATCACCTTGTGCATGTTGATAACCTAACCACAGCTGACAAGCTAGCATACAGCTCAGCAGAATGAATAGAAGGCAGCAGTAACAAATCACCACTGTGGGGTAAAAAAAAAAAAAAACTCCTCAAAATGTTAATGTTAATGTTAAAAGACAGTTCAGCACATTAAAGAGGACCTATTATGCTGGAAAAATCCAGTCTGCTCTGATTGGTCAGCTAGCCCACCTTGTGATTGGTCAACCCAACCAAACTCTTTGGACTCCGCTCCAGCTCCGTTCTAACAGCTTTAATTAAGGGCATGCCAAACTAGCTGCCAGGCAGATATTATGTAAATGTATTACTTGATGACATCACCATGTTACGGAAGAAAAGGCGGGACTTCAGTCTTCGAGTTCAGGAGCAGTGTCTCTGTGAGGGACAGTGTCTCCCTTTGGTGTGGACTTTGGGCTTTATAACTTTGCAGACCTTTCACATGCACTGTTCCGCTACATCTTAGCATTTCCCAAATTACCTATATTACCTTAGTTGCCCTGCATAAGTGGCCTGAAAGTACATATAATGCATTGATGGTTCAGCGAAAGCTACCTGCCACCTCAGCTTATTTAAAATCACTCGTCCTCAGACTGGGGTCTGGTGGAAACATGTCCTCAGAGCTGTTTGGTTACATTCTTGCATGTGGTTTTGTATACTTGTTACAAGCTGCTTGCACTGAAATACTCACCAGACAGCACAGTTTATTGCTGTGTTTTGTCCTCAGTATCAGCCCTCAGCTCCGGAGTACTTCTTGCACAGTGTCCATACGTTTAATCATTTTAATGTGCTCCTGAATCATTTCCCTTCCTTTTCCCATGTTAGATGCCATTAGAGAGGCAGTGGCATGCTGTGCCATGCTCAGTGTCATAGTAAGATTAGCTCTGCTTCCTGTGATGGCCCTCTGTGGACAAGGTTTCTTTCCTTCCTCACCCTGTGTCTTGTGTCAGCTTTTGCTTTCAACCACTAAACCAATGAGGCACATGTGGGATAGGAGGGTCTGGTTACTATATGTGGGGCGTTTCATATAAACACATCTCATGCCAGCTTGTAGAACAGGTTGAAGCTCACAGTCTCGTGGGTATTACACAAGTGAAAAATCAAATTGTTAAAGGTGTAAATCAAATTTTTCACGGTAGGATTTTCTAAATAGGTGAGGTAAAATCCAATCTAGCATCTGACAGGTTGGTACCTCATACAGTAAGTCTGGTTATTTACCAAGCTTTTCATCTATCAACATGTCCTGTTTATTCCTGCCCAGTCTGTGCGGCTGAGGAAACTCGCCCAGCAGATAGCCAGCTGCAAGCAGTGCATCGAGAGGTCCTCGTCCCTCATCAATCAGGCCGACCAAACCCTCAAGGAGACGGACCACGCTCGCTTCCTCCAAACGGCTAAAAACACCTGCGAGAGGTGAGGGAACAAAGAAACACTATCAGCAAAAAAACAGACATAAAACGTCACCATCTAATAATGTACTTTGTTATTACAGAGTCTCCATGGCAACAGCCTCCTCTCAAATCCTGTTACCAGAAATTAACCTGAACGACACCTTTGATACTTTTGCTTTGGACTTCACGAGGGAGAAGAAAATGCTAGAAAGCTTGGATTATCTCACAGGTGGGTGGGGTCTTGTAAATTAGGGACAATATTATTTATTTTTATGACACGGATTTGTTGGATACTTGACTCTGATGGTCAATTACAGCATTCTACGATCTATTATTTCTTTATAGTAGACCATTGGTATGTATAACAGTCAGTTGATATGGGTGCCGTTCTAATCTCAGACTCTGGCGGACTGTTTTTGTTGCAAATTATTCGTTTCTGAAGTAAGTAGCCCTGTAATAAGCAGAATAATATACAGGTAGCAGTCATTGTGGTGAAATGAAGACCTTCAGGGTGATGCGAGACCCCTCTGCTCTGTGTCGGGTGCTGCATTGTCTTGTCGGGGTTTATTTCACAACAATGACCCGCTACCTGTACATTATCCCTTATGTATTTGTTAATTAATACAATGTATTGTGCCATCAGTGTAGTATACTGCCAGATTAGTTTAGTTACACTACAGCTTTTGGGTTCCTTTTATTTAAACAGTGCATTTAAAAATGATCCTCACCATTTCCTTCAATTATAAATTCATACAATTTAAAGGCTGTGTCATAGATAGGACTTTATATTTCAACTGGCGCCTCTTAGCAACAGAAAAAAGCTTAAAAGCTCACAAAAGTTAGGCTACAGTTAAGCTTTATTTTCTGAAACAGGTTTGATTGTTTATGCTAAGCGCCCATTGTGCAGCGTGAATTTAACTCTGCATGGGGGCCGTAGCTGTAATAGCCGGAGGAACCGCAATCTAGTTTAATTACACTTGTCAGAATAAAAAGACACAAATGGTTGGTGCTGTGTACCGCCGCTAGTCCCCACATCATATTGTGAGGGATTTTTTTTTTTATGTTGTTTTGTGTGAAATGGAATCCACTCGGCTTTCATTACTGTTTCAGAAAAAAAAAACATTTGCCTTTTGTTTTCCGATTGCAGCACCAAATCCACCAGTTATCCGCGAGGAATTATGTACGGCTTCGTACGACACGATCACAGTTCACTGGACGTCAGATGATGAATTCTCTGTTGTATCATATGAACTTCAGTACGCCATCTTCACCAGCCAATCTAACGTTGTCAGTAAGTATATATGCAGCTCTCTCGTGGGAATGCAGTGTAATGTTTATGACAATGATGGAGGGATTCGAAAGGGATTTCGCTCAAGGGCTTTAAATTGTTTTGGGGCTATGTTACAATATCCAAACATAATATTGTGTCGTGGCAGCAGGAGAGGAGAGCTCTGTCCTGGCTCTTATGGGTAATGAGATGTTACCAAAGTACACTGCAATTTTTGCAGTGTCTAGGAAGGGACACGGGGAAAAAAAACAACAACAGCTCAATCAGACTGGATTTACATCCAGATGCACATCATAAGCTAGATATTATCTCGAGGTTGAAATGAGCAGCAGACTGTTTGAATTGATTGCTCTAACAAGGTCACAACATGCTCGATCAAGCAATTTATTCTCATCTGGCTCAGTGCTCAAGCGCACTTGGATGAGTGGCAATGCAACTATATTTGATGAGTCAGAAATAGCAGCTACACAGTAGATTGAAAGACATGCAATTACGCTGTGTTGTTCCATTGATTGAGGCTCTAACTCAACAGTTGGGAAATTTTCAAACTGGTTTGTTCTTTGTCGGTGACTGTCTTGTCTGTCTGGGCTGCAGGTTTGTGTAACTCTGCTGACAGCTGGATGATTGTACCAAACATCAAGCAAAACCACTACACCGTACACGGGCTCCAGTGTGGTACCAAGTATATTTTCATAGTGAAGGCCATAAACCAGGCTGGAAACCGCAGCAGTGAACCAGGGAAACTCAAGACCAACAGTATGTCAAGTATTCATTCTATAATTCATTTTCCATGAGAACTGAACAGCATGTCAGAAACTAGCATTTATTTCCCCTTCCCCTTCTTTAAGGTCAGCCATTCAAGTTGGACCCAAAGTCGGCTCACCGGAAGCTGAGGGTGTCCCATGACAACCTGACAGTGGAGAGGGACGAGACATCATCCAAGAAGAGCCACAGTCAGGACCGCTTCTCCAGTCACAGCAGCTACGGCGTCACCGGAAATGTCTACATTGACAGCGGCCGCCATTACTGGGAAGCTCTGATTGGAGGAAGCTCATGGTAAAAAGATTTACCTGTTTTCAGCCACACCAGTTCATAGCTTTACTCCATTGAATTTTTTACAGACATTCATGGTCCCCAGAGGACAAATATTAATGACTTTGGTGATCCTCTGACTTGTGCTCTAGTGCCACCACATTGGCGGTTTTACAACTATCGGATGTATTTCCATGAAACCTGGTTTTCCATGAAACAGACATTCATTTTCCCCACAGAATGAATTGTAATGGGAAGCCTTTAAAGGGTCAGTGTGTAACATTTTGAGGGATCTATTAGCAGAAATGGAATATAATATTCATAATGTGTTATTTCGTGTATAAACACCAGAAACTAAAAATCACATTACCATTAGCCTAGAATGAGCCCTTCATATTTACATAGGGAGCAGGTCCAAGAGAGCCTTTCACATTTTTACGCTACCTGAAGGCCGTCCTGGTTCTTAACCACGCTTGTGAAACTGTGATAACGTTAGCCGCAGAGCGCAAAATCATGGTGCCGCAAGCTGCCGCCAGACCTCCTTAAGTAGTGTTAGTAAGGTAAGGATGACCTCTCAGCGAGGCGATTAGCATTACTACGGTTTTGTACCTGGCGCCTCACGTTACCACAGTCTTGAAAGGGAAAGACTGAACAGAGGGGTACTCAGTTGGTTGCAATCCACAACCACACCACTAGATGCCTCCAGATCCTACAAACTCTATCTTTAAAATCAGGTCAAAATCTTAATATGTCCAATATTTTTCGGTTTATGACCAAATACCTACAAAAATAATGACATTCCCATCAGCCTCAGTTTAACTTTGTGTTTATGCTAACACCCTAAGATGGTGAACATGGTAAACATTATAGCTGCTACACAGGAGTATGTTATAATTAATGCTTTTACAATTAATGCTTATGTTAGAATTAGCTCTAAGCACCACTGTGCATTAGTAAAACCTCATAGAGACTCTAGCATGGATATTAATTATTGTTTCATGTTTACAATGCTAGAAATGTACAGGTATTTATGAAATCTCACAGTTTTTTTACATTGGGCATGCAGGTTTGCAGTGGGCATTGCATACAAGTCTGCACCAAAACATGAGTGGGTCGGCAAAAACTCGGCCTCCTGGGTGCTGTCTCGATGCAACAACTCATGGGTGGTGCGTCACAACAGTAAGGAGATGCCCATTGAGCCTTCACCCCACCTGCGTCGCCTCGGAGTGCTGCTGGACTATGACTCTGGATCTCTGTCTTTCTACGACGCCGTCGGCTCTCAGCACCTGCACACATTTGATATTGCCTTTGCTCAGCCAGTCTGCCCCGTGTTCAACGTGTGGAACAGGTGTTTAACGGTCCTCACAGGGCTGCCCATCCCAGATCACTTAGAGGGGACGGACTACAACAACTGATAAAACCTGTACCGCTGGATTTTTTTTGAATGCCCAAATACAGACCAGACTGCCTGCGCTTCATTGACTGTGATGCCCTCATACTGTTGACAACATATAAACTGTAACTGAACAAAATGCAATTAATAGTGTACATTCCTAATCAAGCCTATGTTGAAATTAATCTGAATTATTTAAGAAATGATTTACAAGCATCTGTAGATGTATTTCTTTGCTTTGCACATGTATGTATGTTACACTGCTGGATGGTTTTAAGGGTTTGCATACAGTTTGAAATTAATTATAATTTTTTAAAATTTCTAAAGTCATATTACACACTTTTCCATTCATGTACTAAGGGTGATGATAAACCTTTAACAAGTGACAAGTGCACTCTCTGTTGTTTCTGGAGGGTTGTATTATTGGCTATTTTCAATGTAATGTCTTTGAAAGATTTTTCACAGCACTTTGAGAAGTTGTCACTATAAAATGTATTTCTAAGCCACTTGTACCATCACGCAAATGTTTCCTTGTCATAGTTCTGTAAGGAAAAAAAACACTTAAATAGATCAGCTAACAACAATTAACAGCAGTTTCACACTAATGTGAAATCAGTCAGTCCTGCAAATTTCAAATATTTATTATCTATAAATGAGAACAGTTCAGCATTATGAGATCATTCATCACATTTAAGTTTCTCTCTGACAAGATGCAATAAAAGTGACTTCATTTGATTTCCAGTGTGATTTGTCACCCTCCTTTTCACTGCATGCTAAAAATGGGTCTCAGTATGATAGTGTACATATTTAATATGCCGAACACTTGTTGTTTACACTCATTTATACTTAATCTCTCATTAAAGTCTGGACAAGCTCTCATAACACCGCAGTGAAAAGAAAACAACAGCACCGCCATAGAGAAAAGTGTCAGTCTTGCTTTACAGGACTCTGACCCACACTGAGCCAAAATACGACTTTTGACAAGATCCGCTCTGACATCTCTTTTTGTTCAGAACTAATGTGGCTTGAATTCTGCAGCATCCCCTTTCAACTAAAGTAGACAAGAGCAAAAAAAGAAAAGAAAATCTGAACTCTGCATGACCTCCCCGTGAGACACCCTGCAGACCGAGCTGTAATACGTGAACACGACCTCCTCCATGTCATGCCACCAGGATTTTGTAGATGTGTGCATGTTAGCTTATAAATAAATACTAGAAGACATTTATGTGATCACTGTTGATCGCTAGTTGTGGTTTTGACTATAATTTTAGCTCTTTAAATCCAAAATAAAGTCTAAATTGTTTTAAACAAACATAATTTGTCAGTAAAATAAAAGATTTTGAAAAAAACAAAAAACAGCATTTTTAATCATAATTAATTAATATAATGTTAGTGTATGTGTGTAAGTGCGTAAGTGTTTAAGTTAATATATAATTTGCTTGATAAAAAATGTAATGCGACCACAGCGTCGTAGTGCAAAACCAAATTACATATTTTTGTATCATTTTTATACAGAGCATATTGTAGAAAAGACTTAAAATATAAACATTTTCTCAAGACAATGGGTGACAATGATTTGTTGTAATCCTGCAAATTTCCCCACTGTAGGACTAAAAAATGATTATCTTATCTTATCTTATCTTATCTGATTTTAGCTGGTTTTAGCTGATCTTATGTTGTCTTCTCAGTATATTGAAACAAACAAAAAAGAGCTGCAGGTGAAAGAATAAGCAAAATTAACATTTTTTTGTTCTGAAAAAAAAAAAAAACATGGTAGAGATGGCAGACATTAAAGTTAAGGCTCTTTATGTTGGTGGATGAGAGAAGTTGTGGTTGCAACACTTAATAAGTCTGATCAAGTGCTTTACTCTGAATAAGTACTTAGAGAAAAGAAACCAATTTGCAGACATAATGAACAAGAACTGAAACTCTCAATTTAAAGTAAAAAAAATGTGCCCCGGGGCTCCACCTGCTGGATTTGTGTTTTCTGTGATAAATGACTGTGCTGCTTGAGGCCATGTCTGTCCCACCCAGATATTCCATCTATCACATTGGTCTATTTGTCTTGTGGTGTTAGCTTTGTAATAATGAATAAGAGAGACTGAATGTGGATGTTGTCATCATCTGTATTTAGTGTAGTTCAGTATGTAGAAGAACAAGATTGTGTTTTTAAAACAATGACTGATGCATCAGTGTTATACAGGTAAGATCTGAGGCAAATTTAACTCAAGAGAAATGCAGAATAAATAGCAGTTTGATCAGAAACAAGCAAAGTAACACAAATGTGAAGTGAATAACTTATCAACATACTGCTATATGAAGTTATGATAAATAAAGATTATAAAACACAATTCCGTTACAACATTTATCTCTTTTATTTATTTATTACAATTTAAACCTGCTAAATGCATTTCTGCATGGACAGTTTCTTACGACATGACTAATTTGATCTGATTTATGTGTCATAACCAACATACACGTAACACACTATTAATAGTAACAATCACAGAAAATAAAGTAAAATAAAAGAACACAGAAACACACAAACCAAATCCAAAGCATGACACTTGGACACATAAAACTGAAACATAAATGAAATGAAGAAAAAACAATATATAAATGATTAAAATGAATAGCATAAAATATAAACAACATGTTATACATAAACTGTATGCATAAACTGTCACCGTTATGACAGCCACTTCCCTAAGCCCCGCCCACCCTCCCGGAACAGGAAGTACCTGCGAGTTTTAGCTGCTGACGTTGGTGCTGTATAAAGTGACGATGGCGTCCACAGATCAGTCCCTCCTGGACCTAACAGATAAAGAAACCCGGGAGAAACTGTCGTTATGGGATCACCGCACCGATGCCATGGCTCCCCTCACGGAGAAGCAAATGGACGCTGTCTTGGAGATCCGAGCCGCAGCTGAAACGCTCTCTGTCCCGTCAGAGGTGAGATGTGAATCCGGAACCAGCTAGCATGCTAACAGGGTTGCTAACTTACTTTCTTAACGTCAGCGGGGTTAGCTAAAACCCGAAGTTCCCCCTGTATGAACTCAACGCACCTCTTTGCCATTTAAACTGTATGTTATTATATTATTAATACCATATCATGGAATGTTAGCTTGTATGCTATCTAGCAGGGTTGCACTTGCACTCCGCCACGTCAAGCCGTCCAGCTAGCTTCATACACAGGCTTGTTGGGTATGTTTAGAAACAGAGAGCCCTGCTTTGTTTTGCAGTTGCCCATTGAGGACTTGTGCAGCCTTTCGTCGCGGTCCTTGCAGTCCCCCTTCACAGCGACTGTGCCGGCGTCAACAGAGGACGTCCTGCTCAAGGGTTTCCAGATGCTTGATATGGAAAATGACAGGATAGAAACCGCACAACAGGTCTTTGCCAGCAGTAAACAGTGCCGTAGCCGGTCAGACATACTATATCACAACAACATGCATGGTTTTAATACAGATGCCGATTTGTGTTGCAGTTTTTTGCCTGGTTTGCCAAGTTACAGGCAAACATGGACCAGGATGAGAACGCAAAATACAGGTGCACAAATGCGTTACTCTACACTATACTGAATGTATTGGTCAGATGCTTGTTTAGAGGGGATTAATCAGAAACATTACACTTCGGCAGGACAAATCAGTCTTTTTACAGTTGATGGCATCATTTCCTGAGAAGTAAACTGAATGTGCTTTACATAAATGCTTGTCTGTCAACATACACCCATTAGAAACTAGCCTGGTTTCAGATCTCTGAATAGCTGCCCATATCTCTTCTTGATTGTTTTCTGTTTTTTGAGTGAATTAAGTTGAAGGAAATAGCATTTCAGTCTGATTACCAGACTAGCTAGCCCAAAGATACAAACATGCACAGACATAGACACACAGTAACTATACATCCATCCATTATCTGCAACCGCTTATCCTATTCAGGGTTGTGGAGGGGTTGGAGCTGATCCCAGCTGACATTGGGTGAAGGTGGGGTACACCCTGAACAGGTCGCCAGACTATCACAGAGCTGGCCCATAGTGACAGACAGCCATTCACATTCTCATACACACCTAAGGGCAATTTAGAGTCATCAATTAACCTAACCTGTGGGAGGAGGCTGGAAAACACAGTAACTAGTCAGAAGCCAGCGGAGAAGTTTCAAGTTGCCACAGCTGTGACAGATCATCAGGTTGTGTTCTCTGCAGAGTAGGACCAAAATAACAAAAAGCAATGTGGAAATCAGCTGCTATGCTGCTCTATGTGGGCTAAACTTCTCTGTTGCACTTCTTGCTGCACCTGAAGTAGTGGGCATAAGTGCAACATTATGTCAAGTTTTCTGCTCAAAAAATTGTCAAATTGCTCCATAAACCACTAGGTAGCTTCACTGCATCATTTTGTCCTTGCACATAGATAATATGTCTGTTTTTGCTTCAGGAAAACTCGAGATGATCTAAACTGCTACCAGGAACAATGTAATGCTATCCTGAAAGATGTCAGTGCCGCTCTAGAGCACTTGGACTCCCTTCAGAAACAGTATCTGTTTGTGTCCAATAAGACTGGCACCCTACATGAGGCCTGCGAACAGCTCCTAAAAGAACAGGTAAGCTGCACACCGTTCTATCCATCCATTAACCCAAGCCACACAAGAAACCGATCGCTGACACTTGATCAGTAGAATATGTTTAAATTTTAATATCAATAAATGCATTTTTCCTATGATCCAGGACAGGCTGAGTATTTTCTATTTGCAAGCATGAACACCACTCCCAAAACCAGAAACTACTGAATTAGCTGCGAGTTTGGTCTAACGGTTGGAGATGGTCTAAAAATTGTTCTGGGAAATTGTGTAAAAACAACCAAAGGAGTCACTGGAGATGATTGGAAATACTGGCGTACGCTCTCTAGTTCAATATAGAGTGTCATAGATAAAAGCTTGTCTAAATATAAGATTACTAGCAGGTAAACAAAAAAGTCTGCTCTGTTGCTCATTCTCTCTGCAGTTTATTTCATATCTCATTGGCAGTGCGGTTTTCAATTTTTTTTTCTCGCAGATATGCTGCTTATGTTCACAAATGTATGTAGATTGGACCATTCGGGGAACTTGAGCTGAACTGAAATTAAACTGTCATGTCATATTGTGTCAACTGTGTTTTCTCTCTCTGCAGTCGGAGCTTGTTGACCTGGCAGAGAGCATACAGCAGAAACTGTCATATTTTAATGAGTTAGAAAACATAAACACGGTAGGCTGTTTTTATGTGTTGTTGTCTCAATCTATGCATTGTAGATTATGTGCATGTTAATTACAGATTAGATATCAACTTAATTTTTATTAAATATCAACGGTTATGTCCCAGATTCAAAACATTATTTTTATTTATACAAGAATTTGGATGTCAGCTGCATTGCCGAAGTAATATTTCTAAAAAGTTTCATAAAATGTACACTGTTTTTATAGATTTTACTTTGGGTTGGTTTCAAAGTAAAAACAACACATTTCTGGCAGTGGTAACTGCCAAATGAAAAAAAGTGTTTTGATTATAAAGCTAGAAGATTATAATTGTTTATGTTTGGATGTACTTCCAACTTATCTTTTTCTTTGTCTTTGCAGAAACTGAACTCACCAACCTTGTCTGTAAATAGTGAAGGCTTTATACCAATGCTGTCAAAACTGGATGACTGCATTGAATATGTTTCTTCACATGTAAGTAGATCACATGCGCGACAAAATGTCACTTCTGTTTATGTAAATCTCATTTTATTACCAGCAGTAGAATAATTAAACGCTACATCATGTTTGTAAGCAGTACACTATATATGTTTTAAAGCCTTCTATGTAATTAATTTCTATTTATACCGGTGGGAAATTGAAACCAAGACTGTCAGTATACTGTTGACTGGGTATAACTGTGTGATTTATGTGATCACAGATAAATAATGTTTATCTCTATTGATTGCAGCCCAGTTTCAAGGACTATCCTGTTTATTTGGCCAAGTTCAAACAATGTCTTTCTAAAGCTATGCACTTCATGAAGATCCACATTGTAAACACTATGCAGAATCTCACAAGCCAGTTAACAAAGAGGGTAAGGAAAGGCCACATTTCATTCTCCTACCTAGTCTGCAATGGTGAATAGAGGCATTCATGAAGTTTATTTATTTCATTTATTTTTCTCCCCAGGATCCAATGGGCTTGACCAACGCAGATAATGCCTTCACACTTTACTATGTCAAGTACAGAGCAGCTGCACCTAAAGTTAGAGTGAGTATACTGTTTTTATTACCCACTGAAATTATGCATAGATCATTTTTTGTAATAAATGGACATTTTTGTTCTTCTTTCAGTCACTGATAGAACAGATAGAGCAGCGAGCAGAGAAGATTCCAGAGTGAGTATTAGCATTTCTACAAAATAAAGTAGCGTTATTCCTGTGAAGGGATGTCAAGGGATGTTCACTATGATGAGCTGGAGGAGAGCTAGTTAAATTTAGCTGTTAGCATCTGGTGGGCAGCAAAGTCCTGCTTGGTTAATAACAAAGCTAGCAGCTAATGTACAGAGGGTGCATCAACTTCAATTATGACGTGTTCAAGCTTTGTTCATTAAAAATGAGTATTGGGCAGAGGTAAAATACTATGTACTATAGAACATTTATTTTTTTGGTGAGAAAATGGAGGTGGATCGTCAGGGGAAAAACCATTAAAATGTAACAGGATTGTATGTTGAAGTACATGGCATTTACTATTTTTAGGGCTGTCAATCAATTCAAATATTTAATTGCGTGATTGCCCGTAGTTATTGTGATTAGTCGCAAAGTAATCATTTATCTGTTCTAAATGTACCTCAAATGAGATGTATCTGGTATTTAATACTCGGAAATCAATTAACAACACAAAAATAATGACAATTATTGTCCAGAAACCCTCATAGGTACCGCATTTACCATAAAAATTTTATGGTAAATGCAGATGCAGATTTCTGGTGTTGTGACATCTCTATCCTGTTATACTGTATGTTCTCCTTGTGTTAAATGAACTCATCCCTTCTTATGTATTTTGATGTGAGCAGATACCATCAGCTCCTAGATGAAATCCATCAGTGCTACCTTGACCAGAGAGAGCTGCTCCTCAGTCCCAGCATTACATCCACCATTACTGACCTGACCAACCAAAACAGCAAAGACCACTGTGCTCTGGTAAGGCACAGCTTCTTTAAAGGAGCAAAACTGCCCTTTTAGATATACGCTGACATTTGAGCTTGCAAAGAAAGCACAGTGCGGTCCTCTCTGGGATATTTTCTGGAGTATTCAGTGCAGACACAAAGCTGTGCACATGATAAATGAGCTTGTGCACAGCAGGCATCCAAAGCTTCCTCTTGTTTTGTTCACAAGAGAATTACTGTGCAGAATGGTGTTTGTATACTCTATCATCTGTGCAGTGCGCTGTATGCCTCCACTGTTTAAAAATTTAACTGACCTCAAGGTTGACCCAATAATTCATAGTAAAATATTTTTATTCTAATTTGATACTTCAGAGATAATTTTGGCACCCGGTCATATTTTGACGCTTTTGTGGCATTTAAAACACTTCACTAATTGGCTTGATGGGGATGCTGTAATTAAAGGTCAGAATTTCACACAACAAACGTCATAACAGCCGCGCCACCTGTCCGAGATTTTCCTTTTTAATGAAACTTGAAAGGTTATGCATCTTGTTAATGATTGCTGTAATGGGTGCCTGCATCATTTATGTGGGAGGGTGTGTTTGCTTGTTTGAAGTGGAGCCAAGGTAAAGTATTGGTATGGCACTGCAGCGGGTGATCATGATGTGTTCTTGCACAGGTCCGCAGTGGCTGTGCCTTTATGGTTCATGTCTGCCAGGATGAACACCAACTGTACAATGAGTTCTTCTCCAAACCTACACCTAAACTGGAGTGAGTAGCACCCGCCTCCGCATTCAAATTATCAACCAACACACAGAGAGCCATTGTCTTACATGCAGGATATGTTTGCTTAAGGTCTGATGCTTCAAAATGCATTATAGCTGTTTCAAGCTTTACTTGACACATTTAGTGTTTGAAATACCAATTTAAAAAGCATGTGTAGACAATATGTAATACCACTTAAGAGCAAAAACATTTTTAACAGTTTGCATAATTATTTTTAGTCAGTACTTTATTCCTTAAACTGAAGGAAAAGTCAAAGCTTGAAAAGAGCAGAAAGTGTAATTTTAGACCGCTCTTCCTTGTGCAAAGCAATTAAATGGTGTTTAATCTCTTGACAGTGAGCTGCTAGAGAAGTTGTGTTTATCCCTGTATGATGTCCTCCGGCCTCTAATCATCCACATCATCCACCTGGAGACCCTGTCTGAGCTCTGCAGCATCCTCAAGAATGAGATGCTGGAAGACCATGTTCATAACAACGGTAGGTTAGAGCTTTTCTTCTCTTCAAAGCTTCCCGCTTGTCACATGGGGTTTTAAATGTGGAGTTCCTAAGATACAGCCGTGCTGGAGTTTGGGGACTGATATATATTACCATAAAAAAATTTGGATGCCCCTCGACTTTTCGCACAGTTTGTTGTTGTGCGCTTAGTGAACTTTTTGCCTGGAAGCACTAACATGTACAAAAGTGAAGAAACTCCAAATTGCTGTTTACAGTATGACCAGACTACATCTCAGTCTAGACTAGTTGCCCTGCAGTTAGTGGAGACTCCTTGAGGTTACTCCCAACAAATGGTCTGATGCATAATATCCAGGAAAACAATGATTTGTGGTTTTTACACTTGGATTCTATGGATGAGACAAGCTATAGCTTGTCTAATCCGTAACATGTTAATTATGAGCTTTTACTGTACAGACTTGAGAGTTGTAGCGAGAGCTGCAATAATGAATCAATTAGTTTTCAACTATTAAATTGATCGGCAACTATTTTGATAATCAATTAATTTTTTTAAAGAAAAAAAGTAAAAAATTCTTTGAGTCCAGCTTCTTAAATATGCATATTTTCTGGTTTCTTTACTCCTCTGTGACAGTAAACTGAATATATTTGAGTTGTGGGTTTTTTTATGTTTATGTTCTTATGTATCGTTTTATGGCTTTGTTGTAAAGCACTTTGGGAGCCTTTCGGCTATTGTAAAGCGCTATACAAATAAACTTTGATTGATTGATTGTGGCTAAAACAAGACATTTGAGGATGTCATCTTGGGCTTTGGGAAACTTTGATTTGACATTTTTAACCATTTTTGAAACCACAAACTCCAATGGCAATGTACTTTGAAATATAAAGACTTCCTGGTACAGTGCCTTGCTTTCTTATTTCACCTCTCATTCACCTGTCTTGTTCTCATCCACTATACTTGTATACTTAGTATACTTATACTGTATAGTTAAGACCTTATAGGGCTTAAAACCTTGTTGTGATTTTGCTATAGGTTGAACTGTGAACTGACCTCTGACCTCTTTTTATGAAGCCACTCAGTTGGGGGCCTTTGATGCAGTAGTGAAGCAGATGCTGGAGGATGTCCAGGAGAGGCTCGTCTACAGGACTCACATTTACATCCAGACTGATATCACAGGCTACAAGCCAGCTCCAGGGGATCTGGCTTATCCTGAGAAACTGGAGATGATGGAGGTAAGGACTGCGAGCTGAAAAGGGATGTTGTCGATAACATTTTCAGAAACAAAACCTCCAAGACATGTAATTGGTTTAGCTTTTACTCAGCAAGCTTCACACAACATGGATGTGATTACAGCTGCAGAATGCAAACTGGGAAAAATGGCCATCAAAGATTCCCAGAACCAACGATAATGGTTTTCAAAAATGCAGATGTAGAAAGCACAATTGCCTTAATGTTTTAAGTTGAGTTAAAGTCAATTTAAAACTTGTGAGGACTTTTGCTTGTGTATGTCTACACATGTAAATAAATATGAATCTTGACTAATGTTTTAGAGCTCATAAATGTGTTTCATGGACGCTATTTCCTTAGTGTCAAATCTCCCTGGTAGTGCAAGTTTGTTATAGCAAGTTTAATTTTATTTTATGAAAAGCTGTTAAAAATATGTAGACCTCATTTTGAAGCAAAGGGAAAAAACTTTCCAACATGTGACTCGTTCTACTTGCATGACTTTGAAGAGCATAACTCATTATGCAAGTTTAAGGCTTTGGAAGGTCTTTGGTCTTGTAAGAGATGTGCACATGTTGTAAATACCTTTTGAGTTGTTGAATTTTATTTTCACACTTTCTATTTCCTAATGCTCACCAATAGAGAATTGCTCAGAGCTTGAAGGAGGAGCAGATGAAGCAGATGTCACAAGAGTCCTCGTTTTCAGATGTTCAGCTTGAGGATCCTAATGGTAGAAGAAACAGTAACGCAGGTCGGTTTTTTCCAGATTTTGACACTTGCTTCCAACTTTTGGTGTTATTGTTTCTTGATTTCTCATTTTCCTATAAATACAGGGAACGTAGAAGCATCACGCCTACAGACATCCATCTCTCCTGCTGATCTCCACGGCATGTGGTATCCCACTGTCAGACGAACGCTGGTCTGTCTGTCCAAGCTCTACAGATGTATAGATGTGAGTCTTCAATTCTTAATTGTCTAATTCATAGTTTCCTATCCTAACATGGCAGGATGTGTTAGTTTTTTTTTTCCACTTTGCATTTCTTATTTCTGTTTCTTGGTCTTTTTCCAGAGAGCAGTTTTCCAGGGTTTATCTCAAGAAGCCTTATCTGCCTGCATCCAGTCCCTGCTTAAAGCTTCAGATATCATCCTTAAAAACAAGGTTGGCACACATGGTTAAGAGTAGACTGTGGTTTTGTATTTTTACTGAACTTTTTAAAATTTTTATTATAAAAATAGCTGGAAATAGGCCTTTCTTTTGACATATAATAAGATCATTTCCCTCTTAGATAAAATGTGCTCTACAATTCAAATTCCTTCTGGCTGCAGGATCCTTAACTAAAGCAGCTGGGATGTCATTTCAAGTTTATTTTAATGGGTGCTTTATTATGCTCTACAGAGTGTTCAGCAGACCATCCTTTATTTATGGGCTTCTCTCACCTTCAGATTTGCTGTCTATCTGTGCTAACTGGCCCGTTTCAACCTAACACTTCAAATTAAAGCAGCGGCATCAATCTCAGAGGATGTGTTCCCACCCCATGTTGATGATGTCTTTTTCCAATGTTTTCGTTGCTAGCTGAGCGATAAATGGTTTCAGCTGCCTTTTTTGCTGTCACAGTTATGTCCCTGTCCAGCTATGGTTAATCCGCAGTTATCAATTAGACATATTCCCATATCGCCTCTCTAAGCTTGTGCTTTTTATGTTCTCTGTAGCTTGGATAGTCAGCAGATGCCCCTTTGTGTTGGCAGCCTGCGGTGTGGATTTAACAGTGTGCTATCACTTTCTGTAGACGCAAATAGATGGGCAACTTTTCCTGATCAAGCACCTGCTGATAGTGCGTGAACAGATTGCCCCATTTCACACCGATTTTGCCATCAAGGAAATCTCACTGGACCTGAAGAAAACTCGAGGTAAGATAATTAAAGGTGGAGGGAACATTGGTGTACGGCTCCATAAAGCCAGTCATTACATCCTCATGCTCATTAAGCAACTTGTGCCTATCACATGCACCGGTGGCAACAATTAATGTGGAAATTACAGTGTAATCCAGCACCATAATGTACATTAACCGACGGCTCACAGGGCATATTGCTCCTCCCTATCACCCTCATCTCAGTCAAGGTCATATTAAATTTGTAGCACTAGAGGGCACTCTAATGCTACACCAGCCCAGATTTAATCTTTCTGCTTTGTGTGAAGATGCTGCCTTCAAAATCCTGAACCCTAAGGCTGTTCCCAAATTCTTCCGACTTAACAGTCACAACGCCATACTTGAATTCCTGTTGGAGGTAGTGTTTTTTATTTTATTTTAGTCAATTTTTTTGGTGCCTATTTTATTAAACCTACCACACACTTTATGCACTTTGATAGCACCCTGCCTCAGGGAAACGCCACTTGATAGTGCTAAACCCTTCGTCTGTTTGGCCTCCAGGGAACACCAGAGATAAAGGAGCACTACATCGACTCTAAGAAGGATGTGGACCGGCACCTGAAGTTCAGTTGTGAGCAGTTCATCCAGCAGCAGACTCAGATCTTTGTGGGGAACCTTGAGGAGTTTCTCACCAAGGTAACCGTTAGAGCAGTTAGAAGGCAGACTTCGCCTCAGGCAGCGATGGCTCCTCCTGACCTTCATTTTTTCAGCTTTTACCATTTTAAAAACCTTTAAAAAAATAAATAAATAAATAAAATAATTTGCTTATTCACTGATCACTGAAGGTCTCACTATGATTCTGACAACTGAAGATGAAATGGCTGTTTTTCATTTCGGATATCTAATTGTATTGCTAGGTAGTGTTTATATACATGTGTTTTGATATCTCTGTGTGCTGAAATCCTTCATTGCAATAACTGTGCTGCAATAATTTTGCTGCCCACCTCACTCAGTTTTCTATTAAATACTGATCTTTGTCTAATTCAAGACTGAGTTGCATCACAGCATCTTGTGCTTGTTTGCATGGCTTATAATAACACCAGCACCCATTAAGTCTTTTCAGATTGTAATGCTTTATTTTGACCATGTCTGCACTCAGGTTGCGGCTCTGAAAACTATGGCTATCCAAGGTGGTCCCACGTACAGTCTGTCTCAGCAACCTTGGGCACAGCCAGGTAAGATTTGTCTCAGGAAACGCCACCGGCATCACACTGTAATTCATCAAAACCTGTACAGCACACGCTAGAGGGCATGTCAATGTTTTTTCTGCTTTTCCTCAGTCCTTTTTTTCCTTCTTCTTTTTTTTCAGCAAAGATCAACGATATAGTGATGGCTACCTACCGAGTGATGAAGAGCAAGCTGCCAAGCACTTTACAGAGCATGTCCTTGTACTTAGCCAATAGAGACACGGAGTTCATCCTTTTCAAGCCTGTCCGGGTGGGTGGCAGAAAACACTCGGTTGTAGCATGTGCTGCATGAGTCAGTTTCTTTGCAAGTCCTTGTTAAAGCACAAAGAATTATTTCATGCAATATTTAAAAAGCAGAATACCATGTGTATTAGAGGTTATTCACCTGTATCACTGAGGAGTGCATTTAAAGGTCTGTTGTGCAATGGTGTGTACAGACACAGCCATGTAAACAAACCTCTCACAGCATCAGAAATCATTCATGACCTGCATTTATTCATGAGCAAGGCTTAGTCACTGTAGTAAAAGGCCTGTCAATCAGTTTTTTTTTAGAAAGATATAGATAACAATCTTGTGTTTGAATTTAGTCTAATCCTTTTGTTTATATTTGGCTTTGAGATTGTGCCTTTAGCTGTAAATTATCAGTGTGATTGAACTCTAATAGAGAAATCTTTGTGCCACCTGTGTGCTGTTCATCGAGGTGCCAGGTGAAGCTGAATGAGAGGGAAACTAAATTCTGCGGTTGACATGGAAACAAGATAGTGAGGGGACATAGGCCAGATGGAAATGTAGTATTAATTTCCCTCCAGCACTCAGTAATAGGATGGCTTTTTCCCGCAGAATAACATCCAGCAGGTATTCCAAAGACTGCACACCTTGCTTCAGGAGGAATACAGCGGAGAGGACCTTCAAATCGTTGCATGTCCATCGATGGAGCAGGTACAGTACTGTGGGATTAGCACAGCCCCAAGGGCACCTGACATAGTTTTAATAAAACCACTGCAACATCCAAAACTGCTGAGAGCAACTTAAGTGGAAAAAAGTGTTAGATAACGTATGCCAGCTAAGTCACAGTGAGCACTCATCTTTTTTTTTTTTTTTTTTTTTTTTTCTTTCAGATTAACCTACTGCTGTCTGTGAATAAGTAATGTCCCAAGTTCGGTGTGGCAGTGCTGGTGAAACACCCTCTGGATAGCAATGGGATATTGCAACTCCAACCAGGAGCTGTGAGGCTGAGAATGCAAGATGACCAGAGAAGCTCCACCTGAGCAGGGAGCGCTGAACTGACGGCGGAGGAAAAAAAAAAAAATCCTGCACAAGGCCAAAGACTCTCCAACGGAGGCTCAAGTAGCTACAAGTATGTTGAGGTTCAGGTATTCATCTTGAAGTTCATAACAAACTAGGAAGTGGGGGGTGTCATTTTGGGTACTGAGTTGAAGATTTTGAGTTAAATCGAAGGCGGTGTTGTGGTTAGGGTTGTTTTCATGTAGGAGAAATCCATTTTGACAAGAGTGGATTTGTGATCACAGTTGTATCTCTCAACACCAAATTGTTTTGAATTAAAAATAATTTGCACACTAACATGAGGGTGGGCGGGGGTGAATTGTATTAAGAGTGTTCAGACAAGGACACTTCGGGTGTGCAAGCAGAGGCACTAAAGGGTCAGCCAGGTAGCTAATGGCCAGTAAGGGGGCTTGCATTCAGATTCCCTCAAAGGGTTTGGAAGAATAACAAGAAAAATGCTGCAAAAAAGATTTTATTGCTCTTATTTTAAAATGTAAAAGCCTTTCTAACATTCAGTAGCACTCTATGGTGGCTTGACATGCTAATACAGGATGCTCAGGTCCAACAGGTTTAACCCTCTGATCATAACAAAATCAACTCTGCTGTTCGTCTTGTTAATGTTTTTGTTATTCTGTTGCAAATATGTAAAAAATACATTGATATCTTATGTTTTATACTTTTTCCTTTTATACATACAACTAATATGCTTTTACTCTGGCAAAAATAATGGACCGTTGACCTTGGACAGTTTTGCACTGTATGCTGTATGATTTCTGGGTTTCCTAGTGGTCTTCGCAGAGTTAAAAAAAAAACAACAACAGGACACTGGCAATGTGACATTTGCTTTGGTGTGTCCCATGTAAAAATCATGTGTACAGGTATACTATTTATGAGCATTCTGATTAAAAAACAAAACAAAAAGGTTAATGATGTTCTTTTGGTTTCATTGCTAGAAAGCACTTAGTCATTGAACTCTAATTTTCTGAATGCTGTAGTTCAAGTCGCTTCACGCAAATGAGAAACTGCCATTCAAGGACATCATCGACTTTGGGGGGTCTTCTTGGCAGACTGTTGCTGTTTCATTGGCAGCCGCTGTCTTTCCATCTGTGAGATGAGGCTTTACTGGAGCTTGACCTTCCGTGGACTGACAGTCTTTTGATAGGCGATGAGGGACTGGATGTTCTGGAGCAGGGCATTGATCTCTGCACTCTTCTGCTGCAGATACCTCTGAAGCATGTCAGGCCCCGGCTGTGTTAGACCTTTGCTTTGATTCAGCTGCGATAGCAAGAAAATAGAAAGTAAAAAGGGTCAATGATTTAGCCTTAAATTCTTATTGCCTGTATTTCAGCTATTGCTACAAATTAATATTAATATCACAAGCCAACTTATTTTCAATTTTGCCCCTACATTAAGCTGTACACTGAGTTTAGGGCTCAGTGTCAGGCACAGGGCCTGGATGGGCCGAGCATGAACGTGATGCTTATTGTCCAGCCAGTCCCAATGTTTCTTCAAATCTCCTTTCTCGCTGCAGTAGGTGCTTCCCCATGGAGTCAGATTCACCCTAATAAAGAGAAGCAGCTTTTGAACAGTAAGCTCTACAGGGGTTTTAATCTCTCACCCAGACAGGTGGTCTGCTGCCAATTTCATCAATAAATAAAATATGCTGCAGTAGGTAGAATTGGAGCAAACAGGATTTAAAAAAAACCATATTTTTATAAAACACTCACTCACTATAACTTGACAGTAGTGCATGAGAAATCACATGTCCTCCGGTTCTTCTAACGGCATCTGCAAGATTTCATAGACAGGAGGAAAACAACCAATCAGAGCTGAGCTGGAGCCTGGAGTCTCTGAGCAGCTCGCGAACTCTCATCAAACGGTCAAACTAGGCAGCGCTGACCAAATATGGATCAAAATTCTGTCTCAAATGTTTCCAGAAACATCTTGTAGTGTACTGTTACGCTGTAAAATGAGAACGTTTGTAACCCGGCAGCCATGTTGAGATAAGAAATATCAAGCACCACCCACCAGCCTCAGCAAACATTCTCATTTTACAGCTAAACAGTACACTAAAGATGATTCTGATCATTTAAGGCGAGAAATAGCCATTACAGTAACAGAATATTGATTCATATTTGATCAACACTGCCCAGTTTCACCGTTTGAACAGAGTTTGCGAGTGATTTACAGCTGCATCCGTTGAATGAACGCTCTCTCTGAGATGGTCTGTGATTGGTCAAAGTCTTGGGCACGGGCTAGGTTTTTTAAAGCCTGAAAACAGAGCCACGAGGAGGTGCAGAAGTCTATTTTTCCTCAGAACACTTGAATAGCAATATGCTAAAAGGTTATTATGGACGTTTTGCCCAATGATGCCAAAAACATTCTGCCTACTACAGGTTTAAAATGCTTCTACAGAGAATAGATCTTATTTACAAATAATATTTGAGTTATATATGAAATCAAATACAGCCATTGTTGTGATAACAGGTGCCTTGTTCTCTGTTGTTGCCTGCAGATGTTTGTCCTCCAGGACCACCACACACCACCAGTCGGCAGGTTGTGTGGCAGATAGAATAGCAAGTCTTCCCGATGGATAGCTTTTTAAATATGATTAAGGTGAACAATCAAACATTAAGTATTTACGATATCATGATGTCTATTTCAGGGAATGAATCGCCCTTCACGGTAGTCCAAGCATCAGCTAGTTGTCTGTGTAGGCTGGCACATACTTGCTATTTCTGTCCTGTAATGTAGTTAAAGGTGTCACGGCATGGGTGAACAAGAGGGAAAGATAAGCAAATTGAATCTGCATGAGATATCTGTCTGCGGTAGATGTGTGTATAACCTGCTTTAGGGGTCTGACGATCTGAGCTCCCTTCGAATTCAAAACCTTTCAGCCTGCGGTGCATTATGGAAAATGTAGCATCAAAGATTCAATGGCATAGAAATGGAATTTGAAAACCATTTAATGGTGGGAGCCAACAATGGATAAGAGCGATCCTGACCTTTGATCTTTACGCATCGCTGGGTCAGTCACAGTTTCTATAGTGATGCCCGCTGCGCCCTTCAACAACTTCTCCAATGACTTCCATGCCTTCTCACAACAGAAAAACTGACACAAAGAGAGAAAGAGATAAAAACACTAGTGGAAATGATACAAAGTGTAATATCATTACTCATCTCCTGTCAAAGCAAATAATGGCCTAATTGTAAAGTCTAACCATTAAGCACATTTCAAGTTGTGTTTGGGGAAAAAAAATCACAAAGAAAAAATAAATAATAGCCATGTTGCTCAATCAGTCAAATTATCTAAATTAATCTGATTGCTCATATTGGATTGGTAAAATTCAGACATCAAAATTCAACCTAAAATCTGGGCTACCAAAGATGTTTTTTCCTCTTGTACTGTATTTTAGGCAGGTCAGATGTTCGGATCACACATTACGACTGAAAGAAACATCTGATCCATGCAGATATGATTGATTATCCTCAAACTTGAACCACTGATTGGTCATCTGAAGTAGTAAACTCTTAAAAAAAAACAACAAAAAACAAGAGTGTACCGCTATGCTAGCAGCTCTGAGGCTCTGTGTTTTGAGCTAAATGCTAATAACAGCATGCTAAAATTCTCACGAGACCATGTCAACAGAGTCATGTTTGGCTGGTATGATGATTACCACATGCACCATCTTAGTTCAGCATGTTACCATGCCAGCATTTCCTAATTAGATCATAGCATAACATACAACTGAGGCTGATGGGAATGTCAAATATTTAGACATATTTAAATTTTGACCCACTGCTGGCGTCAGAGGGGAAATCAGAAGTTCATTAGTCATTAGGATTTATCTAATCTGCACTACAGATATTTGTTCCAAATATCACGGCAGTCCATCCAATAGTTAAGTCAATATATGTCACGTTCAACCACAAATGTCACCCTTGTGATGGGACTTAAGGGGATTTCAGAGGATCACCAAAGTCAGTAGGTTTCATCCTCTGGGACCATGAAAGTCTGTACCAGATTTCATGACAATCATCCAGTAGTTGCTGAGGCATTTCTGTCTGAACCAAAGTGGTTGACATACTTTTCTATCCCTTAAGCCACGCTGTTAGCATGGCTAAAAATACTACTTTCAAATACCCAGAAAATCACACCACCTAATTTTTTGTTAAATGCTATAAAGCTAGTGTAATTTCAATTTCCACATGACGTAGGGTCACCCCCTCCACCCTCCAGTTTTTCACTTTCCGACTTCTAGATAGAGCAAATTTTCATTTCAGCTCTTGGATGGTAGTGGTCTTGCTAATCTTTGGATAGTGGCAAAATCATTTTATTGGTGGGGAAAAAAATCAAAACACCATTTGATGTAATATTTTGGCAGTACAAAACAAGCCTGTGTTTTTTTTTTTGTACCGGATTTACATATACAGATTGGTTTAAACAAAAAACACTTTTTTTGCAATATATGGAAATGTAAGAAGGATTTTTGAAGTAAAACACCCCTCTGATATGGGGTAAGAAACCCATGTGAATAGCTATCTTGAATTCTTTGTTATAAACATTGTCGTGATGTGTGTTATCTAATATTAATGTTGCAGTTAAAGTAAGAGCAATGTCAGTACTTGAACATTTTTAAAAGTTAATGTATATAAATACCAAGTTTGTAGAGATCAAAATGACTCATGAAGCAAGACACACTTTTACATTTAATTTAATTTAATTTAAACATTTAATTTAATTTTTAATAACAAAGTTGTTAAAAGTTGTCTGTCATGATTTATTTAAAATTCTGTTTACTTGAGCACATTTCTTTTGTACGTATTGATGTGCAACTGATATATATTTTAAAAGAAAATAGCCATTGCTCTTAAAGGGCGCATCCCACCCCAGTCTGCCCTATTCAGTTGTGGTTAAATATCAGTTTCACATGATCATGACTATGGTTTGCTTCCAGCTCAAGTCCAACCTGCCCACGTTGACACTGAATGCAACACTTCATTCAGCAAAATGAGCAAAGTCACACTTTTTTTTTTTTTCAGTTTCGTCAGTTTATATTTAACAGGAGAATGTCACCACATCAACAGCAGTATAGCTGCACGCTCTCACCTCTTCTGGGTCAACACTGTTGGCTATCTGATCACTGCTCACTGGGGATTTCTTCAGCTGCTGGCAGTGCTCGCAGCAAATGTTCAACACAGTCTGCAGCAACTCTTCTGATCCACTTGAGGATGGGATCTGAAAACGTTGTTGGAGTAGACACTTGTTAAAATAAAAAAAAGAAATCATATTTTCTTCCTCAAAAAGACACAAATACATAGTATCCAGATATTCCAGTTAATGAGGTATTCAAAAAGCATGTTACAGTCTGGCATGTTTTGAAACAAGCAGCAGCAGTGACAACTGAGTTTTGATACGAGACAAACGCAGACTAATTGCATGTTCCATAAATGAATTCATATTTCTGTGAGGAGAGGAAAAAAGGAGCTTTTTGAGTTTAAAAGTGGCATTTTCCTCCATACCTTGTCCAGATTAGTTAAAGACGCCTCGGTTTCTTCTTGGCAGGCAGCGGGAGTTCAGGGAGTTTCCTTGCCGAGCGAATCCAACACTTCATTATCAGGGGATATCTCCAACTCAGACTTCATGTTTTTAGGAACGCTCTTAGGAGAAAAAAAAACAAAGACGCTTCATAATTTATTAACTTCTTTGAGGTCTTTAACTTGTGCTTCATGAATAAATCAAAACCATGTCTCTGGATACCATGTCATATCATCTCTCACAAGATAAAACTCACATTGTGACAAGGATAGACAAGGCTATGAAAACTTCAGTATTTCTTTGGCAATAGTAAAATTATCTCTAAAACACACATAAAGGTCTCATTTATGCTAATTGTGTCTATTCATCATTTGGTCTCTCTACAAAGTTTGTTTCAAATGACATAAAGATACTCAGTCAAGGTCAGAGAAACTTCTCCTACGCTTGAGTGTCCTAGCAAAGCCTGTACTTTGTCAAGGACATCATCACTGCAGCTGAGAGAGGAGGGGAATTAACAAGCAGGAATACGTCACTGAGAATTTCTCGTTGTAAACCATCTTCTGGGTATTTACTGTTCCTTAACTCACTTAGCCACTCATATAGCAATCCCAAATTCTTCCAAGGAGCTTTTGAAGTTTCTCGGTTTGGGTATTTATTGTCTGCAAATGCAAAAAAAGTAATAATTATCTCTGACATTCCCAGTTATTTACCACTGCACCCGATTCGACTGTTATTAGGCTATTAAATAGGTGTTATCGGTCGCTGTATATATCATATGTGGGTCAGCAGGGGCCTACTCCACGTACTATGTTGTTATGGTGAAAGCAACACATAACACATTATAATGCAGAATGAAACATTATGTTTTGAACACAAAGAGCAATAAGAGCAAAGAAAGTCATCTTTAGGTTTAGGCAACAAAACTACAACTTCTTTAAGTTTAGGTAGAGAAACAGTTACGTGTAGGCAGCAAAACTACAACTTCTTTAGGATTTGACAGAAACACTTACATTTAGGGAACAAAACATTAACTTCTTTAGGTTTAGACAACAATACTACAACTTCTTTAGGTTTAGACAACAATACTACAACTTCTTTAGGCTTAGGCAGAGAAACAGTTATGTTTAGGTAACAAAACGACAACTTCTTTAGGTTTAGACAACAAAATTACAACTTCTTTAGGTTTAGGCAGAAAAACAGTTACGTTTAGGCAACAAAACTACAACATATTTAGGTTTAGGCAACAAAACTACAACTTCTTCAGGTTTAGGCAGAAAAACAGCCGCATTACAAACTACAACTAGACAAACTATAACTAGATCTAGGCAACAAAATCACATTTTTGGCTTAAAATAACTGTTTCAAAAGGGAAAGTGAAACTTAACACAAATACAACTACATGTTATTGTTTTCACACATGACGTGAGCCCCAGTCTCCTGGGTGAAAACCCTGTGTTTTGTATCCTTTCCATCAAACTCCGTCCTGTATGGGGCTGAACACTGTCTATACTACAGTATCTAACTTTTGCTCTTCCTCCTGCCATAACTACTATGGTCATAGATGTCGCTGTCTTGTTCTTTTATACCTTCTTTCAGTGATCTACTAGTGCATGTAGTAGGCTCCTATTGACCCACATGTATGGGGCTTATAGCTGCTAATAGTGCCTATATAATAGCCTGACAACAGTCTAATCGGCTGACCAACCAATGTTAGGGATACATAATTGCCATGACGTTCCGAATATATTGTACCCTGACTGCACTCTTCCTCGTGTCTCCAGTCAGACTGTACCGACGCTGAGTCTGGTGACCGCTCTCCCGTCAAACTCATGGGTCGTCCGATATTCAGGTGAGCTTAAACTGGAGCCAGACCTTCATTATCAGTTTAATACGCCTAACTATGCACAGATACAATAGCAGGTCAAGCACCTGCATAAATATAATACGATATAATATGACTGCTCTGCAATAAGTACTAGCTATTATCCCATATTATGTATGGGAAGCATAATGTTCATGTTTGAGACTGAATCAGAGAGAAGCTGATTGAACTTCATGTTTAAAGTAGGCCTATAGAGACATATGATATGTACAGTACATACAACTATTTTTCTTTTCATCATCCTTTAAAAGGTGAGACAATATTACATGTATGAAATATTCCTGTTTTCTCCACTGGTTGCACTGCTTAGTATCTACTTTTCATGATGCTGTAACTAAAGTCAATTAGTGGCATATCAATAGTGGCATTTCAAAACCTCTGTTTGTTTACAAGTCCAGGATTTGTTGCCAAATCCATCTCCGTTGATTAGCCTGAAGAGTCAAGTGTTTAAATCTCCATCTCCTTGATATCCTTGACTCATTATGAAACCGAAGTGAACAGAGAAACCATAAATGAATCAATTAAAAAAATGTCCTTTTTTTTTTAATCAGATACTGAATGTTTTCCTGCTGGTGTAGCAACCGTCCACGGCAGAATCATTAACAGGAACGGGAGAAAGAGAGAGAAAACCATACTGAGGTTCTTCAAAATATGCCTCTTCTTTTTTTGAATCTCTTTTCTTCTGTAGTTCTCACCACTGCCATTACATTCGGTTGTTCGAGATAAGATAAGCCTTTTATTGATCCCCGGAGAGGGAATTCAGGTGTTGCAGCAGCACAAGGACAGAAATAAGTAGCCTACACATAAACAGTGAAAAGTAAAAAAATAAATAAGAGGTATATCAAATAAGAAATGAAAATAGAAACCGTATAAAAGGAATTCAAGTCAAAATTATAAGGCAAGCAGACCTGCCAGTGTTGTACTTAAACTAGTGCAATACCGTTGTACCATTCATATGTAGGGCGAGACACTGTTTTTGAATGTAATGCGTCAACATTTTTTTTGTCTTTTTCCCTGAAAAAAACTAAATTATTGTACTGGCATTGCAACCTTTGCGCTTGAACAATAGTGTATTTATGCTCGTGCCAATAAAGCAAATATAAATCTGGCTGTGAGAGAAAAGGAGAAAGAGAATATTATTATCTGTCGCATGTTTTCACCATCTGCAATCGCTGTAAAAAGTGCTAATCAGCCAAATGCCCACATCCAATTGCTGTATGAGCTCAATAATTTAGAAGCCTGGGAATAACACTAATTAACAGCCTTCCAGTGGGCCTTATACAATAACAGTAACAGATAATAGAAATGAATCATTACAGTAGGCTGCAAGTCACTAATAGATTAATTCATTAGAAGAATGTTACCATGAACTACAAATAAACAAATTTCTAAACCTTTCTAAACCTTTTCAATGTGCATGCTCTGATAGTGCCTTGTGACATGCATTGATATGGTTATTGAGAAGCCTATGTGAAGTAGGGATGCTACTAACATTGCTTATTTATCTCAAAAATCCTGGGGTTATCCCTCTCTGTCTCTCACAGCCCTCTCATTTTTAATGTCTACTAAATAACAATATAAAAGCTCCTAACGTTTGGTAGAGAAAAACAATATCAATTGGTTGAAAAGCTATTATTTTTTATTAAATGTTATGCTAAAGTTATATAAGACTAGCAGCCCTTAAAATGTGTATATTGGTATGCTGTACACCACAAAGCATTGTTCTCTAATGCATGTAATTTAGCAAATATGAATGAAATGAATAAATGTAGAATCTGAACAGCCAATCAAAAAATTATTTTGATCTCATGCCATATTACTTATGGGATCCAGAGGAAGACTGTCTTTAGTAAAAGCCACAGTAATGCAGCACAAGGATAGGGCTGTCAGAGCTAATGTGAGGATAATGCATTAATGCACATTTGTTTTAACATCACTAATTTCTTTAACACATTAATGCAACTTGTGATTTTACATGTGTTGTGGGCTCAGTTTTAAAACTAAATAGAAAACAGCAGCGAGCTCGTCTCCAAATCGAAAACAGTATTAGGTGCCAGGTAGTAGTAAGAACAGAAGAAACAAATCACCAGCGCTCACAGATAAAGTGCCTTTTTTAGTTTATTCTGGGCAAACAAACAAACAAACACGTTTCAGACACTTTATCTGTGAGGGCTGGTAATTTGTTTCTCAGTTTTAAAACTAGAGTGAAGATTCTGGTATCATGTGAAACTAGAAAACCTAAGGAATCCATTGGTACCAACCATGGCAGACTAGCTTGTGAAGTGCGAAGGAAGCTGAGTAACACCTCAAACTTAAGCTAAATTTTTGGTGAAGAAAAACTGGCAACATGGCCATTTTCAAAGGCCATGCCAATGGGTTCTCTGGGTACCCACCAGTCTCCCCTTTACAGACATGCCCACTTTATGATAATCACATGCAGTTTGAGTCAAGTCATAGTCAAGTCAGCACACTGACACACTGACAGTTTACGGTGTTATGATTTGAGCATATTTGAGCATATTCAGGACAATAGTTGTCATTGTTTTGTGTTGTTAATATATTTTCTATAATAAATATATACATACCTTTGCATTAAACAAGCATGTTTGCCCACTCCCATGTTGACAAATCTGACTTTTGCACAGATCAAAACTATGCGATTACAACTGTGGACAATCATGCAATTAATTGTAATTAAATAGTTTGATCGACTTTGATCCCTCTAGTTACTAAACAATAACATAACGTGGGCGGATGAAGATTTAATAGTAATATTGTTGAGGTATGTTAGTATGTGGTGTTTCAAGTGGGAAGATGGACCTGTGATTATTCTGGAAGATGAGATGTAGAATTAGATTGATGATTGTGTTTATGGTTTAGTTGCTTCTGGCCTTTTTGTGCTCTTAAAGTATAAGACATGTCTGTGCAACTTGTGTGTTTTTTTTAATCTGGAAACTCAAAACTGGCTGTAATGATAAGTGCTGTAAATACTGCTTTGGTTTCCCGAATCATTCAGTTCTGTGGTGTAGCTATTCTCGTTCATTAAAAACAATCCATTTAACATTGAATCCATCACAGCAGATCTTATGGAAGGTATGTCATGATATCTGGAAGAATTCATTTGTTGCTGGTGATCTTTTAAATGCTGTATTTAAGGTAGAAACACATTCAACCGGAGCTTCTTAACTGAGAGTTTTTATTTTCTCCAAACCAACTGACTCAATCTTCCATAAATCTGTTTCTATAAAACTCAAGTTTTACAGTCTGAATGCAACCATGGATGACTATAAGCAACCCCAGATACTCAAGAGGTTTTAAATAATATAAGGCTGTAAACTGTAACACAGCCATAAATGATATCAGCTTTTGCCAATTCTGTATTTCTCTCTTAATTTACATGAGCCTTTATCTTTTCGGGTAACTTCTCCTTTTCCATTTGACTGCTAAGCCGCTGCCTCTGGGCAATGAAACGGTAATGTGGCTTAATGTTGCTCAAGCTTGCAGAGGGGTGGGACATGCAGGTCTGCATCTGGCCAAGCAGAGAGTAAATCTCTGAGCTCGTCTTTTGGATATATCTCTCCAGAACGTCTTGCCCCGGGTTGACATATCTCTCTGGATAAATGAGCTGCATTAAAAAGAAAAATGACAAGTTAAAAAAAAAAAAAAAAAAAAAATTCTGGGCACATTTTTCCAAATCATTAATGACTGCTGGTATTTGTTATTTGGCATGGAGGCTCCTATATTTTTCATGTGTAAGACAAAGCGGAACACAGTAAATCACTGCATAGGCATTTAAAGTGCATTCATCATTACCTACCTTAAGCTTTGACCCCACATTGAAGCGCACGCTGTTTTGCTGATGTGCAAAGCTGATGAACATGCGTTCTTGTGTGTGTATACGCACACTGATGTGCGGGCTCAGCACAAAGGTGAGAGGCTTGAAGGGAAGGTTACGTACATGTGGGTCACGATACCACCAATTCCAGCGCCTCCTCACAGCTCCTGTCTCACTGAAGTAGAGACCTCCAACGGGGGTCAGATTCAACCTTCAGACACATCTCAGAGATTAGCAATAGACCTGTAGCTTGAGGGCAGCAGGTTAATTCAAAAAGTATCTCTGGTCAAAAAGTAATTTAAGAAAACTAAGAGGTCTTAAATGCCCAAGATATGAAAGATACAGTTAAGATTGGGTTTTGACATTCATATTGGATTCGTATTTGACTGAATTAAAGGAATAGTTTTACATTTTGGGAAATATGCATATTCGCTTTCTGGTGGAGCATTAGATGAGAACATTAATACCACTAGTAGGATGCATACATACTCAAACTAAAGGGGGCAGGTGCTGACCCGGAAGTGAGGAGATCAGAAAATAAACAAATTATTTGCTCACACACTTAGTCCGATGAAGTGTAGTTGTGCTCGAAATAGTCAAAATGTAATAAATAAGTGGACCTTGGAGCACTGAAGTGTGCTAGCTAATTATTTGTACTGTATTTGTTTATACCACACGAAAAGTGGTGCAGGAATGAGTCCCAAAACCAGAAATGAGTCAGCATTTTAGCACTTAGGCTTCCCTCGTCTGGGAGCCAACGTTTTTTTTAATGGGTTTTTAGATGCCTGAAATAAGATCTGTGGTTAACACAAGCTTAAGAGATTTTAACGTTTTGTTGTACGATATAAAATATCTTATGGTACATGTCCACAGCCTCTGTCCAGTCCCATTCCCATTCATTGTCTATGTAAGCAGCTGTGCAATGCATTCTGGTAGCGTGGTGATGATTCGAGAGATGGACCGTCACATTGGCCGCTCCTCATCTGCATAAAAGTCATCGTGCCAACTCGTTTGCCTTTACAGTCTCATGTATACTCACGTTCATGAGACCATGGTGTTTGTTTGTAGCCTAACGTTAGCTTTTTACTTCTAGTGGTTGCATTCACGCTTCAAAAATCACAGAAGTGGTGTTCATTTGTGGAAATTATTTTGCAGAACAAAACGTGTATCATAAACGCTTGTTTGCCACAGAGCTTGTTTTCTGCAGCTATCCAAAACCCAATGCAAAAATCCCATTGGCTTTTTTGGAGCGATTCTAATTTCCCAGGTTGGCCTACAAAAATACATCCATGCACCCACCGTTCTTTTTGTCAGGTTAAATACATCACTGTATGCAGTCAACAGCTAGTTAGCGTAGCATAGACAGGAAACCGGAAACAGCCCGTCTTTTGTCTGAAGGTGACAAAATACACTTACCAGCATCTCAAAAGCTCATCAATTAACATGTTATATATCATTTGATTAATCCATACAAAAAAATCTAAAAATGGCAATTTGTTGTTTTATTGAAAGTCATGTGCCAGACTATTTTTTGTGTGGGACCAGTAACTTCCTGGGATCTCTACTTGTTGCCTGGCGAATCAGCATATTTCCCCAAATTCGGAGCTATTCCTTCAAGGTCTTGTTTTAGTAAGAACTCTGTATAAATGATTATAATAGCAGTTACTGTGGCGTAAAAATTACCGCATCATTCCATTGGGATGATAGCATGTGGCGTGGCCTTTGTTTGTGAATATGCCTTTGATGCTGGGCGCTACGTCCTTGTCCTCCAGGATTATGTAAGTGAAGTCAGCAGCTCCTGCAGAGGATATTATAATGGCTGCTTTCCCAGAAGGATAACTTTGTCTATTAAGGATCATTAACACTATGCAAACCATTTATCAAAGGGAACAAATGTGTACCCTCTCATTAAGTATTTTGGCCTAGTCCTTGATCCTCCACTTTTACACTTTTTTAAAAAAGGATACAAAACATTGCCTGTTCCATCTGGGCATAAGATGAGAAAACATTTCCCAGTTTTGTAGAACTTCCTAATCATTTCCTTGAGCTGTGATGGAAAATAGTCAAGTTATTTATTGCATTTCTGGTAAATACACTGATATTAAAACAACACATTGAGCTTTAGGAGAGACCACGGTAACAGCAGTGTCTTTAAAACATACATTCATACATACCTTTGGCTCACCATCTGCTTCTTCTTGTAGAGTAAACAAGTCAGTAGTATTTTTTATATCTATCTGAGGGATGGGCGGCTCATCATAGATGTAGAGAATCTCTTTTGACAGCCTGTAGGAAATTCTATGTTTGATCTCAATGCGGCCTGAGCAGAAAAAGGAGAATATCCAGCTATTGATATTTTGTCAATGAGAAGCATGAAAGACTGCAGCATTCATATTTTTAGCATTTGTACTAATTTGTTTAGACTAGAGCCCCAGGTTGCATACTTACTTAGGTCTTCATTGTAGTCGTCTTTTTTAGGTTTTCTCCGGAGTTGCAAAAGTCTCAACCTACATTAGAAATTGAATTATTTTCTGCAGAAGTGGGAACAATGTACAATACAGTGCCAAAACCTGAAGGGCATGAAAATCTAATTCAGATTTTTCATGCTACTGCAAACACAAAGGGAAATGGAGTTCTTTTATGGCACTGCAATGTAGTACAATCAATATCAACATATATGCAGTACAGTACAGTTGTATGTCGTTGGCAGTCTTCCACTGGATCCACCGACATATAAAATGAATGCATAAGGGAACAGGGCACGTTACTCACCTCTCCCTTGCCTGCTCTTTAATAGCTTCCCTCTCCTCCTCACTCATGACGGGGCCATGCAGGTTCACATCAATCTTCCTATCTGACTCCTTCTGTGCCAGTTCTTCCCTCTCTCCCATTAAAAGCTCTCTTATTTGTTTAGCTTCCTCGCAACAAAAGAGCTGAATGAAAGAAAATTTAAAACAATACACATTTCTATTTCTATTTTTTATTTTTCAAGCAGCGCTCCTCCCGTATGAACCCTTTCCTCCCAAAAATGAAGGTGATTTTGACAAGGTTACCTGAACAGTCATTATTTCTAATGAATTTATTTTCAATTTCTCGTTGGAGGGAAACAAGCTACACTCACCCCTTCAAAGTCTGTTTCATTTTCCAGCAGTTCACTGCGTATGAAGGGCTGACAGAGCTGCTGGCAATAGTCACACTGAGCAAGAAGCACATCCTGTTTAGATTCAACCTCTGGAACCTGGACAGCAAAAAACAGACTCACTATCATCTCTCCACTTCTGATATTATAGCCTCCACTCGCTGCTATTAGGCTACTGGGAGAAAATGAAAAAGGCCATCACTGTTATTTCCAGGCACTCTGGGCAATATAGAGATACAGGTACCTGTTCAACATGAGGACTTTGTTTTGGCTCTGGCTTGTATGCTATGAGACGAGGCGGACCCACACAAGGTACATCATGCTGCATCGTTGGTGTCTTTTTATCCCCTGGCTCCTGATGGGAATACAAGAAACCAAGACTTGTATATATTGCTGGATATAGGCTACGTACTGTATAACCTCCGTGCATAAAATTATTGTTGCAAATTTGCCCAAGGGCTTTACATTCTGCTGCATATTGTAACGCCTTTGTTGAGACAAATGAGTGATTTCGGTGGTGGTGGCTGAAGTACTCCGATCTTAAAAGCTGGGGTTGAAGTAATGAATTACATTTACTATCGTTACTCTAACAAAGTCTTTTTTTGTGTGTAGGCGTACTTTTACTTTTTGAGTAGGCCTATGTTTAATAATCTGATACTTGAACCTGCAGTAGGCAGGATATTTATTTTCATAATAACCTTTCAGCATGTTGTAATTCAAGTGTTCTGAGAGAAAACTAGACTTTTGCGCCTACTCATGTCTCTGTTTTCAGGCTTTAGAAGATCTAGCCTGTGACGGGAGACTTTCAAAGAGAGAGCGTTCCTATTGGCTGTTCATTCAACGGTGGCAGCTGTCAATCAATAGCAAACTCAGATCAAACGGTCAAACTAGGCAGCGCTGATCAAATATGAATCAACATTCTGTTACTGTAATGTCTATTTCTCACCTCAAATGTTGTCAGAAACATCTTGTAGCGTTCTGTCTAGCTGTAAAATGAAAGAGTTTGCTCCTGTTGGTGGGCGTTGCTTGGTATTACCTCAGCTAATCTCAACTTGGCTGCCGGGTCACAAACTTTCTCATTTTACAGCTGAACAGTACACTACAAGATGTTTCTGAAAACATTTGAGGTGGGAAAGTTTGCCTCGAGGCGAGGATTTCATGAGTGATTGGCAGCAGACTCCAACTCAGCTCTGATTGGTTGTTTTCCTCTGGTCTGTGAAATTTTGCAGATGCCATTAGGAGCACCAGAGGACACAAACACACATGATTTTTTTTTCTGATTAACTCTCATGCACTACTGTTGATGTAGTGATCGTTTTATAAAAACGAAAGTGCTCCAAATTTGCTCCAATTCTACCCACCTCAACTTCAAGTACTTTGTATGACTAGTGACAAGTTGCATCCATTATAGAGTAAAAGCAGCTAGCAGTTCGTAAACAGTTATGTTATCATTACTGTACCAAGACATAGTTATAAATGAAGTTGCATTTACCTTGACAGTGAGACAGAGAGACTGAATGGACTGGTTATACTGGGACCAGAGAGACTGAGTGGACTGGTTATACTGGGATCACAGAGGGGCTGAGTGGACTGGTTATACTGGGACCAGAGAGAGAGTGGATGGTTATATGGGACCAGAGAGCTGTGGCTGGTTTACTGGGACAGAGAGGAGGTGGCTGGTTTACTGGGACCAGAGAGACTGAGTGGACTGGTTATACTGGGATCAGAGAGGCTGAGTGGACTGGTTAAACTGGGACCAGAGAGACTGAGTGGACTGGTTATACTGGGATCAGAGAGGCTGAGTGGACTGGTTATACTGGGACCAGAGAGACTGAATGGACTGGTTATACTGGGACCAGAGAGACTGAGTGGACTGGTTATACTGGGACCACAGAGGCTGAGTGGACTGGTCATACTGGGACCAGAGAGGCTGAGTGGACTGGTTATACTGGGACCAGAGAGACTGAGTGGACTGGTTATACTGGGATCAGAGAGGCTGAGTGGACTGGTTATACTGGGACCAGAGAGACTGAGTGGACTGGTTATACTGGGACCAGAAGGACTGAGTGGACTGGTTAAACTGGGACCAGAGAGGCAGAGTGGGACTGGTTAAACTGGGACCAGAGAGACAGGGTGGACTGGTTAAACTGGGACCAGAGAGGCAGAGTGGACTGGTTATACTGGGACCAGAGAGGCAGAGTGGACTGGTTGTACTGGGACCAGAGAGACTGAGTGGACTGGTTATATTGGGATCAGAGAGGCTGAGTGGACTGGTTATACTGGGACTAGAGAGGCTGAGTAGACTGGTTATACTGGGACTAGAGTGGTTGAGTAGACTGGTTATACTGGGACTAGAGAGACTGAGTAGACTAGTTATACTGGGACTAGAGTGGTTGAGTAGACTGGTAATACGGGGACTAGAGAGACTGAGTAGACTGGTTATACTGGGACTAGAGTGGTTGAGTAGACTGGTTATACTGGGACTAGAGAGACTGAGTAGACTGGTTATACTGGGACTAGAGTGGTTGAGTAGACTGGTTATACTGGGACTAGAGAGACTGAGTAGACTGGTTATACTGGGACTAGAGTGGTTGAGTGGACCGGTTATACTGGGACCAGAGAGAGGTTGAGTGGACTGGTTATACTGGGACCAGAGAGACTGAGTGGACTGGTTATACTGCGACTAGAGAGGCTGAGTGGACTGGTTATACTGGGACCAGAGAGGCTGAGTGGACTGGTTATACTGGGACCAGAGAGGCTGAGTGAACTGGTTATACTGGGACCAGAGAGGCTGAGTAGACTGGTTATACTGGGACCAGAGAGGCTGAGTGAACTGGTTATACTGGGACAAGAGTGGTTGAGTGGACTGGTTATACTGGGACCAGAGAGGCAGAGTGGACTGGTGATACTGGGACCAGAGAGGCTGAGTGAACTGGTTATACTGGGACCAGAGAGGCTGAGTGGACTGGTTATACTGGGACCAGAGAGGCTGAGTAGACTGGTTATACTGGGACCAGAGAGACTGAGTGGACTGGTTATACTGGGACTAGAGCGGTTGAGTGGACTGGTTATACTGGGACCAGAGAGGCTGAGTAGACTGGTTATACTGGGACCAGAGAGACTGAGTGGACTGGTTATACTGGGACTAGAGTGGTTGAGTGGACTGGTTATACTGGGACCAGAGAGGCTGAGTAGACTGGTTATACTGGGACCAGAGAGGCTGAGTGGACTGGTTATACTGGGACCAGAGAGGCTGAGTGGACTGGTTATACTGGGACCAGAGAGGCTGAGTGGACTGGTTATACTGGGACCAGAGAGGCAGAGTGGACTGGTTATATTATGTATTGAAAATGTGCAGAGAAGTTTAACCTAATGCAGACTGTGAAGAACTGTTCAATCCCTCTTTTGCAGATCTATCAGTTTGTGGCTGCAGTCGCTGTGGAGTTTATATTGTTTATACATATGAGTTGTCTGCCTTGGTGATGCTTTATTCTGCTGTTGATTCTATAAGAAGCATCAGGCTATTTAATTTATGTAGCCTATATTAATTGCTTGTTGCATCTGCCGCAGTGTCCATAGGTCTTTTTTATTTATTGTCATGATTTTTGTTTAATTATCTGAGTTCTGTCCTATTTTCTGGTTAATTCTAGTGAGACTACATTGAGGAAGACAGTTGCATATTTATAATCGATCTAATAAATGTATTTATTATTAATCCAATTCATTTTATAGCTTAAATGTATACCATCATGTATACATTTTAACTCATACTTTTTGCTTAATTTCTTTAAAGTAACAGCACTTTTACTTGAGTATGACATTCTAGTACTCTTTCCATCCCTGAATAAAAGACACAGTGAAACACAGTGTAGAAATACTATGTCTATTACATGTAAATGTACCATTCCAAAGTATTACCATCAAAATATACTATAAGTAAGACCAAAATTAAAACCAGCAGAATGGCTCATTTCAGAATTTCATCTTGTCCTTATTGATGCATTAATTTATAAGAGTCACTTTAATATTGCAGCTGGTAAAGCTGGGGCTAATATATGTATAATAATATAACATTATTTATTGATTATAATTTGTATTAATAATTCAAATCAGCGTTAAACAAAAGTGACTTTACTTAACTATGCATAAGACACGTTTTGTCGTGAGCAGGTTACCTCTGAAGAATCAGCGACACTGTCCTCGCTCACCACCTCTGCCTGCAACAACCAGGGATCTTCAGTTTCCTTTTGAACTGCACAAGAGAGAAATAATTGGGAATTTGACAGATGTCTGAATCATGAGAGGCAAGAGGGGGCAGGAACAGGTGACCCCTCTGCACCCAAACTGATGACATGGCTTACCTTGACAGCTGAGAGAGAGGCTCTGCTCCACCCACTCCCAATCTGTCTGGGCCTGAGTGCCCACCGACGTAATGAATCTTCTATCCAGCGCGAGTACCTCCATGAACTCTGGTGAGACCGGTCTGCACAGAAAAACAGAGACAGGAGACAAAGTATTACGGCAATACTTTTCAGAATGACTCTATTCATCTTAGAGCTACAGAAATTTGATATTTTTTTTTTATATCTTTTGGGGCAGAGGAACCCCTCAACAAACTACAAAAAGACACATCTCACATATTGTCATCTCATTAAAATGTTTTTGCAGTCGGATCTTTACGCATCGAGCAGACATGGAGCAACAATTTGGAGTCACTGAAAAGTCTTTGCTGATTAGACTCCATCATGACGTATATTAAACGGGGTAGTGATGTTGAGGATGTTCCCCCCAGAGTCTAGACACTGGCTGTAGTGAACTGAGATGCTGAAGATCCGATGATGGGACATTAACTGGGACTGGGCTCTGATTATGATGAAGACTGGAGGTGAATGGGGTAGAGGTGGGTCGCATCGGTTCACACTGTGATGACAACTGACAGCAGTAGAGAGGAGGACAGTTTTCAAGTTTGACAGCAATGATATGCTTGGCTTGGGGAGACTGTGGCAAAATCTGGTTGGTCTAACTAAGCCTATGGTCATGTAGGAGCCAGAGAGAGTGAGACAGAGAGATCTGTGAATGAATGAGGGTGAAAAGAGAGTCTCCCTGACTGAACTTGTGCTAAGAAACTCTCCTTTCAGCTCTGTTTTGCTCTTTCTTTACCAGCATTACTCACCAACTGTATCAGTCTACCATTTGGTGCTGGCTAGAGACAAGTTAAGACAAGACAAGTTAAGACAAGTTAAAGGCCCTGACACACCAAACCAACGGTCGGCCATCGGACAGTTTGGGGCCGTCAATGAGAGTCTGTCGGCCTAGTTTTTTTTGGGCTGTCCCACACCGTTGGCTCTAGTCTGCCCATGTCAGAGGCTTTTCAGCTGATTCAGCAGGTTGAATCTGCAGCAGAGCTTGTCAGTGAGAGGCATCACTTTGATAGGCTGTTCAGCCTAAATGAATGTGCACTAGAATAGAAACGGACATATATCCGCATTACTCAGATTACTGGTTTCCCTTCCTGAATAACAATATGGATTATCGCCACCTGCAACTGGAGGCCTTTGTTGCAGCTAGTTCTTTGATGTCAGCTTAGTCTGTCCACAACTTAAGAGACTAAAGTTTAAGGAGATGCATTTAAGGCCACATTGAAACCCTGGTATAAATTGGTGGTCTGTTCAGGACCGTACTACTCAATGCACACAATGTATGCTGGGATAGAAATCATGGATTTTTTTGTTCTCCTGAAGCATCAATGTGTTAACCAACTTCAGACTAGTGTTTTGAAATTTAATATTATTCGCACCTTAGACCACCTTTATCAATCGGAGGAGGTAATTGCCAACTGCAATAAGTGGCCATACTCTATGACAGCCATGAGTGACTTGTGAACTCTGATCAAATGGCCAAACTAGGCAGCGCTGATCAAATATGAATCAATATTCTGTTTCTGTAATGACTATCTCTCGCCTCAAATGTTTTCAGAAACGTCGACCGCATGTGTGAGGGGCGCATGGCGGCTGCCTTACCTGTTGTTTTTCATTTCGGTGTCCATGTTAAGGGGTTAGAGCTTCCACACCAAGTGCGTGAGACACACGTCTGACGAGCATCTCAGCTGAGTCTCTTCTCGAGATTCGAGGTCTCGCCTATTTTTTATGCGAGCCATGCGCATTGTATGGCAGCAACAGACAGTGAGAGTGATTTTTTGACTGTATATATTGGCATCATATCAGCAACATAACTACAGTTTCGATGTCTAGATAGCTGTAGAAAATGTGATGGACATGAAAAAAAGTCAAGATGTATTTTTAAATCAACACTTCATGCTTTCATTTTAAAATGAAACCCCTCAAGCTTTTTTTTTTTGTCTGTGGGCAGAACTACTTCATTTGTTAACACAAGGCTTTTATTATGAAAATATGCGCAGGACAGTGTTGGACAGTGGACCTGCAGGGCTCCATGAGTACAATACAGGATTTTAATTGTGGATTATTACTATTATTTACGAATGAGCACACGTTTCTTGACCTTTCTCCGTCTAAAATAAATATAAATGCCATTTATAATGACATGAAATGGTCATTACGAGAGTCAGACTGAAAGAGCCGCAGCAGCTGACGCACAACAGACGCGTAAATTACGCAGCCGCTAGGAAACGCAGCCGCCACGCGCTCGTCAAGCGTGCGGTCTGTCCGAGTCGTAATAATGCAGGTCAGTGATATGGTCACTAAAAAAGACACTGATATTTGTTAGTGTCATGGTTATAGGAATGAAAAATGTTCCTTACGGTTTCTTTTCTGGAGGCGATGTACTGAAGCATCTTGGCTCTCTCCAATAGCCTGTAAGGGAATAAAAAGTTGTGAATGTCGAGTACATAGACAGCCTGGTTGTTAACAGTTGTCATACTTTTTAGCATCCAACTCAACCAACTCACTTTTCTCAATAGGTCCTTCTTGTGGAAGTACGCCAGCGTATAGTTTTCCAAGGTCATTTGCCGCTAGCGGAGCGCAGATTTCAGTGTTCAAAAGAGAGTCGGAGTCGTTGTCGGTTATGATGTTAACAATGGGATCTTTCAGGTCGTCACATGTCTCGTGCTCCTCCAGGCTCTTCAGGTTGTCACAAAGCTGTCGAGGGGAGAAGTCACCTTCCTTAGGACTCTCAGGAGATGCGGAGGCACAATTTCTCTGGTAGGATGGAGACTGACTCATGTTTTAAGAAACGTGATCTGTCAGCTGAAGCAAAGTCTCTAGAGGAAACTGCACGGTTCTGTTTCAATTTTGTTATTGTTCAAGTGCAGTTGCCCGGCAGTAGTTTTGCATCAAACTCATCCAAAATGTCATATACCGTAGTTGCAGAAGACAGTTTTCTTTTTCCCATTACATTCACTAATGATGACTTCTAAGTTTAGCGATAGAGACTCTGGCTTCAAGCAAAAAAAAAAAAAAAAAATCATCTCTTCACTATAATAGACATTTTTCTACATTTAGATTTTGTGTGGAAGTTTTATGCCAAACAAGATAACAGCCAACTTTTTAGTGATAGAGAGGGAAACAGCTGTAACATAATGTCCCTGCTGAATCCTATAAAATGATCTCACTCTGTGATAACAGACAATACAATTCAACACCTTTCATTGAAGATGATGCATCAAGGGAAGTAATTACAGTCACTACTGACAGATCGATGACTAACGCTGACAATACCTTAGTCTATAAAACCTTGATTTTCCTCTGCTGGGTTCAGACGCTGCAGCAAAGTAGTAGTATAGCAGTCCTTTGTGCTGAACATAGAGCCTATTTTGTAGGCATTACAGTGACTATTTTCATGCAGAGCGTGTGTGTACATCTAAAGGTAAGCTGGAATAATTCAGAGTATCATATCCTATCAGTGATGTTTCTTTACTGTTGCATTTGATCATCATATTAAATTAATCCTTTACCTCACCTAAATGCTTTGATGCAAATCTTAAGGCTGAGATGCTGTGCTAATTATTTTCACTCTCATTTTCACTCCAGAGCTGCATGGCGAAAACATTTCAGGGCCTTTTGAGGAAATCATCAACAATGTGGACGGCTGCTCTCATTCTTTGTTTGGGAAATATTCTCATCAGCGGAGAGGCCAGTGATCAGCATTCAGAGCCGTTCCCTGTAATTGAACTCTCTGAAACGGCCTCCCCTGGTGTTTTAATAGTGGACAAACAGAAATTCAACAGCTCAATTCATCCACCTCAAGTAGCAAGACCAAAAACACCACACCCTCCTATGTGCCTGGAATCGGCTGGAATCAGACGTGCCTTCAAATATGTCCACGCTGTGGTCTCTGTTGTTGTTTTTGTTGTTGGAATAGTGGGGAATTTGGCCTTGCTGAAAATCATATATGTGAACAAATGCATGAGAAGTGGACCAAACATCCTCATCGCAAGTCTTGCTTTGGGGGATCTAATCCACATTGTGATAGACATTCCAATCAACGCATACAGGGTGAGTTAACTGTTATTACATTTAGAAAACAATGCTGCACCTTATGCTGTTCTCTGCTCTTTTTATCCTTTTTAAAACTTCAATCTCGCCTTGAATTGATTGTGGGTGGTTTTTTTTTCTTTGCTTTTTTTCCCTGCAGCTCATGGCAGAAGATTGGCCATTCGGTTTGCTGCTGTGCAAACTCGTCCCCTTCATACAGAAAACCTCTGTTGGAATTACTGTGTTGAGCTTATGCGCCTTGAGTGTCGACAGGTAGGGAGATAAGCAACGCTGTTCTGTGTCCTACAAGAAAATAGCGTTCGCCGGCCACTATCTATACTTCATCAAGCAGACAGATTTGTTTAGCATTAGCCCTTGAAATGTTCTTTAACTGAAAAAAATGTATCTTTGTTACAGACAAAAAAGTCCTCCAAGCCATAGCATTTTCCCATTGATTTTGCAGATACCGAGCTGTAGTATCTTGGAATCGCATCAAAGGCATCGGGGTTCCAGTGTGGACAGCAATCGAAATAACTCTGATATGGGTTATTTCTATCCTGCTGGCTGTGCCTGAAGTTGCCGGCTTTGATATGATAACAATGAACTATAAAGACAAGCATCTGAGGATATGTCTGCTTCATCCCATGCAAACCACGCCATTCATGCAGGTGATGCAATAGTTTCCAGCCTATGCAACAGGATAAAACAAACAGATCAACATGTGTTTGATTTGTCTATTCATATCCAACAAAGTGTTGACAGGAAATGAAACGAACAATGGCTTTAATATTATTACTCAAAACTTCATCAAACAGACGCCCACAGATTCTTGTAGATGTCCTTGTAACCCCCCCCCTCTCTGTTATATATATATATATATATATATATATATATATATATATATATATAGAGAGAGAGAGAGAGAGAGAGAGAGAGAGAGAGAGAGACATACAGTATATATACATATTGTGTGTGTGTGTGTGTGTGTGTGTGTGTGTCTCCAATATTGTTTTATGCATGCTGTAACATAGCAACCAAACATCATCATTTGCACCGCCGACTGACTGTGGGCCGCTGTCATGTTTAATCAACAGTTTTATAAATCAGTGAAGGACTGGTGGCTCTTTGGCTTCTACTTTTGCATGCCACTGGCTTGGACCGCCGTCTTCTACACCCTCATGACAAGGAAAATGCTGAAGAATACCGAGAACACATTAAGAGACCACACCAAGCAGGTTATTAGTTTTGAACACACTTTACAACTTTTGCTCATTTCTCATATGTTGGCATAACATCATCTTTAATTTTGATCATATTCTTCCTTTTTAAGAGACGAGAAGTCGCAAAAACCGTCTTCTGCCTGGTGATTGTGTTTGCACTTTGTTGGTTGCCTCTTTACCTGAGCAGGATCTTGAAATTAACCATATATGATGAGAAAGATCCTAATAGGTGTCAGCTACTGAGGTGAGCATGCAGAATTTACCACTTCTTTTTTGTTGTTCATTACCTGAGCTGTAATCGTTTGTCTGATAATGTTTGACCTCTTTTTTTTTTCAGTGTCTTTCTTGTCCTGGACTATTTTGGCATTAACATGGCATCACTCAACTCGTGCATCAATCCGATTGCACTGTACACAGTCAGCAAGAGATTCAAAAGATGTTTCAAGGTAAGATATACTGTCATATTTTTCCAGATGTTCCTACATTATGTAGAGCACTATTCACTTTTAGACAAATCAAATGGGGGGGGGGTATTGTGGCCCACGTTGGATGAGCTATCACATGTGTCATCACGGCCATATGGAGTCATGTCTGTAAAGTGGTCAGACTGGAGCGAGCAATGACCCGAGGGGGTAATAAGTGAAAATGGTCTGGAAAAACATCGTCAGAAAAAAAAAAGAAACAGACACTTGGCAATCTACCAGACAGTTTGTCACTGAATCAGAGTGGTATGTTATGAGGAAAAAGAAAACATGGCCTCAAGGCACTGTTCAAGGGAAAATGCCTTTAAAAGCCTTTATTGTATTACTAGCTTGGAAGGACATGTCTAAAACATACTTTCATTTGTTTGGCATGTCATCGAGTTTGTGCACACCATGCACGGTGCAGCTACTCTCCCTCTGAAATAATTGGTTTTATATTGTATTTATTTTTGTTTTTCCTTTTAATATATCCCCTTTTCGTTAATTAAAAGACAATTCAACTTGAGATTGCTTTCATCAAATGTCTCAACACGGAGATATAAAAACAGATCTGCTTTCTGTTGCGCCCTCTTGGTACCAAAGCAACAAGGCTTTTACTGTAGGTCATTATTCAAATAGGCAAAACTGCATCCCACTCAGATTGTACTGTGAATACTCCGCACGCAGATAAACCTCACAATGTGCCATTTTCTCCACGTGAAGCTGATGGTAAATGTTTGTTGTTCCCTGACCAAATGTCTTTGTGTGTGCATGCGTGTGTGGTCCTTCAGGCGTGTCTGTGCAGTCAGTGTCTACCTCTTCAAGCTGTTGCCCATGACGAGGCGCAGTCTGTTTTGAAGTCCAGGATGCAGGATCAAGCCCCGGAGCAGGGCAGCAGCGTCAAAGCTCACAAGCAGACGTCCACACTTCTACCTGAGCAGGAGAGCACCTCGCTGTGTTGACAAAACTACGGGTGGGTTAAAAATCATTATGCCATAGTATCGTGATATTTTGCATGGCAATACTGCATTGATGCAACTGATGTCATGTATCAGTCTTCTATTATCTGAACTTTTAACCGCTATACCCACTTAACCTGTAGAGGGCTACTTAACCTCTATACCCACTTAACCTGTAGAGGGCTACTTAACCTCTATACCCACTTAACCTGTAGAGGGCTCGGAAAACTTAAGGAATTGATTGGTATCATCCATGTCATGTTAGCTCGCTGGGAAGGAGGCTAAATAACACTCCAAAGTTATGCTAAATTTTAGCAAGGAAAAACTGGCATGGCCATCTTCAAAGGGGTCTCTTGACCTCTGACCTCAAGATATGTGAATGAAATCTGAGATATGCAGAGTGAAAACTGTGTCTCATTCGATAAAGCAGATGTTGACAGACTGCATAACTTGTAGTTGAAAAAAGGTAATAAATCGCAATATATCTTGTTGTAATACTCAGAATATCACAATTTTTTTAAAATTGCAATAAGATGATATGCTAACTTAAGTATTGTGATATCTATTGTATTGTGGGGCCCATATGGAAAAAAAAGCGATACAAAAAATAGTTCACTCCAGGGGAAAATACTTTTTGTGAGGGCTTTAGTCTTACTTCATTATATACATTTATTACACGGCTTTGTTGAATATTCGATTCTGATTGGTCAGTCACAGCAGTCTATTATTTCTTTATAACAGACCGTTGCCATGGGCACAGTTCTGATATTGGACTCTGGCAGACCATTTTTGTGTCAAACTATTTCTTTCATAAGTAGCTGTGTAATAAGCAGCATAATGTACAGCTAGTGAGTCAAAGCAGCTACCGTAACAGCTGTATCAGTAGCTCTTGACATGCCATCCTAATATAATAAGTGAGCCCATCCCATGGATGTTCATTTAATGGTGCGTAAGGTGCAATAAGTTAATATATTGTAATTTCAGGTGGTCTTGGTAATTTTGTAATATATCTGAGGGAAATGTTGATATTCCCAATGACCTCATCTTTCTCCTCTGTTATTATGCCTTTGCATTTCCTGTATTATGTTACCCACTTGCTAGCTTGCTAAACTGTGTGGCTCTCTGTGGCTTCTAGACCCCGACAGTAACGTTAATATTGCAGCTTGGCTGACATTCATCTAGTTTAATAAATGATTTTGAGTTTTTAATATCATTCTTTTTTCCCCCTTTAGGCGGAGTGCTGTTGCCACTGCTGTTTTGTCCTTTAGTTGGTTATTTTATTTTTCCAGTTTTTGGTTAAGTTACTTTGGGTTGTACTGGGGTGTTGTATTAGATTTTTTAGTAATCTGTTGATATGAGGGGTATGCCCTCTAACCTCTCCATTGTGGTTATTTCTTTTATTTTTTTCCTTTTCCTCTCTTGTTTAAAGTGGTGGCCCTGCACCCAACACGGGCTTCTTGCTGTAATACGAGAGGTGGTATTTATTTTGTTTCTCTGTAAACCAACTGTTGTGGAAGCAATGGAGTGAACAATCCTAGCTCTGTGCCAGTTCACAGGGCGGTTTGGGTTGCTATATCCTTGCAGGTGGTTGGTCACTGGGTGGAGGGATCCTTTCTGTGTTGGGGTTCTTATTGCATGTGGCTTTGCTGTGTCCTTCTAACCCCTGTGTGCTCTTTATCTTGCAGTGTGAGTGTAAGTAACTGTGCCGTGTTTCTTCTGGTGGTGGTGAAGTACTCTGGATTCCTGAATGTAAGTAACTGTGCTGTGTTTCTCCAACTACTGGTGGTGGTGAAGTACTGTGGATACCCTCCTCTTCTCTCCGTTCCTCCTGTGGGTTTCCCAGGCTCCCTTCCCCCTGTACTGGTAAGGCTAGTGGTGTAGCAACCTTCATACAGAAAAAACACATTTTTAATCTATTTTTGTATTTTTTTTGTAATAAAACACATTTTTCTAAACTGGCCTCTCTTGTGGCTTTTATCATCGCAGCAACTAGTCACCATTTTTAAATTAAAATAAAAGTTGCTCTATTTTGAAACACACACACACACACACCTTTCTCTATATCAAAAGAAGTTGTGTAACTTGGTTGGGTTCTTCTCTGGGTGAAATTCCTCGAGTAGCATTGTCAGGTCCTAATAGCCTGGGCTTCTGTTAAGTGTCCAGGTTACACTAATAACATAAAATACCTTGTGAATAACATGCAGCACTGTCTTTTGTACTGCTGTCGTCAGTTGAACATCTGCTTTGGTATGAGCAACCTGGAGTCAGACTATTTGCCCCTGGGGCTTGACTCACTCCCAACCATTACATCAGATTTTACCTACTACCTATCCTGTATCATGCATCACAGTACTCAAATCACTGTTTTGGGCACAATGCGAACCTGGCACCCATCAACAGAAATCTTGTCACGGCTTACTGCCCGCCTATGTATCATTTTGATTCTGTGTCTGGATTCTGGTATAACACACTGTGCCGTATGATATCAAACAAATGGGAATTCAAAAATGATTATGATGGGTTTTTATGGGGTATGGTGTATTAGCACAGAAATGTGTTTTCATCTCTGTTACCCGTGAATACAAAGAGTTTATAGCATTCCTTTCATTTTTTTTGAACCTTGGGAAACATATCAAATTGGTGCCACAAGTAGATTCCGTCTCTGCCACCGAATGACTGATTGATGGCGGCCTATTTTTAATGCATTGTTAAATGTGTAATGCATGGAGACACTTTATAAAAGACCTGAGAGTGGGGAAGAAGGAAAACGAAGATGACAGAATGAGGTCAGGAGGAGAGAGGGATGGGGGGGGGGGGGTTGGTAGAGATAAGCACCTGATAGGTCTTCCTGTCACAGGACAAGGCAAGCACAAATAGAGCGCTGTTCTCCCAGCTAATGCTGTATCAGTCGGCAAAACCGTTTTGATGCTGTGCGCTGGAATGCCTATTAAAAGTTTATCTTGTCTAAGCAAAGAGCACAGCCCTCGACTGTTCGGGAAGATTCAGTTTTTTGTCTGCATAAAGGCGTGTGAAGACGTGATGTTTGTGATGATGTATTAAGGATGTCACCTTGTGATATTTTTCAGTAAAGTACTGTATATAGCTCAAATTTAAACTTTCATCAGATAGTACTTTCCATTATTTTCAAGCACATATGGCATAAACGTGCATGAAAAATACCTTATTTAAACCTTAGATAACTGAAGCCCTACATTCCTTTATTTTTCAAATAAAGGTGCTAAATACAGGATTGGGATATTATCTATTGCCTCTCAGCGGCTCTCAACATGGCTGGTCATGTCTAGATGGTAACACACAAATTAAGAAACCATCGTGAGTGGGTTAACATTAGCCGTTGAGCTCAAAAAGTTAGGCATTGACCTTGAATAGTTAGGGTTAGGCATTGATCGCAAATAGTTAAGGTTAAATGTTGATTGGTTAGGCAATGACACTGAATGGTTAATGTTAGGATAGGTCATTGGGCAGCGAGGCTTTGCAAGAGTTTTTGCAATTTGCGGGTTACCGTCTAGACACGACCCTTGCAGCTTACAGTGCCAACATTGCAAACAACGGTGAAAGTCTGACAAAGATAAGGGTTAACTTGAGGGGGACCCAGAGGGTGGGTGATACGCCTCTGTGCTGACAGCATCGGTGGTGACTGCGTGATCAGTTCTAGTCGCCATATGAGAGCAGTGCACATGCGTGGCTGGCCGGCAATGTCAACAAAGCACAGAGAAGCTCAGATTACAACACACACAGAGGGAGAGAAACTTCATTCTCTGCTCAGGTAGACATTACTCCTCTATAGCTATTTACAGCAATTAGTTGTTTGATGCTATATTAATGCTCTGGATATTGTATAGAGCATCTTTAATCTTTAGAATTTAAAATGAAACCATGTGTATAAAAATGGCAACTTTGTTATATATTGTGACATTGTACAAAGTATTTGTCCTAATAGCTCTTGGCACATCAAATAGACAGCACAAGGAAACACTGGTTCCACATCACATCGCATCAAACCAGCAGGCTGCCATCTTTATGTATCTAATCGATTATCCTCGCTTTCCCCCACATACAAACACTAGCTTGAGACAGTGGGAATCAGGTTTATGTTTGTTATTAGAACAGATTAGCAAGAATCAATGTAATCCTTTCAAATTTACATATCGTAGCTCAAAATTGTATATTTAGCCATAAATCAATTTATTTGTTAAAGTTGCACTGTAAAGGCAAATTTGAGCCATCTGACTCGAAATGTGTTTGTGATTAGAGATGCCAAAAATATGTTTCAAGAGAACAGAGAGAGTAACATGCATGCTTTTCAGCCCACACAGTCATATTGCCTGCTGCGCTACACACTCGTGCACCTCTCTCTGTTCTGACATAAGAGAGACGGCGTCTGTGTCTCTTAAGGCTTTGACTGTTGGATGCAACAGTGTTGGACAGGATGCGGGAGTTCAATATGCTCATTTGCGCTGAAGCCAGTTTGCACTGTGTTTTGATCTAGCACAACATGCTCCATGTATTTTATGTATATACTGTAAGCACACTGGAATCTGTCCTGTTTGGTTTTCCTATTTCTTCTTGTTTTGTTTTTACTGGTCTCATTTTTATTGCATTATTATATTTTCATGTCACTTTAGATGAATTTCATTTTTTCATTTGTACAGCTAACCAACTGACTTAATGGAAATCCAAGGTTTATATACTGCAGCAGCACACTTCATCAGACGCTCCTGTCAGATACTAATTTGTGTCAACTGCTGTCAGACACTCCAGTCTCCTCGGTTAATGTAAATGCCAGCAGATAATCAACAAATGGTGTGGTGTTGTCATGTCCCCAGCAGTAAAAGCTCACAACTGCCAGATGACACTGACGTCACCCTGCTCTGGTATCCAGAGCAGGGTGACGTCAGTGTCAACATCAGCGAGAGAGAAGGGTGTCTGAGACCTTCTTTAGTAATCTCTGTACACACACGGCTCAGATAGGGCTCCCCACGGTGCTGCCCAGACTCCCCAGACTGTGGATTTAATTAAACAGTGTGAAATTAATTAATCAGTGGGGTGGCAGGTAAAAAGGACTTCTCACTGGAACTGCTCACACAACCAAGACAAGCATTTCATGTGCGCTGACAGTTATTAATTTGCTGTATGTTTTTATTATAGTGTTTCTATACAGAGATGCAGGAATTCTGGGAGATTAAAAAGACTTGGCATGGGAAAAAAGTCATGCAAATTATCAAAATAACAGCTCCCCGAAAATCAAAGTGTAAACCTGTGTTTGTTCTGTTCTATCAATTAATTAAAAATTTCACTTCTGTATAATAATGTGGTGCAAATTAGATGGAAATGAGATAAAATATTCATTTAGTTATCTGGGGAATCTGCCTGGAGGGCTTTTTAGTCTTCAGTCTGGCTCAAAATGCTGTCCATATGGCAATTATGTACAGTAGTGTTGCAGGAGGATTGGTCTGATGCCTACTGGCAGAGAGGAGCCTGCCTGTGACAAACTGCTGCTCGGATCTGATGTGAGTTGAGGGAGATAATGAGGCTGTTGTAAGCCTTAAGTATAGAGCCCTGCCCCTGGGGTGGCATATCGGGGCTCAGGCTCCCTCATTGTTGCACGTGCTGCTGCAGAGGATTAAAAACACATTTGCTTTTATTCTCATAAACTTTGTCAGTACTTCCCGCAACTCTTAGGACAACTTCTGCTTTCATGTGGCAAGCCTCTTGACATTGCTTTGTGGAAGAGCTGCTGTTTTTTTCTTCTTCGGAGTGTGTAGATGTGAAGCCTTGATTTGATTCTGCTTTGAGCTATCTATAGCTCTTTTTAAGCACCCCACCAGAGGACGTGTACGTTCTGGGGTACATCCTACGGTGACTGAAGTTTTGTCAAATGCTATATTTTGATAGAGAATCTTTTTAATATTGATCCCATCAGGCATGGCATGGCTTTTCAAATTACCGTGTAAAGAAATAAAGATGACAAGGGTGAGGAAGTCTGATTTACATTGTTGGTTATACAGCGTCCTCTGAGAGAGCCCGGGCCTGCTGTGCTGTAAAGATAACTGTCCACTTCTTGTGAGGAGCTCTTGACATCCACTGCAGGTTGGATGCCTCCGCCGCACTAACTGTCACATATACAGTGTGTGCCCGAGAAAAACAATGGTGCAAATTTCAGCACTGTGTCCAATTTAGACCTACACTGCACTACAGGTTTTCTTATTGAGTGCAACAAGGACACCATGCAACCAAGTGCAATACACAGAAAAAAAAAATCCCCGCAGTGTGTGCAGAGTAATTGAGTCACCCGGGGAGAACAGCTATAATGTTTCATGACATAGAAAGTGTTATTCACCCAATGCAGGTAGACAATATTTACAGTTTTAGCTCCGTGAAATAAATAAGACAGACTTCCTTACCAGCAGGCATTTAATTAATGGCCATTAGGGGCTTGCATACTAAATAGGAGAGAGAGGGAGAGAGTCAAGCAGACACTCCAGCCAATAGCAAGGAAACTTCAGAGAAACCTGCAAATGGCAGGCAGAGTCAGACTGCTGGGCAGAGCTGCAAGTGGTCACTCAACCATGGGATTAAAAAGCATTTAAGCCTTATACCAGCCCCCCTCTCACCACCACCATCACCCTCCTTCGTCCAGCCATGTTATTTCTGGCCATTCAGGAGAAAAGAAAAGACAAATGTTGGGTGCCTGGGTTGTTATTGCCGGTGCAAAGCTGCAGGGTTACAGTTTCTTCATGATGCCAGCATCTATAAACATATTGCAGTGCTCTCTTGCAGAAAAAAACATAATGAGTGAGCCCTAAAAGGGTTTCTGTGTTCTGGTTAAGGTGCAAAATGGACTGTCACTACTGTTTATTTCATTCATGTCGGGATGTAATGGAAAACATGCAATCAAATGTAGGACAGGCTTATACTAGAGTGGCTCACTTCACACTTCTATTCACACTTCTAATGCCTCTTGGGCAACAAATTTATGACAGGCTATTGACGTATTTATAGTCAGCTCTAGTGAGGCTTGATTAGCACAAATCCACGCCACGAAATAAATCACCAGCTAAGGCATCCCAAATGTATTGTGCTTGAGTGTTGGTGCCAGGAGGATGTTGGTGAAAATGCTTTTTGATTCAGTGGTCACCAGAGTACCACAGACCCCCTGCCTGACTGGGCTTGTTTTGATGGGCAATGATGAAAGCGCAGGTGGATGCGAGAAAGCTCCCCTTCCCTCGGCGGCTGCAGACTCCTCTTCTGTGGTTTCCTATTAGCACAGGAGTGGAGGCTTGCAGTCTGGCTGCTGGGCACAGTGGGTCAGTGCTCACAAAGCTCTGTTTGTTCCCTGGCCTACAGGGCTCCCAGGGTAAGCTTGGCTCCAGAGGGGGAGACAAACAAAAAGGCACCACTGTATCACACACCGAAGCTGCTCTCCAACACATTCGTCTTTTCCACTCGATGGGGGTACATTTCTCTTCTTAGGAGAGAGGAATGGCAAAAGGAAACACTTTTTTTTTTTTTAGAAACACAGGGCCTCAGGATAACAAAACTGCTGTTGTTCTGAGCTATGTGTTTTTTTTTCTCAGTTTAAATGCCATTTTGAGTTGTTGCTTGTGGTGATATGTTTTTTTTTTCCTCTTTTTGCTTTGTGTTTTCATCTCCTTTTGTCTAGCTTAGACTCAGAGCTCTTTGTCTTGTGCTGCTGTATCAACATTCTGAGTGAAACCCAAGGAAAGCGCCGACAGCAACAGGCACATACTGTAACACATCGCTGCACTCGATACGACTTTTATCAGGCCATTAAATAGGTGTTATTAATCACTATAAGCCCCATAGATGTGGGTCAGTAGGGGCCTACTGCACCTGCTACGTTGTAAATGTGAAAGTGAAACTTAAAGGCAACAAAGGTTTAGGTTTAGGCAAAAGAAAATCGCTATGTTTAGGCAATAAAGCTACAACTTCTTTAGGTTTAGGCAATAAAACTAAAACTTTAAGTTGAAGCAATAAAGAGACCCCATTATTGTTTAGGCAATAAAGCTACAACTTCTTTAGGTTTAGGCAGAAAAAGACTTTAGGTTTAGGGAAAACGCTTAAAAGAGCTATCAACACAAATGGTTGGTTTCACATAGGAAGCAAACTCCAGTCTCCTGGGTAAAAACTGTGTCCCTCCTGTCATCCCCAACCTCAACCTCTTAAGGAGTTTGCTGTCTATACTACTACAGCGCCTGTCTTATGTGAATACATCATCATATTTAATATGAGTCTCTCAATTAATCAATAATTTCAAGGTATCTCTTACTTACGTCCATACACACTGTCTGCCTGTGATTTCTAAAGATGAAATAATGTGCAGGTTGCTCTTCCAGCTGCTGTCAGGTCAGACATCCACTGTTGTGCTGCAATCTGCGGTCCAAGTATAACTCCATTATTGAGGGGACTTTAAAATGGGAGCTGTGTGACACACAGCGGGATGATTTAGTTTAATGACCATGGCAGTGACAGTGCTGTGATGGAAATTGGACTCCCCCTGCAAATTTACATCACTTGAGGGTACTTGGGGCTCTTTTAGCGGCTGCACTCCAGAGCACGAGCCATCAGGAGGTCCTGGATATGTCATGCTTGTCACCTTCCTTTAAGTGCATCTGCAGACGTGGGAGAGGGATTAATATTATATAGCCTACGGAGGCACAGAGGCCGTCTTATCAGCGCCGCAGATGTGATAAGCACCTCTACCCCCCGTGAAAACTAGGAAAGATCTCCAAGCAAAGAGACAAGCATCTCTTTGAGTTGTTTCCTCACACTGCTTCCAGAGTTTCAATGCGGCTTTAGTGGCAGATATGGTGCAATTTCACATCTGTTGTAATTTGATGTGCCTGGATCACCCTCTGTGAAATCGTCTTGATCGCAACATGGCTCCTTTCAATTATTTAGAAAGTTGGCATATGGCTTTTGAGATCGTAATCTGATTTCTTTTGATTTTGAGGTATTCAGAGTAGCCTCAACACCCCAATAACAGCTATGTACAAAAAGGGCCTTTCTCTGTGATCATGTTATTTGGTAGCTTAGCATCCTCTCTTTTCATAGAGAAAAAAATATAGATTTATTTATTTAACAAAAATGTCACTTTTATGAAAATATTTTCCATCATTGCCATGACACTCATCTCACATTAGTTCACATCAATGCAGATGTCAGTGTGCACAAATTGCATTGCCCTCAGACTGAGTCTGAGCTGTGAATGGAAGTTATGGCAACCATTGCTGTCACTTCAGTTTCATCAGAAAAGCGCCTAGTGGAACCATGGAAACAAGATGTGACACAAAAAAACATCGACATCAAAGCCAGCATATACTGTAATTAGAATTTATTGAAGCCTACTCAGTCAGAAAAGGTACATGATCTGCTGAGCCTTTGGATGCAGTCCCATGCCTTCCATTAAACATAGTACAACGCATTAAGCCTTGATGTTACATGATGCAAAAAAGGATGTGCTCATTTGTGAGTTTGTTACTGCAAATAGGAAAATGGCATTTATGTATTCCAGGTTTACTGTATGGAAAAAAGCAGCATACAAAGAGAAAGCACCTGGAAAAACTGGTGTGACGAATTTCAAAGGGGTCACTCGACCTCTGACCTCAAGATATGTGAATGAAAATGAGTTCCATGAGCACCCATGAGTCTCCCCTTTAAAGACATGCCCACTTTATGATAATCGCATCCAGTTTGGGACAAAAAACATGCAGTTTTGTGCATGCAGCAAACGTAAATGTGTTACTTTTCTATTCTTCAATTTCTGCATACTGGGGTCCCTAAACTGTCTTGGAAATGCATAAATTGGGTATGACTGGAAAGCCGAGATACTTGTGGATCCAGTGAATTGAACTGTCACCTGAATTTTGTATTTTACATTACATATATAAATTAATTTCCACCATAAATCAGTGCAGAAAAGGCAGAAAGTGGTGCATATAAATTCACCAGAATGCAGGAAATGAAGTGTTTGCTGTTCAAAATTTCCTGGGGGAGGACCCCTGAACCACTTAATGTGTCCCCCTCTAATGTTCAAAAGAAACCTATGCCCTTGACTGTACACATCACATTCTCATTAGGGGCTAGAATCCCAGAATCGCCCCTTGTTTGGATAAAAATGTGTAGGTATTAATGTTTTAATGATAATCACACATTGTGATCTGCATTTCATGCTAACAGGCATATAGCTTTCTGGCAGTGTCTAATGTCAAATTCAGAAAATAAATATCTGCATGCATAACTGCATATAAGCTGAAAGTTTAGAGACCTTGGGGGTCTTTTAAAAACAATGAGATAGGAGATATGTTCTCTCATTGGCGTGTTTTCTTACACAACACCTAAAATGCGTGCCACCCACCAGCGACAGGGCATAATGACTCGGCAGGCCACCTGGCACCCTCTGTGGTTGTAAGGCCAGGGCCAGTGTCCACGCAGAGGCTCGCATATCCTCTGACAGTGAGTGTAGCCACGTTGGCACTCGGAGCAGCAGATCCCCTGGTGGTCTAACATGGTGTCAAAGGTCATGGCGCCTTCCTCTCCAGCCCCTCTGCCGCGCTGCAGTTTTGAAGCAGTGTTAGTTTTGAAGAGCAAATCTATACTCATTTGCAATTCAGATCTTTCCAAAAAAGCTTACCATCCTCCCAGACACGACTAGAGTTCATTTAAGCAACTTGAATTTTTATAACCAATGGGAGTTCACTTCAGTTCAGAAGTTCATCACCTTTGGAGTGGCAGCCAGTGAGCGGCAATCATAGCCACTAATACATGTGTATGTGTACGTCATCTCCTCAACAACAGCAGCTGTATATCAGTAGGTATTCTAGTTTCTATTGCTATTTCTGTGAAAATACAATTTTTAACAAGGCTGGCGTTTTTATGAAGTCATCTGAAAGTGTTGACAAAACAGAGAAACTTCAATTCCTAATGTTACTTTAAGGGTTGCTTCGGGGCTCAGTATATGCATCTTAATCAAAAATTCACCAGCTCTGGAGACTTGTTTATCATAAACAGTGTTGTTGATGAAGTCGGCACTCACATGATAGGGGTTTTCGGGATTGTATGCTGACCCCACAGCAGACTGCGTCCCCTCCTCCTCCTCTTCCACCACAACTCTGGAGGTGTCATCTTCTTCGTGACTCACCGGGTTCCTCTCCCCAGCAGCTGCCTCCAGCTCCTCCATGTTAAACTGCCGCTTGGCTCGCCGCACGTCTCTCTTTCTCCTCTCCCCATCTGTTACGGCAGGCCACGAGAGGCAAGAGTATTGGGTCAACATCCACAAGACGCCGTATACATGTCCTCGGAGCTCAATCCTACATAGTTGGGGCTCTCTCAGATGTCCTGAATAATTCAATTAGCAGCAGTGATTTCAAGCAGTCTTGCATATTTCAACATCATTCTTTTTTAATACAAGACCAGAGCCTTTTTTGGTGTACTCTAAATGTGGAGTGTGTTCAAGATGTTCAAATGTTTCACCAACTTCTCAGACAAGGCTGTACATTTTACAAAGTGTGTCAGCAGATAAGCAGGGCAATCACAACCAAGCTTTGAATAAACTATGAAAGAATGGAAAAGACAGACGAGTGAGGTGGAAGTAACACATGTTATCTAGAAAGAAGAGAAGAACCTTTAGGATAGATAGGTTGGAGCCAGTAAATGGGAAGTTCCCCACAAAGACCCAAGATCTTGTCGCTCAGAAAGCTGGTGTCCATCAGCGGCTGCTCCGCAGAAACCCATACGAGGAACTCCTCGTCAAACCTCACTGGAATGACTTCGTCTGTCTGCAAGAAGAAAAAGAGAATGTCGTTGACTTAGAAAAAAGAAATGGGGATGCTTTTAACTCTACCATTTCATTTTCCCAACATTCTGTATCAAGTAGTGTGCGTATACCAGGTCAAACATCAGCAACTCTTTCTTGTGAGCTCCCATGTGTGGAAGCCTGGCTTTGATTTGGGATTTTATGTAGCACTTTCCTCCTCCGAAGAAACGGATTCCGGTTATTCCCTGCACCGAATCACAGAGACGCCATGTTTACACTCACAGCTTTGCTACTTCGCTAAGCACACAGAAAAGTCCCAGCTGAACCACCTCAGGAAGAGAGAGAACAAGGACAAACTCACTCACTATTTGAAAGTCATGAATCTCCACAGCTTCCTCAGCGCCACTCCCAGTTTTAAATCTCTCCAGGTTGTTGTCTGAATCGATTTCCACGGCGCCTGGCCTCACCTCCCCATTGATGTTCATGCTGTAGCGAACATTGTAAACCTGGCAGCATTCAAGGTGGCACGTTAAAATGGCTGATTAGTCAAGTTATGTAAATCACACTGCAGCAAGACACAATAGAATGAGATACAGGGAAAACAAGCTTCATGCAATCCCCCTGCACAGTAATTATTGGTGTTGCTTCTCTTACAGAAATCCTGTGTATTTTTAAAGCACACTTAGAAATGAGCAAAGCACCACAGGAGATGCTGTTGCAGACCTTGATGGAAATGTTTGCCCTACTGGTGAGCTCAATAGGACACATAAACATTACACCATTTATGGAGCAGAATAACAGGAACAATTTATGTAATTTATATGTACTGTAACAGAATTAAAGATGCAATTTCACAGTGATGAATATAATTATCAATAGAGTATCTCTGCTTTTAACATAAATACCTCTGCCTATAATAATGATCTACTTTGGAGCCATTCCCTACTAAAAGCATCCTATCTGCTGTTGAAGGGGCACTGTAATAACTACAGCGTAATCCTCAGTCGACTTACATTTTTATCGCTGACTTTCCACAGATAGAGAGCAGCCATGGATGCACATAACATCAACACCGCACTGACAATAAGAGCCACAGCTCCAAATCTCAGGAGGCGACTGAGAGCAGCCGAGGTCGGCTGTTCCTTCACAGAGTCCAGAAGATGCAAAAGTAAGAAATGACAATGACAACAACTGATAACACTCCTGGAAAACATCAATAGTTTGCAAAGTTGTATTTACATGTCATGGATGTCAATTAGATTTCCAATCAAAAACTTAATTAAGCCTGTCTTACCGGAGGCGTGCAGTGTTCAAAACAGCCAGATCTATGAGTGGTGTTTTGGATATTTTCCATATTAGTCTCTCTCATGATGTCCTCTATAATTCCCCCAACTAATACTGCTGCTTCACTTTGGAGAATCAGGTTATCCAGCAGGAGGCTTTTCCACATTTGAGTGTGAATGACGCACAGTCGATATGAATTCTTTGAGCTAAATTCTTCGTCTGAATGTTACCTGTAGGTTCAGCTGGACTATCCTGTGCCTCCAAACTAAAACTTTTAAAGCGGTTCTGAGCTCAGATTGTCTAGTGTCATGCCATTTACATCATTTACTGATCTTTCAGCATCAAAGACTTGAAACTTGACTTGGACTTCCAAAAATGACTTGATGCTTTTTAGTTCCTGAATATACTTTATACATGGCTGCACGGTGGTGTAGTGGTTAGCACTGTCGCCTCACAGCAAGAGGGTCGTAGGTTCGATTCCAGCTTGCGGCTCTTCTGTGTGGAGTTTGCATGTTCTCCCCGTGTAAGCGTGGGTTTTCTCCGGGTACTCCGGCTTCCTCCCACCATCCAAAGACATGCTATTTAGGTTAATTGATCACTCTAAATTGCCCGTAGGTGTGAATGTGCGCGTGAATGGTTGTCTGTCTATATGTTGTCTGTCTCTATGTGCCCTGCGATGGACTGGCGACCTGTCCAGGGTGAACCCCGCCTTCGCCCGATGCCAGCTGGGATCGGCTCCAGCCCCCCCGCGACCCCTAACGGGATAAGCGGTTGACGATGGATGGGTGGACTTTATACATGTGGTAAAGTGCAGTTTTTGGTTCCCTGAAAAGTGTCTGCAGATCTTGAACGCAGCCCCTTATCTGACTCCTCCTCCACCAACCCACTAATCAGGCCAGGTTATATAAGGCACCTGGGGCCTATTAAGTCTCTTCGTTTCTACCTGCTATGCTGTGGCAGCGTTGCTGTTGCTGCAGGTATGGGAAACTGCTGTTTTAAACTGTAGTGTGTCTTTTAAATTATGTGTTTAGTGAGGTCTTCGCTTCTCTGGTTTTAGCTGTTACCGTGCAACACATACGTTTCCGTGGCCCGTGTAGTTCCACTGCTTCTGCTGAACAGTTCATTGTGATGCCCCATGGTGGTGAGTATAGTGGCTCAATATTTAGTAATGTTAATTTGCAGCATTATTAGACCTGTTAATATTTGTTTCATTTTAGACTGACTAAAGTAACACTGCTGCTGTTTTTGCCCCCTAACTTCTACTTGTTTGCCCCATTTATATTCATAGTTTTTGCCTGTTATTTAGACTCATTGTTTTGCCCCTTTTTAGAATACTTGTTTTGGTGTAAGTAGGTGTTTTGCCCTGATTTAGTAGTTTGGTTGGTGTTATTCTGCCTATTAACCAACTTGGTTGTTCATTCTGTTTGATTATTTAATATTTTTCTTTTTCTTTCAGAAGCTGAGTCACTTTGTTGAAAGGCTTGGCACCCATGTTGAGGTACCTCCACCTATTACATGTGAGTTTCAGCGCACTGGGACACAAACTGCACCATAGTCTCACTATGAGGTTTCCTGTGTTGCACCCAAGGTGGGTAAGTGGTAGCACCGTCCTCCCTGTAGTCTGCCTCTCCAGCAGTGGCCTCAGTTTGGTGTTGTTTACTTTCATTTTGAACTGGCAGTTGTACTATTAAGGTCATGTTAGATTCTGAATTTCATATTAGGCCTTTTTAGATATTATTAAAATGAAGTGCATTTTTTTTAATTACCCGACGTTAGTTTGTGTAATTTTTAATCTTTTTAATCAGCTTTTCTTTCCCTACAGCTCCAGTCCCATCTTATTTACTGCTGTTTCTTGGGTTAATTATAATAAATTTGACTTCTTTTGCTAACATAACTCTGCCTCATCCATAACAAATCTGTGTGACTTATCCATTTACCAGAAAACTATTCAAGGCTTTGTTTATTTCCTGGGGTGTAAGTCCCCAGGTGGTGTCGGCTAGTCTACTTCCAACTTGCTGTCCCCACCATCTTTTGCCACATATTCACTTAAACTAATAGTACGTATCCAGTGATTTATGTTACATAGAGACTTGTTCCTTTTGCTGTTTGACTTGATGATATTTGATGAGATTTAAAAAAAAAAAAAAAAAAAGAAAAACTAATAATGCAATGTTCTCGTATGCCTCTATGGTGAATGAATAATACAAAAACTTGATAAAGTAAAGTCATACCAAAACATCCTTTTACACCCACACTAATATGTTACTCTTAAAAAGTAAGCAAAACTACAAGCCAAGTATTTGCTGTAGGCTTATAAGGCAAGAATACTTGTACTTAAGTATATCTTGATGAAAAGACTAGAGAATATGCTTAGACTTTTCAGCATACTTGTCAGTATAAGCCAAGTATACTTGGACTTTTGTATACTTGTCTGTATAAGCCAAGTATACTTGGACTTTTGTATACTTGTCTGTATAAGCCAGGTATACTTGGACTTTTGTATGCTTGTCTGTATAAGCCAGGTATACTTGGACTTTTATATACTTGTCTGTATAAGCCAAGTATACTTGGACTTTTGTATACTTGTCTGTATAAGCCAGGTATACTTGGACTTTTGTATACTTGTCTGTATAAGCCAAGTATACTTGGACTTTTGTATACTTGTCTGTATAAGCCAGGTATACTTGGACTTTTGTATACTTGTCTGTATAAGCCAGGTATACTTGGACTTTTGTATACTTGTCAGTATAAGCCAAGTATACTTGGACTTTTGTATACTTGTCTGTATAAGCCAGGTATACTTTTAAGTATACTGCTGATAAGTACATAAAAAGTAAACTGAAAAAATACTCTAAGTTCAAAAGAAGTGTACTAATATCACACTTGTCTAAACTTCATTTTGGTAAGGGAGTGTTGGGAGGAAAATGTAAGTACTTGCATATTCGGCAATTATGCCTTTCATTGAATCACCCACCTCTGATTGTTGGATGTCAATTATGATATCAGTTTTTATGAATACTGCAGATTGTCTCGAGTTTTTCTCTGGTTACAGGTGTAGAGTGAACAGATTGCACTGCCTGCAGTCAAACTTGTCTGCAGAAGTGAATCCTCTTAATGTTTTGCCTGATAAGCTGCATTATAACTGTGTATGTGTGTGTGTGTAGGTATTGGGTGCAAGTATAAATGTTTTTATTGTTATATCACTGTGTTGCATATGCTTGGTGCTTATTTTACTTTTTATGCCTCTTCTAATTCCCTTTTAAATATAAAGCACACTGAGTTTCCTTGTGATGAAATGTGCTCTGTAAATAAAGCTGCCTTGCCTTGCCTCGCCTTAGGTCTTTATATTCCTACAACACAGCACTGATTTGCAATAATATACACAATCAGACATACACAACACACATGCACACACACACACATACACAGGCTTAATTATTAATTTTCTGATTTGACAATGGGAGAAAGGTAGTTTTGTGGCCAAGGTTACTCAGTCCTTATCGTGACTTAAAAAGAAGAAATATGGCAAGAAAAGAGATTCAAATATGCAGTGATGCTGTTGCTTGGAAACAGATTGAACCACATATTTGGATAATTGGTAAGCTGGGAGGCAATCAGAAAAGGTGAGGGGATTCTTTGACCTTCGGAAAAATATGTAATTGTGAAAGCATTTGATCAGAAAAAAGCAGTATTTGCATGGAAATCAAGGCTGCCCAGTAACTACATTGTGTGACATGAAAAGAATAGGACATGGTTTATGCGTGCTATCAAAATAACTGTGATTGCTGGAGGACCACATTTTATTTATTGTGCCTTATAAGCCTTTAAGGCAAATGAAATGCATTCAGTTGGCTAATTGAGGTTATTCTTAGTGCTGTTCTGAATATTTCCTCATGACAATAAGTTGTACTCTTCCTATGAGATTACATTTGAGTCCCAGTTAGCTCGCTCTTTAAACTGTCGTTAAACAGCAAAACCATTTTGCTTTTAATTGTTTATTTGTGCAACAAATGTGACAAAATCTACCACAAACATGGTAATCTTCCATATTGATTGTTTTCCACAGCAGAAAGGGCCCTTTCAGCCTAAAATGTCCGTAGGTCATCCATGCCCCTTAAATAGTTACACATGCTCTTGAAAATTCATAATAAAAGTCTTCTTTACATTGAATCATTATGAAAAATATATTATTAATGTACAAAATCTTGCATATTACACATGATACAATGAACAGTCTTATATGAGCCAAAAAGACATGACATACTACAAAAACACTGCAACAATCCAACATAGAGTCAATTAAAAGTACTGTACAGTAGAAAGACAGGATCCCTTTTGGTGACTTTTAAGAGTTTGTGTACTCTGGAATGGACATCTCATCCGTTTCCTGTATTCTGGCCGGCGTCTGTGGGCCAACGAGAATATAATCAAATTCCTGGTGTTGGACTTTTTCATACACACTTTGCAGTCCGTTGGTTTTGGGTATGTGAGCCGGATAGTAGTTTTCCCTTCCGGTGTTCCGGGGAAGTGAAGCCGTCTTGTTGAACGTGGACATGTGCGGTCCGCAGGCCATGCTCGTGTTGGGCCTCGTCGCCGAGGGGCTCCAGCAGCGGTCTGAGTGTCCCAGCACTTTGCACTCATTCGTGCACGCCCAGAGACCTGTGGGAAACACCAGTGTGTACAGTCAAGATGGAATAGGAATACATCCGCTGGCTCACCAGGTTGAGGGTGTTGAATGAGCCCAAGTAAGCTCAGTCATAATGAGTTTGAAAATACCTGGTTGTAACTGGGTACAGTCTATACAGTACATGGCTTGGATTCAAATATATGCATGGATTTCACCTTTACATCCTCTCATTTCTATTTTATGAAGCTGTTATATTGTAATGTTTTTGTGACACTCACTGTTTGTTGGCGGTGACTCTTTTTTGTGCACATCGCCACTTATGTCAGAGTCACTGTCATTGAAGTCGCTGTCCCCTTTTCCACTGTCCTTGCCACTGATGTGAGGATCTCTCGCTGAGATTGTCGTGAACGAATTGCCCTTCCATATTGTTATTGGCCTGACTGTTTCTTTCCCATATCCCGGTAGCGTAGAGTAACCCTGCAGAGACACAAAACACATTAAACACCGATCTTGAATCGAGATTCAAAAAGATGACAAAGGAAACTTTAAGTATCTCTGAGAAATAATGACTTACCTTTAATTTCCCCTCCATCACCCTGCTGTTTGACTCAAAGATGCCTGCTGTCTGCCTGCCATCCTCGCAGCCTGTCTCTGTTGTGTTGCTGCTGCTGCTGGCCGCCAACGGAGGCTTCTCTGGAAATGGATGGGCATCAAACACTTTGCCTTTGTGGTTGGCAATCAATGAGTCGACATGACCACTCTCCACTTTCTCCACATTTGGTAAGTCTTCTTTATCGTCATACCCCCCTCTCTTGTCTCCTTTTTCCGGCGGCTGCAAATGGTTGTGATGAGAATGATAGCCAGCAGGAGGAGAGAGCAGCTCCCTGCCAGGACAATTATTATGGCTATGGACATGTCCCATTCAAAGAGCTCCTCGCTGCCATTTTGAGCCAAGGAAGGCATGCTGGGTAGAGATCCCTCTATGAAGCTGAAGTGTATAATGGCCGTGGAGGTGAGCGCCGGGGACCCATTGTCACTGACGGATACTGTGACTTTGACATTGTCTGTGAGATCATATGTCAGCTGCCGGCCCACGTGCACCTTCCCTGTGTCTTTGTTGATGGAGAAACCCAGGTGTCCCCCCTCGGTGATTTTATAGGACAGCTGTGCGTTTATGCCTTCATCAGCGTCTGTGGCCTTTATCTGGGTTACCACATAACCTGCAGGTGCATCTTTGGGCAGGAAAACCTCAGCAGATCCCTTGTAAAGGGGTGGCTCTATGATGGAAGGCTGGTTGTCATTCTGATCAACTATTTTTAGCCTGATGACAGCTGTGCTCTGCAGCTGTGGTGACCCCCCATCACTTGCTTGGATGTGTATGTCTAGCAGTTTCATCACCTCATAATTAAAACTTCTCAGCGCATAAATGGAGCCAGACACTGAGTTAAGAGACACAAAGGTATTCACTGGGGAGCCCATGATAACACTGTCCACGAGTCTATAGGTGATTTTGCCATTATTGCTCAGGTCCGCGTCGCTCGCCTCCACTGTGGTGATATAAGCGCCCGGGGCGTTGTTTTCTGCCACTGAAACTTCATACACAGCTTTAGTGAAGTGAGGGGCGTTGTCATTCTCGTCGCTAAGTCTAATGGTGTACTGGGTGATCTTTCTCAGCGGAGGTGACCCAAAATCCTCAGCCATGACCGTCAAGTTATACTCACTAATCCTCTCCCTGTCTAGGGCCGCCGCTGTGACTATCATGTAGCTGTCCTCGTAAGCCTGCCGGAGTTTGAAGTGGTCGTGGCCGTATAGCGCGCAGTGGACCTGGCTGTTCACACCCGAGTCTCTGTCCAGGGTGCTGATCAGCGCCACCAGACTGTCCTTGTCTGCCGCCTCGCTGATGTACGCTGCGCCCGTCGTGATGGAGGTCATCGGGGTGATGCTGATTTCTGGGGCATTGTCATTAACGTCCGTGACGTGAATTATGATTTTGCACACGGAGGGGGTCGGGTTGGGTCCCAGATCGGTCGCCTGCACGTCTAGCTCGTAGGTGCTTTTGTCCTCGAAATCCACAGGGCTCCTGAGCGTCAGGCGCCCTGATTTATTATCCACTTGGAAAAGTTCTCGGATCTCGTGAGAGACCTGTTTCCCGAACCCGTAGACGACCTCCCCGTTCAGACCCTCATCAGCATCAACTGCGTTTAAGTCCAGTATGACAGCGCCAACCGGTGCGTCCTCTGGCAAACTCACTGAGAAACTATTCTGGTCAAAAACGGGGCTATTGTCGTTAAAGTCAGTCACTTTGATAGTTATCTTTGTTGACCCCGATCTGAACGGGCTCCCTCCGTCTGTGGCGACCAGCTCCACAGTGTATGATGACTGACTCTCCCTGTCTAGCTCTTTCATTAGCACCAATTCCGCATATTTAACCCCATCCGCTCTCAGGAGCACATCAATGGTGAAATGACTGTTGACAGAGATCTGATAGCTTTGGATGTAGTTTGACCCGACATCCGCGTCCGCAGCCGGGTCCAAGGGGATGCGGGACCCCACTGCTGCGTTCTCCGAGATCTCCACTATAGATTCCCTGTTTGGAAACTCCGGAGAGTTGTCGTTGATGTCCTTTATTTCCACCTCAGCGTGAATCAATCTGTAGCGGTCTTTGGAAAAATTGACCACGTCAAAAGTGATGAGACACTGTGGAGTGTGTCTGCAGATTCTCTCCCTGTCAATTCGTTCCCCGACAGTGAGCTCCCCGTCGCTTTCTCTCACCCTGATGAATGAATCATTGAATTGTTTCATCATCCTGAAATTGGTCTTGGAGGAGTGAGACAGACTCAAGGACATGTCCTTGGCAAGGTTTCCGATGACTGTACCTGGCGCGTCCTCCTCATTGGTGTGGTATCGAATAGTATTTCCCTCGGACTGAGCCAATGAGGCAAATAAAAATTGATGGATGAAGAATATAAAAATCCACCGGTGCCAATAAGTTACACATTTGCCCTTTATCATCTTCGTGGTAATCTTCCCGTCGGTAAGCAGCCTCATTGTGCGCTGAAACAGATGAAACCAGTTCACCTCTGGAGTGAGCTCTCCATGCAGCTCTCCCGCTTTTATGAACTGAACTGTGCTGGAAGTGAAAGTTAGTCGCTCCTTTGCGCGCAGCCAGTCAGGCACGCTTGTTGCCTCGCCTTCAACACAGCTCAAAATTCTGCAGTGGCGGGGTTTATACGGCTCCTCATGCTAATGAGACGAAGTGTGACCAATCCCTCGCTTTAGAATTAAAAATACCCCCTTATGAAAAAATAAAAAAAGCTCTAAGCCTGTTTTTGAGAGTGTACACTGAGGGAAGTTGCAAAATAGAAGAAAGGGGCAGAGAAGATATGGCATTGCTTGAAGATAGTCCCTGCACTGTTTATCATCTTTTTACAGCCATTACCGAGTGATGGTTTTATTTAGCAAGAGCCTAGTTCTTCTTCTTCTTCTTCTTCTTCTTCTTCTTCTGATGTTTAGTTTATTGTCTACTGAGCGTGCCTGCACGTAGGTGCGTGTCATATGTGCACGCTCATGCGTGTGTGTACTCACAATGCCAGCTCAGTTGAGGTTTTTTATGGTAAACTGAGCAAGGTTTAATTCAGGGTGCAGTTTATTTGAAAAAAAAGCTTGGTTATTAAAGCATCATATCATGGCATTTTTTTCTGGTTATGTTATTTATTTTTTTAAAAAAATGATCAAAATTATGTCATCACACTTAATCTGTCTATAAAATAGATGGAGCTGTAAATGAATAAAGTGATGCTTTCAAGTGTCTCACTGAGAAAATGTTTTCACATTTGAGATCAAGAGGTTCGTATTTTCTCGTCAGCAACATTAGACCTCATATCTTTCCTCTCTCCTGGTTTATGGAGGCAAATATATGTTTGTAGGCTACTAATGCGTCTTTATCTCCTGGGTTTTGACTACAACCTCCCACTCTGAAAACATAACTGTTATGAATTTCATATCACAGTAGACTCACATTCAGAGCACGATATGATAAGGATGAGACATTTGCTTTTGTGTGTGTACTTTTTAGCATTTTGTGTTTACTTTTTGCACATTGGTTATATGCTATATATTGCACATCTTAATGCAGATATTGATACATATTTAGTACTTATTAGGGCTGTCAATCAGTTAAAATATGTAATCGCAATTAATCACATGATTGTACATGATTAATTGCAAATTTAATAACCCATTTTTTATCTGTTCAACATACACATGAGCAAATATGCTGCTTTATGCAAATGTATGTATATATTTATCACTGGAAATCAATTAACAACACAAAATAATGACAAATATTGTCCAGAAACCCTCACAGGTACTGCATTTAGCATAAAAAAATATGCTCACATCAAAACATGGCAAACTGCAGCCCAACAGGCAACAACAGCTGTCAGTGAGTCAGTGTGCTGACTTGACTATGACTTGCCCCAAACTGCATGTGATTATCATAAAGTGGGCATGTCTGTAAAGGGGAGACTCGTGGGTACCCAGAGAACACATTTTCATTCATGTATCTTGAGGTCAGAGGTCAAGGGACCCCTTTGAAAATGACTATGACAGTTTTTCCTCGTCAAACTTTAGTGCAGGTTTGGACCGTTATTTAATGTCCTTCACAACAAGCTAGCATGACATGATCGGCCCAAATAGACTCTATAGATTTTCTAGTTTCATGATGGCAGTATCGTCACTCTAGCTTTAAAGCTGAGCCTGCTATGACCTCTGAAAGATCAATTGTGTTAATGTGTTAAAGAAATTAATAGCATTAAAGCCACATATATTGTAGCATCATGTACATAATTGACATCTTACATGCTCCTTTATGCCTGTTTTTTTACTTTTCATATATCAATATAAAAGCAACTGAGAACAATAAAGTATTTCTGATTCAGATTCTGATTTGCATGTACAATTTAGCAGGAACTACACTATATGGCCACATGCTCACAACCCTTCCCTCACACTATTGTGCACTTTTGGCTCTGCGCTGTTTGGAGCTAAGCACTTTAGTTCCAGTTGATGGAAATCTTAATTCTACAACATACAATCATATTTAAGACAACACAGTCCTTCAAACTTTCTGACAGGGACTTCAACATGACAGTGCCCCATGCACAAAGGGAACGTCCATACAGACACAGATATCAGTTTGGTGTGGAATAACTTCACAGGCCTACATTTGCAGAACCCCAGACCTAAGCTACTTGAATTGCAATATGCTGAAACGTTTAAATGATTACATTGGACACAATACAACAACACCATAATCTAGCCTGAAAATCCAACCACAGAACTGAGTCTACACTTCTATGGCACATCGGACGAGCCTCCTGTATTTGACTGTAAGACATGCGCCTGTTTTGTTGTATTTGCAGTGGTGGAAGAAGCACTTGAATATATAGGCTAAGTACTCCATTACAAGTAAAAATCATTAATATAAAATCTTACTTAAGTAAAAGTACAGAAATATTATAATCAAATGTACTTAAAGTATCATGAGTAAAAGTACTTGTTTTGCAAATTATATATTATATTCATATTATACTATATATGATATCAGTAGTTTAGTTCAGTGGTTTCCAACACTGGGTTCAGACTCCACAGGGTCACAAAACAAGCCTGAGGGGTTGAGAAATAATTGATCAGGTAAAAAAAATGGAAAAAAAAAAATAAATAAAGTTCTGCTGCACAAATTTCTATTAATCGTCTAAACTTTTGTTTTAAGTGAAATGTTGGTGAATTGGATCTGTTTGGGATTCAAGCAGTTATTCAAATGAGACAATCTGGAAAAAAAGGGGGATGAAACAAGAGCAGCCACTGGATTAATTTTCAACAAAATGTATTTATTAAACTGCTCAAATTCTTTTAACTAGTAACTATATCTGTCACATGTATATGATGGAGTAAAAAGTAAATATTTCCCTCTGAGATGTAGTGGAGTACAGGTATAAAGTAACAAAAAATATTCAAGTAAAGCATGCATTCCTCAAAGATATACTTTAAGTACAGTACTTGAGTAGAAGTACTTTGTTACTTTCCACCACTACCAATTGGTAGGTGTATGTCAATACACCATGTCAGTGAGAGCTGGAAGTGTAAGCTATATTTAAGAAGCAAAACTGAAAATAAATCTGTAAATATTCACTCAGGGTCTGATTTAGTTTTCACCAAACACAGGTTCGTGAACGCCCCTTCTGTTCAGCGGCTTAGCTGTGGGTGGGCCCAGACCTACCTCACCCACCTGGGTCCATCTACCCAATCAGAGGGCTTTCTGCTTTGAGTGGCAGCGCATTTAGCAAATGGCAGACTGCGTCCAGCACTTCCTCTTCCAATCAGTACAGCTGGTGTCTCTCCTCTGATTGAACGTAGTAGCGGCAGCTGTTGAAAACTTTATCGATTTTAACTAAATACACCTCTGTGTTTATTATTTCCACGTCAACCACTTAAAAGTTGCTACGACTGCACGAGTTTATTCGGCTGAAAGTCACCAGATAACACGGTCACTCGTTAAACTAGAACACCTGTGCACTGAGGAACAGAAGCCTGAGGAAGAAGTTCAGCCATCATTTTGAACAAGGACCTCCAGTTTCTCGTCAACATGTGCCGAGTAATAACAACATTACCCATACGAAGCTGCAGGCCTGCTGGTCAAACACTCATTTCTACTGTCAGCGGATAAAAACTGGCTTCAGTGCATCACATCAGACTGAACTGTGTCCCTGCTGTCTTTTGAAAAAGACTCATTTCACTGCTCAACACCAAGCCCAGTTTCTCCTGCTGCAATCATCAAAAGTAAGACAATTTACATTTTTGGATTAGTGGCCTGTTTCATTATTATTTCTGAGTGGATATATATATGAATGCTATGCTGATGTTGTTGCCATCTGTGTGTCAATATGTGGCCGCCGTGCCAGGCTGTGCTGTTAATGTTTGTCTTGTTGGATCAGAATCAGTTTGATTGGTCAGGTATGTTCAGACCTACACATGGGCTACCAGGGATTTGACTCTGGTTATTTTGCTCTCAGTGGTGCAGAGTGCAAGTCTGATTGAATGAATATTGAATGATTGATGCAAGAGGTTGCTTTACATACAGGACATAGGTGGATATGTACAGTATGCATGTCAGGTGCCATTACTTCTGATAATGCTGATGAAGATGATGATGTCTAAGCCTTGTATGATTAAACTGTGGTGCATTCAGGCTCGTGTAGTTGTAGTTGCCTATTTTGGATAACATTTGCATTTCAGAACCTATTTAGTAGATGTTTGGTATTGCATGGGCTAGGCCCACCTGGTTTTCTCTGTGCTCACCCACACAAAAAAAAAAAAAAGCATTATAAAGTCTCATTTAGGTGCCGTTACAATAGAGAAAACATGATAAAGTGTCATCTAGGATGCCGTTACAATAGAGAAAACATGATAAAGTGTCCTCTAGGGTGCCCTTACAATAGAGAAAACATGATAAAGTGTCCTTTAGGTGCCCTTACAATAGAGAAAACATGATAAAGTGTCCTCTAGGGTGCCCTTACAGTGGAGAAAACATGGTGAAGGGTGCCCATACGGTGGAGAAAATGTGAGAAAATGTCCTCTGGAGTGGCATTAAAATCCAAAAAAACCCAATGCAGTGCCATATAGGCTGCCCTACATGCTAAATGGAAAACTTCCTGTGCGCTCCCACTGCATGCAGCTGGTGCTGTTTTAATTTTTTTCACCCCTGCCCCTCAGACAGCCTGAGTCCACCACTGCTTTCTTTACTGAGTCTCTGTGATGGTCCCAATTCACACCTGGGTCTGTATGACATTTTCTTTAACTTGTGCTGTCATTAAGAGGCTAAATTTGGAGGTGCTCCGTGGAGAAAGATGGTGGAGGGAACAGTACACTTTTGTGAATACTGGTAACAATAAAAGCTGCACTGAGGAATATGTTCAGAGTAACAATGGTCCAAATGACAATGTGCAAAGTAAAATGAGTTGCTCGCAGTGACAAGACAGAGAATTATCACCTGACTTTGTGAAGTGTTTTAGCGTTTTTGAGTTTTGCTTTCACCAGTGTTGTATGTAAAGTAGGCAAAAAAAAAAAAAACAGCAGACAAACATAGTATCAGGTGAACATAGTGGAGTACTTGGCAACTAAAGAGCAAGGTGCTCACAAACATGACTCCAAGTGATGGCTAATGCTGCTCTATATCTGCAGGATGTGTGAGTAGACAACAAGATAGCCACGTCAACATCCAGCACTGGCTGGTGGAGTTTATATTGCAGCAGAAAGCTGGTTTACTAAATATCCTCGTCAAAATAAGAAAGAAATATCTGCATAGCTGTGATAATATTCTTCAAACTCTTGTCAAGCCCAGACAAATATGCATAACTGATCAAAGATTCAATGCTGAAGTGGCTCATTAATAAACAGTTTGATAAACACTTCTTTTTTCTTTCAGCTCAATTTAGAGCCACATGTTACGTAGGCAGATTTTTATATTAATGAGAACGGAGGTGATCACAGATTCAGTGTGGGCGATTCTCTTTGGATTACATTAAACCAGGTCAAATGGCTGCAGTGATGGATGGATTATTATACTACAATGCAGCATTAACTGGGACATGGAGGAGTTTATTTGAATTTATGATAAGTAAATGGTTGTTTATGGTTGAGAAGGTTATTTAGCAGATGGTTGTTTCCATTGTGATGTGCAAATTCCACAGTTGGTTGTTGCTTATTTACATATTACATTAAATTGTATTGTGCGGTGATCAAAAACAGAAAATAAATTGAATGTTTTTGCGGTAGAGATTCAAGCTGCATGGGTGTCTGACCTTCACATATGCTGTGCTCTACAGTTAAAAATGAAAATAACACACAAAAAATATACTATATTCTAATGCATGAGCTCAAGGTCACTTCCACGGGAAGACTTAATACTGCTCTGACTTCAAGCTGCATTTCATATTAATATTTGATTTTATATCTTTGCAGCAATTTGGGTGAAAGCAACCAACTATCAAAATCATCAGTCATAGAAAATATCTGCATGATGCTGATGGAAAGCCATGATAGCATTTTCATGATTAATGTTATACGACTGTGTCGAGTGTACTTATTTCCATGAAAGTTACTGGCAAATTATTCACAGCCTCAAACAGATTCACCAACAGAGCGAAGGCAGCAAGCGGAAAACGTATGAAAGGAGGAAAAAAAAAAACAGTTGCAGGGAAAGATATTTCAAATTTACTGTTGGCCCACAGACACAATTCCATATTTAATGGGATTGTAAATGCATTCAGTTTCAACGAATGCCTTTGCATTTAAAGTTCTCTAATCACTCTGGTCCATAATGTGCCTGAAGAAATGCCATGATAGTCTGCATTTGTGGAAGGCACTTAGCTTCGCATTCTTTTACAAAGATTAGAAATCAGAGGCAAATTACACTATGGTGGCGCTCGGCTCGACCGAGTATTGCTCCAGTGGGAGATCGCTTGCCTTAAAGAACTCAATAATCCATGTTTCCTCTTTGTCTCTGTCGGTTATACCTGCCTCTCTCTTTCTCCCTCAAACACTTTTTCGACATTGACATTAAAATGTGACATTTAAATTACATTTTAGTTACTACCACCATATACTTTTAGCAAAATGTGTAAGGGGGGACCGGGGATGGTTGTACCATTTTTGACATTTCTGTCAGTATCTTGGAGCTCTTTTCATCCAGCACATTCAAAATGTGTTAGAAACTAGTTTCACGTGTCTACTAAATGGTGTAGCTGCTATCTTTGTGACACAAATAGAAAATGCATGATTTAGTTAAAGACTATTTAACAGCCATCATTTGGAAAATATGCTCAATCGCTTTCTTGCAGAGAGTTAGACGAGAAGATCGATACTGCTTTCATATCTGTATGTTAAATATAAAGTTAAGCTTAGCATAAAGACTGGAAGGAGGGGCAAACAGCTAGCCTGACTCTGGTATTTGATGCTGGTTTTCGAGGTGGTATAACTGAGGCTTTAGGCACTGTCAATCCCAGTGGTGCACTCCTGAAGTGCCTGGCTTTGGTTATCATACAGATGAAACAAGATAAAAAAAAAAGGGCTGTGTTAAATAGTGAGTTTTGTTACCTTTTGACAGAGCCAGGCTAGCTGTTTCCACCTGTTTACAGTCTTTGTGCTAAGCTAAGCTAACTGGCTGCAGACTGTAGCTTCATATTTGATATGAGAGTGATATTGAGCTTTTCATCCAACACTCTGCAATAAAGCGAGTACCGTTATTGTTGTCTTCTGTCTTTGTTAAACTGTTATTCATAGAGTTAGGGCTGAAAGGGTTTCTTTTACCTCTGAGATAACATAATGGGGTCACAGCCCCCTCCTTTTTAGCTGGTTCCTTTGTGTTCCATTGGTACATATGTTGACCTTATCCGTATAATTGCACCATTGTATTGCCACAAGTGACACACTTCACAGGGGCTTAACCTTCACATGGAGGTTGTGTTTAAACATACTATGCAGCGAGGTTATTGAGTCAACACTCATTTTTAACACAAGTCTCTGAAGTCAGTTTTATTCACCAAGGCGATAGATCAGGACTAAAAACATCTGTGGTAGCCTATATGAAGAAAAAAAAGATTGTCTGATTTCTGCAGACCAGATATGAGAGGCACTATGGATCGTCTTAGCTTATTATGGGCTGTTGAAATGCATTCTTCAAAACATTGCTTTAAATACAGGCTGTGAAATCTCTGATGGCCGCATACAGATCCCAAAGGCAACATCAGATCTTTTTGTTCTGAAGATGCTCTCCGCTGATTAATTCAAACATCAAAATAAAACTCTGGTGTTTTCATATGCGAGAGCAAAGCCTTCGACGTCACATGGGGGTTTCAAACCCCATCGGAAGCCTTAAACTCAGAAAGAAGCCAATGTTATGTTTTATTGATTCTTCTCCTGGAGTTCGGAGACAATCAGGCGGGTGAATATTTCATTTCTCTCTTTATGTTTGGACTGAGAGCTGTATCCCAGTGTTCTAGGTGTCTCTCCAGGCGTGTCCCATAGCAGACATAAACAAAGTTATTAGATGAGCAAGACAAGATTCAGAGGGAAATTCAATGCTGAGAGCTTTGGAGGAGCCCTCCGATAGTATGTTCTGGCAATCCAAACTGTCATGCTTCATTGTTCTTTGGGGAAGATGGGTGTTGTTTGACTTTGAATGTTACCATCGAGCTTATGGACTCACTGGCGGTGAGTCTCGTTTTGCAGTATTGAGCATATAAATCAGAATTTATGTTTTGGAATGAGGTGATACACTGTGGGTTTTGCATATTGGAGGCATCAACTTAAATATGTACAGTAAGTGGAAAGCATTGTAGAAATGTAGGTCATCTTTCTCAGCCAGCGAGATTTTCTCTCTTTGTGTGTATGTTTTAAGAGGAGGCGGTGTTTGTGTGTGTGCACATATGGGGGGTTGGGGGGTCATATCTGTAATGCAGCGAGGCCATCACGTCTCATACAATGCAGATGGAGGAGGCGGCTTCGACATTTAGTGTTTTCTTGCCACAAGCGTTAATATGGCTGTTTTCTCCTCACGCTGTTTGTGCTGCGAGCAACACGGTGTTTGAGGCATGTGCTCTACAGGACTGGATGAGGTATAATTATGTAAATTGCATTCAAAGGAATCAGCAATAGCTCATGTGGAATGGATGTGTCAACAAGGTGTCCACGTTCACTGTGAGAATTTGCTAATTAAACATGACACCGTTTCTCTCTCAACACATGGGCTCAGTGAAACACTGTGGGATTAAACAAAAATATACTGTGGTGTATATTGTGTTGCTGGCTGAAAAATAATCTTCTTAGAAAAAAAAAAAAATAGGCTTTCATTTTGCCACTGGAAGTGTAAAGAATTTGCCCCAGAGTTCACTACAGGACCATTAAACTTTGTACATGTTGTTGACATGTGTGTAATGAAAGTGCCTAAACTTCAAACAGCCTGTCTGCACAGCAGCCTCTCTGATGCCCTATACTATACACTAAAAACGGATGATTTATTACGCTGGTTGTCTGGCCCACTAAATGCTTGAATTCTATTTGACAGCAAGCGTAGATAAACTACTTTGCCCGAAATTCTGAAAAGCGCTGTACCTGAAAAGCAAATCCAGTCCATCAGGAAACATAAACACATTCCCCCCATTTTTGTGTGATATCTTTGCACCTAAATGAAACTGTCTGCTCCTTATTTATTGTGAACTTATCAACATGGAGAACAAGACATAGGGGAATAGCCGAGTTACGATCTCCTCAGCCTCGGTTGTAGTCAAGGCACGTGACGTGTGGTGATGCACTGGGACAATTAATGAAGGAGAGACAGCGCTTAGAGAGCTCCTGAATGACACTTGAGTGCTGGCAAGGGGTGAAAAAAAAAAATGACTTTTGAAGTTTTTCGTTTACTCCCTCCTCCTCTTGCATTTGCCCAAGATGAATTGGCTTTTCAGATTTAAGAAAGTGCATGGCTGAAATACAAAGAGAGGCTCATCTATCAGCCCCTGAATAGTGAGAGAAAATCCTATGGCTGTGTGGAGGGGGGGCGGTCGTTGTTGGTCTCTGATTAGACCGTGGGCCAGTTCTACTCAGGGGCTCGCCTCGCAAACATCAATCCTCTTCTTCTTCCACTTCAAATCCTTTGAACCACTTGAGACAATTTCTTCTCTGTGAGCCCCCCTTTTAAAGATTTTCTCTATCAAATGTGCCAGCGATGTGACAATGAACACTTAATGCAGCCTGGTTGTTTATTATGTAAAATTCCAGCTTGACAAAGGCAAACGCTGGGTGTTGGTAATGGGAGTAAGAAAAACAACATCCAGTCTGCACTTCCATCACTCAAATGTCTGCGGTCCGATGTGTGAGTGAAGCTGCAGATGAGGTGGTGGGGAGAAGAAGAAATGTTTCTACAGTATGTCAGTCTAAACACAGAATAGAGGAAAATACTGATAAAATTTCAAACGCCTGCCACACATTCTCTCCACAGAAAAAAAAGAGCACAACACAATTACACACCGAGCGGCATTATAGAAAGCTTTTATGATGTTTCCAGGGCGTCAAGATCTTAATTTTTGATGCCGCTTTATGTGCATCCAGAGTATAAATTGGCCTCCCCAGTTTTCTGAAGTGATAAGAGGTAAACACCAAAAACCAATAACTGTCAGCCGAACATTAAATCAAACTGACAAGTCTCTTAAAAGGTACGGCCATGAAAAATTAACTGCGGGATTTTTGAGGAGACCTAAAATGTGGAGTTTTTTTCCCATCTATCTCGGCTGGTGTGATCTACTTTTTTTTTTTCACACTGTGGCTAGCTTTAGTCTGAGCTGGAAATACAAACAATTTGGATGACAGGGCTTCATTCAATAGCAGCTCTAACAAAGTGAATTTAAAATCCCCTTTATTTCAGACAACATTAAAGCTGCAGTGGGTAGAATTGGAGCAAATATGATTAACAAAAGTTATTTCTATATATATATATATGATGGGGGATCATCATCAATTTCCCTGGTGGATGTCAGTGAGATAGTCAAACAACTCCACAGTGGCAAAGCCCTGGAGATTGATAAGATCTGTCCAGAAATGTCGAAGGCTTTGGGTGTAGAGGAGCTGCCGTGGCTGACACTTCTGTTCAACATCGCGTGGAGGTCGGGGACAGAGCCTAAGGAGTGCCAGACCGGGTTGGTGGTTCCCCTGTTCAAAAAGGGGGGTCAGAGAGCGTGTGCCAATTATTGGGGTACCACACTACTCAGCCTCTCTGGTAAAGTCTACTCCAAGGTGCTGGAAAGGCGGGTTCAGCCGATAGTCGGACCTCAGACTGAAGAGGAGCGATGCTCTTCACCAGCTCCAGCTCTTCACCTCACAAAGATCCTGGAAGGGGCCTGGGAGTATGGCTATCCAGTCTGAATGTGTTTTGTGGACTTGGAGAAGGTGTATTACTGGGTCACTTCTCAGGGCCATTCAATCTCTTTCGGGTTCTTGGCAGTAAGTCAGACTCCGTTGGTTGGGGTTGGCCTCTGCTAGGTCTGCGCTATGTCACCAATCCTGTTTGTGATATTCATGGACAGGATATCGAGGCGTAGTCAGGGGGAGGAGGATTTGGACTTCAGTGTGCTGAAGATCTCATTGCAGCTTTTTGCCGATGATGTGCTCCTGTTGGCATCATCGGTCTGTGACCTCCAGCACTGGATCAGTTCACAGCCGAGTGTGAAGCAGCTGGAATGAGGATCAGCACCTCTAAATGGTGGTTCTCAGGAAACCGATTGATTGCCTGTTCCGGGTAGGGAATGAGTCCATAGGTGAAGGAGTACCTCGGAGTCTTGTTCGCAAGTGAAGGGACAACGGAACTTGAGATTGTTTGGAGACTTGGAGCAGCGAGGTGGGATTGCATTTACTTTACCGCACCGTTGACGAAAAGAGAACTGAGCCGGAAGGCAAAGTCAGAATCAGAGCTGAGCTGGAGTCTGCTGTCTCTGAGCCGCTGTCAGTCACTCACAAACTCTGATCAAACGGTCAAACTAAGCAGGACTGATATAATCAATATCACTGATATAATATATCAATATTCTGTTACTGTAACGCTTATACTCACCTCAGATGTTTACAGAAACATCTTGTAGTTACTGTTTAGCTGTAAAATGAGAAAGTTTGTGACCGTGTTCAGTTGAGGAAATACCAAGCTCCTCCCACCAGCCAGACCAAACTTTCTCATTTTACAGCTTAACATTGATCAAATATGAAATAATATTTGATCAGTGCTGCCTAGTTTGACTGTTTGATTGGAGCTTGCAAGTGATTGACAGCTGCCTCCATTGAATGAACTGCCAACAGGAACACTTTGGATGAATGACCTGTGATCAGCCAAAGTCTCTTGTCACAGACTAGATATTTTTAAAGTCAGAAAACAGAGCCAATGATGCCAAAAATATTCTGCCTACTGCAGGTTTAAGGACGTTTCTGTCCTTTGTTATGTGATGGTTGAATATTAGCTTGTATCTTATCCTTGTATTCCACAGGAACAAATCAAAGGGGGCTAACTTGACATACTGACTCAGGTCGAAATGGTCATCTTGACATCCTGTTATACAGCCTCAGAACATCCTGTGTCTCTGAGGCTGATTCTGTGACCATGAGTGGAGACTTTAAAGATTTTCTGGGCTCAGTCGGTCTCAGCTGTGTCCTGGGTTCAGGGAAACTGAGAAGTCAAACCCTGACAGAGTGCAAGTGACATTAAATACTTAATAGTTATTGGTAAGATATTAAGGGATTAAAGCACCATAGGATGCTGAGACCGAATGGAAAACTATCTGTCAAATATCCTCTCTCAGATTACCATGTTACACGCTGATGTGTCTAACAGCCCTTCTGCATGTACCGTAAATCTCATCAAAATGTGCGTATATGGCAGTTCTGGAAATGCAGACTAAAATTAGAGAAGGGAGAAGTTCATTGCCCTGACACATGTAGGTCTTGAGTCACTCGGCTTTGCATGGTTTCCAGAGAGCAATCACACATAAAGATTGAGCAAAGGTGCGGCCAACTTAAACATGTCAGCCAATTTCAGATGTGTGAAGCAACAGAGTGCTTCAGCAGCGCTAGCGGCTCATGGCCTTGGGCCTCGGGTTGTCTGAATCTGAAATTCACAGTTCAGAGCACACCCGGAGATGGAGCCGTAGCAATCCTTGATGCCCCGCACAATGAGGCCATTTCATAGTAGATCACGGCAGTCTCTTGCTGGTGTTGAAGGGAGAGGAAAAGCATTTTGACAGGCCAATGAAGAATTTATTTGAAATGTCTTGTGGTGTTGAGAAGATTTGCGTGCTCTTCAAAAAAGCTACGAGGGAAAACATTGGAGGGCACACAGATTGGAGTTTATACAGCCATTCCTCCAGCCTGGTTAGAGTGCTTTATCAACACTTACACCAACTAGGATTTGAAGATGATCAGTCATTTATCCACAAATATCGTTTTTTTTTTTTTTTTTGTTATCTACGTTTGAATTGTCAGTTTGGTTCAACACAGCACTTCTGACAGTGTGTCCACATCGCCGACGCAAACCACACAGATCCCATGGTATCTAGCTGTGCACAGCAGTTTGTATGGAAACATGCAACCAGGTGAGAGAGACGCTGAACATGAGGGAGCATCAGAGAAAGTGATTTCAGCTGACAAGAGAGATCTCTGCATGATTTTTGTTGTGACAGGCTGTGACAGTGCTCAGGTAGGAAACAACAGGGGAGAAATCTGCCTTAGAGTGTTTTTTACAAAGTATACTATAGGATTATGTGGCATTTTAAAGGGTCGGATCACCCAAATTCTGAAACAAACAAAAATACATTTGTAATTGTCAACAAATCCCATGAAAAGACCAAAACCAGCAACTGTGTCTATAATGCTCAGCCCCAAGTGCATTTGTTCCTACTGAAGACAGAAATCTTAATAATCAGGTCAACACAATAGGCCAAATAATTTCCTTAAACAGCTGGGCACTGTAGTTTTAGCAAACTGCTGTCCATGTATTGTTATATGGAAACATGTCATCCAGTACGGTGTAGCTCATTTGTGTTTTTGTGCAAAAATGGAAGAAAATGGCCACCAGATTTGACTGTTATCATGCCTTAAACAGGCATTATTGGTAGCTGTAACTGCCATAGATGTGGGTCATTAGGGGCCTACTACGCCAACTACTTTGTAAAAATGAAATCAAAACTTAAACCAACACATTCTAATGAATGAATGAAATGTTACATTTTTTACATAAACAAAAAGGCTTCATTAGGTTTAGGTGACAAAAACATTTCATTTTAGGTAAAACATCATGTTTAGGCTTAAAATAACTACGTTTCAAAAGTGAAAGCTGAACTTCCGCCTCATTTGGAGTCTCACGCCGTCTATACTACAACGCCTGACTTCCGCTTCTGCTTCTGTCATAATTACTATGCTCACTAGAGGTCGCAGTTGTCTGTTGTTGTTTGTTCTTTCAGTGATCTACCTTGTGAATAGTTGATAAAACCTACTATTGGGTGTAGTAGGCCCATAATGTCCTACATCTACGCATCAGGCTGGCACATATGCATACTTTCCAAAAAGTCAAGGCCGTGCCCCTTTTTGGGGATTAAAAAAACAAAGACTTCAATGCAGTTTGATGTTTGGCTTGGATTGTAATTAAATTTTTTTTTCTTGTTAAACATTTGCTTTATACACATCTAATAATTATTTTGCAATCTTGCCTGAACCTGAGCGTTCAAAAAATGTTGAAAAATTAAACCCTTTAGACTAAGTGTTGTCTGTAAATAACCAGCATGTTAATAGCCGAGTGTTTGATCCATAGGCTGAGCTTTGTATGTATAATGTATGACTGCATTACTGCAGAAGTCTCCCTCTCAAGCTAACTTCAGCTAGCCATGCTAGTCAGTGTCACCAGCATCATTTAGTGATTTACCACAGTCAGTGAATATTCATGTACTGTATATGCCTCAGATCTCAGTGTGAAAGCCTCGCTTAACCCGCAACACAACAGCTTTTCATCATTTTCTCTCATGTGACAGCGAATTTCTCTCAGCGATGGTCTGGTCTATAGCTCGCCATAAAGCCCCTCTATTATATCTTTGGTATACGGCGGGGGAACCAGTGTAACCAGCTACACAGCAATTCTTCAGCATAGCATTATTACAAGTATCGGCTTGTTTAAAGTAGAAGTTTGGAGACATGTTTCATGCTGTTACCATTGACAAGGGACACAGAATTGTTTTCCCCAAAAGGGGGCATATGAGCCTACTCTGCCTGGATGCTCTCCACCACTCAGCCATCTGTTTTTCCACTGGTGCACCTATTTCCATCCATCTTTGCGATCTGTATAAACTGGCTGGCCCTCCCTCCACACCAGGCGACTTCATCATTGGTTTCTATTTCTCTATAAGACTCTTCAAGGGAAATCACCTCAATACCTCTCCAACCTCTTGCACTTTCCCACAATAACTACCACCTGAGGTCCAGTGATTCCTCCATTTATACCTAAAGCCTGTTTTGCTACAGCAAATGACTGGAACTCCCTTCAAAACTCCCTTCAACTTTCAGCTCTCCCATCACTCCATATGTTTAAACAGAAACTACGACATTCCCCAGTTGACTCCCCTTCTGCTCTCTCTCCAAATACTCTAGTAGGTATTTATGTTGTTCTTAACTTCATTGTCTCTTCCTCATTGGTTGCATGTCTTGGATTCATGTGTACCGTTTCTTTTTGTGTTTTCTTTTTGTTTTCTTTTTTTTATGTCTGCTTGGGCCTCTTGCCAGGTCATTATTGTAAATGAGAAGCTGTTCTATATTGATTTTACCTGGTAAAATAAAGGTTAAATAAATAAACTGACGATCTGATGTATGGTCCGATGATGCCTATTTAATTGCCTGACAACAGTCTAACCGGCTGAAATGGCACAGATGAATTAGCTATATCAGGAATGGGACTACACAGACAGCACTTATTATCAGTTTATTGCTGGTCTTTTTTAAGGGATTTGTTGACAATAAGAATAAACAAAATAGAAACGTGTTTCTCCAGATATATGTTAGTCTGGATAATTCATACATCTGTCCGAAAAAAACTTCAGCAAGTTGTAAAAAGCAAAGAGAGTATAAAGCAGACTTCTCTTCATGCAGTTCATGCATTTTGTGAAGGACACTCACTGTGTGAAGGGAAATTCTTCTCAGGATGTTGCATAAATGCAAAATTTAAAGAGTGATCTCAAACCTTTGTACTTCCCTTGAGAAAGCTGGTTTTACACCATTCATGTTTAATAGAGCCTCATGTTACCTTGGAAAAAAAATATGCATCTTACAACTATTTGTTGGGTGACTGTGAGGAACGTATGGTAAGAATTGTTAATATGTTGTAAATGTAAAGCATGGGTTGGCTGTTTTGTTTCTTAGTGATTTGTGATTTGCTGTGCCTCAAGGACACACAGACCTGTGGATGGCTGGGCTGGGTGGATATCTGTGAAACAGACAGTATGTGCAAGCTAGAGGGCATGTGAAATAATTTACTTTCATGCTGTACTCCTGTCTAACTGTCACTGCCTTTTATTCCTAGTCAAGCGCAGATTATTATCTGCTAGGTTGTTTTTTTTTTTTTTTTTTTTTAGCACTGTGGGTTTTTAATATTTTAAGACTGGTTTTCCTGTTGGGTTTCCTGCCAGTGCACTGTTTCCCTTTAGGTGTGGCACATGGCATTTACTGAGGAGAGTTATGAGGTGGTGAAGTTGGTCTCACATAAGATGAGTGTTGTGATTCATTGTGGTACATTTCCTGGTCTGTCTTCCCTTTCTATGCCTCTGCGCCGGGCGACAGCCGTGGCTGGATGCATTATGTTTTTGGGTTGTCTGTTGATCTCTACAATTTATTGTACATTGGGAGGGAATTTCTTTTGTGTGCACAAATGTCCACTTTGTATAAAGGATGAACTGACTATGTTTAGTGGTCAAAGGTCAATGTCAATATGACCTTACATCTGTCCCATTCTTGTGTGAGTGATATCTCCAGAAAACCATGAGTGAATTTCTTCAAATTTGGCACAAACCTCCACTTGGACTCAAGGATGAACTGCTTAGATTTTGGCAGCCAAAGGTCACTGTGACTTCACAGAACACATCTTTTGGCTATAACTCAAGGTACCATATGCTAATTATGACTTTACACAAATGTCGAATAGGATATAATGGTGAAGTTATGACATTTTGATCAGACATGGATGTAAACTGCAACTTAACTGCTTGGCAAACAGCTGCGAGGTGGTAATTCTAGTTTGCCTCTTTTTTTCGCAGAACCGGCAGATTCTCTCCTATTCATCTAATCCATAAAACTGCTTGTAACAGCGCTTCAGTCGACGATCTGACCGCTGTATTCATTTATAATGAATGCATTAGATTAAGGGGCACTAGGATCAGGCTACTGATGTTTAAATCACTGCTCCTCTACCTTAGTTGTTTTAACTAAATGTTCCTCATGTTGGGTCAAGTGTAACATTTTGCAATAGCAGCCTTATGTCCATGGTTTGGTCCTCAGCCCTCTCTCTACTCTGACTCAGGCCCACACACACACACACACACACACACACACACACACACACACACACACACACACTCACGAAGGTTAATTAGGCACAGGTGTGCTTCGCTGACCTGCTGGATTGCTTGTGGCCCTCTCCGAAGCTCAATGTGAGCCCTGCTGGCGATACAGCTTTAACTAGAGACACCAGCTCCCAGCGAGGATCGAGGCAGCCAATGAAATCGCTCACTGCAAACATCGCATTTTCTCTGGAAACGCAAACCGAGTTTTCCACCACAGCAGAGAATTAATAGTGCTCTAAAACATGCAGTATACTTTTACTCTGTCATGCATGCTGCTGTAGACTTGTAAAGGAGTAAAATCTGCACCGTATCTGTTGCAGCAAATCTAGAATGAGTGTATATTATAAATTCTACATGCATTTCTAGTCTAAAACATGGGATAATTGAAACAGAAATTGAATGCATTATGTATGGAAGTGATAGCCTCATCTGCACTTTATATGTCTGTGCAATTGATTGTCATGTCATTGCTATTCACCCTACTGGGCACCATTGCACTGTTAACATGAGGAGTACAAGGAGGGATTGACAAGTCACACTGAGTAGTATACTGAAAGGTAGGAAAGGTTTAAATATTAAACCAGGATTCCACCTGTACTCAAAATATACAACAGATCTCCCTGTGTTTGCTGTCTTTTCGTGTTGTTGAATATATTCATATGGACTTGGCTGGCTGTGCTGATAGGAGGTGCATTAAAAATCTAAAGTTTATAAATGATAGATTGGCGAGCAGGGAGCTGTTGAGATTTCCCTTTTATAAGGTGAACAGAATCGGCTGGCTATTGTTCTCTCCCTTGAACTAATATCTTCAGGGCTCGAGCTTATGGTCAAGGACAAAACATTGTGGGAGAGTCTATTCTTCGGCTTGAATTAAATATTTATTCTGTTTTGTGAGGAGGGTCATTTCAATTTTGCTCCTGCGGGCTCCTCTAGTCATTCTATTACATAACTCACAATGGAAACGCTAACAATAGTTTATTTCCTGTTCCTGAGGCGTCGAAATGTAGCCTACTCGCGCTCTTTTACCTGGGTTTCAACATGAAAGTTGATCTCATTCTTGCAGACCGAGTGATTCCTGCTCTTTGTCCATACTCTCTGCTTCACTCCATACTATAGTTACCCCTATAACTCATAGCCCAAAGGAACACAGGAGCATTGCCTTATACATTCAGCTTCAGAATACAGCAACAGAAATTGAGTTGTGTGGCGGTAAATAAAATGTGATGGCGCCACAATGCGGAGGTGGAAAAAGTCCTGAATTCATAATCTTTCTGTTTTTATCACTTAAGGATGTATTTTGATGTTTTAATTCTTCATCATTTGTGATACTTCATATACTACTGGGTATATTAGTAGTACAGTATACTGCATCATATAAAAGCATATATGTATCAAAGTTAATGCAATAATAACGCATTAATGCAAAATCATTTGAACACCACTAATTTATTTAATGCATTAACGGAAATTGCAATGTTTAGATTGCAGCGGGCTCAGTTTAAAAACTACTGGTATCATCTGAAATTAGAAAACCTAAGGATCCCATTGGTACCAACAATGTCATACTAGCTTGTCAAGAAGGAGGCTAAATAATGCTCCATACTTGCACTGAAGAGGAGAAACTGTCATGGCCATTTTCAAAGAGGTCCCTTGACCTCTGACCTCCAGATAAGTGAATGAATGTGAATGAGTCTCCCCTGTACAAACATGCCCACTTTATGATAATCACATGCAGTTTGGGGCAAGTTATAGTCAAGTCAGCTCACTGACACACTGACAGCTGTTGTTGCCTGTTGGGCTGCAGTTTACCATGTTATGATTTAAGCAGATTTTTTATGCTAAATGCAGAACCTGTGAGGGTTTCTGGACAATATTTGTCATTGTTTTATATGCTTGCATAAAGCAGCATATTTCTCCATTCCCATGTTGATATGACTATTAAACACTTGACAAATCTCCCTTTAACCCTAGAACACTAACGTCGGGTGATTTTCACCCACACAATTCTTGTTATGTGATTTTCATTGTGTTGCCATTGTCTGAGTTTCATGGGTCCTTGGGTAGCTTCAGGCTGCTTACTGATGTTATTAATTGTATGTTTGTTTCCCTCCTCCCATCTATGGTTTTTTCAAGAGGCATGCGTTCGGGTGATTTTCACCCAACTTTAGTGATAGAGAGTAACATATTTTACGGGTGGAATTTACCCGAATTGATAAAACTGCTTTTTATCAAGGATATTGCATTGGGTAAAATATACCCAACGTTAGTGATGGTGTGACTTATTTTAACGTTAGTGTTCTAGGGTTAAGGTGCATTTTGAAAAGATGGAAAAAATGTGTAGATTAATCACAATTAACTATGAACAATCGTGGTTAATCATGATTAAATATTTAAAGTGATTGTGTAAAAATTAACTATTAGTAAAGTGTCACATATATGCAGTACAGTAAAATAGAAGTGCAATATTTCCCACTGAGATGTAGTGTAGAAGTACCATAAAATAGAGATAGTGAAGTGCAAGTACAGTACTGAAGTAAATATACTTACTTTCCACCACTGCTGAAATGTGGTGCCCATTTCTATTGCTCTCATGCAGCTCTGGGTTTGCATTTTAAATGCAAACATGTCCGACGTTTTAAAATAGAGTTCAGAAAACAAATCATGAATGCACCTACATTTCCAGATTTGTTAAACATTGTGTTTTTGGCTCAAGATTCAACATACTAATTAGCCCCTAGGAGATCCATCTAACAGTTTGTGATTTTCCCCTGATTTTTAATCAGTCTAATTTCCCTCTCCAACACACAGGCACGTTCAGCGCCGTACACACAAAGCCTCTGTTTGCATAATGTGCTCACTGTCTGCTCCTCTGAGACTAAGCACTGTTTGTGCATCCCTGCATATGTGTATCTACTGATGTGTGTGCGCGTGTGCAAGCATGAGATTGTTCAAGTTCATTTGTATGTGTTTTGGGAAAGAGGGCTCAACCCCCTCCCATCCCTTCCCTCCAACCCCCACTCCTTTTAGTCTGCTGCCCTGGCGGTGGCTCGGCCGTGATTGCTCTGACAGTAAAAAAAAAAAAAAAAAAAGAAAACACCTTCTGCCAGACTGTTTTCGCCTTTCTGTTATGGAAATGAGATTTTCCATCTCACTTCATCTTCAGTACTTAAATACCTCTTTGCTGAGAATAGGACTGTCTAGCCTGTTAACACATTTCCTCCCATATAAGTGCTCTGTTGTTCTGCAAAGCTTAGCTGAATTTTTAGCTTCTGTGCCTTCACAAAGAAATTAGATTTCCAACAAACTGTGTGAAATGTGAACTGTCCTATTAGGCGCACGTTTATTGCTCTCTAAATCACAGTTAGTGTATGTTGTCTTGATGGCAGACTGCTGAATCTCCTGTTTGTATTATTCCCGCAAGTCATGTCTTATTGTCGTCTTCAGTCACGTTCCTGCTCAGACATGCTACACTGTGAGTTGGATTGTGATTCGTGGTAAACATTTTCCATCCCAAAAGCACATTATGTAATTGTAGCCTTCATAATGCCCCTTTATTTATAGAGCACTCTTCAAATTGTATTTTAAAGTGCTTTGCCAGATAAATGAAAAAGACAAAAAGGCAAGAGTGAAACAGGAAACAATGGCCAAAAACAAATAAACAAAAAGCAATAAAACAATAGAAAGTCTAACAATAGTCCGTGGGTGAGTGGTTCGAGCCCTCAGACCGTTAGCTTAAAGGACATCAGGTACACTGTCATAAATCTGCAGGACCATCAGACAGACAGCGCCATTCACCAGCCTCCTAATCTAAAAGATTTACAGCTGAGTGTTTGAGCAGAGGCGTGTCAGTGGTGGTATCAAGGAGGTGCCTCCCTTTACTGATGCTTTGTTGAGTTTGGCTCACAGACAGCCAAATAATGCATTTAAGCGTGACCGTGTCCAATGACACTGCCTACCACATTTGTGCATTTATGAGTCAAGGGTTAAATGTGGGAATTGAAATGAATAGCCTAAGGTCCTCCTGCCAACCTGTGGTTATCAGCAAAGATATTAAAGAGGAGCTATTATGCTTTTCTGCTTTTTCTCTTTCCTGTAGTGTGTTATATAGTTTTTTGTGCATGTAAAAGGTCTGCAAAGTTACAAAGCCCAAAGTCCACATCAAAAGTAGTCGCCCTCCCACAAAAACGCTGCTCCTGAGCTGCCTGAAACACCGCGCTTGAAGTCCCATCTTTTCTTCTGTAACGTTATGATGTCACCAAGTTACACATTTGCATATCGGCTAGTTTGGCACCACGCCCTCTATCAAAGATAGTTTGAGCCGAGCTGGAGTGGAGTCCGAAGAGTTTGGTCCAGTTGACCAATCATAACAGAGTAGGGATGCTGATTCTGGAAAAAAAAAAAAAATGTAACCGATATCGCACCTCGTTAACCGATTTTTAACAGTTAACTGACAAGATTAATGCATTGCATGCAGCGGTGCGCCAGCTGGGGTATATGAGCACAACTGAGTCCCCAGCTCACCCGTCCAGGAGAGCTACTGTAGCAGCCGCGGTGCTGCGTTCACTGTCGAAGACACATTCAGACACTCTCCCAGTAATCTCCACCGCACCATTTAGTTTAGCTACCAGGTGTAACTGGAGTAACGATACTCTGTCTGCCTGGCGTAACGATAGCGTGTGTCCGACAAACTGTGTGTTTGTGTGGCGGCGGAGAGTGTAACAGTGTGTGTACATTTTTTTGTCTGTGAACAAGTGCTATGAGGCTACAACTCTAACCTGAGCCAACTTCCTTGCGACGCCCGGCTCAGACTCTCTTAAGGTGGGCTGTTATGGTGAACCAGCTTTTCACCTTTAAGTGACTAGCTGCTCTGAGTTCAGTTTTTTAATTAATTATTTCTTTTAACCATTTAACTGATAGCGTTAATCGGTTAAAATTCTTAATGTCGGTTAACAATTAAACAGTTAAACGGTTAAACAGAGGAGGCAGTGCATGAGCTCAAACAGAGCATTTCAGATGGTGAAAAGAGATATTGCACTGAATGATATAATAATATGAGAAAGATATTGTTTTTCGAAATGCTAAATGGACTTGCATTCATATAGTGCTTGTCTAGTCTTCTGACCACTCAAAGCACTTTACATTACGTCACATTCACCCATTCACACACATTCATACCCTGATAGCAGAGGTAGCTAAGGTGCCAACTTTGCCTCATCTAAATACATCTCATTTACACACCGATGGCAACGCCTTTGGGAGCAATTTGAGGTCTTGCCCAAGGACACATTGACATGTGACTGGCACTAATTTCTTTAATGCATTAACACAGTCGATTGTTTGGAGGTTGTGGCGGCCTCAGTTTTAAAGCTGTCATACTAGGTTGCCATGAAGGAGTTTTAATAATGCGCCAAAGTTGCGCTAAATTTTGGTGAGGAAAAACTAGCAAGGCCATTTTCAAAGGGATCCCTTAAATTCTGACCTCAAGATATGTGAATGAAAATGGGTTCTATGGGTACCTTTGAGACTCCCCTTTACAGACATGCCCACTTGCCACACTAATCACATGCACTTTGGTCAAGTCAGCACTCTAACAGCTGTAGTTGCCTGTTGGGCTTGAGTTTGCCAAGTTATGATTTGAGAATATATTTTGCTAAATGCAGTACCTGTGAGATAGGTATATATATATATATATATATATATATATATATATATATATATATATATATGTATGTATGTATGTGTATGTATGTATATGTATGTATGTATGTATATATATGTATGTATGTATGTTATATGTATATATGTGTATGTATGTATATGTATATATGTGTATGTATGTATATGTATATATGTGTATGTATGTATATTATATATGTATGTATGTATATATATATATATATATATATATATATATATATATATATATATATATATATATATATATATATATATGTATATGTATATATATATATGTATATGTATATATATATATATATATATATATATATATATATATATATATATATATATATCATTAATTTGTGATTAATTGCAATCAAGTATGGCCAATCAGACATAATAGGTCCTCTTTAATGAAGCTACAACAAGACGTAGAGAGGACAGGATAACTTGTGAAAAAAAAAAAATAATAATCATTAGCTCAAACAAAAGAAAGCCTAAAAAATTATGTTTAGCAATGTGTCCTGGTTTAATGAAGAGAAACTGATAACATACTAGCCAATTTGTGCAAGCAGATGTCATTGGCTCACAATGTGAAATTAATTTAATACTTTAAAAAATCAATTAAGATAATCTGCCCTTAACAGCAAACAAAGCAGACATGGGAAACATCGCTGCGGAGCTGGAGAGAGTATTTCTTAATCTCAGATAATTAATAACTAGGCCCCCGTAAAACACTCATTTGGTTTTGCTCTAGAGGATGTGGATTCTCCTCAAATGTACACCAACAATATTCTTTATCAGGCCTTGTTCTGTAAAAGCACAGAGCCTAGATTCGTTTTTACGAGAGCTTACAGTATTCTATTCATAGAGCCCTTTTAGAAATAGCAAGCATTCATAATGGAGCCGGGATCTGATTAACCTCCTCGCTTGCCGGCACAATGGCAGGCTACCCTGAGACTCAGCCTCGTAATGGAGTCCGCTATCACCAAGCACACTCCAAACATTCTTCGCACCGCAGGACTCGACGACCAGATTGGAATCCCTTAACTCCCCTCTGCACTCAGCACACAGCGGGGAAACAAAACATCCTCTAAGCTCATGCCCCTCAACATTAATCTATCTCTCTGCTCCACACACGCACATTAAACACCGTAGGCATCCTTTTCAGTGCCTTTTGTTACAATTTTGCATTCCTAATTGTAAGCTCATACGAGTAACGGCTGAAAAATGAGTGTTATCTCTCTTCTGCATCTTTAACCATTTCCATTCTAAGAGGCTTTGGTCTATACAGTCAATGTACACCTGAACTTTATAGCTATAGGTGTACATTGTACCTTACTATTCAGGAGGCTGTACACTGCGTGTGTCCACTCACTGTTAAATATAATGCAGTTAGATGTAATATCCCTGCAACAGGCTTTATGCCTTATTTGTAAAACTGCTACAATTGTGTGTGATTTTGTTGTTATATCATTTTTTATAATATATTATATTTCCTGTTGTTTTCTTCTCATTGTGAACAACATATCAGCTAATACACCATTTTCTCCACAACGTAAACACATGTACAGTAATGCAATAAATAAATAAAGACAAAATAGAGGACCATTAGGTTTAAATTCTCTACTATTGTGTTATTTCATAAAGTTTTTCAGCAATTGTCATGACACTTGCTTTCTTTAGCCTCTCATGTGATGTGAACCATTACAGGGCTTGTTTCAAATGTTTATCTCTCACCTCAATGTTGCCATCTCCTGGCCTAACAGGATTAAGCAAGACGCAGGCCTCTCTATTGTGGAGCAAACGGATAGCGTGTGCCAAATATGTCAGAGGGAGTGATTACACTCCTCAGTGGCCAGTTGGCCCAACAGTCCGCCCCCAGTGGCCAGCCCTGTGGGGGCTGTCAGGACCCAGGCAGACTGGAGCTTGGTAAGGAGCCAGTCCCACGTTTAGCAGCCAGCTCCGAGCCCAACCCGAGTGTCATCTGCACCTGCCAATGGGAAGCGGTTCTCAACCATCAGATAATGGCTGAGAGGAAATTGCTTCAAGGAGGCGACATCCTGGGATGGCAATATGGAGATGTGAAATATATTCAAGGAAGACGAGGAGAGGGACCTGGTCCTTGAAAAGGCACAAATTAGTGACACACGGGGAAGCACACACAAATATATACTCAGGCGCACACACACAGGCAAGGAGGCTATACTTAATCTTCCCTGCTTTGAATAATATAACCGTCCAAGAGAGAATCAAATTTATTCACAGCCTGGACTACCAAGCAAATTCTTATTTACCTCACCTGATATAGTAACAGCCAACATGCCACGGGAATATGGATTGCGAGTGTGCTACATCCTCGCCACACTGAAAACAAGGGGATTTTCAGCACTGCAGTATCTACAATGACCAGTTCGGTGGTGACGTGGAGAATGAAAATCAAAGTGAAAGTCGGATAGGGAGATGTCAAAGCAAATATGTGCCTGCAATCATCACACACAGAATATCACTGGAGGTTAATGTGCAGGCCTGCTGATCTTTTGGGGGCCTTCATCCATGTAGCTCAAGGCAGTGAAATTCAATATGAAGCATGAAATGCGAAGTAGTCATCATAATTGGATTGAAACCCACAGTGGATCCTTTACCCACAGAAAGTATAAAGCACACACCGAGGCCACACTTCACACTGAGAGGAGGATTTCTAGGAGAATCCAATTGTTTGGTGCTCTATTTTAAGGTTGCTTTAATCAGTTATCAGGACTGCGTGTTCCCACAATCGGGGTTTAATTTATCATTTATTAGCGAGGGAGTTAATGATGTGTCTGAAACATGCACATGCTTTCAGGAAGTATTATTGCTTGCATATGCTGCTAACGTGGCAGAGTTTCAACCTGTAGATGGCACTCTCATCCCTGGTTTTAATCCAAACCTGTAGGGTGGTTCTGAAATGACTGGCCTCGATTCCTTGCTTTGTTTGCCATTATGATCCTTTAGCAGGCATTTTGTTAACGGTGGTGAGGCAGGGTTTTGTGTTTTCCTCTCAGTGCCTAATGACAAATATGCTTGCGTGCAGCGGTAGCATACCTGATGCTACATATGGCCAAAGCTTATTCAAAAAAATGCTTATGCATAATGAAGTGCAGCTAGCAACTGTTGTTCCAATCGTTCTCAGGCAGCGAGCATTAGTTACACAGTGGGGAATGGTTGGAGTTGAGTGGGGGGAGAGGAACCTCAGCCAAACATGATTTGTCTCTGAATACTAATGCCTCTTTTGATCTGCCTCGGCTTTTAGGAGATTTAAACAACAAAATCTGTCTTTCCAAAATTTCTTAATAGACCCAGCCTTTTGTGGCCAACATGAAAAAAAAAAAAATCCTAGAAACATGTTTACACGGCATCCATATTAATGTTCTGGATTTGTTTAAAACATGTAGAGAGTCCACTGAGATCTTATTACAGGGAAACCCTGTATTATTCATGCTTGGCCCTAATAGACTAATTAATTTATCATAAAATAGTAAGGCAGTTTTTATGATTTTACTGTTGTTACGCATTTATTTGCATAATTGATCTTTGTTTTACAAATATATCTCTTTAAGTTGCTCCTCACATGTCCTCAATTCAGTAGATGTGCAAAAGAGATTTCATCCCTCCTGAAATGATCTGAATCCATTCATTAAAGGCCAAAAAGGAAACTAACAGGAAGAAAAAACAATAAGACCTAATAACATCAAGGCTGCGTGTGACTTATATGGCATTTAAAGCTATTTAGGAGCACACTGTGACAGAATGCGAGGTGTGATTAGGGACAGTATGTTAAACATTTGGCCAGTTGTAATCAGTTGGAGAGCTGTGAGGATGAGCTGTGGTTGGGGGGTTATCTGTGCCTTTAGCGCTGCAGGAGGTGCCAAAAGCAACAGGGACCACTAGCCAGTCTGAGCGTTTGGCGCCTCCACAGCTGCTGCTTCCACCCTCTCGTTTCACCAAAGGCCAATACCAAGCACGGGATAATCTTGTTTTATCTGCCTCTCAGACAGCCCAAATGGCTGAGATTAAACCCTCCACATGACCCTCACGGCCATAGCGGTGACATGTATACCCCCAGTTTATTAGAGCACCTAAGGTTAAAGTGAGATGAGGAAACCGATAAGGGGCTGGCCTGGAAATGGCTGGATGGGTCACCAACCTTAGCAAAAAAAACCTCTGCACCTATCTAAATTTAATGAAAGCTGTGTCATGAATAGAAGTCTTTCTTTCTTCAAGGTAGTATTGTTGTTAAAAGGAGCCCATTTAAGTATTTAGCAGCGGGGCTTGCATATAAAATATTAAAAGCCCAGGTATGAGAATGTAACATTATTCCTACCAACTGGGGTCCCCACAAATGTACTTTGTCATATCTGGCAGGTGTTTTACACTTATCATTTCAATTTTTCAGGACTTTGTCAATCAATGAATTCCTAATGACTTCTTATCACGGTTTTCTGTTTCTGTTTTAATTAAAGCTTTTTAGTATTACCGATGTATTGGGGTCCTAGATTCTCAAAGTGGGGCCCATGGCACTCTGTCAGAATGATTTGCTTTAAATTATAATTAATAAATTTATTATGTGCGGTATTATTAAAAAGTGCATATCTACTAAGGCTGACCTGAATGCTCCTAAGCTTCGCCAGTTGCCATGGTAATCAACCTCCAATCAGAAGTAAATGCTTGGTTTTTGTTGGCTTTTGTTTGCATGGTTTTGTTAGTTTTTAATGTTTAAATCCCAAAATAGCCCATGAAATAAGGAATAATCCCACAACATTATTCATTATTCACATTCGACATTAATTATTATTTGTATTAATTGTATTGTATTATTATTCTAGACAAATTTCGCTATTTGTTGTGTGTAGAGGTGTGTGTGTACAGTAGTGCGGCAGCAGCACTGTCCCAGACACTGCGATGGAGACGGACAGACAGAAGAACATGTCAGCCTGCTGCGATGTGAAGCTTTGAATACCTTTGAATATTTCTCATTGAAGCTTTCAAGCCCAAAATGTAGTATTGGTGACAGCCGTAATGTCTACAGATGGGACCACTGGCTCTGATAAAACACTGTCCATTACTCCCACCCACGTTAGCTTTGGACCAATAGAAACTGTTAAGAGTAAAGAGTATGATTGTGACACGCAGCAATAAGGTCATTACTTTTAACTTGAAGCCCTTTTTGTAAGTTGGCAGTAGACTGGAAAGTTAAAATATCTGGATTTATTACGACTATGTCACTCCTGCGACTGTTCATTTTCTGAAATATTTTAAGATCATTTTCTTGAAATTTAGGCTATAAATGCTGTGGAGTCAAAATGCAATTTGAATAACATCACTGTCTGTTCAAAGGTATATGAGTGGCATTAACATTCAATAACACTGCAAATTTCCCAGCAGTGGGACTGATGAAGGATTATCTCAGCTTAGCTTAACATTATTCAAGTTGAAATGTGTTTGTTAATCACTATGAAACAGATCTGAAGTAGTAGGTTGAAATTTTTTAGATTACAAATGGTCCCAGTGGCATCTAAGAGTACAAATGACAGTATGCCTCATCTGTGTAATTACTGTTGTCATTAAGAGGGGGACCTGGGAAAATTGTCTCCCCTGCAGGGGCTCCCTGGGCCCAAAAAGTTTGAGAACCAGTGTCCTGGGTGATCTGATCAAAATCACCCAGTATGCAGTTTTTAATAGTTAAACTAGAATAGATAAATAAAATGTTTTCCATTGGTCTTAACTGAACCCATTTGTGCCCAAAGACTATATTTTGTATAAGGAGACAACATTTGTCCTGACTGGTGACAAGTGTTGAAAGCCATACTGTGGGCGAGTCTCTGACAGTACAACATGGAAAGTTCTCGATCACATGAAAAATCACACTTTTATTAATAGTCAAAATCAGGACTTTTGAAAAATTATGGAAAAATGCTAATATTGTGTTTATTAAAAGTTTGCCACATGAATTTTTTTTAACGCTGCATTTGTGTACATAAATTTGATGTTCAACTTATTAGAGTTCACAGATACCAAATATGTGATTGTGCTCCTTGTAGTTTCTTAGATATAGCCATTTTCTTATCAAACTATATCTAGTATTTTGACACACAGGGCGATTGTTTTTCCTCAAATATAATGGAGTCTGTTGCAAAAATAGTCGTCCCATATGCCCAAATACTAGATATAGTATTGTAAGAGAACTCACTTTTCAGCCGTTTTTGACCGATTTGGAAATTTCATAATATTTGTGCTTAAGAAAGCGCGGAAAATACTTTGACCAAAGAAAATTTGAAATTTCAGTTGCAGGTACAAATAGCTTAAAGTATCGCACACTATTGGTGGTAGAGGCACATTTCCTCATTTTTGTTTTACATAACATGCAAATTAACTTTCTTAAAATGCTTTTTTTTTTTTTTCGTCAGATGACATTAATTACATAACTCCTAATGTTTTGAGAATAAATAAGATGATGTATAGCTGTGATGGTTGTTTCTCACAGTTTATCCAGATGGTAGTCCCTTTGTGTTCAGCATGTTGGATGGATGAGGGTTAAACATACCAGAGATCAGCATAAGTAGGGTAGATAACAGGATATTATGATGATTTTCAGATTCCATCAGCATGTAAAATGACCTGAGATGTGTGGATTTATTTAATATTTAAACCACAGCACATCATGCAGCATCTGCGACAGCGTGCAGCACCTGTGGTGACTAAATTTGCGCGTCACAACTGTCATTGAAGTAGATGGTGTAACATGTAACACGGCAGCATCTGTTATCTTGAACTCAAGCCAGAACTATGGAAGCACATTAGTGTTTTTAGTCTGTCATGTTTTATGCATAATAACTTGTTTGAGATGCATGCTCATTTTCTCTTTATATGTGTGTATCTGTATGTATGTGGCTCCATATGTCTGTGTCACTCTTCCTTTTGGTGTGTCGTGTATATATATGAAGGTGTATTATTTATATAGTTTTATGACAAATGACTCCAGACAAACCAAGTTCTTCCCAGTTCACCTGTTGATCACTATTGTTAGCAAAATCTCCACAGTTACCACAGTGAGACTGACATATCTGACATATTAGACTGTAAAACATTAAAATAAATACAAACCTTTTTTTAGATTTTACTGCATCATATATGAGAACTGGGATCCTGGAGACTATGGCGGTAAAAAAAACCTGGCTGACAATTTTCTAGCAGTGGGTGACATGGTGGCTGTTATCCAAAAGGTGGGCCTTTGAGACATTTGTTCCTGTGGCATATGCCAGGATTACTGCTCCCGGTGTCACCAAATGCTTTCCTGCCTCCCTACCTGGTGGCGTGCAAGGTGTCGAATCTTCAAATGGCCCTCAGATGATGTCAAAGACTGGCTGACATCGCTCTGACTCCTGACCATCATTGTGTATCATTACTGTAGTGCTGACTGCCAAGGCTAGATTAACAATATTCTTTCCATTAATTAAAATCACCTCAGTGAGAGAACAGATGGCCAAAGCCATTAATCTGCTGTTAATGCTCTTACTGTCACCACACACATCTTAATCAGGCTGTGATCTGCATTAATCACCTGACTTAAGTGACAAACAAGTATCACCCCTGTGTTAGCCGGGCTTTGTTTGTGGTTAAGGCCTCTGGTGACCTTTATAGTTCCGTATTGATCAGAAAAACACAAGAGTAGGTGGTGTTTTATATTGAGCCAACTTGCTCTGAAAATCACAAATGAACAAGTCATCACTACCTGTGTAGTAATCATTACGTCTATGCTTAAATTTTAGACTTTTCATCTACAGCTGCTCAGCTGTTACCTTGAGACTGTTGCAACACACAAACTGCTAAGTGCGTGATAAGATTAACGTGTAATCCTCTTAGTGGCAAACAACTAATTTGGCTAATAATTCTGCTTTACCTTCTGACTCCTCATAGCCACAAAATCCTGGATTTCAACACCCAGCCAGCATGGGACTGTTGTGCTGCAGGCTTTGTGTGTCTGGTAATGGTGGAAAAGTATCTTATGTTTGATCCCCCCTCCGGCTCAGTGTCATATGTTTAGCGTGATCTTGTTTTTGGTAAAATAGACATAGAGAGAAACCAAGAAAGGAGTAGATAATGAGAGACAGGGGCGAGATTTCTTGTTTACACTCGACTCGACATGAGAAGATTTCTCATTCAGTGTTGAGGAGTGATGATGCAATGCGGTTGCACCTCCGAGATTAACGATTTAAGTTGTATTGGCCTACTTAGCGTATACTTGGTTTAATGATTTGTGGCATAATACAAGCTTCAGCATTTGGGGAAAAAAACACTTGTTGGTTTGATGCTTTGTGGATTTGAGAACAAACTCTTAACACGTCTGCTGTAATGTGATGTGACTGTTCCAAGTTCAATATATAAACACTGCAGCTTTCCATGGCATACATTATAAATTGGCCTGCTCTACTGCAAAGTGTTTTAACAGATTGTTATTATTTTGTTTTCACACTGCCTGGTATTCCTGCCAAGACTATGGCAGGCAGCATCATCTGAAAAAAATCTATTTTTACATTTAGTCTACAGTATACGCTAAATATGTCTTGCGGTGCTTTATTTTATGGGACTTCTTTGTAGGGCTCGGCAATAATTCATTATAACTTATCTTTCATTGGAATCGTAACATGATTAAATCATATATCAAGATATTGTGATACACAACTACATTGTTTAAATTGATAAAAAATAAGCACATGCCAACTCAATTTCTCTGAAAATCTGATCAAACTCCCTTAAATAAAACTATTGTCTTAATCTGATTACTCTGTGTTTGTGTGCATGCATGTAAGCAGTCAGTGTATAGCTGGAAATAAGAATATGCTGATACCAGATCGGATATCGGGCCGATACAGACTCAAATAGTTGGATCTGGTATCAGTGACAATGGGGCTAAGCCAATAATTCAATTTTTATTCCTGTTAATTTTGTTGTTAAAGTTGTTCCAATTATTTTAATGATTATTATATGACTTTGTTGAATACTCAATTCTCATTGGTCAATCATGATGGTCTGCATTTCTTTATAGCATACCGTTGCTATGTCGAATAGACCGTTGCTATGGCCGCAGTTCCGATGTCGGGCTCTGGTGGAACATTTTTGTCAAATTTTCGATTTCTTCAGTAAGTAGCAGTGTAATAAACGGGATAATTCTTCAGGTAATAATAGTTCAGGGCTCTGCGTTGGGGTGCAGCATCACCCTATTGGGGTTTATTTCACAACAGTGACCGGCTTGCTGTACATTTTCCCGTACATAACAATTCGTAAATTTATATCTGTGTATTTCTGTGTTACATTTAGTTTTACAGAGTTAAGAAAATAATGTGTGCCAAGCCTGATGGATCAGCACACAGTGAGACATACAGCTGATTAATTAAACACTGGTATCAGATCAGTGCTCATTATCGGGTCATATCCGAAGCCCAGGTATCGCTATCGGTATCAGAACTATAGAAGTCCGATTTTCCGTAGTTGGAGACATGAAATCTGAGTGGGCCATGTTCGGCTGCTCAGAGTTGTGGTCAGAAAGTCGTCGGTGCCTGTCGTGGCGGCGACCTTCGAACCCGCCGAAGAGGCCATTGGTGGCCTGGTTAGCCTGGGGGTCTCCTGAAGCAGCACACAGGCACCAGGAGGCTAGAAGGGCTTCAGCTTTGGGTGATAAGAAGCGTGAGATCGACAGGAGAATTGCTGCGGTGTCAGCAGTAAGGCGAACGTTGCGGTGAAGAGGGAGCTGAGCCAGAAGGCGAAGCTTTTCATTTACCGGTCGATCTTCATTCCAACCCTCACCTAGGTTATGAGCTTTGGGTAGCGACAAGGATTGAGAGCGGAAAATGAGTTTCCTCTGTAGGGTAGCTCCATGGGCACACTCTTTAGAGATAGGGTAAGGGAGGGAGCTTGGAGTAAAGCCAGCTGAAGTGGTGCGGGCATCTGATCAGGAAGGAGTCCTTTGGAGGTTTTCCAGGCAAGTTCAATTGGTAGGAGACTTGGGGTGTAAGAAAATATCAATATGAGTATTGAGCTATTATGTGTGTCATACTGTAATGATTTTCCAAAATGTTGAATCAATTTGAGGAGAATGGCCTCATATTAAACTAGATATCCCAATGAATGAGGCAAAGGAGGCTCTAAAATTATGCAAAAAAACTGGCATGGCCATTTTCAAAGGGGTCCCTTGACCTCTGATCTCAAGATATGTGAATGGAAATTGTACAGCTACCCACGAATCTCTCCTTTACAGACATGCTCACTTTATGATAATCACATGCAGTTTTTACATCTAGTATAATTGTATTATTTTTGCCTATTTTAAAATGGTGTATTGGTGTGTTCTTTTATACTAGGACTGTTCTCCTAAAATCAGATTAAAAAACCCCACAATGTATCGCCCTTGTTAACAGTGTTGCACCGTATTGCATCGTTATCCCTGTATCATGATACGCATTGTTTCACAAGATTCTTGTTAGTGCACAGCCCTATAGGAGAACTAGAACACGCTGGAAATATTTTATCTCTCGTCTGGTTAGGGATCCCCAGGAAAAGCTAGGAAACGCTGCTACAGAGAAGGACATCAGGACTACCTTCCTTCATGCCGGATAAGTGCCCAAAATGGATGTATGCGTGAACATTTAGTATATAAGCAAACTTGGAAACTTGGGCTTGTAAAACACTTTACATATGGCAGCCCAGAGCTCCTTATTACCTCTTGCTGACACGGTATCACAAGCATCTCTGGTCTCTGTGGCTGTTGTGTGCATTTTCACACCTCCCTGTTTGTGTCCTCTTGGGGGCTCAGACAGATTTAACCCAAACTTTCGTGAGGTGTCAAGAACCCTTTGAAGGGCCACAGACGCCTTTTAATCAGCAGAATCTAATCACCCATATGGTTGACAAAGGTCTGGTTGACTCATACTCTTTGGTAACACTATGGGAGCTGTTGCTGGTGAGTATGTGTGTTATGTGTGTGTGTGTGTGTGTGTGTGTGTGTGTGTGTGTGTGAGAGGTGGGAGGGGGAATCATTTGGTGTAGTTTATTCTCCTGACTTCTTTGTTCTTGTGACCTCCAAGGCTCTTGTTTTAGATCTAGTGCTGAAAAGGGTAAATTAAATGCATTTGAGTGTTTATTACAATACAGATGGTCTTGATTATACTGGCAGGTTTTTTCCTTGAACACACTAACATTGTGGGTGTCCAGGACACAATACTAATCAAATGACACTTGTCTGGCTTCTTGGGTTTTCTTTATTGCATTGTACTTAAATTCCTCCTCCGCTATTTGAACAGATGAGACGGTGTATCCGGCTACACAACAGAAACAGAAAGAGTTCTGCTTTTCTCTTATTATGTAAATCATATGTGTGCAGTATTTAAATGGATAGATATGATTGTGAGGAAAAAAAAACAAAAGAAATGAATATTAATAGATTCACAGTTTGGGTTTTATTTAGCCTAAATGTCAGTGTAAGGATTTGATGAGACTGGGTGATTATAATATGTAGTTGTATATGAATAACAAAGAAAATCATCAGGCTCTGTGATCTTCCATTATTAGATGTTTTCGGCAGTTTCCCATTTTGCATTTCCTGCTGCTTTTATCCAGAGGTGGAGTGTAACTAAGTACATCCATTAAGCTAATGGACTGAAGTATTGTTTTTTTTTTTAGGTACTTCGCTTGAGTATTTCCATTTTATGCCATATTATAGGCTACTTCTGCTCCTCCACATTTAAGAGAGAAATTGTGTGCTTTTTACTACGTTTACCTGACAGCTATAGGTAGTCGTTAACTAGTTATTAGTTAAGTGATTAAGCCAAACTATGATGCATCACATTACATAGATTAAACAGCCCAGTAATATATAAATAGTTATAACCTAACCAACTCTGTAACATCAAAATGCTGCCTGCACATTAATGCATGAATAAAACAATCCAATAATGTAATAAATATAACACACTGAAAGCAGTCATTCTGCATTAAGTGCATTTTTCTGATAATCCTTGTAATTATATACTGCATTTTGAATGCAGGATTTTTCCTTGTAACTGAGTATTTCTACTAGGGCTGTTAATCGATTAAAATATAAAATCACGATTAATCACACATTTTATTTGTTCAAAATGACCTTAAAGGCAGATTTGTATTTAATATTAGTATTTAATACTCAAATATGCTGCTTTATGCAAATGTACATATATATTTATTATTAGAAATCAAAAACACAAAAAATGACAAATATTGTCCAGAAACCCTCACAATTATGCTCAAATCATGGCAAACATGCCAAACTCAGACAACAACAGCTGTCAGTGTGTCAATGTGCTGACTTGACTATGATTTGCCCCAAACTGCATGTGGTCATCATAAAGTGGGCATGTCTGTAAAGGGGAGACTGGTGGGTACCCAGAGAAACCATTTACATTCACATATCTTGAGGTCAGAGGTCAAGAGACCCCTTTGAAAATGGCCATGACAGTTTTTCCTCGTTGAAATGTAACTTTGGAGCGTTATTTAGCCTCCTTTGTGACAAACTTGTGTGACATGGTTGGTACGTGTGGATTTTGGTTTCTTAGGTTCATGTGATGGCTGTATTGTCACTCTCGCTTTAAAACCTGCTACAACTTTGGAAAGATCGATTGCATGAATGCGTTAAAAAAATTAGTGGCTTTAAAAGGAATTTGTGTTAACATGTTTTTAGCACATTAACTTTGACAGACCTAATTTTTACATTGTGGTATAGATGGTTCAACTTAAATAGAAAATAACCTCATAACTTCTTCCACCACTGATTTTACTTCTTATTAGGGATGCATCGATACCAATATTGATATCAGACATTATGCCAATAATGTCTCAAATATAACTGGATTGGGTATCTGTGACAATGGGTCCGATGTTTATGGTCTATATTCATTATGTACTGGAATTCTGCTTCCTGCATTAAAAATGTAACACTTGAATTGTAATTCTTGCTAATTTTCAAGATTTTTTTTATCAAGTTGCTGGTGTACTATTTATTAGGGATACTGTACATCACCCAACAGGGTGATTACCCGCTAGCTGTACATTATCCAGCTTATTACATTGCTACTTACTTGAGAGTCAATAATTTAGAGTCCAACATCAGAACTGCACCCATAGCAACGGTCTGTTATACATGGCAGCGGTCTGTTATACATAGCAACGGTCTGTTATACATAGCAACAGTCTGTTATAAAGAAATAAGACTGTGGAATGCTGTGACCAATCAGAATCAAGTATTCAACAAAGCTGTATAATTATTAATAAATAACAAATCAGCTAAATGTATATCTGTATTTATAAGTTAGATTTTGTTTTGCAAAGTTAGGAAAGCAGTGTTTAAGTGAAGCCTGATACATAAAATAATGATCCCAGTCACTTCACCACAGTGAGACGTAAAGTTTATTAATTAAAATACTGTTATTGAATCTTTACTCATATATCTGCTGATACCCAAAACCCAGTTATCGCTATTGGTATCAAGACTGAAAAAGTAGCACTGGTGAATCCCTACCTCTTATACCTTTATATATTTTAGAAGTACCTGAAAGCAAAACTACAGTTATGATAATGGTGTTCATGATAGTGAATAAAAGAGATGTTGTGAGCCATTGCTTACTTTTGGAGCAATTATCAGCAGTTATATCTCCATTGTCATGTGGATTTTTCCACCCCAGCCTCTCTATAATTTCCTCTCACTGACTGACACACCTCATCAATCTCAGTTTCAACAGGTAGACTTCATCTTCCTCATTGTAGTCCTATTAAATACAGTCCTCTCAGTGGTTTAGTCAGTTAATTAATCTCTATGTGCAGATTTATTTAAGTCACGCTGTTATCAGCCCGATTAAAGCTCCGCAATCAGTTGATCTAACAAACCATTTGCTCCCACAGCAGTTTGCTGCGGAGCCAAACGTTGCCCTGTTGGTCGCGGACCTCTGGAAGGCCATTGGTCGAGGGGGGAGGATATTTGCATATACCGGGGCTTATAGTCCCACAGCAAAGTCAGACTTTGACACAGTTTTGATTCGACCTCCTGACGCAGCACAACAAGTGGTGGATTGTTTGCATCATTTATGAGTTTTTTTGTAACCCATCAACATGGGAATTTGGCAGATTGAAGGAGTTGGGCTGTGCATGGTGCTCTCTTTATTTTTCTACTCAGTTCAGTGCACAACTACGAGGTATTTCACCTATGAAGAGGATGCTCCCGGGACTGAGATCGGAAACCTGTCCCAAGATCTAAAGATAGATCCAGCTGATGACCCCGACACGTCGTTCCGCTTCATGCAAGAAAACAACTCCTCTGTGATCCAGATGAGGGAGATCGACGGACTCCTGAGTGTTTCAGAGATCATCGACAGGGAACAGCTGTGTCCCAGGTCTCCGCGCTGCTTCATCACCTTCGACGTGGTGGCCTTCTCCAAAGAAAAGTTTCAACTCATCCACGTGGAGATCGAGGTGAAAGACATCAACGACCACTCTCCTCACTTTCCGCGCAACCGGACCACCCTGGAGATAGTGGAGAACGTCCCGCTGGACTCCAGGTTCCCGCTGCAGATCGCTCTCGACCAGGACGTGGGGGAAAACTACATCCAGAGCTACAACATCTCCCCCTCTAGTCATTTCGCTGTTGAAGTGCGCGATCGGGGTGATGGAGTGAAGTTTGCGGAGCTGGTGCTGGTGAGGGAGCTCGACAGGGAGATGGAGGACGCCTACACCATCGAAGTGACCGCAACTGACGGAGGAGCGCCTGCAAAGTCCGGGTCTATGATTGTAACCATCATCGTGCTGGACTTCAACGACAACAGCCCGACGTTTGAGCACAGCTCGCTGAAAGTTGAGCTGAACGAAGACTCCCCGGTGGGTCACCGAGTTGTCAAAGTGCACGCGTTTGACCCGGACGACGGCGCAAACGGCGAGGTGACGTACGCGTTCGCTGACGGGCTCTCACCAGAAACTTTACGCCTCTTCCACATCGACCCTTATTCCGGGGACGTGACTTTGAAGGCGCTGGTTGATTTTGAGAAAAGGAGGTCATACGAGCTGGACATCAAAGCCTCGGATTCAGGCGCCAACTCCGTCCCCTCCAGCTGCAAAGTTGCGATAGAAGTCGTGGATGTGAATGACAACGCGCCAGAGATCAGCATCAAACCGATGACCTCCAGCAGTGACGGAGTCGCCTACATCACAGAGGCTGCGGCCGCGGAGAGCTTCGTGGCTCTGATCAGCACCTCGGACAGAGACTCTGGCTCCAACGGGTACGTGCGCGTCAGCCTGCTCGGGCACGAGCATTTCACCCTGCAGCAGGCGTACGGGGACTCATTCATGATCATCACCAGCACTACTTTAGACAGAGAGAAGATCCCAGAGTATAATCTCACTGTGATTGCAGAGGACCTGGGAAGCCCACCCTTTAAGACTGTCAGGCAGTACACCATCCAGCTGACAGATGAGAATGACAACCCCCCTGTCTTCAGTAAGTCTCTTTTTGAAGTTTCAGTCCTGGAAAATAACATCCCAGGCTCATATGTCACCACTGTTGTCGCCCGAGATCCCGATGTAGGAAAGAACGCCAAAGTGTCTTACAAACTCATAGACTCAGAAGTGCCAGGAGGATCTCCAGTGTCCACTTATGTCTCTGTGGATTCACTCTCAGGCTCGTTGTACACTTTGAGATCTTTTGATTACGAGACTCTTGAGCAGATTGAGCTGGTCATCCAAGCTGAAGACAGAGGTTCCCCCTCCCTTTCAAGCACATCCACAATCAGGATCAAAGTTGTGGATGTGAATGATAATTACCCATACTTCACCTTCCCCGTCCTTATGAACGACTCTGCTGACATCCCTTTGCCTTTTAATGCACCCGCTGGCTACCTTGCTCTTCGCGTCTCAGCTGAAGATGCAGATGAGGGCGTGAACAGCGAGCTCCGCTACCACATTGTGCAAGGCGACCCACAGCTTTTCACGTTGAACAAAGACACCGGTGAAATTGCTTTGAAACAATGGTTGACGTCTGAAATCGGTGACGTGCTAGAAATGAAAATCGCAGTGAGTGACAGTGGCAGGTCCCCGCTCTCCAGCAGTGCCACCATTAGGTTTGTGGTCTCAGACACACAGCCATCCGAAGACCAGGTCGTCATTGTGCTGCGGTCAAGTGATGAAGAAGGCTACGTTTTGGATGGCTCTCTAATTGTCATCATTATGCTCAGCGGGGGCTGCGCATTGTTGCTGATTGCAATAGTGGTCGTTGTTGTGACGTGCAAACTGAGCCGTGGAGGGAGAAGCCGTGGCTCCAAGAGAGAAGTGTGTCACAGCCTGTTTGATGGCAGGCCCATGCCCATGCTCGGCTCGACAGAACCAAACATATACACCGGGCAGCGAGGCTTCTTCCATGAGAGAACCTCTTCCTCTCTGGATGATTCCTGTCTGTATGAGGAGAGGAGCGGGGACTCAGAAACAAAGGTGAGCCAACCAAAAAAAGATGAGTGTTTCTCATCATTTATTTTCATATGCATATGATGTTCTAGAGTGCTGCCTTGATCTTTGTGCCAGAAATGGAAACATGAGCTCTCATGCTGTCATTTTGTTTGTTCCCTTAGATGTTCCTGCCCTCCAAGCATTTCCAGACAACATCTGTGTGGCAAGGTGACAAATACTGCTTGCAAGTGAGGTAAGACAACTGAATGTAATTTCTTTTCTCAGATAGGATGCACTTTATTCACAGCTGAATCTCGCTGAGGGTACTTAACATGCACTATGCGTGCATTTTGTTGCTTGTGGCGTTCCTGTTGAACGAGGTTAGATGGGTAGGATAGAGGCCTTGTATGTGTTGAAAAAAAAAATACATCAATAATCAAGCTAATGTGGTGCAGCGGTGGCTCATACTGTATCTGTTGATTGTATTTGCAGTGGCATTGGCAACAGCGACCAGCTGAGCGTGAAGGACAGCGGCAAAGGGGACAGTGACTTTAACGACAGCGACTCTGACATTAGTGGTGATGGAGGCAAAAAGAGCTTCAGCACCTTCCAGCCAAGGCTAAAAAGTAAGTTTTCCGCATCATATACTACTGAATTAAACATAAATATCCACCAGAATGACACAAACAAACTGTGGTACTGCAATTTCTGCATCATCCTTATTTTGTGATCTATTTAACTTTTACTCCAGATTCATCCAGCACTGCAAACAGCATGTCTGGGGATTGCCAAGGCACGTACTGTGCAGTGCCACCGCAGAGCTTCAGAGGCTCCAGAGACAATGCATACACAATAGGCTTTTCGCCTGCACCAGTCTTCAACAATCCTCATGGCTTCCCCCACTTTTGGAAGGATTCTGGTTATGGCACAAATGGCCCAAAATCCAGGAGCAGCATGCAGACCTTTTCCAGGACAGGGACCCTCCCTTCTTACTTCCCTCAGCAGCAGCAGCAGCAGCAGCAGCAGCGTGAGGCCAGTGTTGGAGGTGCTGAAACCCACAACCAGAGTCCAAATATTGTAACCGTGGCTACTGCATTAGAGGTTGCAACTATTTTTTAAAAAAACTATGTTAAGCTTATTGAGATGTAGCTGTAAGATGTAAGTATTTGTAAGTATTTGTGGTTGCTACACGGCCAACAGGTGTACATATGATCTTTAGTTGAAGTGAATAATTTTAAGATGTATTCTGTTACATTGTATTCTATGATGCACACTGGTGTTTCTTTATCCAATAAAAGTGTGATTGAAAATCATAAAATTTATTTATTCAGCAGTTTTCTGAAATATGATGGTTTGACTAATCGGACAATGAATCTATCAAACTGAGAAATATTACATTTTGAAGAATAATATCATTCCTTCGCTAATTGAAAGCCAAGCCTGAATTTGTAAACATGTAGAACTCTGCCTCCAGTTTGAATCTACATGATCAAGACTCCAGTCAGCGATGATCAGATGTAAAATCTCGAACCGCTGCATTACCTGGGAGACTGCCTTTGAAGACTCCTAGGTTGCTCGGTTGAGGTTCGTGCATGCAAATGAGAGAGTGGAGCTGGTGCTCAAGTGGAAAGTATAAACCATTTTTCCCACAAAATCACACTGGGTGCTGTCACCCCTGCTCCCACTCTTCTAAATAATCGTAATCACTGTACACAACACGGCACATATTAGGTTGGTAAATTCCTGACTGTCAGTTGTTGATATGAGGGGTAAAATGTTTGACTTTTGTGTATTGACTGAGCTGTAAAATGGGACAAAATATACACAGGATGAAATACAGTTTCCTCATGTGACCCTTTCTTTGAATAATGACACTGAAAAGTCACTTGCTTACTGTCCCATTTTGCAGAACAGGTCACTTTTATTAAGTTCAATACAACCACGAGTTTGTAGGGCAAGTGCAAACCATCTCTGGTCCCGAATGATTTATTGATGAGTGTAAAAAAACCCATAACCAAGCTGACAAACATCACCCTGGATACTGGTTTTATATGCAGCTGTAGCATACAAATTATACAGCATTTGCATTATTTTCTTACTTACATCTCCCAAAAATAGAGCAGCAACCAAATTTTAGTAAATCCAGGACACACAGATGCAAGAATCCTGAAAGTCTAACTAAATTATGCAAGATAAAATCAATTAAATACATCTCTCAATCAAGGGACCACGTCCGTTGGGAGGTGCACGGGTTTTCATCAACAACTTCAAATATACAGGCCTCGCTTTAATATTGCTTTTCATCAACATTTAAGATAAGGCTAACTGAAAATATGCATTTTAAATAATATTAAATACCTGCTGATTTCCATGCGCTCATGCACGAGTTTGTCACAGTATTTTGTCCTCATTATTTTTAAGGTCACTGTAAATGAGCTTGTGATGTATGACAAATGAGACAAGAGTAAAAGGGTTGTTATAAAAGTACATAATAGCTATCTAAGGGCCCGTCCTGAGGAGAAAATAAATAGTTTCCAAAACTGCTGCCAAGGAAGAGCTATCAGTGGAAGCTGACGGCAGACTGAGCCATTATTTTTTTTTTCCCTCTGTTTTCTGTTCATCTGCAGGAAACGAGGGCTAAGAGCAGCGCTCATTTGCATAAGCATAAATACCTGCTTTTTTGATAGCTGTGATAAAAGCTGGAATAGAGTGGATTAGATGCCTTTTTACATAACTGTAAAGCACTAAACGGAGTTCTCATGCTACCACAATATGCCTCATGAATAGAGGACAGTGTTCAAAAAACATAAGTAGTTCTGATCACCTTTTTTTTTTTTTTAAATGTAGTACTCCTAGTTTGCAAAGTCACAGCAGTTTGGAAATTGCAAAGTTATTAACTTTAGGCATAGAATCCGCTGAGGATTCAAGGCCGTGTGGTACAAAAGGCAGGCAATAAGAAAGAAGGTCATAGTTGTGCCCCCAATGATGTGCACTGGTCTGACAGATAGCCAATTGTACTGAGAGGGAAAATGCATTTATCAATCAATATAATATGATTCCCTTCATCATTGCTTCATATGCTCCTTGTAGGTCAAATAGTTGTGCATTGACCTGACAATTTGTGCCACAAGGTATATTCATCTGTACAGTTTGGTGCAAAATGTGTGTTTGTCACTGCTGTGTTCATTTGTATCCAAATGCACGTTAATGTCCTGCAGCCGCTCTCGCAACACATCTGAAACCTCCCGAGGTAATAGAAAATGAGTGTTTTAGAGCTGCTTTTCAGCTCATCAGTAGTCCGCTGACAAATGAGTCAGATGTACACACGTCATTTCTAGCCTCCGCACCTGTTGGTGTTTGGTTTATTTTTGACAAATGGTCTACTGTATAACTGATTTTTTAGTTGTTGTTGTTATGGCCTCTTAGCACCTCAACTTTAAATCCCCAGCGTACCTTAGTGTGCAAAGATGGAGCCTCTGTGAATCAATGTCATTCGGTGCTTTAGGCCCGTCCCACAATGCAACATTTTGTACCGCTCGCACCTCATCTTCATCTTTGTCTCAACTGCCAAGTGTGGATATTGACTTTTAGATGTTTTGAATTGTGGGGCTGGTGTGTGAAAGAATAACACCATTTGTTTTCCACTCGACAGTTTGTCTAGAAGAAGAAGCTGTTCCTTCACCATTGAGATGTCTGCTTCATTTACAAGAAGTTATATCAAACTGAGCTCACTCCCACACCGATGTCTGATACTTAAACCCGCAGTAGGCAGAATATTTTTGGCATAATTGGACAAAAATTCCACTGTAACATTTCAGCATATTGTAATTCAAGTGCTCTGAGAGATAACTAGACTTCTGAACCTGCTTATGTCTCTGTTTACAGCCTTTAAAACATCTAGCCTCTGACGGGAGACTTTGGCCAATCGCAGGTCATTTCAGAGACGGCATTCCTATTGGCTGATCAATCAATGGCGGCAGCTGTCACTCACTGGCAGACTCCGATCAAACGGTCAAACTAGGCAGCGCTGATCAAATGTGAATTAATATTCTGATTCTTCCAGAAACATCTTGTAGTGTACTGTGTAGCTGTAAGTGAGAAAACACCTACAAGATGTTTCTGAAAACATTTGAGGCAAGAAACACGCATTACAATAACCGAACATGATTCGTATTTGATCAGCGCTGCCTGTCATGCACTACTCTCAGGATATAGTGATGGTTTTTATAAAAACAACCTCAATTCCTCCAATTCTACCCACTGCAGCTTTAAAGATAATTAAAACATGAGGAAGTCAACAGTTTCTACTAAATTATGGGATGGGCTTTGTCATTGCTATGTGATTGTCTAAACATGCAGCATGTGGTAGACAGTATCCACTGGTCTTTTGTCACTTCAACATATACATGAATGAAAGAAAACACAAGTCCAGGCCAGTTCAGATGTTAAAAATAAGGAAGTTTTATATTTTGGAAAATATGCTCATTCTCCTTCTTTCCTAGAGTTAGATGAGAAGATCAATATCAGTATCAGTCTGTTGTAGCCAGCAGCTGGTTAGCTTAGCTTAGCATAAAGACGTGAAGGAGGAAAAGAGTGTAGAAGCAAAGAGGTGAAACACTGGTGCTTTTTTTTAACAATGGCCGCGATACGGCGCTGCAGTAGCTCTGACGCCATTTTGGACTGAAAAAGCCAACGAGTCCATGGACGTGATTGTATAAAGAGACATTTGTAACTCAGAGGATATTTTTTTTTCAAGGTAAATAAACTTCCCATTTACATCATTATGACCTAAAAGTTGTAAACTTACTAATAGGTGAATTCAGAGTTATTTTCCTCGGCAGAATGAACCACGGGACTGCATCGCCCTATACGTTTATATTGTATATCCGGTTCTGCAAGCTTCCTGCTAGCTATATACGACTGTAATAATGGATATATTGGCTGTAAATCATCACTTTTATTATAATACAGCCATGGGCTGTATGCTGTAAGCCTGTACCGTGGTGGATGTAACATCTCTGTTCCCAAACAACCGTCTATCAGCCAGTAGCTAGTAGTGCTAGTAGCAAACATAAACCGATTTTAATGTAGTTGTAGATTGTTGACTGACACGTAGGGTAAAAGCAAAGGGCACAACCTCTTAAACATCCACGGTTTATGGTCTATTGGTCATCAATTTTGTAGGTCTTTGACATTGAAAAGGGTGAGATTGCCCTCAAAATCTGTGTGCTGGATTTTTCTAACTTCCATTTATATCCATCGCTCACATTATACTCCTCTGGGAAGCAGCTGGACAAAAAGATTTAAGAAATTAATAAGTAAATCGTTGTTTATTAATCTTAATTATTTATTTAAGCAGTGTGTATATTTCAAATATTTCACAAGCTGTTTTGGTTGAGACATTAAAGTTATGACACTAAAAATGACACTACAATAGAAATAATGTTGTTTTACTTTTGCACTTTGTAGGTGCACGTTTAATCGGCGTCATTATGGTAGTCGACTCAACTACAGTCCAAAACGGAGGAGGCATCGCTCCGCTGCTGAATGCTGGTGTTGCAACGTGTCACTGACTTTCACTTCTTAATAATAAAGCGTTTTTGAAGGAAGGCAGCTAGCAGCTAGCAGCTAGCCTGACTCTGCTGGAGCTCCCTGAGGTTGCTTGGCAACCAGCTGAGACTCCAGGAAGTGTTGCACTTTACCCCCCGGCAAAACGTTGAATTGTTGTTTTTACGCTTTGTTTTTTGTTTGGATTAAACAAACAGGATACAACGTGTAATTAGTGAGCTTTAGAGGTACTGGAGGTACCTTTGAACAGAGCCAGGCTAGTTGTTTCTTCCTGTTTATAATCTGGGCTAAATTAAGCTAACTGGCTGCTGGCTCCAACTTCATTGAAGGACAGACATGAGAGTGGTATTGATCTTTTCATCTAACTCTCGGAAAGAAAGCAAATAAGGCTAATTCCCCCAAAGGTGGAATTATTCCTTTAACTTACCTAAAATTGACCTATCAAGGACATGCTTTCCTGTTTTCTTGCTCCCTCAAATCATTGGATTTTCATGTTCAAATCTGAAAACATTGTTTTCTCTCTATGCCAAATGATGCCATATGCCTGCGCCTGCAGCACTACAAAGCTGTTCAAATGGGAGTCTGGGTCCAGGGTTTGTCCCCTGTATTACACATGTCAGAGCATGGGACTGTGGCCACAGGGTGCTGCCTTCAGTCGCACTGCTGCTCTTCCTGCTTCTGTACACTTGGATTTAAATTGATTCAAGGTATAATCTTGACTCTGACATGAATTGTTTTATCTGTTTAGTAGCTGTCAGGATACACAAGATATGCTGTTGTACATCATTTTGTAAAATGTCTGGTTATATTTGTAGTAGTTACAAAAACTAGGATATAAAACTAGATTGGAGTGGACCTATATTTCATGAAAGAAAGGGTTTGGCAAATTGCAAAAAGCTTTCTAAATTCAGTCATTAAGAAATAAAGGCTGCTCAGAAAATGGATGGCCAATTAAATTGCTCATTTGATCTTTATTGAGCATTTTCTTTCAGCTGTAATGTTTTTAATCGAAATCTGGAGAACTGAAGGGTTTTGTTTTGAAAACACTATAATGTGTTAATATCACATCATCGTGTGACATTAACTATTCTTGTAAGTGCAAAGTGCAGCTAAACTTGGAAGATTTGATTGCAAGATTGAACATGTTATGTTTCTCAATTATAAATTCCAAAGCAATTCTAGCCATGAATATGGCAATTAAAATGAATTTAAGACAAGCGATTGTTATTTTTTAAAAACATGAACAATGAAATGAAGACTGGAGTAGAAGCGCAGCTGGGTCTTTGTGACGATCACATGCAGGTGCTCTTTGGATCCTGTACTGTGCTTATTCAGTATTGGTATGGATGGAATATGGTCTCAAAAAATATGAAACACAAGTCTCCTTCAAAAATAATAAAACACACTATAGGGTTTGTGCAAAATTTAAAAAAACTTTATTTTACATGGAAATATGTGCTTATAATGACCAAAGCATTGCTTTTTCATGGTCATTGTCAGCAGTAGCTTGAACGCCCATATTGTGTTACACTAACCAGTAGAGAGGGAGGGTGGTCGTCTATCAGTGTGCAGCCTATTGATCCAAAATAACAAAGTGATACCTCATCGGAAGAGAGGAGAACAAAGGAAGGTTGTGTTCCAAATTGCATAAATTACATACTGTTGCCCTTAAAAAGTATGTACTCTTGCAGGCAGTATACAGAACATACTACTTCTTCATAACGTTGCGCCTTGAACTTTGACCCTTGGCTCATATCCGTTGCACTCCGTAGCACGAAATTTGACATAAAACAAAAAGGATGCAATTTGGCATGCAGCCTGTATTAATGTATTATTTAATGTTATACACATGAGTTGCAAAAGTATGTAACGTTCGTAGCCTACTCAGACTTGAATGAGCTGTCTTGCAGCTGTCAGTGGTTGTCATCTATCTATGCTCTTTCTTGTTTATTTTATAGATACATCACTCCACAGCGCAGAGGTTTGTGGGTCAGAATAGCCAGACAAGCATGCTGGATGACATGACTGGATGTAGTAGATGCCCTGGTATTTTTGGCGTACTGCATTTATTGGGACATATGGTATATCTTTTTCTTTCATATTGAATAGTATGGTAGTATGGGTTATTCCAGCCTCCTCTCATTCCCAGGGTGATAAATATCGAGGCGTTGTCCCGGCCATCAGCGTTTGGTACCATTTGGCACCCTTCATACCCGCAGGTATGAAGTGCTATAGGCATTCCATTAACTATAATGTAAACCCATCCGCGGCAACAGTAGAAGCTCCGACAAAGTGTGCCAGGAGTGCGGTGACGTAGTTTTAAGAGTGAAAACATGCACGCCGGCCGGGCAGGAGGGAAGGTGGATGGGTGTAACACAAGGCTTTCATCCAGGAGACTGTTGTTCATGTCCTGTGTGTCATGTTGCAATCAGCTGTTTGCGTCTCAAACATCCAGTATCATTTTCACTGTACAAACGTAGTAGTTTTAAGCCCAACCATGTAGTTCTTTCCTAAACCTATCGGTGGTGGTTTTGATGGCTAATCCTAAAGTGACACCAAGGGTAACTAGTGGTTTTGATGCTGAAAATAAAGTGATGCTAAGGGGTATGACAAAGCAGCAGTTAGACAAGTTAGGATGAGATTATGTTGGTTATTGGATGTATAGGTGATACCTCTCTATCTGTGAGGTATTGATAGATATCACTTCCTGTCTATCGATGAAGTATCACTTCGTTGTTTTAGACCATAGGTGTCAAACTCAGGCCCACGGGCCAGATTTTGTCCATGGGATGATATCAGATGTCTATTAGAGCCGATATATAGCGCATGAGCCGCTAATACTACAAATCCCAGAATGCTCTCCTTGTGCGTTGGTTCGTCAATGAAGGCGGGCAAGTGTCCCCTCCCACATCTGTTGACAATCATTAGCAACCTCATATTACCGGTCACCGCAAGAAAATTTAAGCCACCTCTCCCTAAAAATGGCCAAACGAAAGATTAGACATTTGTTCCCAAATGTGAAGGACAGACCTGTCTGTTTTTCCCGCTGCTCCAAGACACGGTTATTAGTTAAATGGCTGGATGTTCATTGAAGGAAATAATTTTAATTTGGTTGTTTTGTTGTTGGCCTTTGAAAAAGGTTTCCATTGAAAATAATATTAAGCTTTGCTTGTTCCAGATTAGGCAAAACTTGACTTGAAACTTTGTTTCCAGAAGTTTTATATATATGTATTAGTCCCAGTTTTCTTTTTTTTTGCCCACTGTGTATTTGTTTGACACCCCTGTTGTAGACCAATAGGCTGCATACTGATAGACAGTGACACAGTCACAATCAACCGGTGGTGCAGTTGCCTCACAGTTAGAGGGTCGCAGGTTTGAATCTGGTTTGTGGCACTTCTGTGTGGACTTTGCATGTTCTCCCCATGTTAGTGTGGGTTTTTTCTTTGTGGGTTTTGCGGTTTCCTCCCACAGGTTAGGTTATGGTAATTGTTGACTCTAAATTGCCCGTAGGTGTGACTGTGAGTGTGAATGGTTGTCTGTCTCTATGTGTCAGCCCTGTGATAGACTGGCGACCTGTCCAGGGTGTACCCCGCCTTCTTCGCTCAATGTCATCTAGTACCCCCCCCCCCCCCCCCCCCCCCCCCCCACACACACACACACACACACACACACACACACACCCCCTACGACCCTGAAAGGGATAAACAGTTGATGGATGAACGGATGGATTGACAGACAGCCACCCTCCCACTGTGCTGATAAGTTTAACAGTATAGGTGTACAAACTACTGCTAACAATGACCCTGATGAAGATCTATGTCAGCCGCAACGCGTTCGGCATTTTAAATACATATTACCATGTGAAATAAAGGCATTTTAATTTTGCACAAACCCTGCAGTGTACCATGGATTGTTTTTGAAGGAGACTTGCATTTTATATTGTTTTGAGACAATATTCCACCCATGCAATGAGCCCTTCACAAGATTGAATATGAACAATGAGGTGATGTGTGACATTCTGTCTAGACATCTTTGCTTGTGTGGGTTTAAATCTAGTCATTTGATGTGATTGATTTGATATATTTACAGCTTTAATATGATGTGCTAGATCTCTTTTGTATCTCGAAAGGCGCATACAGATAATGGCAACGAGAGAGAAGTAGTATCAATTCATCAAGCAAAAAGAAGCCATTTCAAAGGAAATGTTGTCAGATGATGTGGCGTAGAAGTCCTCCTACCATTCCAGCCGCCCCATCAATCATTGCTGTTTTTACATGATTATTTTAGGTATTGCCTACATTTTAAAATGCTCAAAACAACCCTGGACAAATGAAAAGGCAGAAACGTATTCATTATTTGGACTTAATTCTCTGGGTAATATCAAGGTTATGTGTAAAAAGTATCCAACTATCTATCCTTAACATGTATTATGTCTTGGTTATATACAGTGTTATTCAAGCTGTAATTAATACAGGTGAAGTAAAGTTACATACACCCTTATTTGTAATTCAAAGCAAGAGTACTGCCTGATTTATCAGTAGATACTGTATGTAGCCTAGAGCAGCACCAAGCAACATGTCTCTGTTCTATTTATACCACTAGGGGGAAACATCATGCTATGCAACATTAAAACAAGACACCCAAACATCATTTACACATATTGGCCACAGTTTGGTATACAGCTACCTGGCATAAACATGATAAGAACAATGTGATTTGACAAACTAAAGAGCATATTTAATTTACTGCTATTGTGATTGGCTTATTAGAACTAAAAGGATCTGTCTCTGCTAAAGTAGGGACGTGTGATTCATGAGCTGTTGCTCTGCTAATACGAAATGTTTTTATGCAGTTCTACAGTAACATCATGTAATGATGTGTCAGTACTTTTATATTCACACTATTTACAATGGGTCCTTTCATTGTATGATAGTGCTTTGACAAGCTCATCAGGCAGCAGTGTTGTTGCTGTTTACATAATTTCATTAAGCGCTACCTGGTATTTAAATATCTCACTCCAGGGTTACATCATTTGGAGGGTTTCTATATGATGCATTCAAGGCTGGCGAGTACACTTTGGCAATCAGACCATCAAGTGCTCCTTTTCAGCTGGGGGCACATCTCTGAGCCATTTCAATGCCACAAATCCCATATTCTGCTCTTTTATCTTCATCTTTAACAGAGCCATGAAGAACCAAACCCACACACAGTATACGGGGAGCAAATTAATATTCAAGTTTTCGCCTTCACTGTAAATCATATTCATGGTTCCATAGAAACACTGGGGATAACTAATTCACATTCCTATTGAGCATATTTACAATACTGTACAACAAAAGCTCAAATCCCGACTGAGCTCGTATTCAGGATGAGCTGTTATTGTGCGTCTTTATAAATAACAAGTATCATCGTGTGCATGAGTGAGCAGAGTATTCTGAATGTTACCTCAGTGACAGAATAAAAAAAAAAAATAGCAATAAACATAAATGATCTCCCTTTAAGCCTCTTTGTTATATGGCATCTATATAAAGTGATTGAAAAACAGGATGCTTCATCTCATCCGGATGACAACCAGAGGAATATTAATTCAGTTTATCACTGCATAAATGCGCTCACATGGAGGAGTGGCTGCTGCTGCTTCTTCACCTCAGTAACCGACTGCTTGACCTCTTGTGTTAAACAGTAATGGCAGTGCCTGCAGTCCTCTATCTGCTGAGTGTGTCAGCTCACACATATAGAGCTTTGGTCCTGAGCTGATGATGATAAATCTGCGCCAGTTGTTCACCAGTTGATTGTGGTTTACTGCTGAGCCGGGAGAGTGTCTCATTGTGTCGGTGTGGGCCGTCATGGAGACAGCTGCCAAAGGAAACGCTGCCTTTATGCTGCTATATGGAAGAGAGAAACTAGGGAGAGAGAGAGGGAGCCCAGAATAATATGTTGCATCAATCAGTCTAAATGACTTGCTTATGTAATTAGCTAACAATGTTTTGTTTCTCCGGTTCCCTGAAGTTATTAGTGGTTCACAGTTAACCTTGAAGTAATTGGAAAGGCTTCGTTGATGTTTCCCTATCTGTATGAGACTGACAGTTTATTTTTCTTCTCTGGATGGCTTCCCTCCTCTTTCATGTCGCTACAGTATTTATGAATTAGTTTCCTGTCACTTTACAGTACAGCCTAATACTAATTGGTGGTGAGATATATGGGTTATTCACATCCCACTAGGTGTCATGCTGTCTTCCTTCCTTCCCCGACATTAACATGACTGAGAATTGTCGAAGCTAATAACATGGTGTTGTTGCCCCGGTTATACTGCTGCACAAATTGCACCTTCCTTGAAAATGGCATGATCTCAAACATAAATTTATAAGCTAACACTACAGCCACCGCTTCTCGAGCTAGTCCCTGACATTTTAATTCGATGCTTCATCTGCAATTAGACATGCACTGCATGGCCATTGGCTTATTTTTATTTAGTGAGAATCAAACATTCACTTTGGACTCCTCCTAATTTGAAAGGAGAGGCTCGGTGCAGTTGCCCTCAGTTCTTATTAAGTATTAATACGTTGGACAGTGTTTCACTGAAAAATGAATTTAGCTGCCATGGTTTTGATGACTACCATGTCAGTGGCGAGCTATAGGATGCAATACGGTTGTCAGCGGAACGAGGATGATGAGCTGTGCATGTGAGAAAAAGTCTGCTCCTCGTTGTTTGAATTTATGATAAGAAAAACATCCAAAGACAAAAAAAAAAGGGAAAGCAATCTGTTAGGGAACATCTTGGAGTGTTTGCGTAGTCGATGCTTTGCTCAGTTTTGTTCCATTTCTATTTCACACAGAAAAAAAATTACATCCTTTTTAATTTTCTGATAGTCCCTTGCCTCTGTTGGCCACTTTGCTGGATAGATATCTGCCCGAGAAGTTAATTTAAATGACTTTTTGAGGATGGTGATTGATCCGTTGCATACTAAATAACTTTCCCCGGCCTTAGATAAAGAGCCACTGCAGGAAGAATAAGGAAATGTCATGAGCTCTCCTAAATCACACTGCTGGTGTATCTGTCTATTATCACTGTTTCCATCTAATTATGTAAGCGCCGCTCGTTTCGCAGCTCTCACCTTCCAGTAATCCCACACAGAATACTGAAATCTAGTCATTGTCAACATCAAAAATCTTGTGACGGATTTATCATATACTTCTTTAATATTCTGAAATTTTAAAGGTATCTTTTAAAGGTTTCTTACTCAATATTTCAGAAACAAAAAGTGCTTTGTTTGTTGTTTTCTTTGAGATTGTCAGGGATCACGGAGAATGAGGCAGGTTTTCTATTGTTTACCCAGGAAGATCACAGCCTGGGTCATATTAGAGATGTTTACTCCTCCTGTCAAAGGATAAGTTGTAAATTTTTAGCTCACAGGAAATGAAAGATGTAGTGGCACGCCGAGTACAGACACCAAAGTAATGTCACCTTGAGTGAGCATCTCTCTTGTCTGGACTGGCAGGTGATATCAGAGGATAAACTCCATTTTGACCTTGTGTTCACTCATCAAAACAAAAACACAAGAGAAGAACAGCACAGCACCCCCAAAAAAGAAGAAGAAAAAAACACACCCGTCACATTTCAGATATTATTGCTTCAGTCAGCTGATATCACCCGGCACGGCTGCAGATAACTGCACTTCACTCTGTCTGGAGCAACGGATGGCTAGATTTGATGTTAACACTGTTATTAAAAATGCAAAAAAACAACTAAACATATCATCATTAGCATTCAGTGCCACGGAGGTGAGATTGATTCCATCGTCAACCAAGACATTTTCGTGGCCGGCATAGCAACATCAAACACCATGACCTCCATTATTTCCCCTTTGAAATTGCATTCACTTTACTCGCCTCTTTGGCTCTCCAATACCTTGAATCATTTCTCCTGGGAGGTGTTTTTTTTTCTAACCTGCTGCTTCTTTGCCGGTCCTAAGAGCAGTGGAACCGGCAATTCTCCCGCACACTGTATGTGGGACACTTGAGCTAAGAGTGAACTAAGAGTGAGACAAGGCATCTAGCACAACCTTCCTGAGTGCACTAGATTCAGCTCGGGAAAATTTAGACAGAGCCCCCCCCAAAATAAACTGGCACACATGTTATATTTATCTTGATAATATATGGATCTTTTGTGGCACAAATCAAACTCACTCTTCGATACAGAGCACAGGGGTTTGAGAGAGCAGATAAAAATAGGTCTTTGATAAGTTTACTCTGAACTCATGTACTCCCAAAGTCCCATTACTGTAATTTAAGAGATTGGCTTTAGAAGACTCTTAAAGGAATAGCTCAACGTTTGGGAAAATGCCCTGTGCTTTCTTTCTGAGTGGTAGATGAGGATATCGATACTACTCCCATGTCTGCGTTAAAAAGAAGTATTTCACTGCTGTAAAGATGATCTTTTCATAAAACTAGGCTGCTTGTGCCGTAGAAAGGCGCAAATACGGGGGATGCATGGCCAGAGAAAACAGAAGAAAAAGGCTGTGGTGGTGTCTTTCGCTCAAAAGGTGTATAGACCCAGAATGCACTGGGTTGACATGTCATAGCAGGATAAACGCAGGTGTAATCAGTATCATTAATTGTGGCCCTGCTCCATTTACGTGGGACACACTAAATAAGGCAGGTTTATAATTAATATTTTTAATTACACCTGTGTTTATCCTGCAGTGACATGTCAAAATAGCTGCTGTGAATAAGGCCTGTTGGATACAGTAGGTGTGGCTTCTCCAACAGGGTAGGTCTTAGCTTAGCTTAGCATAAAGACTTGAAGCAGGGGGAAACAGCTAGCTTAGATCTTTCTAAAGCTGAAGACTAGGCTCTTGTCTATCAGCAGCACTAAAGCTTACTTATTGACATCTTGTTTGTTTACTGCATAAGCAAATAGAAAGTTAAAAAAATGACAGTTGGTGGTTTTATGGAGAATCATATGCTATCACTATTTCTTGGCTACCTGGAGTCTTGTCATCACGTTGAGGTTACCAGGCAACAACTGAAGACGTTGCACAGAGGTGCTGGGTGATTGAATAAATACATTTTGAATCCGACCCATGGCCCTTTGCTGCATGTCATCCCGTCTCTTGCCGCCTTTCATAGTTATCCCCCCCAAGAAAAACAAAGACTGTATAAAAAAGGAGACGTTGACACTGTGATGTCCATTTGATTTGTTGACTGCTGGCTGTCGACATTTTGGTTTTTGGCTGTCGTTGGCAAGAACTGACACAAGCAGGTGGAGCTTAGTAAAACCAAAAGCTGAATAAGACATTTTTAGGAGACCAAAATGTTCTAATTAACTTTCAAGAACTGGGTTAAAGAGGAACACAAACACCTCCCAGACCGGACAACGCTGCGGTGGCGACCTGTCAATCACAAGGTAGCCACGCCCTAAAGCATGCCCTGCTTTATGGTCTATTTGACTCTAAATGGGACCATAATTTACTAAATGAACATCATGGTGTACTGAAGAAGACTTGAAACTAGCGACTGAGACCATACCCTCATGTTTACAGTGCTTAATGAGGTAATAAATCAAGTTAGAAGTAGGGTCATAGACTTCTATACAATCAGACTTCTTTTTGCAACCAGAGGAGTCGTCCCATGGGGTTGCCCACTGTCTAAAACCACAAGCTGCCATTTTTGCATAACTGTTTGTGCACATATTAAACAAACATAATACACTGTAGGCCATTAGTGGCACTGGTAATATTTTAGATCTTTGGACAGAGCCAGACTAGCTGGTCCCGCTGTTTCCAGTCTTTATGCTAAGCTAATTACTTCCCAGCTCCATACTTAAAGCACAGACATGCGAGCTGTTCCAGTCTTTTCATCTAGCTCCTGCATTGAAAGTGAATAAATGTGTATTCGTTTAAATCTCACACAATGAAAAAGCGATGACTCACAAAATGTGCATGTTGGTCCAAAACTAAAAGAGGCCAATAACTTGTTGCCCTCTTCAGTTTACATGCATATTTATTATTAGCTTTATTTTCACATTGTTCTTCAATCATTTGATTAATTAATTGTAAATCTAGGTCCACTTGTATTTTCCAGAACTTTGGATTTGGCTCAGTTGTTTTCAAGTGGGGCTGTCAATTGTTTAAAATATTTAATTGCAACATGATTGTTCATAGTTGTCCATAGTTATTTTTTTCTGTTCATAATATACCTTAAAGGGCAATTAGTAAAGTTTTTAATACCCTTGACAACATGGGAGTGGAAAAATATGCTTGTTTATGCAAATGTATGTATATATGTAATAGTCCAGAAACCCTCACAGGTTCTGCATTTAGCATGAAAAAATATGCTCAAATCATAACATGGCAAACTGCAGCCCAACAGCTGTCAGAGGATCAGTGTGCTGACTTGACTATGACTTGCCCCAAACTACATGTGATTATCATAAAGTGGGCATGTCTGTAAAGGGGAGACTCGTGGGTACCCAGAGAACCCATTTTCATCCACGTATCTTGAGGTCAAAGGTCAAGTGAACCCCTTTGCAAATGGCCATGACAGTTTTTCATCAACAATATCTGGCGCAAGTTTGGAACGTTATTTAGCCTCCTTAGTGACAATGACATAGTTAGTACCTATTGATCCTTAGGTTTTCTGGTTTCATATGATACAAGTATCTTCTAGTTTTAAAATTGAGCCCACTACAACCTAAAAATTGCAAATTGCGTTAACGCGTTAAAGAAATTAGTGGCGTTAAAACAAATTTGCATTAATTTTGACAGCCCTAGACCAAAGTATGAAATATCTGGTGTTAAATCTTTCTCTGGCTGTCCACTTACTCCTGGTCGATGACCTTTGACCCCTTTCCAGTCGACGCTTTGACCGCTTTGGTGTTTCCAGAGTTCATTCAGCCTCTTGTCCAGATTCCTTGCCATTTCACAAAAGTAGTGCCCCTCTAGTTCCTCACTCGTGTCTTTAGGATTTACCAGCCCAGATCTTAAGGTGTTGAGTGGTTTCTAGTTAGCGCTGACACCTTGTGACTCAAAGACTAAATGCTCTGACGTTACAATACGCCTGTCAGATAGAAAAAAAAAAATGCCTTCATCTGAGCTGCCTAGCATTGTTGAATGCCTGACTCACAATTTTAGACTTAAAAATATTATGTGATATTCCTATGATCCTCAAAGACAAGAACCCGTGTTATAAGCTTGTTTTGAAATGTGAGCATGAAATTGTTGTAGGAGCTTCTGAAGCTGTGCGGCAGGTTGTACTGAGTACTGAAGTCTAACAAGTTAGGACATGAGGTCATTACTGAGATGAATAATCAATGTATTTCTGGAAGGGTGATTCGTCCTGACGACTGCAATACTGTAGTCTTTCCAGCTCAGGCTATTTACAATTACAGGACTAATTTGTAATACAAATCCAGATTCTTTAATAAACCCTGCTTGATTAAATGGTAAATAGTATGGATTGGCTAAAATATTTACAATGCATGCGAGTTCTGTTACAATATTGTGACCATCTCCCATTCACAACTTACCAAGCAGCAATAATTGACTGTTATTGACTTGGTAATTTGTGTTGTGAACAACAGACAAAGCCAGCAGCTATGACAAAGTGAGGCTTACTTTGCAGCCTAGCAGTGATTGTTTTACATGTTTGACCTGCTGACATTTTGCCTCTTTTTAAAGCAATTATGAACCCGCCTTGTTGTAACACTGCCCTGTGAGCATCGCTGTTTCATCAGTCATTTATTGTCAGAGCAGAAACTCAAAAGGTTGTCAGATTATGATGTTTTTTTCTTGTTTATCATAATTATATTCATAATTCCAGTCTCACATGTTTGATGTGAATTGAATGTGAGTTCTGTTCCAGAGAGAGCATGTTTCAGTGTGTTTTTGTGTTTGGATCAGAGCAGTAATACACGCTTGTTTTCCAGACTGATTGATGAGCAGGTAATTTGAGAGTTTTTTGTCACATATTTGTATAAACCCTTTAAAAGGCTTAACAGATAGTCACAGTCTTAGCTCCTTCCCCCCCAAAATGCAGATTAGGTTCAGAATTTATTAAACCCGTCTTACCGACCACCAACCGAAACTCCACTGGAGGCTATAAGAATCCAAAAATGCTTTCAAGTCGGACTTTCAGTTTTGAGAAATTGGCAGAAGGTTGACTTAGCTATCAGAGCCCCAGAGAGTTTCTCGAAAAATCGAATGCAAAAAGCATCAACTCCTGGCCCCATACGCTCTGGAGAGCACAGCTCCACTCCTGAGTTTTGATTTTGAATTGAAATGTTGGGAGAGCTGGCATATTGACCCTTGAGGATTTGCATTTACATGCAAATTCACAGCTGGCCTGTAACAAAAATTATTTATTCGACTTGTATCATGATAACAAGGCTTGTGAGACGTGTAGCAGGCTCCTTTTGTTGCACCCACAGTCAGACAAGCCTCTCTGCTTCTCTGTTGAAGGCCTGCAAGACATATGTCAACCTACAGAGATGCAGGAATAATGGTTGTGAGTGGAAGGCCAAGGTCTGGTCATACAGTGTAAAGAAAAACAAGATTGAAAACATATCTTTACCATCAAACAAGAATATTTTGACATGTTTGCATTCATTGTGTTGTTGACAGTAGAGACAGCAACAAAGTTAAAGGAGAATGTAAGGGGAACGACAGGCATAAGAGATCTGGTTTCAAATGAGAGGTGTTGCGATAACATGACATGCAGCTATCATTAGGCATAAATGTCGTCGTATTTATATTGAGGCCTAAACCTGCAATGTTTTTGGCATCGTGGGGCAAAAATCCCATGATCAAATATTAATTAATATGCTGTTACTGTAATGAGAGGGTTTGCTCTAGCTGGTGGGCGGTGCTTGGCATTTACTTAACTGATCTCAACATGGCTGCCGAGGCACAAACTTTCTCATTTTACAGCTAAACAGTAACTACAACATGTTTCTGAAAACATTTGAGGTGAGAAATAGGTGTTACAGTAACAGAATATTGACTGATAATTGATCGGAGCTGTTTAATTTGACCATTTAATCAGAGTTTGCGAGTGACTGACAGCCGCTCAGAGACAGCAGACTCCAGCTCGGCTCTGGTTGCTTGTTTTCCTCTGGTCCGTGAAATCTTGCAGATGCCATTAGAAGCACCTGAGGACATAGAGGGACATGATTTTTGTTTTTTTTTTGTTTTTTTCAGATTACCTGTCTCATGCACTACTGTCAGGATATAGTGACCATTTTATACAAAACCTTTTTTTAATCATATTTGCTTCAATTCTACCCACTGCTGCTTTAATATTTCTAGGAGACAGGGTTGACAGGGCATCAACAAGTTTTTAGTTGTGGCTCAGAGGAATGCGCTTTATAAGGCTTTAACGATGCAGGCCATCCTTGTTAGTAGGATATATTCATTACTGAATACGTGGGAGTTTTTGCAGATAGTAAAAATAAAGAATATCACCACATCACCACATCATATAATTTAACAAAAACACCCTTTGCACCATGAATGAAACACTGATGAAAATACAATATTACTGGACGGATGCCCGCACACAAAATGCCAGACAAAAGGGTCAGTTCACTAAATAAACATTGTCCCACTTGCCCCTTGTGATATTGAACCTTGCATAGAGTGTCAATTTTATCTGCTGCAGTTTCAAGACGTCCCATTTTGCTGCCCGCCACCCTGACAGAATGGAAGATAATTGAATTTTGTTTTGGGTGGTCAAAGCATTGGAAAATTACATGCAACAGCAAAACTGCTCTGTAGGAGCAAGGTCATTCTGGATAGGGTCACAGACATCTGTGGACAGGTTTCATCTCAACTACTCTCTACTGAGGAAATACACCCTGTGAAGTGTGGACAGTATATTTTCTGTGGATTTTCAAGGGTAACTGGGAAACGGGAAAAAATGCTGCTAAATATAATTATATTACATATACTTTTATTCATTTCTCTAATTGAAATTCCATTTACATCCATTGTATTGGGCTGGCTGCCGATGCTTCAGAGGTGAGTTTCTCAACATCTTGACACAGAACTAAACCGTGATCAAATGACCCTTTAAATTGTACAGAGGAGTCATGACACATGGATTATGCAGGGATATGGATCATTATTACAAGGAAGAAGACACATCATAGTGGGTTATAAAATCATAGTAGTACAGTGCAAGGATTAGTACTCTATTAACTGACTTTTACTGTTTACTTTCGCAATCTTAGATGTTGCTGTTTAACGTTTTATCTTTTCTCTGTGACTGATTAAGATAATGTTCTTAAAATCCTGTTTATCTGCAAAGAGAAACAGTGCTGTGCATGCTTTTTCAGGTGTGAAATCAACATGTTTCCTCAGTGTCTCATGGAGAAATTTGTTGATAACATTTTACAATAACATAAACAAAAATAGGAGTATTTACTGTGGAACAAATGGGGAACTAAACTGCTAGTGAGCCAATAGTTAATGACTAACTCTCAGTCAAGTTTTATAGAGCAGTTAACGATTAGCTCATTGAGAAAATGTGAGGAGCAAATAAGGAAGGTCCTGATAATTGATGAATACTAAGGCTGTCAAAGTTACCGCCACAATAGTGCGTCAATGCAAATTCATTTTAACGCCACCGTCTTTAATGCATTAACGCAACTTGTGGCTTTGAGGTTTTAGCAGCCTCAGTTTAAAAGCTGGTATAGTAAATCCTGGTATCATACGAAACTAGAAAACAGAAGGAATCCATTGGTACCAACCATGTCATAATTGCTTGTCGTGAAGGAGGTTAAATAATGCTCCAAACTTGCATCAAATATTATTGAGGAAAAACTGTCATGGACATTTTCAAAGGGGTCCCTTGACCTCTGACCTCAAGATATGTGAATGTAAATGGATTCTGTCGGTACTCACGAGTCTCTCCTTTACAGACATGCCCACTTTATGATAATCACATGCAGTTTGGGGCAAGTCATAGTCAAGTCAGCACACTGACACACTGACAGCTGTTGTTGACTGTTGGGCTTGAGCTTGCCATGTTATAATTGAGCATATTTTATGCTAAATGCAGTACCTGTGAGGGTTTCTGGACAATATCTGTCATTGTTATGTGTTGTTAATTGATTTTTAATAATAAAGATATGCACACATTTGCATAAAGCAAACACATTTACCCTTTTCCATGTTGATAAGAGTATTAAATACTTTACAAATCTCCCTTTAAGGTATATTTTGAACAGATAAAAAGAAATGATATATTAAAATGATGTAATGGGGACTACCTAGTAAACGGGAGAGAATGTGTGTGGTGGGGGGGGGGGACACACAAAACAGTGACTAATGTTTCAGTAATTAGTAATTAATGAGTTGTTACTAGTTTTGTGCCGATTCAGAGTCAGTCAGAAATGACTCATAAAAGTGGTCAGTATGATCAAGTCACATATATTCATGAACTAATCATTACTTCATGATTTATTAATGTAGGATCTCTCGGTCTCTTCTCTAGTAAGTCATCATTATCTACTCTATATTCCTCCATTACGAATTATTAGAGAAGTACTCATTAATGATTCATCAATTATCACCTCCTCATCAAGATTTAGTGTAACTTTGGGGTGTTATTTAGCCTCCTTTGCAGCAAGCTAGTATGACATGGTTGGTACCAATTGAATCCTTCAGGTTTCAACCTAAAAAAACATGAGTTGCATTAATGTGTTAAAGAAAGTGACTATAAAACAAATTTGCATTAATGCATTATTATCGTGTTAACTTTGACAACCCTAATATTTATTAATGATTCGTTAATTATTACGTTTTTTTCTTATTTGTTCCTCATTTGTTTCTCAAGTAACTACTCATTAACTAATAATTTGCTACTCTATAAATCTGATTACTCATTAACTAATAATTTGGCTACTCTATAAATCTGATTACTCATTAACTAATGGTTTACTAGCAGTTAGTTCCTCATTTGTTTCTCTGGTAACTATTCATATTTTTGTGTGCAGCATTGTAAAGTATTGCCTTTTGTTCCAAACACACATTTACTCTGCAGCAAAAATTCAGTGTCTTGTGCTGATCACCATTCCTGCTCACAACCATCAGTATTCTGCTTGAGGTGTGCTGCAACCAGCGACAGGCACAAAAAAAAGAAGGTATAAACAACTTAATCTCACCTCTAATCATGCTTGTGCAGAGTGGTAAGAGAATCGCATGAAGGCGATGCCAAGATATTGCATGTATGCTTAAATGAGCGTTTACTGCTTTGTCGTTCCCACGTCTGTGGAATTACAACAGGTAGGATTTTACACCAACATAATAATGTGCTTTCAAGTAAAAATCAATTTGTCATGAAACAACTGATGCATCCGTGTCTGTTTTTACTGCCAACAAAGCAGCAGAGATGGCAGTTCATTCAAGGGCAGGTACTGTGGTCTCATTAGAGTATGGTTATCCATGACAAAGTCATCTGCGTCTGCACAAAACAAGCCACACGTTAGGATGTGGCCTGTTTATTATGGACATGAACCACCCTCTCATTCAGATTTCAGATCATATTAAACAGTATGACTGTGACAATGCAGACACAATTGTCAATAGTAGTCCTTTTCCTGAGGTTTTAACATAGAGTGAATGATAATTAGTTTCCCTTTGTTGTCCTTATCTCTTACCTGCAGAAATGGCCAATTTATGCAGGCTGCACCCTGGCCAGGCAAAGTTGATGCTCCCCAGAGGAGGAAAGCAGCACTGTTTCAGACAATGGAAATGAACTCAGGGACAACTCAAGGTTGATTTAGATCCTGAGCAACATGGAATTAGCCGAGGAGCCGGGCCACACAGAGCTCGGCCCTAATGTTGACACAGCTTCCCTCTCAGAATCGCTCTCGTGCAGTGTATACCTGCATCCCCAAGGAGCCCAGGTGCATGCATCACCGAGATCTGGTCAACTGGAAATAAAAATGCAAATGGCACATTGTTGAAATGTTGAGTGAACTAAATGTCAGTCCATCTTTTTCAGTATGAGATATGAGATTGATGTGGATAGGCCATTGAAGGCAAGTGTGATAGCTGCAGAAGGTAGGTTATACCAACAGCTGTGATATTTGAGCTGTGAAATAAGCCTTTTTTTTTCTCCGGAAGCACAAGTAATTCTCTCATGTCCTTTACAGAGATTATCCTGAAAACACCCACAGTATGTCCTTTATTTTAAATCATGTGGCTGGATTTTCAACAAAGGAGACGTGTTTTCAATTATTGATAAGAATCTTTACTTCTGAATATCCAAAGGAAACACACCAAAAAAGGAAACCCAGTTTTGTCATATTTAATGTTACATTTCCCACACCTTGCTGCCCATCTGATCCACTTCTCCCTCACAATGACCACTTGTCAAGTCCTCACTGCTACTACTACACCCCAATCTATCCTTAATCCCTAGTTCACATCCACATGCATTAGGAGCAACATCCACCAGCAGCACGTTTCCCCTCTGATGCTGCTGCTGCTGCTGCTCTTGCTCTGTGCGCGCACATCAGTAAATGAATCACGTAGCACTAGAACAGCCCTTCTTCATGCGATCTTGCCAGACCTATTGGAGAAAACCCCCCCAAGGCAAAGATCTGTCACTGTTCACTCATTTGCTGGAAGACGATCAGAAACTATGTTAAATGTACCCAGAAATACACTGGAGTCTGGCATAAAGGCGTCGAGTGGATTCCGGTCAGATCTCATTGCGAGGGGAGCAGGTTTCAACAGTTGACGCGGAGAGAACTGAGCGCAGGAAAAAAGCGATTAATTTTGATTATCTGAAATCTTCCAGCACCTCTTTTTTTCCGCGTTTTTTCTTTTCCTTCACAGGGGGGCAGTGCGGATGAGCATTGTCCGAATGAAGGATGCAAGAGCACTGGGTCCAATTGGACTGGATTATGGGATTACTGGACTCATTATAGGACAATCATCGGGCAAAAGTCGCAGCCGTGCCATAGATGCTCTTGAATGACGGGGAACACGAAAAGGTTGGACCGGATTAACAGCTCTATATCCCGCTTTTATTCTACTTTGTGGCATGGGCAGGCTGTATATGCAACGCGAGCAGAACCCATATGCAACAGTGTGCCGCACAGGAGGAAAAGTAAATGCATTGTGAATGGTAACATCGGACAATGCTGCATTTTGAACGGGCATGTCAGTGTTTGCTGTAGCCTAGGTGTAGATGTCGCATGAGGGCAATGCGCTTTTGTAAGCTTACGGTCTAACCTTCACCACAGAGATTGAAACGCTTTAACCTTGGATGCAGTAGGGAAATATTAATACTTTATATTCATCGATTATTCATTAAGTCCCCCCCTCCGCGATGAAAAAAAACAAAGCATTTCTGGTACACTATGTTGGATTTGATCTTTTATTCATGCATTAGGTGTCGTCGGGCGGTCATCTTTGTTTACAGAAAGAGTTCATCATAGCCGAACGGCATGTGAAAGAGGTTAAAATCCAGATTCAGAGGCAATAAGGATTCACACATCGATTTAACACCCAATTAGTGTGGGATCGGCGTCAGCCTGGTTTGGGTTTAGTCCTCTTGGTTTGCCGTAATCAACAGGTTGAAAGTCAACGAGGATTTTTTTTTTTCCTGTCTGCCACTACCGCATATCCAGTTGAAGGGATGCGTCTCTCTGTACCCATTTTCTTTCTGCTGTGGGTTAAAGCCCTGACATTGAAAAATCTCAATTATTCCGTCCCAGAGGAGCAAGGACCAGGCACTGTTATAGGTAATATAGCAAAAGATGCCGGATATGGGACCATGGAGAGGGGGAAAAAAATCCAACTTCAGAGTACTGGAGAATTCTGCTCCACATCTGGTGGATGTTGACCCAGAGAGTGGACTAATCTTCACCAAACAAAGGATTGACAGGGAGACGTTGTGCAGGCGCAACCCAAAGTGCCAGCTCTCCATGGAGGTGTTTGCCAACGACAAGGAGATATGCATGATCAAGATTGATATACAGGACATAAATGACAACTCGCCTAGTTTCCCCTCAGATCATGTTAATATTGATATTTCAGAAAACGCCGCTGCTGGGACACGCTTCCCCCTGACTATTGCACATGACTCTGATTCTGGGGAGAATGGGATAAAGACCTACCAGGTCACCAGAGATGATTACAATACGTTTTCTTTGGATTTAAAAGTGAGGGGCGATGGGACTATATATCCAGAGCTGGTGGTTCAGAGACCTCTGGATAGGGAGGATCAGAGTCATCACACCCTCCTCCTCACTGCAATAGACGGTGGGGAGTATCCAAGATCAGGCTCCATGCAAATCAACGTCAGAGTGACTGATTCAAATGACAATAGCCCAGTTTTTGAAAAATCCTCTTATGTGATTGAGATTCCAGAGAATTCGCCTCCTGGAAAAGTGCTCATTGATTTGAACGCCACTGACCAAGATGAGGGGAGCAACGGGCAGGTGGTTTATTCCTTCACTGGATATGCATCTGAGAGAATCCAAGATTTGTTCTCCATTGACCCCAATACTGGCGTCATCAAGGTCCAGGGAGAAATTGACTATGAAGAGAATCCAATCATAGAGTTTGATGTGCAGGCGAAGGATCTGGGGCCCAACCCGATACCAGGCCACTGTAAAATTACTGTCAAAGTGCTTGACAAAAACGACAACTCGCCAATCATAAGTTTTGTCTCTGTGCGGCAGGGAGCCATCAGTGAGGCCGCACCTCCAGAATCTGTCATAGCGCTGGTGAGAGTGACAGATAAAGACTCTGGCCGCAATGGTCAACTCCAGTGCAGGGTGCTGGGGAACGTACCCTTCAGACTGCAGGAAAACAATGATAACTTTTACACGCTGCTCACAGACAGACCCCTGGACAGGGAAATGAAAGACGAGTACAATGTCACAATAGTGGCGAGAGACAATGGGATCCCCTCATTAAACTACACTAAGTCGTTCACTGTGAAAATCCTGGATGAGAACGACAACGCGCCGCGCTTTACAAAGACGGTGTATGTGCTACAGGTGCCTGAGAACAACATCCCGGGGGAGTATCTGGGCTCCGTTCTGGCCCACGACCCAGATGTGGGTCGAAATGGAACAGTGTCGTACTCCATTCTGCCGTCACACATAGGAGATGTTTCGGTGTACACCTATGTGTCTGTTAATCCCACCAATGGAGCCATATATGCCTCGCGCTCTTTCAATTACGAACAAACAAAATCCTTTGAGTTCAAAGTTCAAGCTAAAGATGGAGGGTCCCCCCATATGGAGAGCACCTCCACAGTCAGGGTCAACGTGCTTGACGTCAATGACAATCTCCCAGTTATCATTTTACCCCTCCTGCAGAATGATACAGCTGAAATCCCAGTGCCTAGAAACGTAGGTATTGGATACATCGTGGCTACGGTGAAAGCGGTGGACCACGACCACGGAGAGAGTGGCCATTTGACCTATGAGATTACAGAGGGGAATGAAGACCACCTGTTTGAGATGGACCCGGTGGGAGGGGAGGTCAGGACCGCTCATGCTCTCTGGGAAGAGGTCGCCCCAGTGGTTGAGCTGGTGGTGAAGGTAACTGACCATGGCAAGCCCCCCTTATCTGCCGTGGCTAAGCTGATCATTAAGGCGAACACGGAGACGGCAGCGGGAGGGGGTTCCGGAGCGAGCGGGGAACAGCAGCACTGGGATGTATCCCTGCCCCTCATAGTTACCCTCTGCATTATCTCTGTCATGCTCTTAGCAGTCATGACCGCCATCGCTGTCAAGTCCAAACATCAAGATAAGGAGACTGGGAATTATAACTGCCGCATGGCTGAGTACTCCAATCCTCCAGTGGGGAAAGGCAAAAAGAAAAGGATCAACAAGAGTGACATCATGCTGGTGCAGAGTGAGATGGAGGAGAGAGATTCTGCGAGCCGGATGAATGTGGTGAGCAGTCCCTCTCTCATCACTTCGCCAATATGTTTTGACTACCAGAGCCCTCTGCCTCTCACGCTGCCCAGGTCAGAGGTCATGTACCTGAAAACCACCCCAAACAGCCTGACAGTCCCCAGGGCGGGTTGCCACTCCAGCTTTGCCGGGCTTAGCACAGACACTCCAGCGAATAGGATGTCAGTGATACAGGTAAGGGGGATGCTGCACCGTATTCTTTATCTGCCCTTTATTCTCGCTTATCTTCACCCGCTGCTTCGCCATACAAATCTGACAAAAGAAAAGTAATCGACTGAAAAAGAGAAACTCTGTCACTGCGAGCAGACATCATTATTATCACTTTTTTCTTTCCGTTATGACACTATGAAATATTTTCTGCATGATATGAAAACTTAGCACAGGAAATGTATTCATGTGTTGTTAATGGCTTTTCACTAAAGACACTTCTTTCTTCTTTCTGCATTTGAGAAATCTGATTTTTTTTAGAAATTGCTCCTAGTCCTCTCTCTTGCAAAATGGTACAGGTGGCCTGCATAATCAGAAAGCCCTCTCAGTTAGACATGCAAACAGTGTGAGTCTTGAACAAGGCTGCTGTGACCCTGCCAGATCCACTGCTATAGAGTGAAAACAAAACCCTGCCTGAAATGTGGGATTGGACAGGTGTTTGAGCAGCTTGTCCGATCACATTACTGAACCAACGTGCACCAGACAGCGAGATGCACACAGCATAACCTTACAATCGCATTTCTCGCTCCTCACAAATATGGGCCAGATCCGCCCATCCGCATCCCAAAGTTGGCACGATAAGGCCATTAATAGGGTCCAGCCTCGCCTTGTGGAGATGGCAGGGCTGTAGGCACGAGAGCCAGCTAACATGCTAATTTGACAGCATGGGCTTGTAGTGCTGTTTAGCACAGCAGAATTATCTGTTGTAAACGATGTAAATATCTAGGACAGTCTCACACAGACAGTCTCATTTGGAGATGATAACACAGATGACAAGGCCTGGCACTGTCACCAGCCACTAGGGTATGTGGGTGTGATCAACACAAACACATTATTCTCAAGATAGGGGGAAAAAAAAGGAAGCTGATGACAGTGGCTAATGCTTTTCTCCTTCGTCTTGCCAAGGCAGCACATACGGTCACAATGGAGACTTTTAACGCCGTCATCGCTGGCAGGTGCTCTATGGCTTTTACTGACACCTTTTCAGGTGTTATGATGAAGCTCGAAGAATTTGAAAACCGTACATTTCTTTTCCCGTCTAAATGTCAGGTTAATTTTTACTGTTGTTGAAAATTGTTTGAAAATTTTAACCAATGCAAAACATTATTTTCCTTTCATTTCTAGACGGAAAATTTCCCCTCAGAGCCCAATTATGCTGGCAGCAGGCAGCCATTTGTTCAAAGGTAAGAGCTCACTCCAAAAGCTTCCTGACCAGTGCATTTAGCTTCTTCATCTTTGTATCAAGACAGCAGCTGACTACAGCTATCACATAGGAGCGCTCACGCAGTAGTAATGGCAACTTATGTTTCCTTTTTTCCCATCCCTCCATTCTGCTGCAGCTCAACATTTAAGGATGCAGAACGAGCAAGCCTCCGAGACAGTGGCCATGGTGATAGTGACCAGGCTGACAGTGACCAGGATACTAATAAAGGCTCACACTGCGACACGTCTGCTAGGGAGGCCCTCAAGATGAAAGCAACAGCAGTTAATGGGCAGCCTTTTGAGCAGGGTGAGTGGATGCACTCTCTTCATGACATCTTGAAGATGCCTAACTAACTCTTGTTGCCCATATTGTTTAGATTTTATGCACCGAGAACATACAGCTTTAAGTGGAGGTCCACCAGCCTCTGGGTACAGCCAACGCAGACGAATAGTTAACACGGAAGATGTAAATCCACACTGCTATTAGATGCAGGCGCCGCTTTACATTGCAGACAGCCTGAGGTGTGTTGCAAAGATGACATGGAGGCACCAGAGTGGATGGTAGACGGTAGTTTAAAAAGGATGAAAGAGTCCAATGGCTGAAGGTAGAACGCCCAAACATCTTCTGTCTGATTTTGCCATCAAACGAGCTCATATGCATGGCAAAGTGTACCTCCATCTGTGTCTCTTTTGATCACGTCATTATTTGAACACCAATTCAACGGCGAATGTCTTGAATAACACGACGGAGACAAGAAAGCATGATAGACACTAGCGGTGCAAAAATGACAGGTATTTCTGGTGCAACATGACAGTGTTTTCACCTTTTGCTTGGAAAGATTTTCTCAGCTATTATCGGTTTTGCCGTGCGGTTACACTGTTTTTTGAGAGGAGCTTTGCCTTGCAATCGAAAATAGAAATGTTACATTTTATTTCGCAAATCTGAAACGATCCGCACATGCCAGGAGTATAATCATAGATGATTTTCAATCTGTTGCAACCTGGCTGACCCGATAGGGGCCTGATATATTTAGCTGTTGTGAATATAAACTGAAAATATGAAAGGAACTCTCACTGGTGAGATAAAAGATAATGGGGGACTTGAGTGAAGTGGTGGTGTTTCTCATTTCCTTTGTGCGAGTCTTTGCTGGAGAATGGCTCTGGTCATCATGTCCCTGTGCAGTACTTTCCACACCATTTACATTGCTATGAACTGTTTGTTTGTGGCATGCTCAGGAGGGCAGGGATGGAAACACTCTTGTGGCTGCCAGAAGGATGTGTGAATCTCTCTCTCTCTCTCTCTCTCTCTCTCTCTATCTATCTATCTGTCTCACTCTTGTGCTTTTGTATGTGTGTGTGTGTGTGTGTGTGTGTGTGTGTGTGTGTGTGTGTGTGTGTGTGTGTGTGCGTTCTGAGGAATTATGGCAGACCAAACTTGACTCTGTGGGAGGTGTAAACTCAATCACTTTTTTTTTTTTGCAGCACATTTCTGAATCTGATTCAGCCCAAGTTCTAAGGCCAATCAAACAGACATATATTGAAAGTGATGTTTTGTACATGCAAGACTGAATATTTACATGTGCGGCGCTGACGCTCGCTTGACAGGAGCGTCAGTTAATTTATAGACCTGCGCTTGTTAGATAAGAGAAATGCAAAGAAGTGGGGCATTGCTTTTAATATTAACATGTTTTGCTACTGCCTTTCCTGCTTGCATGTGGGCAGTGTAGTTAAAAAACAAAACTAATGGTTAGACTAAACGGTGTTCTCTGTCTTGGGGGATGGTCAGTTGAACATTAAATGGTGTCAGTGTCTGCTGAGTACAAGATGGAAAATCTGCATTACACATAATGCCTTAGACCTGATCACACAAAGCCACCTACACAATGCTTCTGTCTCTCACTCACACTCACACACACACACACACACACACACACACACACACACACACACATACAGGTCCATTTATTGAACTACAAAGCCACTGTTTTGCAGATTCTGACAAGATAGCGCTATTATCCAAAATGGAGACACCACAGAATTTTAGCTCCAAATGCAGCAACACAAAAGCTTGCGGGTTAAGTAGTATTGCTTTTATGTCTTTACCTTTACCATCCCTCTAGTCTCCTGGCTGCTTTGATACAGGTAATATATGCACCTGTGCAGCTCCACCATCATGCACTCTGAATATTTATTCAGTCTCGCAGACACCAGATGCACAGTGGGTATGTTGCTAGGCTTTCTCTGATTCTATTTATAATGGGCAGGCGGTTTTCTTTGTTTTTTGAGAACATGGTATTGTTCCGCTCACAGTAGCCCATAAGATCACAGCTATTTTGTCACTTTGTCATGAGTCTATTATGTGACTATGTAAATGCAATGGACTCTATGAAGCCATTGTGTAACTCTGTCATATTAGAGCTATTATTTAACAAATTTTTATTCAGTAATGAAATGGAAAATGGAAAGCCAATGTCAGGCACAATAGGTGAAAGCACCCACACTTCCTCTTCCGTCTGCATTTTTGATTTTAAATAACAGAACTAATGAAGCTACTAACAGTACTGTGATACATGCATTTTGTGTCATTAATAGCTTTTTATATACATATAGCAAAACTGTAGCGGGTAATCCTATAGATATAAAGTATTTATCTTGTAAGCATTAAGAATTAAATGTTAACAAGCAAACAGGATCCCTAAACTGGTTACATAGTGAGACAAATAGCACAATAACAAAAAATACCTTACTGTGTTTTTTCTTAACCTTCTAAGCACATACATCCCTTTGCATCAGCATCATCTGCTAGCTCCTCTGCAGTAGTGAGAGGTACCATGGAAATTAATTCAGCATCTCCCATCCTCTCTTCGCTGATGCTTATTGTTCTGGCCTTGTGCATCCGTGCTTAAAAAATACTTTTCTCTATGCCTCTAGAAAAAAAAAAAAAAAAAAAGACGTAGAAACAGAAAATGCACCAGGGCTGCAGAACGGTAATCTGGGGTGTAGTTACTTCAAAGCGTAGCAGTTATAAAATGCAGGATCTGTGTTGTGGTTTTGCCAAATCAAAGCCATCATTTAGTTTTCCAATTTGATGTAAAACGCATTTCGAACTCAAACTTGTGTTTTCTCTTGATCTTAGTCCGAAGTATGTAACACTACATGATATGTAACATGACAGGAGGAAAAAGTCACAATGTGCAGATTAGAAATTTAAAAAATTTCAGAAATTTGCACCACAAAACCTTAGTGCTAATAATAGTAATTAGTGCTAGTAATAATTAAAAACAGACTTTACTACTACTTTACTTCCAACTTTACCACTTTATCTGGAATTACCATGTTTCACTGTGGATTAGCTAGCACCTCACCTGCTCGTTGAACTTTTTCAAAAGCACAATACATCTTATGAGGATCATTATTTGGATCAAATTTTATTTTAAACCAACTGAATTTATAATGTAAGACATTTTTACATTCATTTCCCTTCAACTTGTTTATTTGAAAAATCTCGTTTTCAAGCAAGACCTGGCCAAGAGGGCAACATAAAAATGCTGTTACGACAATAAATACAAATAACATAAAAAACTGTTCAGCCGTTCAACCGCTCTTGCTTTTGGCGGGTCGTTTGAACGCCATGTAGTCTGTACTGACTGCAGTGTCAGTGTATCCCTGTAAATATGCTACACTCTGAACTAGTGACATAATATAACAAGTGAGAAAAACTGCTTATGTCGGGCAGGTGTGGAGTTGGATGGGTCCAACAAACACAGGACTTTCAATCAGGAGACTGGTGTTTATTTGTGTTCTGTAAGTTACATTGTTGACGTTTACATCATATTTTTTAGTAATGTGTTTTCCGTACTTCTGTTACGTTGTTTCCATACATATTTTACTTAACTTACTTATTTTAAGCCCAACCATGAGGTTTTTCCTGCCTAAACCTAAGTGTTTTTTTTTTTTTTGGTTTGTTTTTTGCCTAAACCTAACTGCTGACATTACTATGGTTTTGTTGAAATTACTAAAAAGCCTAAAATCCCTCGTCATGATGTGTATGTCTGTGTAATGTGTGCTATTTTTACACTTGAGACCAGACCACCTGAGACTGCTGCAAAAGATTTTAGAGTGCTACAGAAATGAGTCGTAAATCCCAGAAATGAGTTAGCATTTTACCACTTCCAGTTCCCTCATCTGGAAGTCAGCAACCATGGTGCTCATTTGTTAAGATTATCTTAAGGAACAAAAGGTGTAAGTATCACAAACGTGTTTGTCACAGAGTTTATTTCTGCAGTAATCTAAAATCCAATGGAAAAATCCCATTGGCTTTCTGATAAGGGAACGAGGGTGATGCTAACTTCCTGGTTGGCCTTCAAAAATACATCATCTCTGCAGCAGTCTATACACCAAGCATACACAATATCCAGTTACGATACGTAACGCTGAGAGCTAGTGTTTAAAATGGGTAACAGCAGTCCAAGATCCAAACATTGGAACTGTGGCCCATCCGCTCCTCTGGTGTAAACGATAACAGTTAGCACACATTTTAGCATTTTCAGGGTTCCCTTGTAGACCCGTGACTGTGCCAGCAAAGTAGAAATTTCAAAGAAGAACATGCAGGCAGTAGCATTGTTGTCAGAGAAATCAGTATTTCAGTTTAGCATGTGACCTTAATCTCTGATAATATGTAATGGTCATTTTAAGATTTATTACAGTAATTATATCACATATTGGTCCTTTAAGATGCACAATAAAAAAACACCATAGGCCTACATAGGAAAGGGAGAAGTTTCCAGCACAGTGAGATTTGCGATCTCTCCAAAATGTTTTGCATCAATACATTCATGTCTGTCTTTCTCAGGCAAACCCCCATGTAATCAAAAAGCGCTTACAGTTAGATCACATGATACAAGATGGCGGCCATAGTTCTAAAGCAATTTAATATGCACATAAATAACACGTAATGTCATAAAGAAATGACACAAAATGTCCTTTCTTTATTAAATCTCTCTTTATTAAATCTCTAAAACAGTTATGCTGTTAAATTAATACATTTTGTGTGTGTGTGTGTGTGTGTGTGTGTGTGTGTGTGTAGACTTGAATAGCAGCATGTGATAGCGGTGGCACTTTGCAAATGAGCTTTCTTCACGTGTGGCACATGCTGCTGGTTTTCACATCTCTTCTTGGGGGCTGTGGAGCGGAGACGGTATCTTTTTCTGTTTTTTTTTTTTTTTTTTGTTAGAACTTCCTCCAGCAAACTGGCCGAGGCTGGTGTGCACGAGGAAGGTAGCGTTGCCTTTGAATGAGAGGAGCTCCCCACCTCTTCCAGGAAGAGCCTCGTCGTGTCATGTGGAGCTTTCGCTCGTTCCAGGCTGATATTCTCGTCTTCATCAGGGTTAAGGTTTAGAAATGAGATCAAGTGCCTCGCTCACTGTTAGTCACTCGCTCATTGTCTTTGATATCACAGAATGGCATGTGAGCAAGATAGCGAAGCCTTATTTATAGACCAAAGCTGTGAGAGCTGATCAGTGGAGCCATGTTGTGATTGGATGAAATATTGAGGAAAAAAAAAAAAACAGTGTCTTGGATGGACTTTTCGGAGATGGATTTATGAGAAGAAGGGATGTGAAGTGTTAATATGCGACTGTGTGAGAACTTACTGTCATAATATTTTACTAAGAACATTTGGTTCCTGTGGGGAGAGACGTGGGGAGATGTTGCTGATGTGGTGTGTGTTGTCTTTTGTGTGTTTTACTGGCTCGTTCATTCATTTCTTATAGTTGTAGTTTGACAGAAAGCACAATGTACAGCACCTGAATATATAATCAAAAATCGATTATCGTTATTTCAATTTTATTTAACTTAAAGGATGTCATTAAGACCTCATGGCAATCACATTAAAGAACACATTTACTGGAGTAAAGTGAAATCAGTCATCACAAAGCAGGAATATTAGATTTATACATTTACAAATTATTCTGCTCCCGTGTTTAACAAATGAAGGTACACTGTCATTTGCTACCAATTTACAAAGACAGGTTTGACATTTTGTTTTCATGCCTCAACATGCAAAATACCTCGATGCAACATTGTCAAATAAATTTTGATAGTGTAGTGCTACAGATGGAAAAAAAGGCACCTTCTTCATTATAACACAGCGGAAATTGTCTCATTCAGCATCACTCTCTGTTTGCTTATTTCATGTCGAGCAGGTTTAGATGTGGTGTGATATGTAAAGCACGTTACAGTTACGGCACAAAGATAGAGCCTTACCCATCGCTCCATTTTTTTTACCGCTGACACTAGTACACAGTCACTTGAACATGTTGTACAGTCCTGTGGCGTTGGCTTGGTTTTCAGCATCAGCTAATGCAGCTCAAGTCTACTGCAGGCATCGAATAATCAGCACTCCAGTTATAAAAGTTGTCAAGAAGAAAAGGTTTTCTTTGTATCAAGTGACATAAATGACCGCCCTTCAATTTTAAATCCTACAACTGCGAGTGTTAGTCTAGTGGCACCAGGGCCGGCTTAACAAATCCAAATTTCGCCTAGGGCACCAAAAGGGCTAGAGTGGCACAGAGTTAATACCTACCGTGTGGGCTTTATTTAAAGCTCATTGTTTTTTTCATTTTTAACTAAAGCATTCATATCTTTTTGTTCCCACACATCAAGAAACTAGTTTGAAAATTATTGCTGTTAGAAAAAAAAATATTGACCACCATTTATCTGTTTATAGTAAACAAGTCTTGTTATCAAGATATTTCTCTTGGTACTCACTTATACAAACACATGCTGTCTATATGGCAATGAAAGGGGTGAACAATGAGAAATTTACTTTTGTTTTCTGTGTTTTTGTTGGCACAGAGGTATAGTACAACAATTATAAAGGGACAGGCATTTTACATATTTTACAATGGTGTCATCCTAGACCCATATTCCCCCAAACCAGGACTCCTATGAGACCACAAGGTAATACCCAGCCCACATTCCTCTTTGATGTGATTGAGATGGTGTGGTACACATGGAAGACTTTGCAAGATAAACATAGAATTAAATTAAGTAATCACAGACACAGTAAAGTAGGAAAAACATAAATAATTAAGAAGAAGAGTTAGCGGTTGTTGACACTCTGACAGGCTGTCACGCTGGACTATTGAGATACTTAGTCTGACACGGGGATCTCGTACGGGGGCCGTGTGGCAGACATGCTTCTGTGGGTGTATTTATGCAAATGTGGATCTTTCATTGAGGACTGCATATGGTTTGCATGTTCCAAGTTTTATCCTCAGTGTGTCGTGCAGTGGGACTCACACCGGTCTGGCCTTGGTCACGACTTGGGCTCAATCCTCAAATTCTCGGTCTTGTCTCGGTCTCTCGATACACTGCGATCTCGGTCGTGACTCAGTCTCGGTTGAGGTGGTCTTGACTAAAACACTTCGTCACAATTTAGGTCCTTTAATAAGAAGTGAAATGAAAAATGTGCAGGACATGCAAATGAGCTGCTGAAATTATGCACCAGAGTCCCTCAAAGTAATTAGAGGAATTAATAAAGGTCAAACTAATGAGTGTTTGGGCTACAAATGGAATTTCCAAGATCCAATTTCACCTTGAATTTTAATCTGATCTGATTTTCAGCTATTTTCCGAATATCCAAATTATCACCTAGAAATTCCCATCTATGATTTGTGAAAAATACAAAAATGAAAATAATGAGACCTAACAATATTCCCAGTGATCAGAAATATCACTGCTCATGCAAATTTTACAGTTGTTTTTCTGTGTTTTCAACACAAACTGCTGCTGCTGCTGGAAAATGTAAATGAGCAACACATCACTTCCTCTGCACCAGATGATATTTTCCAGGAAACACCTACACGGGTTGTTGAGAATAGCAGAATGAAAAGGCTTCATGGATCGCTTGAATCACTCATTTGCAGCATTGACCAGCATTACGTACATATGATGTTGGCATTTCAAGCTTGCATCATGTCTAGAATAGAAAAGCTTGCACTTTAGTAAATCACTACATTGCTAAATTTAAACTCTCCCATAGCTGTCGCAACAGGCTGCTGGTTCTTTCTTTATTCTGAAACTCTAGCGATGCACAGTAAATAACTTACATCAAGAAAGATACTATTGTTAGTAGGATTTTAAGAATAGCACTGGAATTTGTTTGTTGAAGTGTTTTATTATTGTTGCTCATCCTTCAAAATGTCATCCACATTCTCTTCTAGGTTGTTTATTTTTACCCCAGCAGGGTCCAATAACAAATGTTTAACTGTTTTTGCAGAGCAAGACAAATCAGCCCACTGCACCGACGAATGTCGTGCACTGGGACATTCTGACAGATGCTGGATGCCAAAGTTACGGGTAGGAAGCCAAGCAGACAGCGCCGATAATCGCACCAACCTTTTCATCCCTGTGGGAATGGATGCCATGGTAGAGACAGAGATTTATGGCACCATCAGCTGCAGCAGCAGCAGCAGAAAAACCCTCAGCACGTTTGGGAAGGAGCAGCGGGACAGTACAATCCTCGTGGCCAATGTCAAACCTTACTTAAAATCGCAGCGTGCACTAAGCCCACCGCTGCAGGAGAGTCCATCTGCGTCCAGTAGTCCCACCAAGAGTAGTATGCCCCTGGACTTGGCCGGCCAAGAGTCCAAAGAAGAGAGGGAGGGGGTTCAGACAGCAGTGCCTATGGCCCTCCAGATGGCCAGTGCTCCCCGCTGCACACCGAATTGGAGGAGCCCTCCTACCTGACCCGTGAGCTCAGGCCCAAGTCCCTGTCAAGCAGCCTCATTCACAGCTCTGTCATCAGCCAGGAGTGCGGGGGGTCAGATTGTGCTCTCGACCCGCGGGACTCTGGCAACTGACGGGTCAGGCAGTCCCGCTCGCTCTCACCTGCCATGGGGTGTGATGATGATATCACAGATTAATGACCAAGAGGTGATTTATTTTGAACCACAGGTGTCCAGACACGCATTGTATAACCAAAAACCATCTGCTTTGTCTGTTTTGTTTTTATTTTTGAGTTTGTGACTTGTTGTGTTTAGGTGAAATATGTGTCCTTGACTGCTGTGAAGGTTTGGGGGGAAAATCAGTGCTTACCTGACTTCAAGTGTTTTCATGGTGTACCGTACCTGTCAATTTAGATGTCTGTATTTTACACATTTCAAGCTCCAATTTTGTGAGGCTGTGAAACAAATTGCTACTGTTAAGCTATTGAGTCCTGTCTGCTTTTGTACAGTGAAGCTTCCTGTCTCCATTTAGTGTATAAGGAACATCTCTTTGAATATCACAGGCAACTGAAATACATATCAGTGACGTTAAATACAAAAAGTGAAGTGTCTTATGAACTGTTAATGGTGGTGCAACAGGGAATGTCCCTTTTCATAAAACCATTTGAGGTTCCTATATAAAAACAGTTTTTTAAGAATGTATTTGTAATTTTATCGTCGTCCTCTGCAGTTTATGTGAAAATAAGCTGAGCTTACACGTGAATGTGGGCTACTGTACTTGTTGTGTATTTTATTAAATTTGTATACACTGTGTGCATGGAAGGCAATTATTTTTGACTGGTGACAACTCCCGAAGCTGTCATGTTTTTATGTGAGGGAAGAAGTGCATTTATGTCGACAAGGTGCTTAATACGTGTTCATGAGAAAAAGCACTCTGCAAATGTGCCATCTTTAGCTATATACTGTATACCAGCACATGTTATCTAGCAGTAGTCTAGATTCTAGTTAGGGGAACTTGAAAAAAACAAACAATCAACATTTTACACAGCTATTTATATTCAAAAACGCAAATAAAATCAGGCACTGTGTGTTAGTGCACCCAATGGAATATGAGTTGACTCCCTCTGCTCAATGCTTTTATTATAAGTGTGCATCGTGAGGTGGAGATGGAAACTCATCTCCTCACGCTGAGTTGCTGTCAGTTACTTGTGATTATAGGTTTACTTCTGAATATGTCTGACAAATGACGAGACATGAATCCTACAAAAAAAAAAAAAAGCATTCAGCTTCAACTTGCAGTTACAAGACTTTTTGCAATGAATTCCTTGATGAATAAAATGAAATTTTAATGATCCCTGTGGGGGAAAGTGGGTCATCATGGCAAAGGACTGAACAAATAGTGCATTAAAGGTTATCACAAGTCAAAAAAAGAGAGAAATAAACAGCAAACAAACAAAATGCAGCATCTTCACTAGAGAAATTTCCAGGTGTCCATCATCTGCTCTCTTCTTTATTAGATTTACAGGAATGCATGTGCAAATTTGCTGTTTATACTTTATGCATTGTGCACTATTTAGTATTCAGTCAAATGCAGAAAGGGTGGGTGTAGTGACAGAAGGCCACGGTCTGCAGACATATTAGACTAGCTCTAACTGCTGCTATCCATCCATTCGCTCATTTCTCAGCAAACAAAACCTGTTTTTTTTTTTTTTTTTTCAAACGTGGCTGCTTCTTATTCTTCCAAGCAGAAGACAGGGACATAAGTGTTGCTGTGACCAGAGTAATGTTATTTTGAAAACCCAGCACGTATCCACTATGCTTGTCTATATAGTACGATTAAATATAAACATGGATGTTCACCGAGGTAGATCACTAAACTTAGGAATCCTGGAAATGTTTTCTGTTTTTCATCTGTGAAATAATCACACAAAAGCATCCTGTTTCTTTATACTTTAGTTTAGTTTAGTTTCTCCATCTGGAGACACTGACTTTTGTACCCCAGCTCGGTGAGCGGTTTGAGAACGCCTTGTTTTCCATGAGCTCTGGATAACAGAATCCTGTCATCTACTGAGAGCTTGACTATAAGTGCGACTCAGTTTTCTCCTCAGGGAAAACACATTAATTTGGATTTTGATTTGCATTTGTTTTGGTGCTGGTATTGACACAATTCCAGACCTAGATGTCTCATCTCAGCAGGCAAGCTCTGATGAGCTCATCTGCATAAGTTGAAATACTCTTTGAGAGGGAGATTGCGTGGGTCACAGCAACTCATCCCATTGAAATACAGACAGAAACATCACATCATTTTATCTGTATCAGTCCCAGGGTATCAGAGCACGGGGGATGAAGACAGGTGAGCAGAATGTCAAGTAGAAAAGGGTTGAACCATTTGCTGCGACACTCACTCCTCCAATTTTTTTAAACACTATATCACTGTCTTACATCACAAGGAAGTAAAACAGGTTAAACTTCCACTTGTGCCATAATTATGCAGAATTTGCTTTGAACCAAAACCTTTCTTAATTAAGACTGTGCTTCAGTACAGATGCAAGTGCTATGTTGTTGAGGGGAGCTGAATGCAGATTAAGGACTAGCATGCAGTGTTGAATGAATATGACTTGTCTCTCAGAATGATTACAGTCACAGTGAAAGGGAATTACAGACAATGAAACAGATCTGTGTAATACCTCCATTCTTCTACATTTTACATACACAAATGATCTATTCAGATGAAAATGGAATGAGCACTGTACCATTCAGTTGTGAAAAATTGACATGCTCACCCTGAGTACTTAAGCTTTTAATTCAATAATTCAATAACACAGCCGATTAAGAGCTCGTCTTCCACCTCCACCGAATGCTATGGGAGATGGTTCCACTTGGCTGCGAACTGTTGGTGGGGAAACAGCAGTGAGCACAACACACAAGCATTATAGAGAGTGTAGTTTTCATTTTAACCGAGAGATGTCATTGAGCACAGCGTGCATGCCTTAAGGGCGAACATATTAAAATGCAGCTTCTAGGTTTATTTGCATGTTTGTTTTAAGCGTAGAAAGCAAACTTGCACATAAACAGCAAAAGCTGTACCCAATTAGGTAATGTAGGCTAAATGTGACGCCTCTGAATTTAATGCTAAAGAGGTGCTGCTTTGAGAATCACTTTGTATGGTACACACTGCTAATTCATTCATTCAGTAATTCATTAATGTGTGCATTCATTTTTAATGACATGATTTAAAGTGTGAACATTTGTCATACCCCCTTTTCACCATAACATTGTCACACCAAGTGACAAAATGCCTTGACAATTCAAAAGATGACCTAATAGGTTTTATCAATAGCAGTTTGCTGTCATTGTCATTAGTTTCAATCTGGATTGAAATAGTAGTTTGACATTTTGGGAAATATGCTTTTTTGCTCTCTTGCCAGGAATTCTCTGTAGCAGATATGAAGCTATAGCCAGCAACTGGTTAGCTTAGCTTAGCACAAAGACGGGAAACAGGGGAAACAGCAAGCCCAGCTCTGTTTGAAAGTAACAAAACACTACTAAAGCTCAGTAGTTAACACATTATATCTCATGTTTAATTAATACAGAAATAAAAGGGTTAAAAAAGTTGTGTGGACAGAGCCAGGCTAGCTGTTGGTCATGTTTCTAGTGTTTACGGGGTCATTCCTATGCTCCCAGGGTCCTATGTTCCCCAGATTTATATGACACATAATGGGAACATGACAAAGGGTCCCATGTTCCCCCAACCAGATGCTGGGTCAGGACCCTTTGTTGTCACTTACTGTGGGTTTTGGCAACAAAACTACTTGGTTAGGTTTAGGAAAATATCATTGTTTGGGTTAAGTATGGTTTTGACAACCTGGGAATGAGAACAGGCCGGTTCCCCAGCTCTGTATAGCACATAATGGAAACCAGAAAAAAGTCTTCCCCAGCCCTGTTCGCTCAGTATGACATGGGCTTTGTGGGAACTCGTCAAGGCAAGTTAAACATATGGCCCTGGGAAAATGAGTCCCCATGAAAACATCAAGCCTTTTGAAAAGTTTGCTGAATTTGTGTTAACAGAATATTGAACTGGGAAATAAAGGACCCGAGGAACATATGATCCTAGAAATCTATGATTCTAGGAACATAGGGCATTGGAAACATAAGACCCTGGGAACATAGGACCCCAGGAACATAGGACCATGTGAATATAGGGCTTTAGTAACGTAAGACCCTGGAAATATAGGATCCTACGAACATAGGACCCTGGGAACGTAAGTCCTTGGGAACATAGGAATCTAGCATCATAGGACCCTGGGAACATAGGACCCTAGAAACATAGGCCCGTGGGAAGATAGGACCTTATGAACATAGAACCATGAGAACAAGACCCTGGGACATAGAAACATAGGAACCTAGGAACATACTATAGAGACATAAGACCCTGGGAACATAGGACCCTAGAAACATAGGACCCTGGAAACATAGGACCCTAGGAACATACCATAGGAACATACTGTACACTCCTGTCTTTACACTAAGCTAACTGGCAGCTGGCTGTAGCTTCATATTTAGCATGCAGACTCCTGGAAACACAGAGAGAAAGCCAAATGGTTAACCAAATTGATTAATGTGTTGATACATTTCTACAGAGCACAGTGACATGAAAATAAATGTAAATGTCAACTTTCACTATTCAGTAATGATTTCCTTAATTTGGATTCAAAGTAGCATTGTAAGATTATGCATGTGTTGAAGCAACTGCACTTTCACAATTTATTTTCCCTTTGTGACTGTAGACAGACCTGACAGGGCAGTCTGGGAGGCTTTTGCAAAATACCGTCCTTTAAACATTGTTCTGCTTCAGACTATGACATTGTTGACTGCATTTAGCTTTCTTTCAGACCCACAGGAATTAACAACCCCTTTTATTGACCTCGTCTGACAGAAAATTCCAGACTAAACAGACATTTCATTTTGAGCGCTTGTTAAAAAAAGGTGTTACTTATGGCGTCCTCCTCTGGGAGGAGTTCAAATGCACGCCAATCTGTCAATCATGATTAATGTTTAACACCAAGAAAGGATATAACATAAGGGAAGCGATCCGGCAGGACTTCACACAGGTTTCACTATGTGTTACTGGGTCATGACACACTTTCCTCACTTTGAATTGGGCAAAAATAGTCCTCTGCATGCCTTTTTAGTGACAAAGTGGGCCAATATCTGCATAAAGTGGAAAAGCTAATGCACTCTGTCATCTGCTCAAAAGTCCTGGGTCTAAAAAGCTTCACCCTTTAAGTGCTTTGTCTGCCATCACAAATAAGATGGAAAATTTCAAAGGTGAGACGGAGAGAGGGAGAGAGAGAGAGAGAGAGAGAGAGAGAAAGGTTGCACTAGACAGAGTGAGACAGAGTATAGAGCATGCCCAGCCTTTTAGAATCAATAGACAGTTTATTGAATCAATACACAGGTTGGTGTAGTGCGAAACCTGTCTGACTGACGAAAATGGTAGATGTTGAATAAGGTAGCCCGATTAAGTGTCACGCAGGCATAAGTGCGCCATCCTTGGGGTTTTCAGACACAGCAGGTCTCCATGCTGCTCAGCTGTTCAACTGTGAAGGTAACAGTAAAAGTAAAGATGTCACAAAGTTCTGTATAGAGCCTATTGAATGTTGAGCGCTGTATAGCCTCTAAAGAAAAAACATTTGCTGTGAGTTAACTCTGCAGTTAATAATGCAGCCGCCTTGGTTGGAGGCGGTGTCAGTGTGTTAGTTGGTTGTTTTGTTTTTTTTCCAGTTTTCATGAGTTTGTGGGCTACACGGTGGTGCAGTGGTTAGCACTCTCACCTCACAGCAAGAGGGTTGCAGGTTCGAATCCGGCTTGGGACTCTTCTGTGTAGAGTTTGCATGTTCTCCCTGTGTAAGTGTGGGTTTTCTCCGGGTACTCTGGCTTCCTCCCACAGTCCAAAGACATGCAATTTAGGTTAATTGATGACTCTAAATTGCCCGTAGGTGTGAATGTGAGCGTGAATGGTTGTCTGTCTCTATGTGCCCTGCGATGGACTGGCGACCTGTCCAGGGTGTATCCCGCCTTCGCCCAATGCTAGCTGGGATCGGCTCCAGCCCCCCCACGACCCCTAATGGGATAAGCGGTTGACGATGGATGGATGGATGAGTTTGTACACATTAGCACATTAACTGCACAAGTATTTGGACTGCGACTTCCTTGCATGGCAGCTGCATGATGTCACACAAAAATCGCAGGATCACACGAAAATCCGTCTTGTCAGGCAGGCGTGGCGTAGTTGTGTGTGACGACACAAAGCGACCATTGTTTCTTCTAAACAGCAACGGTGGCTGCTAAAGAGGTTAGCGTAGATGCTGCAATAGCATCAGTTCAATCAGAACTGGAGAGTACTTCTTCAATGAAAGAAGAGCAAAGAACGCCCTGAAGGCTTTTCTCGATGGAAAAGATGTTTTCGCTCTTCATCATTCATCCAATTACCTGCCAAGTATTTCTTGAAAATGCCTGCCCTTTTCCAAATAGTTCCCAATGACGGCTTCTCAGATGGTTCTGTGTAGCAAACCTTCTGCCATGTCAGGTTAACTTCTAATAGGCAGCCATTTAATCCATTTTAATTCATTATTCAAATCAACTTGCAGAGAGCTGAAACGTGTCATAGATAGGTGATCTACAGTGTCTCACTGCACATTTATTTACTTTTACTCATCATTGTGTTGTACAGTACTTGTGACAGTACTCAACCTCTCTTTGGTGCATTCAAAACACTCTGAAATCCTCGATTCGAGTGTTCGCTCTCAAAAACATTACATTTGTGACAAATATTGTCAGAAAATCAAACCCCCAAGACAAGACAAAATCAGCAAACGTGGATGTTGTGAGGAGGATAATGCAAAGTAGTTTTTCCTGCATTTAAAAGTTTTCTTTTTTGTAGCAGTTCCACTGATATTAAAACCCTTATACCACCATGGTCCACCCAAGTGTTTTCACTCATTTAGGCTGATTAAACCTCGCCTGAGTGGCTGACTGTGTGGGTGTGTACAGACGAGTGCTCAACTGAATCTCCCTCACTCTCCTGTTTTATTGCACCTGTTAGGGTTAGTCAATTTACACCTTTATGATTGTTAGTACATGAGAGTTTGGGGACCTCACATACAACAGAGGTCTGATACGCTGAAATAAATGAAAATGCCTGTGAAGCGCCTTTAAGTCTGTGATGTCAGAGCATCACTGAGCGCACCATTTAGATATATACAAACAGACGTGCTTTATATACAAGCATATAACAGAGATGAAAGTCCACTTGAACGGATTAGCTGTCACAAACAAGTTTCACATTTCATGTAAATATATACAAATTGTGGATGCGTCTACTGTTATGAGAAAACTAACAAACAGTTTATTGATTTTAATGATAATGTTTAGGAGGATCTATTGGCAGAAAGGTAATATAATATTAATAAGTGTTTTCTTTATATTTATGTAGAATCACCTGAAAATAAGAATCATTGTGTTTTTGTTAGTTTAGAATGAGCTGCTTAGCATGAGCGACGTACGTCCGCTTCAAGGAGCTGGCCACCATGTTTCTACAGTAGCCCAGAATGAACAAGCCAATCACTGGCTCTAGATAGTGCCATTTGCATTTTCATGTTTTATCATTGGCCACCTCCGTTCTCCTACACACTTGGCACATGGGAGACATTTCACTTGGTTGGAATCTGCAACCTTACTATATACCGCCAGATCCTACACACTGCACCTTTAAGTTTTCGACCCTTAAATTAGCACTGGAACTCAAATTATTCCTGAGTTGCCTTTTCTTCCGCTGTCCTTAACGCTCTTCCCTCTAATAAACAGCTTTCTGCTGTACTGCAGTGCTTGCAGTAATTGGCTATTTTGGTTTGTTTATCGTTAGTCTGTTTAAACATGCTACATATGGATTTGTTCATCCATACTGACAGTTTGTGTTGCACTATAATGCTTGAGGAACAATGTTTCTATTGGTAGCCAGGGATGAGTAAGCCACAGTAGTTTTATTATTACACTACAGCTCAGTCAATAAAACATTAAACATGTCGCACTGTGACTGAAATGAAGTTTTCTGGGTCATCTGTTGGTTACAAATCTGCAAAGTAATCTAACAGCAGTAAACGTTTTACGGTTCACTGGTTGCAGCAACTCGTAGACTAGGAATTTCCAAGTATAGTTGTGGAGATTGTCTCTCACACATCAGCAGCTTTAATCTCGCTATTAGCGATACTCTGGTTAGGGCACATAGGTTAAGCTGTTTTCATGCAACTTTGATACCCTTTTCAAATGGGAAGCACTGTCATCATAAATAAAGCATTTGAGAGAATATCCTTATCCACCTATCGTGGTGTTTCACCCACAGATAGATCAGTCCGTTGGCATAAAAGTATGAAAAGCAGCTGCCAGCTACCCCCTCCTCTCTTTGAATGAGCAAAAGTAGGTTAACCATAATGCTGTGCAAGTCGGGTAAATATCACAGCAAGCCAAGCCTCTTAACCTCATAATGAGAGCATTTGTCTATATGAACTATTATAGACCAGTTATAGCAGCTCCATACAGTACATTGACTCAAAAGTCAGGTGAGTGAGTGGGACAGGAATGAGGATCAAGTGCATGTAGCCGTTGACATAGGTTAACATATGATAAGCGTCAGTGTTATTACTGTGGATCACATTGTTATTGCAGTGTCCATGATGATGTGTAATCTATTTAGTCATGAAACACACTTGAATCCATGTGCAAGTGTTGATGAATGTTGCCAGTCTTTTCATTTGCTCCAGCAGCTGCTTGATGATGCAGTCTCGCTAAATGCGTTCATCATCTACACTGCAATTTTGAGACCCCCAGACTTGACATGGCTGTCCTGTGGTGCTGTTGTTCACAAGCACAGTGCATTCACAGCTGTGTAATGGGTTCATTATGAATGCCCAGTTAAGGTAAATTGCTACCCAGAACAGTCTTTAATGTTTTAAGAAGTAATGCCAACTAATAATTTTGGCAGCTGCAGAAATGCATATAAATAGTGTGACCTTACGCCAAGATAAAAATATGATTTGTTTAAAGAGGTGCGTGACAAGGTGCCATGGCACTTGAGTGGATTAGTACAACCCCCTGGGAAATCTTCCATTTTCAGCTCTTGCATGGGTCTGAATCTAATTGCATGCAATGGTATTATATCTCTCTTTTCAATCCCGTTCATCGTCGCTATATCATCCGAAATCCGAACCAAAAATGATGAAGACAGATGAGTTTTCCTGTAACAGCCTGCATGCCCTTGGAAGTATCTATTAATGGACAATAAATGGTCTTTCATCAAGGGTTTCTGCTCATTTCTATGTAGATAACTGTAAAATGTGGCCTTGCTTTTCTTTTTTTCCCAATATGAAACCTTGCACAGAATATTAGTTTAATCTGAGAACAAAAACAGAACTGTAAGGGTCAATTTGAAAAGATCCAATGACCTCTGTGTTCATCCCACAATTATAATAATGGTCCATAATTAAAGTCAGAAACCTCAGTGCTTGCATGGTGCTACATCTATGCTGATTAGAGGTTAAAAAGGTCTCAACGTTGACCTGAATCTTAAATTTGTGTCAGTAGGCACACTGTATGAAAGCGCTAAACCACAAAGAGCTAGCTGACAGACAACCATGTCAAATGCTAAGTAATCAATCATATGGCACGTCTTCTACCAGCATCCACACTCTGCTGCTGGGCAAAAGCCTGCTTTGTCTTTTCAGGCAATAACTGGAAGTAAATCTGGATAAGTAAATGTTTGGATCAGCGGGAGCACTAGGCTCAAAATTGTTTGTGTTGGAGTCGAAACTCTGTTTACAATATTGACCCCAGAGCTGCGACTACAGTGAGATCCACAGTTCTGCTTCTTGTCGGTCGGGCTGCTTTCCCTTCAGAATTTGTTACAGTAAAATTTAACATTCTTCAGGCTGGTCTCTTACTCTGTTTTAGCTTTACCTACGGAAAATAATGCACTGTAAACCAGTTTGCGTATAAGTCACTTAATCGTGAACCAAGGCCTATCGAACACGTGCCATAAAACCTGGCCTGTAATCGCCGAAATTGAGCCAACCACAGCGCTGGATGGGGCAGCTCCAGTCACATTGCACATGTGTTTTACCCCAAAACCCATGACCTGTGCCTACCCTCTTTCAATAGGCCTTGTTGTGAACCAGGAAATATAAAGGAAGGAAGTTGGGGTGGATGGGTGGGTCAAAAATGAATACCAAACTTTTCGCCCAGGAGACTGGTGTTCATGTCTCATGTGAAACCCAAAGTCAACATTGATTTATTTGTCACATAATTTATGTAATTAAGTAACATAACTTTTCTCAAACCTAGCTAAGTACCTAATCAAGTTGTTTCTGTTTCCTGTGAAGACGGAAGTTTAAAAAATAAATACAATTTTTATTGTCTCTCCACTGCTTCCAAAATAGCAAAGGCAGCGAACAGTGCTAATAGCGCTAACAGTCAAAACAATGCTGACAGAGCTAACAGTGTTAACCTGAGGGGGGACCTGAACCCACCAGTTGAGATGGTGTTATCAGTTGTAACTGTGAGTAAAGTTCAGTAACTAGTATGACACATTCATATGCACAAACATGCACTAAAAGCTTGTGCAGCAGGCCCGGCAATGTCAACAAAGCACAGAGACGCTCGGTTTACAATACCCACAGAGCGAGAGCGACTTCATTCTCTGATCAAGTAGATACTACTACTGCTTCATATTTATACATAGCATATAGTTGTTTGCTGCTATATCGCTGCTCTGGATATCGTATGGAGCGCCTTTAAGTTGAGCAAATAATCCTTTTGTGAAATAATTGTGCTGTCAAGCATCTATAGGCAGATCATGTGATGTCTGTGTTCTGTTTACCTAAAGCCTGAAAAAGCCAAAAGCAGAGGCAGCTCAACCAAAATGAGCTGCATCCCCATTTCAAACCTGCATGCTTTAACTGGCACCGACTGAAGACCCCGTATCAGACAGTGATGCAATACCTCCTGTCCCATCCACTCTCATTTCAATTCTCATTACAGCCTGTCTGCAACAAGGACGCAGCGTCTAACTCAGGAAAAAAAAAAAAAGAAAAAACACTATAAGTCTAATTGTTATGAATATTATAACCTTGGTGATTAGACAACTACCTCCTCAATGTCACTATTTTACTGCTGATGAAATGTGCTTTAATGGCATCTACCAAAAGCTGCACTGACAGAATGTGTGTGTCTCTTCAAGCCCTAAACCCTTATCACTAAATCCCGGGCAGGATTTCATGCAATTTGTGAAGGCAAATGTGTTCTTTTCACTATTCCCTTTCCTGAAAACTCCACATGGGTGGATGAAAATGGCAGCCAAAGTGGAGTTTCATTCTGGCTTAGATGAGGTGAGGGAGCATTTACATTCCCTTGATCCCTTATTTTTTTCTCCCTTTAGTGAGGGATATGAAACTTAACCATCCAGCATGACGTTTAAATCCCACAATCCAGCAGCCTCTCTATGAACCCTCCTCCTGATCTAACAAACAAAACATGCCACTGATTAAACCCAAATCAAGTTAAATTAATGCATAGTTAATTCAATGTATAATCTAGCTAGATTAAATTGAATGAAATTGGAAGGCCTGTCAGAGGGGTGGAAATGATGGCAGTCATGGCTGAATCAGGAAACCTGTTTCCAGGTTATTTGATTGGCCGACGTGCTACCACAGCACTCCACTGGATATGCACCAAAGGTACAATAAATGAGAAACTGAACACATTTTGAGAAGCCTCGAACAAATTGAATGTTTATGAGGAGTTTCCTTCAGGGATTTAGCTCTTGCACCAGAGGGTGGAGGGATTGCGTGGGCTCTCGTCATCTTTTTTTTTTCCCAATCCATTATAAAGACTCTTCGGTCATATGTGATCCTTTCCCTCCGTCATCTTGAGAAAGGAGATTAGAGCTGGATCTGAATACAATGTTGTTTTTTTTTTCTTTTCATAACCACTTCTCTCTGACCTTGATGGAAACCGCGTCACGGGGTCAAGTGTGGCGGAGAAATCGTAAATTGGGAAGAGACAACCACCACGGCACTGAAATAATCCAGCTAAGAGAAAACTTGGCGTATAATGAAGTGACAATGGTTGGAACTGACACCTGAATTGAGTGTCATCTTTAAAATATTGCTAGAGAAAGGACATGCGGGGACTGCAATATCTCCTTCCAGGGCAGTGCTGTTTTTTCTCTGGCTGAAGGAAATAAAAGGGAGCACTGAAGAAGCGTATATGGGAGTTTCACTATTGACTTCAGTGCAGCATCTGACAGCCACTTTAAGAACTTTATCTTAAGGCAGTTTTGCATGGAGCGCAGGAGGTTCACCCCTTTTCCAAGCTACAGCTTTTGTTCTACTGGCCTCAGCTCCGCAACACAGTTTCTCACACGGACTTTCTTTTATAGCCTTTCTGAAAAGCTGTAACATGATAACTGGGCTTTTTCTGCCCAGTATGCTAAGCTAAATTTAGTCGAGACTTGATCACCTCACATTTCCAGCACCAAAATGAAGCAGCAATCATTTTCTCATGCATCCAACAACTACCAGTCCCACGAGGCTTTGATAGCACACTGATCCCTGACACTTGTGGTTGTCCTCCAGGCCTAAAAACTGATGGAAAGCAGCACCACAGTGCAGAGGGTAATTGGCCATTTCAGTGGCAGAAAAGAAAGCATCTTCTGACAAACTATGTCATGCTGAATTATAGAGAATTTAATGCTCAGAAACTATCCATCAAAACTGGAACTTGATAATAAATTATAGCCCACGGCTACAAATGAATTCATAGGATATGATTAATGCCTTCTATGTGACCAGCTTTGTATTAGCTTTTTATTCCATTCACACAGAATGGCACAAACACAACTGACAGATAACAAATGCAAACTAACACCTTCTCCCACATCCTATTCACCCTCTCATCCACCCACTCCACCTCGCTCATTACTCTTGCAGCCTCACGAGTCCTAAAGAATTTTAACTTCACGATTATCACGCAGTTACATCTTATAATTCACAAACAACATACATCTATGATATGCATCCTATCCATCATATTGTTGTGTGATGAATTAGCCCACACGGTTGCATTTTCCTACCCCATGCGGAGAGGAAGAAAAACAAGGAAACAAAAGGAGAATAAATTATCTGTTGCTTGAGACAACTTCCAACTGAATTCCATTTCCTTTATCTGTCATGCTTCACGTGGGAGTTTTGGAGATCCCCCCAGTCGATTCAAAGGAGGACAACATCCAGAGGAAAGCGTTTTACATGAATGAAACACAGCATTACCGGCCAAGGCAGAGAGAGTAACTTATCATCAGGAAATTCATATGACCATGAAATTCGCGACAGCAAATTCTCAAGGGAAAATAGATTCATTGTCTCCATGTTGACGCTCTGGTGGAGGAGCGTAATGTTTTGAAGTGAGCATTTCAGTGCAGCTCTTGTATATGTCACATTTATTCTGTTTGACAGCGGTTAATGGGCCAACATACAGTATGAGTCAGGTTTTGTTTCCTGGACAACTTGATGTGCTCTGGAAATGATTATGTATGGTCGAAATGATTAAAGGTTGGGGTCTGTGAAGTCCCACCTCGTCACATTCTGATGCTTTGTCAGACCTGGCATCACTTTTCAGTTGCAAAACACATCATGTTGTAAATTAAATAAAAACATTTAGGCTTAGGCAAGAAAACCTCTTAGGTTTAGGAAAAAACAACATGCTTGGGCTTGAAATTACTACATTTGTACTGTGAAAATGTGACTTGAAGATCAGAAGGCTGGTCTCATACATCGTTTGTATATATACCTACAAAAAGTAATACACTCTAATTCATGTATATCCCATGAAATCAATTCATATGTAATCCACATAATTGTCAACCAGGAAATAAAAACAGCAGCAGATGCCACATAGGGTGGAGGTCAGGGTGGATGGGTGGGTCTCAATATATCGGATTTTTGCCCAACCAAGTTGACCTTTTTCTTAGCCTAACAAAGTAGTTATGTGTGAATCCAACTAAACCTAACCAAGTCTCTTATGGTGGGTGCACTGCACAAAGCACCAAAGGGTGCTTTGTGCAGGGGTTTGAACGCCAACGGCCGTGACAAAGCCTCAGTATTTGAGATCCTGAGAATGAGAACAGACTGGAGAATCGTGTGCAACTGCTATCATTTAACAAAATTATGAGCGGCCATGCCATTATTATTCAAAAAGTTAACAAGCAACATCAAGACATCCAGTGTGTGACCTTAGTCTGTCAGAACAACCTTTGCTGACAAACCTGATGACATGTTGAGTGTGTCGGGCTCTTCTGTCAATGGGAGTTCAATCATCCCATCATTAATGGGTTTGGAGTGGGGCCAGTCATTCATGAAACCGTGCTTTATAGCTTCGCCAGAAATCTCTGAAATGAAACGGTTGTAGATATTTTCTATGGAGCTATTTCCTGACCAGAGGGTGCCTTTGATTAATGGCTTTTCCCCCTGCGAAGCCATTTAGGTAATCCAAAAGAATAATCTTCTCATGTCTTTGATACCTTTAACTGGGCAGGTTGACCAGGGCTGGCTGCCCCCTCATTGTCAGTTACAGGGCTAATTAGTATTTATAGCTTTTGTCAGCCAAGATGTTTTAAGTTAATTGCTTTGTCATTTGCTCTTCATTTGTGTTTGCATTTGTTTTTGTACATGAGTTATTTGATAGTAGTAGCTGCTGCAATAATAGCCACGTGTATGAAGAGGGCCCAGATAACCAGTGGATCTAGGGAGGCTATTTTGCATGATTATATTTATACAGTTCTAGTGGCACTTTATCCAACAAAAGCAATTTACAGGCATATTGATCATAGGCCCTGTTTTATTAGTCAATAAAGTCTGTTTTTATCAGCTAAAGGGTTTCTATTGCTCAGGAGAGTCCCAGTGTTGACTGATCCTGATGTCTGTGTACCCAAGTTATTGTTTTCTGTTTTTATTTCTTATGAGCTTCATGCCTCCCATCACTCTATGTTGTAAGGCTTTATAAAAATGCCCCCCATCCCAAATCCTTCCCTCCTCAGTAAGTAAATATAACTGCTTCCCTTCAAAGCCTGTTGAGTGCTTCTCTTGACTCGCATTGACTGGGCATCGCCTTGGAGACTCAGCCCGCGCTCTGCACCACAAGTGTTAACGCCAATTAAACTCCCGGCGCCACCCTGTCATTCCACACATTCTGTGACATATGAGTGATAACACGGACCCTTACCTTCAGCCCTCATCTGACGCACATTAAATGGCACTAGACCCCAGCGTTTCCTGACATTTTCACAAGAAATCGATTGCAATTTAATCAGTGTGAGCATGCTGCTATCAGCCGTGCTTGCAACAGCTGTTTTTTTGTTGTTACCTGGGCTGAACACTCCATGCTGGAAAAATACTGCTATTTCAAACTCTGACAATAGGAAATTCTCAATAAATACCCCCCCTGCAAAAAGAAGACAAGATCACACACTCACAGCATCGAAGTTGATAATATTAATCACAGATTTGATGTTCCTGTGAAAGCACATTTCCATTCAATTTGCACGCAATTAGATTTATTGTCTATTTTGAACACTCATTACTCCCTCTCTCCCTCCCTCCCTCTCTCTCTGTCTGTCTGTCTCAGTGTGTGACTCCCTCTCTCCCTTTCTCTTTCCCTCTGGTGGTAAGTGCAATAATTATCCCATTATTCTTTGAAGTCTTCGTGAAATCCAAGGCCCCCAAAACAATCCCCCAAACATGCGAATACACGGTCCTTTTAAGTATTTGAGGTCCTAGAGGTAGCCCACAGCTGGAATATCCTCTCTTTGAAATTCCAACAGGTCAAAATAAACCCCAAAAGAGCGTTGTTTTAAGAAAGAAAAAAGGAGAGGAGTGTGTCATTTCCAGGAGCTTAAACGAAACACAAACCTTTCCTTTGAGCAAAGGTGTACCGAGGCCAATGTTCTACCTCCAAAGATTATCTCTGAACTCGTAGCAATGTGTGCCTCTTGAATCCTCATAACACCACCATTGCTTACTGAAGGAGGTCTTTAAAGAGACCGCTCAAACACACACACAGATGCCTCAAGGTAAGCATAAATAAAGTCCATGGAGCTCAGTGCTGAGATGAACAGACTGAGCTTTCAAGAGACAGCTCGCTACCAATTTCCAAATGACTTAATAGGGTGATAATGTGTTAAAATGAAAATTTGCCTCTATTTTAGGAAGACCTTGAGATGTATTGCCAGCTCACACATTCGCACATGTGCAAGCAAGTTATTATCCCCTCATCCTTTTGAATTTGCAATTAAGTATGCAGCGCAGACTGTCTTATACAAGAGAATTCAGGCTAAATGAATATACCGGCATATGCTCCTATCTCTATGCATATCCAGATGAAATACTGATTATGAATGGCAGCAAGAAACCTGGGCTATTAGGGGGAATAACATTTCACAAACATGCACTCTCACCTAAATTGAGTAAAGACATTAATACGTCAGTGATATACTATCTAACTAAGTCCTGCCTGCCACTAGGTATCACTCTGGGCTACTGCCTGAGGCTATACAAATATGAGCCAAAAATGAAAGCAACTCCATAACTGTTTGGATGGTGTATGGTCTGATAAACGTGATGGAAATACTCATGCTGCTGGCGCTCTGCTTAAACTAAATCCACATGAGAGCGGGGAGAGAGGTGATGGTCAGCTGGATGATCATTGCTGGTGATCAGGGATGTAACACCAAGCAACATGCTGATACATGCATGCAAACACGCACAAAACTCTTAAACATACAGCGACACACTGTCAGACAACATGACACAACATGCATGCAAAGTGAGCCAATTAGCATGTGTAAACAAGTGAATGACACAATGTGTTTCTCATTAGGAACGCATACTAAATGAGTAAAACATGTGCAACCCCATAACTTATTCAGCACGGAGAATCAGTTGGATGCTATCATGGCTGCAAATGATCGCCCAAAAGATGTGAGCAGAGGCTGTCATTAAAGGCACAATGTGTGTTACCGTGGCAACATCATAGAGGCCTCCATTTTTTTTTTTAATACTGTGGTTGTGAACAATCAACATTACACCCAATCCCCCTGTGAATTAAAGGCACATAGCTAAATAAAGCTCAAATACCCTGCTGCCACACTTTTACAACCCGCTGTTTGTCTCCTCTCTGTAGGGAAGTCTGTAACAACCTGTTTCTTTGGGAGAAGTCGGCAAAGTGTCAACACTCTACAATCAAAGTGGCTCTGTGTTGGCCAGAATTTAATTTTAAAACAATTACTCCAAAGACAAAAATGACAAAACTGTCAGATTTTGATTGTCACACATGTAGGTCACAGTAATTGAACGAGAACATACTGCAGCTGTGTCTCTCTTCACTGCTTTACTCATTTAAGATGGCAATTTTGCATATTTGCACAGATCTTTCACTTTAATTCAGATATATTGTACATATTTTCAAAGCACTTTTTTCATATTATAATATTCTTATTTTCTATATTTATGTTTCTAGATTTTTGCTGTACTTTATTTCTATTGAATTCTCTCTTATTACGTTTATGTTACGTGTTATGTGTTGAGTGCCTCAAATATGGTGTTTTTTGTAAGGAAACCAGGAAGTTAGCATCATCCTTGCTCTCTTGACAGGAACCAATGGGATTTTTCTATTGGGTTTTAGATTATTGCAGAAAAAAAGCTCTGTGGCAAACATGCATTTATTATATTTATACTTTATATTCAACAAGATAATCTTCTCAAATGAACACTTTTAGGATTTTTTTTAGCGTGAATACTACTGCGGCTACACGGTGGTGCAGTGGTTAGCGCTGTCGCCTCACAGCAAGAGGGTCGCAGGTTCGATTCCAGCTTGCGGCTCTTCTGTGTGGAGTTTGCATGTTCTCCCCGTGTAAGCGTGGGTTTTCTCCGGGTACTCCGGCTTCCTCCCACCATCCAAAGACATGCTGTTTAGGTTAATTGATGACTCTAAATTGCCCGTGGATGTGAGTGTGAATGGTTGTCTGTCTATATGTTGTCTGTCTCTATGTGCCCTGCGATGGACTGGCGACCTGTCCAGGGTGAAACCCCGCCTTCGCCCAATGCCAGCTGGGATCGGCTCCAGCCCCCCCGCGACCCCCAACGGGATAAGCGGTTGACGATGAATGAATGAATGAATGAAAATACTACTGCCAGAAGTAAAAAGCTAACGTTAGGCTATAAACTAAGCATGGTTGCATGGCTTCACATCACCACCACTAAGCTAGTAGTCTAATGTAGCCACTTGTTAGCAACCAGCCTTTTTAAAGACACATAAAAACTACAAGATTCATGAATGTGGTAATCAAAGACCTTATTTCAGCCATCTAACCAAAAACCCATTAAAAAAATACATTGACTTCCAGAGGAGGGAACCGGAAGTGTTAAAATGCTAATTTCAAGATTTTAGGACTCATTCCAGTCTGTTCTAATTCGCAGGGCGTTATGTTACTGCTGCACATGGCACTCTTTAGCACCAATAGAAAATGCACCGGCCGTTTCATTAATGGTAATGCAAACCCATCCATGGCAAAAGCAAACGCTCATGGAAAAATGCACCGGGAGTGTGGTGACGTAGTTTAAAGAGAAAAAAGACACTCACCGACCATGCGAGAGGGCAGGTGTATGTGTCCAACAAACATAAGGATTTCAACCAGGAGACCATTATTCATGTTCCTTATATCAGCAACCGCTTATCCCGTTAGGGGTGGGGGGGGGGGGGGGGGTCCCCGGGGGGGTGGGGGGGAGGGGGGGGAAACCCGGGAGGGAGGCCGGCCCAACGTAGGGGGAAAAAGAGAAAAAAAAAAAAAAAAAAAAAACCATTCCCCCTCCCCACCCCCCCAAAAAAGAAAAATAAAATATAAAAAAAAAAAAAAATTTTGGAGGGGGGGGGGAGGGGAGGCCGGGGGAGAGACCACCGAAAGGGGGGAAAAAAAAAACACCCCAAAAAAGAGGAGAGGGGGGACCCCCCTCCCCCTGTGGGGGGGGGACAACCCCCACCCCCCAGCGGCCCCGTTTGAGTGCCATTTTCACTGTACAAATGTAGTTTTAAGCCCAACCATGTAGTTGTTTCCTGAACCTAACTATAGTGGCTTTGATGCTGAAAATAAAGTGAGGCTAAGGGGCACGACAAAGCAGCTGTACGTGACGAGTCGGGATGACAAAGTCTGGCTCATTCCTGCAGCACTCTATACATTTCTTTATATGTGAAAAGCTTTTTGCCAATAAATCTGATTCTGACATATTCTTTCTTCTCTGGCAATTTCATTCAGTGTCCTTGTGCTGACTTGGTTGCATGTAACTAAGTTCAACTCCCCATACAGTTACTTTTCCATTATGTTCCACGACGACCTCTCTGACCAAGGTAATTACCTCTGGCAGCTCATAGTCATCGGAGTCAAAGATACAGCCCGCAGAGACCTTTCTGCATCAGATTAGCAGTGTGGTTTTTTTGCAATCCTCAAGAGAGCTTTGGCAAAAGCTGTTCATTCTAGACTTGCATGGTGATTGTGGCTAGTTTGTTTATTCATTAGCATTTGATCTGTCAGCCAAAGAAAAGATGTCTTCAGTTTGCAGGAAAGCCTTGTCAGCGTGAGGAATGGAGATAAGGTGGATGTAGTATTTAATTAAGGGGGTAGTAGGAAGCCCTCATGGTATCTGGGTACAGACACCACACAGCAGTTGACCTTAGTGAATATGTCAAGACTTTATCTTGCTCCCATCAGCCCCGAGCGGGAACTGTGAAGATAGCTGAGCTTTCAGACGGCCCTCTGGTTTCAACAACCAGAACATGCATTATTTTCAGGTCCTGACATACGGTATTTATTTGTCATTATTTGTCACATGAGGCAATACTATTTTATGCTTCCTGTCATAGTGTTTCTAAAATACTTAAAGCTAGGGTTTGTAATCTTGAGAAACTTGCGAGAGTAGATTTAAAAACGCTAGATGTAAAAAATGATCTTAAAACTGAAAAACCCAGTGTAGGAGTAAAATGTATATTTAGTCTGTGTTTATTATTATTTTATCATTATTATTAGAGGGGGTTATAGGGTTGTGGTTTCATTTTTTACCTGTTCTGTCCTTTTCTGTTGGACGGCAAGATTGAGACAAAGAGGGTGACCCACTTGAGCTATTTATTATTATCATTATTATCATCATTATTATTATCTAAAGTTATTGCTTGTAATTGCTTTCATTAAATAAACTGCATAAACAAGTCTGGACTTAATTATGGATTTCATTGGATGAATCACTGTTTAGAGCCTAAGTAGGCTCTTAACAGTGTTTTGATTGAAAGTGACTACACCCAGCCCAGTATTGGCAACTCTTTTCCAATGAAAGTAGCTAGCAGCACGAGCTACAAAAGTCCCTAAATTTAGCGAGAAAGTCATCAAGTCGGCCTCCCTCCAAAGCCACTCCCCCAAAAATATCTATGTAAATGTAAACATATAATAATGAACACAAACAACTAACATGGCTATTACTAGTACTTACAGCTGTCAAGCTAGCAGCTTGTGGACGACTGTGGTGATGCACAATGAGTGCATGGGCATAGTGTGAGCAGGCAGGCAGGCAGGTAACCCGTCCAATCATTACATTCAGGCCGCATGAAATGATTGGACAGGTTTATTACAGTCCTGCACCAGCCGCATTTACCAAATTGTATTCTTTCTTTTGTCAGAGCATTTCATTTATTGTTTGCTGTTGGGATGTAAACAAAATTTCAACAAATATAGCATAAGATGTTTTTGAAGAATATTACCCACCCTACCTTTAAACTTTAATCAATGCATGTGTTTTTCTGCACAACCAAATATTGCTGTTTCACTTCAAAAGACAGGATGAAATGAAATTCACAGAATTTATTATCAAATTAAAAGGTCGTATTTCCCCCGAGCTGTTTGTATATGACAGACTTAAAGGGAAAATGCACTCTAAAAAGAGCCTACAGTGGGCTGCCGTTGAACAACCAGGCTAAACAAAAGCTGTCCCCATCAGCTGTATATCAGAGTATCAAGATCTGCATTAAGCATCTAATCACGTGACATTTTCTGAAGTTGGTCCACTGAATTAGTGAATTTGTGAGGTTTTGTTTTACCCAGTTCAAATTAGTTTTATATTTATTCTAGCTGTGAATCATTTAATGTCCCCGTATCTACATCCTAGTGACAGACGGGACTAACAAAGGATGGAGCACTGAAGGTAAGATAAACAAAATCCTTTCCTAAGTCAGCAGTGACACCTTGAGGTTTGAGGTAAAATTGCTTTATTTTTTAGTTTTCTTGACTTGGTTCAGGTTAAGAGAAAGATAATTGCCCAATCATAATCATAACAATAATCACAACCATCATAATAACAAGTAGAGTGAGAAACAGTAAAAGAATAAGAATGAAATACAAAAAGAAAAATTAACAAGATGCAAAGACACAACTCCAGACCACCTGATATACAGTATGTGTTTCCTATCAATATACATTCTATTTGATTACAATTTTAATCTAAAGTCATTATAATTTTGCAACTGTGCTTTTCTTCACGTCCGAGATCAAACTGAAGCAAACAGGACTAATTGCAAGCGGTTTTGCTGCAGATACTTCTCATAGAATGAAACAGTCAAGCCAAGGCTACCACACAGGATTTACATCTTACTGTCATCATCTTACTGACTGTTAGTAATAATTGTTTCCTGGTTCTTGTTGACCACTACTCACCTGTTAACAGAATACAACAGAACACAGAGTAATACATATTTTTTTTCTTCTGCGTGCCATTTCATTTGACCTGACCTGTGAGGAAAAATAATGATTTCAAATGTCGCCTTCTTGTTGTTTTTCTCTTTCCAACCAAGTAGGGATACCAGATCAGATATCGGGCTGATACTGATTCAAATAGCAGGATCGGGTATTGGTGACAAAGGGGCCGATCTATTCAACTTAATGTTGTGTTCATATATTATGTACATTATATACTGGAATTTTAAATCCTGTTTAAGTTTTGTCGCTGCGTTAAAAAGGTTTACACTTGAATTGCAATCCTTTCTCACCAAGTTGGTGTATGATTTATTATTTTAACAATAAACAAATGAATAAATAAACAATTAAATAAATGCATATTTATTTATTATTGGTCAGATTTTGTTTTACAAAGTTAGGATAGCAGTGTTTGAGTCAAGCCTGATGTTTCTTTACACATAAAAGAATGATCACATCCACACAGCGAGGCGTACAGCTTATTAATTAAACACCGTTATCATATCGGTACTTGGTATCAGTCGCCCAGGTATTGCTATCGGGACTGAAAAAGTCGGATTGGTGCATCTCTACAACCAATCAATTACTGCAAAGTGTCATGTCCTTGTCATCTATATGGATCAGCTTTCACACAAACAAATCAGTCATTTGAATTTAGTGATTTTGAAAAAAAATGTATGATGTCATGATGTTTCATATTCATGTGTCTCCCAGCTTCGTGCTGGATAAGGATACATGTTAATGCTATCATCATTAATCACCATTTTGCCTTCTATCTCCCCTCTCCTTTTGTATTTCTTATATATAACCAAGAGGTGGTGCCATAGCAGTTAGCATAAAAACAAAGGCTCTGATTCAGGTTCTTGTTGTGAACTGCAGTGCCCACACCGGGGTTCACGGACCACCAGCGGTCCTTGAAACATTTCCAAGAGGACTCAGACAAAATGTGGGGGCGCTGCAAGTTATTATTAACTGAAGAAGAATGAAAGACTTCAAATACAGCATTTCCTTCCATTGTAAACAGGCAGTATAACACAAAACTTCCTCTACAGCGGACATCCACAGTTGGATGAGTATCTATTGATGGGCTCTTGATCTAAAAATGTTATGATCTTGAGTCAGTGAAATTATGGCTGCTATGAAATAAGAAAAACTTTATAGACCCACAAGGGAACATTAAAGTGCCACCGCAGCAGGGCAGTCTAGTAAAAAAGAGAAATATTACAGTCATAAAAATAGCATATACCTAAAATATATATAAATATATATGCAATAAGAATGTGTTACACCAGAATAGAAATATAGCGAAACTGTACTAAGATGAACAAGAAATTCAATCAAGTTGCACTTAACTTGTCCATTGACGTTTATATGTATCTGCTAATACTACATCAGTATATCTCAATGGGTTTTATAGGCTCACGGCAGCAACACTTTCTGACTCAAAGAGAACAAGGTAACACCCAAACAAAAATCTGGGACTCAGAAAAATAATACAAGAGGCCACAGGAGCACTAATTCAGAGACCATCTCCCCTCAGGTGGCTGAGGATGTAATCGGATTTGTGAAAATGGCAATTATAAAAAACAAAACAAAACAATGAGAAGCCCTCTAAGGGTCAAATGGAACAAGCCCACATACCCAGTTCAATTCAGCCATGTAGCTGTGAGTCGGCCAAGGTCAGGGCCAGATTAAGGCACAGGCCATATAGGCAGCAAGGCCTATTGAAAGAGGTTGGGTCATGGGTCTTGGGGTATGAGGTGTAACTGGAGCTGCAGTTGTGCGCTGCGACTGGCTCAATTTAATAATAACAATAATAATAATAATAATAATAATGCCTGGGCTGCACTGTGTGGAGTTTGCATGTTCTCACCGTGTTAATGTGGGTTTCCTCCCGGTTTTCCTCCCACAGTCCAAAGACATGCAGGTTAATTGTTGACTCTGAATTGCCCCTAGGTGTGAATGTGAGTGTGAGTGGTTGTCTGCCTCTATGTGTCAGTCCTGTGATAGTCTGGCGACCTGTCCAGGATGTAGCCTGCCTTTGCCCAATGTCAATGTCAGCTGGGACCGGCTCCAGCCCCCCGTGACCCTGAATAGGATAAGCGGTCACGCATGATGAATGAAAGCCTTTCCTCATTTTCTGCATTGAGGAAACAAATGAACAAATAATAAAAGAAAGAAAGAAAGAAAGAAAGAAAGAAAGAAAGAAAGAAAGAAAGAAAAAGAAATACACTTTTCACCCCGTAACTCTGTCTCATACTTTTTCATCTGCCCAGCTACACTTATTTGTTAGTTTAAGTGTAAATTGTAGTGAAACTGACTCAACCCTTTTAAGCCAACAATAACAGGGACCAATTGTTATCTTTATTATAATAAATGCAGTTATTTATAAAAATAAATTTCTTTTGTCTTAAAACCATTGTGTGACACCACCTGATATGTGTCCTAGCTCCAAAGCTGAATTTAACTTAGAGCTCCACCCATTGGGTCCACCCACATGGCGCTCAGCCCCACCCAATCAGAGGGCTTCCTGGTTTACTGGCGCACCCACTGAATGACAGTCAGCGCTGTTAAAATTGTCTGAAGACCACAAAACTGTTCTGTTCTTTTGGCTTCTTGTTTAGGCTATCTGATTGGTCAGATGTTTTGAGTGGCAGCACATTTAGCGAATGGCTGATTAGGAGCAGCCCCTCCTCTTCCAATCAGGTAGCTCTCCTCTGATTGCTCACAGTGAACAGCTGATGAACACGCGCAGAAAGCTTTGAATTTTACTTAAGCGATTTTAAATAAACATACCCGTGTTTGTTATCTCAACCAGTTGCATGAAAGTTGTTACGAGTACACGGATTCATTCGGCTGAAAGTCACCAGATAATACGGTCACTCGTTAAACCAGAACACCTGTCCACTGAGGAACAGAAGCCTGAGGAGCAACAGGCAGAAGTTCAGCCATCATTTTGAACAAGGACCTCCAGTTTCTCCTCAACATGTGCCGAGTAATAACAACATTACCCATACGAAGCTGCAGGCCTGCTGGTCAAACACTCATTTCTACTGTCAGCGGATAAAAACTGGCTTCAGTGCATCACATCAGACTGAACTGTGTCCCTGCTCTCCTTTGAAAGAGACTCATTTCACTGCTCAACACCAAGCCCCGCTGTCTCCTGCTGTCATCACCAAAAGTAAGATATTTTACAATCTTTTACTAGTGGCTTGTTTCAATGTTATTGTTCACCTGTTATATATGGATTTTATGCTGATGTTGCTGTGTGTGAATATGAGGCCGCCGTGCCAGGCTGTGTTAAAATGTTTCATAACATTAATACAGGAGATCTCTCTATATGTTTGATTCATGATGCTGTGTGACTATGTGGCCGCCGTGCCAGGCTGTGATATGATGTTAATGTTTGTCTTGTTGGATCAGAGCTTAATCAGGTCAACAAAGCTGAACAAGTCTAAAGGAACAACTTACAATGTGTCAGGCTGTTTCTGTGAATTGTAAACAATAATCCAGTAGTGCAATGGAGTGCAAATATACTGGAGTAAATATTAAATTATTGAAGTAACACATTTCTTTACATACATACTGTATACATACATATGCATGTACAGTATGCATGTATAGGCCTACATGTCAGGCGCTTGTAACATTACCTCTGATAATGATGATGATGATGATGATGATGGTGATGATGAATAAGGCCTGTATGATTAAACTGTGGTGCATTCAGGCAAGTGTAGTTGTAATGGCCTATTTTGGTTAACGTGTTTCAGAACCTATTAGTGTTTGGCCTTGGATGATCTAGGCCCACCTGATTTTCCCTGTGCCCACCCACACTGTGATTTCTGCCTCCTCACTGGCTCAATGTCCGGTCTTTACAAAGGTTTGTGGTGTTTGGGGAGATGTTCGCGGTCTGGTCTGGTCAAGATGAAGTGTTGTGGCAGGTGACGTAAGAGTGTCCAGTTTGGTGGGTGAAGTGGGTAGCTGAGGTGTAGCTTAAAAGCTAAAGAAGCCCCGATGCGAGGAAAAGAGCAGCCATCTTAGTTATAGAAAACAAGCTAACAAAATTTAAATTCAAGCATTTTTGTGTCCTGTGTGCATTAGACACACAATTTAAAGTCATACTTTCACACAGTTACATACAGTGTGTGAAAAGCAATTAAAGATGTGTGAGAGTGCACTGAAGTACAGTAAATAGGAAAAAGTTTACAAGATAAAACAAAATTTAATGACTAAAATGTGAATGCAAATGTACATTTAAATGTGTCATAGTAAAAAATGGCATGTTTGACCAGATCTTGTCAGATGATGCTAATAAAACTGTATTAATAGTTCAAAAACATTACAGTTCATAGTGTTTTTTTTATGGTCTGCTGAGAATAGTGGAGATTGTGGAGCCTCGTGGCAGCAGCAGAGATGAAAACCATGTTGCAGTGTGCTTTTATTTATGGAGCTGCCTGCCAGAGAAGTATAGCTGCCCTGGGCACTTTAGGATCCATGCGGGGGGTGAGAAGTCTAGTCCGTGATGGCTGATAATGTGGCCATCATCTTTTTCTCCCCCCACCTCCTCGAGGGAGACCAGAGATACTCTGGGGGGGATGTTCTCAAACGGCCTGCTGTTAGATTTCTTGTAACCAAAGATGTTTTTCATGCTCCTACAAACTCGCTCACATCCTTCTGCTGCAGTCCGTCCTTGGTCTTCCTCCTGTAACTGCTTCTGCCCTCACTGATCTTCCTCTCCTGCTTTTTACTGTAGCCACCTCAGTTCGTCTTTGTCCCTGGCATAAAAGACCTCTTTCTGTTATTCAGTAGCGGCTTCAGCTCAGGAGGGGACCCAGGACTTGTTGGAAAAACACGACACCTCCCCGATAAAAACAGTGTTTTCAAAGGTTACGCGTTATGCAGTGTGCCAGTCTGCAATATCCTCCCCTTTGCAGCTCCTCACTATCTTTGTGGTCACAGGTTGCTTCAGTAACAGACCTGTACACAGGCCTGCAAATACAGTTTTGATTGCAAGTACAGGAAATAGTGACTCAGTTTGTATTTTCTCTATTTTCCATATTACATAAATTTATATCTAGACACAGTGGCAGCCTCAGCTTATCTGAGGGGCAGGGGTAAGAAAATTTGATTTTTTTTTTTTTAATTTAAAAAGGCACCACTGTTCATGGTGGGGTACCAGCGCACACAAAGTTTTCTGTCATGTAGGGTAGCCTCTATGGCAGTGTTTTTCAACCTTTTTTGAGCCACAGCACACTTTTTACATTAAAAAAAATCCCACTGCACACCGGCAACCAAAAATATTATAAAATGACACTTTCAGGCTAATAATGACAATATGGTCTCTTAATTTATGTGTACTCAGTGTGCAGTGTGGGCCTGTTTAGATGAACACAAAGCTGATATCCTGGGAGGAACTGAAGACAGACTGAAGCTCTTCCTCAACAGCTCTGTCTATTTCTGTTTTTAGTTTTTATAGCAGTCGGGGTTGAAAAGTTGCCTGTTTCTCCGTGTTTTCACACAGGCGAACAAAATTGTCCATGAGCTTGTTTTGAAGCGTCAGGTCTTTCGTTTGGAGATGGGGCTGAAGCTTACTTGGGGCCATGGCACTGTTGGATGGCTTTTCGCCACACACCAAGCTCAACAGAGACGGTGCCGTCACATCCCCGGTGAAAGTAAAATGAAAGATAGCTTTCGCTGTACTGCCTCATCTTAGCCATCTTTGCTTTCTGTGACTCCCTCCCACACTAGACCTTTCATCGAGGTCTGAGTTTTGTCCCAGGCCCTGTCTGGAGTTTGGATTATTTCTTTTCCAAAACTTCTCCATCACTGTCTCTACCTGTCTCATACATCTAGTAACATGGAGGGAAATGCATTACTTTTAAAGCACAGTCACTTGACAATGGCATGTTATTGATTTTTTTACACCAGTTAACAAAGTTGGATAATTTTCCACAGCACCCCAGTTGAAAAACACTGCTCTGTGGCACTGCATCATGTTTTCTCAGTTTTATTTTCATCATGTTTTCTCCACTGGAAGGGCACACCAGAGGCTCTTTTTAACATTTTGTCTGCTGGTAGGGCACCCTAGAGGGCGCCTAATATTTTCTCCACTGGAGGTAAGGTAACCCTAGGGGCCACTTCGTCATGTTTTCGCCACTGGAAGTGCACCCTAGAGGGCACTTAATAGCATTTGCTCCCCTGGAAGGGCACCCTAGAGGCCCTAGAGGCCCGAATTTCCCTCTGGGGATTAATAAAGGTTCATCTTATCTTATCTTATCTTACTTAGGGTCAGAAGTGTTTTCTGTGGACGATACTATTGCAGTACAGAAAAATGACTTAAAAAGCTCAGTGTTGTCTATTTGTTTGCCATGTAATATCACTTCTGATGAAAACAGGCTTGTGAGAGCCTTGACAGTAATGTAATCCTGCCAGACAATAGCACAGAAGTTCACTGGGATGCCGAGTGTACTCGTGTGCTCCAGCTGGCCACACAGTGACAAAGTACGACGCACCATCTGTAAGGAACATATATCAGGACCTCTACCCATCATCATCTGTGGCACAGCTCCAACTCCATTTATGTATTTCTGACCTTGGAGAACATAATTGTTAGTCATCATCATTCTCTTCCAGTCATTTGTAACGCTGATTTCTTTCGTGGGCTTTGTGTGTGTGTGTGTGTGTGTGTGTGTGTGTGTGTGTGTGTGTGTGTGTGTGTGTGTGTGTGTGTGTGTGTGTGTGTGTGTGTGTGTGTGTGTGTGTGTGTGTGTGTGCACACGTGTGCATGTGAAGAGTGGCTGTCTTCTTGCTCCCAGTTGGTGAAGATTATGTTCAGTGTCGTGGAAGACTTGGAGAGATAGTAAATGAGGCTCCTATCATGCATCGCCTGTGTATGCCTCATGTTCCCTCCACACATTGTGACCACGGATGAACAGCATGAATTATCATACTGTACTGCAGAGATATACAAACGTGTGTGAACATTAAAAAAAAATACAAGGACACACAATTCACACAACCAAACATTAATATTCAAGAAATAAACCTGATTTCTCTCATTCAGATGATTGTGATGACAGCTATTTTGTGCCAGCTGCACAATTTGCTTATCATATTTGCAACAAACATAAATGCTAATTTATGCAGAAATAGTGGTGTAATGATGGGGTTTAGCTAATGCCGAGGGCCTAGCCCAATATGCAGCGCAAACCTCTGAAGGCAGGAGGAAAACAGAAGCACAAATGAATTGCACGCAGGCTGAATGCAGCCTTCATACTCTTTAACATGAGCCACAGGCAGTGTCCCTGATGTGCCTGCTCTCCTCCCATGTGAGCGAGAGCCAAGCAGGGAGGATGATGGATACAGCTCCACGAGGACAAAGCGATACACAATGCAATACTTGACATGCTTCCACGTGAGTGCTTCTGCATCAGGTTGACATGGGCATGACAGGTCTTTTTCTTTAGCTACCTTTTGCTCTATCACTAAACTGACAGCAACATTTCTTATGCAACATGTTCCACCAGTTCAGATGCTGAATAATTCACTCTAATTACACCGCTGCGAGAAGTCATGCCAGATGCCAGGTGAAAACAAACTCTGTGTGACTCATAGTTTACTATTTAATTTTAATAAACCAACAGGCAAATATTGCACCATTTCAGGAGTAGGCTATTACTCCTAATTTGCAAAATTTCTGCTGGCACAGAGGAGGGGGTGTGATCAATACACAACATCCTACCATGGGAAACCCTACTGTGTGCATGCATTAGGCAGTGGATGACATCATTATTAAGGCTGCTCTGCACAGAGCATATAAGCACTTTAGTGCAGCTTTTCAGCTGAAATATGATCCGTGTGACAGTTCATTCAAGCGTTTGCTTATACCTGGATTTTTTTTTTACTTTATCTTTTTTTTATATAAAATATTCTGGCTGAACCATAAACCATTAAAGTTGTAGTGGGTAGAAATGGAGCAAATATGATTTAAAAAAAAAGTTGTTTTTGTAAAAATGGCCACTATATCCTGACAGTAGAGCATGAGACAGGTGGTCCTAATAAGATTTCACAGACCAGGTCCTGAGGTTTCTTCCTTTTTTTTTTTCCTTGTTAAAAAAGTTTTTTTGGTTGGGGAGTTTTTCCTTATCCGATGTATAAGCTGTTTTCTGTAAAGGACAGAGGGTGTTGTATCTTGTACAGATTGTAAAGCCCCCTGAGGGAAAATTGTGATTTTCAATTTTGAGGTTTCAAATAAACTAAATTGCATTGAATTGAATAGAGGAAAATGACCAATCAGAACCGAGGCGGAACCTGCCATTTCTGAGCAGCTGTCAGTCACTCGTGAACGCTGATCAAACGGTTTTAAAACTAGGCAGCGCTGATCAAATATGAATCAATATTATGTTACTATAATACCTATTCCTCTCAAATATTCTCAAACATCTTGTAGTTACTGTTTAGCTGTAGAATGAGAACGTTGACCTGGCAGCCATGTTGAGATCAGTTGTGGGAATACCAAGCACCGCCCACCAGCAGGAGCACAGCCAATAGCAATGCCCAATAGAAACTCTCTCTCTGAAATGACCTGTGATTGGCCAAAGTCTCCCATTACAGGCTAGATTTTTTAAACCGTGAAAACAGAGCCGTGAGGAGGCGCAGAAGTCTAGTTTTCTCTCAGAACACTTGAATTACAATATGCTGAGTCTGTTGCCCAGTGATGCCAAAAATATACTGCCTACTGCAGGTTTAACAACCTCTGACCTCTGACTGGCAGAAGTGGTTCAGACCTGCAGGGCACCTCATGCACCGACTGTGGTGGGATATCTAAAAATACCATCTAGGATGTAACCTGTTAACTGCTCTGGAAAGATGTGGGCCTTATCAATTCCTGGACATAAAGACCAGTGTCTTGCTCTATGGCTACCTAACATTTGACAGAAAAATTATGGTTTTGTTTTCAAGATGAATAACATAAGCGGGTTAACAGACTGTTTGAATTATTGATTTTATTTTTTTTATTGTTAGGACAAGTTTTCTGTAGGTAGGTCAACATCTTTTCGGCGGATGTATCTCGCTGCTCCAGTAAGCTGATTCTTTGTGCATGAAATGACTTGACATCCTCCCGACCACCGAGCGAGCGTGCGCGCTTGCGTGCGTAAGCGTCCACGGAGAGAGAGGAGAGAGAGAGAGACGAGGGGAGAGAGAGTGGGAGAGAGGGCGAATAACCAACTTTGTTACCAAGCACATAGCTGCGTCTCCTCCAGCTCTCAGCGTGGTAAAAGAGGCGCATTTGGCAGTTATGGTTGATCAGCGTTTCTTCCATCCTCCCCGGTGCTTCAGAGGCGACCAACGCACTCGCACTGCCTAGATCCCGTTTCCTCCTTTTCGTTTTGACGGATTAAAAACAAAAAAAAGATGCGCTGAAATACCCAACGAGCCTACATCTTCATCAATGTGCGTGAGGTACGTATTTCTACCAGGACTTCCACAGAAATCATGTTTTCTGTCTTATGTCTGACACCGTGATGCAGAATCTCAGCTAACCTTTTAACTGAAATTGCATTTTGGATATCTTAACAAACAAAACGCGACGTGGCTTCCCTTCACAGACCATTGTTTAGTGCTCACGTCTTCCTTTGACCTTGCTTTTTTGTTATTTGCATATAGCTTGAAGGATTTGCTTTCTGTCCTGCTTTGTTTGAGCCATTTTAAAATCAGCAGTCAGCCACACAGATAGAAAGTTACCCCTGGGTAACAGCAAATGAACCTTTGACTCATGCAGCTTGTGTGTGTGTGTGTGTGTGTGTGTGTGTGTGTGTGTGTGTGTGTGGAAGTTGCTTTCATTGCAGCCTGCCTGTTTCACATCACCATGTATGTCTTTTATTTCTAGATGACATTGAGGATACCTTAGCAGGACCGTGAGCTTTGGGCCGTCATTTTTTGCAGGAAAATGCATCTTTGGATTTCATATGTTTTGCTAAGCGCGACGTCGGTGTGCACCGTTGAGATGTTTGGCAGCTATGGAGAAATATGTCAAGGACTGTGTGCCTGCGAGGAGAGAGAGGGGATACTCACAGTGAGCTGTGAAAACAGAGGAGTTGTGAGTGTCTCAGACATAAGCCCTGTGTACTTTTCCCAGTATCATCTGCTGCTCACAGGGAACCTTTTGAGAAAACTATCCGCCAATGATTTCACAAAGTACAAAGGACTTACAATATTACATCTGGGGAATAATGACATATCCGAGGTTGAGGCAGGAGCTTTTAATGGACTTCAGGGATTAAAACGATTGCATCTCAACAATAACAAAATTGATGCCTTGAAGGAAGGGTTTTTCTTTGGCCTGGAAAGTCTGGAGTATCTACAAATTGATTATAATTACATCACTCATGTGGCGCCTAATGCCTTGAGCCAACTTCGACATCTGGAAGTCCTGATTCTAAATGACAACTTAATATCTACCCTACCCGTGAACATTTTCCAGTATGTACCACTGACTCATTTGGACTTGCGGGGGAATCAGCTCAAGGTGCTCCCCTACTCAGGTCTGCTGGAGCACATGAACAGCGTTGTGGAGCTGCAGCTTGAGGAGAACCCGTGGAACTGTTCGTGCGAGCTGATTGCTCTCAAAACCTGGCTCGAGAGCATATCATACACAGCTTTGGTCGGCGATGTTGTTTGCGAGTTCCCTTTCCGGCTCCACGGGAGAGATCTTGATGAGGTTTCAAAACAGGAGTTGTGCCCGAGGAGAGCCATCGCTGAATATGAAATGCCACCCCTGCCACATTTGAGCACTGATGCATACTATAGGACCACGCCAGCTCTAGTCACAGCCTCCTTCACGTCATCTGGGATTGCACGGTCCTCATCAAGACCCACCAAGGGACCTCGCCAATCCGGCAAATTAAAATCAAGGCCCACTGCACGTATCTCATCTAATAAACCACAAAACTATGGGCAAATTATTTCATATCAAACCAAATCCCCTGTGCCTTTAGATTGCCCAGCTGCCTGCACCTGCAATCTTCAAATTTCAGACCTTGGCCTGAATGTGAACTGCCAGGAGCGAAAAATTGAGCATATCTCTGACTTAAATCCCAAACCCTACAATCCCAAAAAGATGTATCTAACAGGGAATTATATCCCTGTGGTGCGTCGGTCAGATTTCATTGAGGCGACTGGGTTGGATTTGCTTCATCTCGGTAACAATCGAGTATCTCGCATACACGACAGAGCTTTTGGCGATTTGACACATCTAAGAAGACTGTACCTTAATGGGAATTTGATTGACCATCTTACAGCTGACATGTTTTACGGACTGGAGACGCTACAGTTCTTATATTTAGAGTACAATGTCATTAAAGAAGTTGCTTCTGACACCTTTCAGCACGTACCCAAACTGCAGCTGCTTTTTCTGAACAATAACCTCTTGAAAACTTTACCGGTGGGAACGTTTGCTGGCCTGACGTTAGCCAGGCTAAATCTCCGCAACAACCACCTGAGATATCTGCCAGTCAGCGGCGTGCTGGATCAGCTCACAGCGCTGGTGCAAGTTGATTTGTTTGAGAACCCCTGGGATTGCTCCTGTAGCATATTGGAGTTGAAGATGTGGCTGGAGCAGCTCAGCACGGGCACAGTGGTAAACAATGTCATCTGTGGTTCGCCTAAAAGGCTAGCTGGGGAGGATATGAGATACATTAAGACAGCTAATTTCTGCCCTAATAACTCTGAGATACTTGCCTCCATGATCCCCCCTCTGAAGAGTCTTTCCCTGGCAGCACCATCACCATAGAAACATCCTTGGACTCTGACACACAGTACAGCGCCATCCCTTTATCTGTGATGATCCTTGCCCTTCTCCTCATGTTCATCGTGTCCGTGTTTGTGGCCGCGGGATTGTTCGTTGTCATGAAAAAGAGACGTCAAAAGAGTCAAAACGAGCACAATAACTCCATGAACGCTTGTATCAGCTCCCTGAACATGGAGTACGGCCTTTACAAAAAGGGATCCATTCCCAAAGTCAGAACATCTGCTGGACATGTATACGAGTACATCCCACCACCCACAGAGTCCACATGCAGAACTACGGCCCAAACCCCAACGGGCAGCAAATTGGCGGACGGATTTAGAGACTTTGATGAGTTGAGCGGCTTTGATGAAGAGGCAGCCAGTAATGTAATAAGCTCGGAATACAGTGCCAGCACTCCAGAGCCTCTCAACAAGCCCTCCACCCTTCACCAAGATGACCAGTGTTACTACAGAGACGTTCTTGAGCCTGACAAGCACACACGCTACAGCAATACATTACCATGCAGACATGCGGCGGCACATTCGTCGAGTCAGCACACCTCAGACTTTGATGCAAGGCATCAATACATGCACCCAGATAGAATACAACAGACAATACTCTATTGTGCGGCTCCAAGTACTGTGTACGTGGAGCCCAACAGGAGTGAGTACTGGGAACTGAAAGCGAAGCTTCACATTGATCCCGATTACCTTGAGGTTCTTGAAAAACGAACGACATTTACACAGTTTTAAGAGACTCGTCCCCTCGATGGATGCATTGATGCAATGTGTTCATTTTAATCAGGAATCACATTAAAAAAAATAGGCAGCACTATTTTATCACCTTTATTAGTATGACGCATTGTGAACTACAGTATGCGTTTCTGGGAATCGTGTCACAGGAGTGAGTAATAAAGGGGAACACCACTCATTTTGAAGTATCACTTATCCCTTTACCCCTATGGTGTTTTAACAGTTTGGTTTGAATTTGTAAATATGAACAAGCAAGCAGATATTCGGGGGCTGTTATGAGTCATCCCTACATAAAATACATCCTGGAGCTGTTTTCATTGACAACAATGTGAGACTGAGCTTCTACTCTCAAATTAGCTGAGTGTTAATGAAGCATGCAGACGATATGTTCTTAACCCAAAATAAACCAGGTTTTTGTTACAGTTATATATATATATGGCTCCCGGTTCTGTCAAACTGATTCAAGATGAAACCCACACAAGATTAAATCAAATTTATTCTGCAAGTAAATTTTACCTGTAACCACGAATTTGACCTGCATGCAGGTGAAAGTCACACCAGTTAATTTGTGCTCCAGTGGAAAATGGAGTCACATTAGGGAGGCAGTTTTCCCTCCAGCCTGCACAGCTCTGGGATGATCATACTTAATGCACAGATCATAAAACAAGTTCCAGTCTAATATCTCAAATCACAGATTATGAGGACAGTAAGTTTCTGCTCTCTTTGTTTGCAGATTTGGGGGAGAGTAATTAATGTATCCTAAAAATATACTGAACAGATGTAATCGGTGGTGTTCCCCAGAGTCTCTCCAAATTAACTGCATTTGTTGATTATGGACACATGTTGCACATGCTGGATCAAGTTAAATATTAATGTATTGTAACTGTACTCAGAAATGTGGTAACTAAAAGATTATAACCACATTCAGATGCATTGTAACTGAAAGAAAACAAGCTTTAAAGGTCTATATCTATGCCACAATTGTGTACTTTTCTGGCGAACAAACATCTTGAAAACACACAAATCGATGAATTGTAATGAGTCTTTCTTTATTTGTACCAGATACACTGAAGGAGTACACTGAAGCACTGTGCTGTGTTTTATTGTCCCCTTTTTCTTTATTATATATCTGAAAACACTTAAAAATTGTCTTCCAGTTACAATACATCTGAGTCGTTGTGCGATACAATAACAGTCTAATGTATCTTCATATACTTCTGTTTGAAATACAGCTGAAAATGTGTAGGGCCCATACAGTATAAAACATATTTTAAATGACTGCATATTTTTATACAAACAAATATTGCTTTTCTTTCTTTCTTTTACAAAAAAATGCACTACTGACTTCTACAGGTTAACAATGATGTCATTTTCTGAGAATGCACAATATTGTGGTAACATATGTGCTTATAGCCATAGAAGTAGGTTTGGTAAGCATATACATAAAAAGTACCACATGTTAAAAAATCGTGCACTATGCATAGATATATATAGAGTAGACAATCTATATAAAACAGCTCATCCTCTCGGTCACCAACCAACACTCATAAACATGGTAGTTAATGATATCATATACATGTTTATTTGAAATGTAACAAAATGTGGTACTTTTTTCAATAATTTGTTTTTTGTAACACTTCATATGTTTTTAATTACATGTGTTTTAAGGGGAGTGCTGGTGGATACGTTTGTGTGTTGCATCATAACGCATTGGCATTGTTCGTTTTGGCATGGGGGTCGCATGAAATCTGGCAATTTGACTGCAATAGCAGTCGCTCTTTATAAAGGGGGTATTGATGGAGAGTGTGACGAATTTGCAGAGCTAATGTGTAAAGGTCTGCAAGAGCTGTTAGACTGAAAAGCACAACAAATGGATGTCTGAGTGGATAGTGCATAAATATGCTCTAAAGGAATATAAGCACATCATTCAGTCATAATGCAGTTCAACCTATTTCTGGGTCAATAGTAGTAAAGGGTAAATTCACGACATATGCAGTATTAATGCACTGGACCTGTCATCTTAACTCAGCTAATTAGAGAACATGGTGCATCTGGACTCTGTCTGCATGTTGCAGCATTAGTCCTGCTGTTTATCAAGTATACAGTCTTGGTTCGTTGCCTTTCACATGTTCAGAGTCATTTTGTGATTAATTTGTCACTTGAACTGTGTCTGCTCTTTGGGAATTCATCAGAACAAATGAAATCGGCACAGTGACGCATGAACCTGCACAGGTTTGTACTTTTTTTCATTTTTTTAAATCAATATATTGCTGTGAAGTTATTGGTGAAAACACTGTAAACCAGCACAGACAAATATACACGTTTTTTTTTTTTTGTTTTGTTTTTATTGTGAGCAGAGGCCAACATTTAATTAATCGTTTCAGTTGTCAAAATAATAGTTGGTTTTTTAAATGTGTGGTCAATTTTGTGCAAACTAATACAGCCGATGAGAAAATAGCACATCACAAAAAGCATTTGCCAATGTATTTGGAGGAAACACTTTTAACATGTTATTTGTTACGACCTTTCTTTCAGTTTGTATGCTCTATCTTGCAAAGGCAACTGTGTCATAGAACACAGTGTTTACTGTATATAACAGACATTTGTAATATGTTTCGTTTTTTTCTGCTTTTTGTAATCAATGACCAAATGCCACATGTGAGACTACGAATACCGATAATCCAAAAATATGTTCAATTGAAATGTGACTGTCCTGTGTATGTGTGCAAATATTTGATTTGCAAAGAAGAAGAGATCCAGTTAGTGTCTTACTCTTATCCCCTATTTTATGTTTGCTTTTCTTTGGTTTTCATATGAAACGGTAGTTTTCTATGTCAGCCTCTGATTTGTAAATAGAGCACTTCATCAGTATTTCCATGTGAACGCGCATCGGCTCTGAAAAAGCAAAAACCTGGTCTCTTATTGCAAAAACACAGTGCAACTAGGAATATGTGGGGTAAATATATCTACAGTGTGCTGTTTCTTTAGTTGTTAGCTGATGAATAAAAGATATGCATTCATTTGGTATACCCTTGTTTCTGTGTTCCCTTCACCATCTAAACTGTGGTGTGTGAAGTAAATGTCATAGTGTACAGGGAGGACCGCTTTGAAAATCCTGCACAAACCCCCATTGGCATTATTTCAGAAATAAACTAAATTACAATATCCAGTTCAAATGTTCAGATCAAGCCATTGTCACAGTTTCAAATTAGACAAATGGGAAATAAGGATGTTGCAAAATCAAAAATGAGATGGTTAGTACTGAATGGAGCCTTAGTATTACTCGCGCAAAGACAATATGACTAAGAACTCAAATGATCAATTCTCTCATGTATAAATGAAATGATTATCTGACGCCTAAAGCGTTCAAACAGCTGCACAAATAGTAGCAGCAGCAGAACAGGCCTAGGGCGGTGTTACAAAATTTACTTTTACCAAATGTGAGTTTCTGGTATACTTTTGAATTCAGGGTGTTTGTTCTCCTGCGTCTCGCAGCAACAAAGGATGTATTTTGCTTTGTCAACTGTGATGTGCGTAAAGCTGGAATAAGGATGCGCTGTGACCTTACTGTAACAATACAAACACATCTACATGCTCGCAGACACTTGCAGAGAAACTACATCCTTGGCAGACATCGCGGTATCCATGGAAACATCCAATTACCTGACACAGAAAAACAACCAGAGCAAGAGGTATGACACTGACACAGACTGAGCTAATTTGTAACTCAGCTCTTTGACATTTACGTAATGACTGTATATCTTTAAAATGCACACACTGTGTATGACTGCATGGAATACATTGCCCTGCATTGGATTTAAGCGTGACTGACAAACACATGATCTGTGTCTGAATAATGTGCATTTTAATAAGACAACAGTGCATCACCTTTTGAATCTCTTCGTCAGATTGATGGTGTTACGTTGCTTTAGCTGCTTGAGGATCCCAATTCAGCTCGGGAGAGGAAAATTAGGGCAGATCTACATTATGTAAGCTTGAAGAGATGTGTCAGGCTGTGTGAAGACAGCATATGACTGTAAGCATTCACCAAAGGGGAAAAAAACCTTTACTATCTGCTTACATCAGGCAGAGCAAATGCAGTAGAAACACCACTGACTCAAACCTCCCTGATATGTCTCTGTTTCTTTCATAGCGAAGAGCAGAATCTCACATCTGGCAACATATGTATGTCGTCCAGTTGTTAGTCTCAGACTGTGTGTTTCTGTCTGTCCCTGAAGCTTTTTTCAGTCTTCTGTGCAGCAACGCTCCCTTTCTCTCTTTCTCACTTTGTGTGTGTTTGACTGTGTGTGTCTGGGCGCATAAATTATTGACTCAGAGTGTATTCATGCTTGCCTCAAGGACTTCAGCCAACCAATGTGGCAATACCTTTATCCTCTCTTTTCCTCTTACAATGTTTTTGTTTCAAAAAAAATCCTTCATACAACTCACCAGCAAAGTAAAGGGCTTCGGATATAGCTGTTTGGGTTGTCAAAGTTAATGTGGTAATAACGTGTTAACGCCAATTCGTTTTATCACCACAAATGTCTTTAACGCTTTGAGTCAGACTAGTGGGGACTAGTCAGACTGTAGCGCTGGATAAGGGGCGAAACATCTTCAGAGACAAATCTAAGTCCAGTTGCCTTCGATTCAATTATTGCCAGAATGAATATGACCTGGATGAAGGAGAACATTCACAGACTTTAACGCTTTAATGCAATCCATCTATCTGAGGTTGTAGTGGGCTCAGTTTTAAAGCCAGAGTGAAGATACATCACATGAAACTAGAGAACTGAGGGATCCATCGGTACCATCATTGTCATACAAGACTGTCAGGAAGGAGGTTAAATAACGCTCCAAACTTGCGCTACATTTTGGTGAGGAAACACTGCATGGCCATTTTCAAAGGGGTCTCTTGACCTCTGTCCTCAAGGTATATACATACATACATGTGAATAAAAGTGGGTTCTATGGGTACCCACCAGTCTCCCCTTTACAGACATGCCCACTTTATGATAATCACATGCAGTTTGGGTCAAGTCATAGTCAAGTCAGCACACTGACTCACTGACAGCTGTTGTTGCCTGTTGGGCTGCAGTTTGTAATGTTATGATTTGAGCATTTTTATGTTAAATATACTACCTGTGAGGGTTTCTGGGCAATATTTTTCATTGTTTTGTATAATTAATTGATTTCCGATAATAAATATACAGTATACATACATTTGCATAAAATAAGCATATTTGTCCACTTCCATGTAGATAACAGTGTTAAATATTCTCCCTTTAAGCTATGTTTTAACCAGATAAGAAATGTGTGATTAATTTACGATTAAATGTGATTTAGAAAATCATGCAATTAATCATGGTTAAATACTTTAATAAATTGACAGCCTTAGTTGTAATTGATGCATTACATCTTGAACGTAACATTTGTCTGTGTCCAGTGATGTGCCTGTTTATGTCAGGGTGAGGTTCTTCACTTTAGATTGATTTGAAGAGATATTTCATGCTGCTGGCAGTATTTAGAGATTTAGATTTGGGATGTGCTAACTTTGCCAGTATATTTGCAACAACTGGAAACAGTATGCGCAAGAGGCACACTAATATTTATGAGGGCTTATCCAGGCTTATGACTGCCAACGTGAGAAAAGTGACAAAATCCCTCTTCATCCTCCCATTTATGGTGCTCTATACTAAACATGAGAATGATATTTCACATCAAGAAAAAAAAGAAAAGCTTTGGCAACAAAAAGGTGAAATAAAATACAGTGAATTGGTGTTTATAAGAGGCTTTCGTTGCTCTGTATTACAATGTCAGACTGCTGGCTGTTTGCATAATATCATTCTCCTGCCAGCATCCAGACAATTAATAACATTCCCCAATTCAAAATGATCCACTCTTAATATAACGCTGTCCCTCCCTTTGTCCCTAGCGCACTGTGCAGCTTGTACGCTGCCCTGCAGAGTCGCTTCTCTTGCATTAACCTCTGTCCATGCCTGTTATCAACCCTCTTTTTATCAGCCCATTTTCCTTGTGGCTCTTCAGCACATCAAGGGCATGTCCTTTCTCTGTATCTTGGCCTGAAGTGTCTATATAACTGCTACAACAGACTGGCATGCTTCTAGCCTGTAATTTATAGTGCCAACAAACAGGCCTCGATTGGACAACATTGGTGAATATGTTGTAAAATGTGCCTTTGCGTCGATGCACTAAATCTGTTTCTTGTCTCACGGCGGGTTTATTTCTAAATGCGGCACACCCGGGTGATCCACTAAAGCGGTGTCTCCTCCTGATTTGAAAAAGATGCGACCTGAAAGGGCCCTGTTTGTGTTCCCTCATTCAGTGGGAGAGAGGGAGAGGCACACATCTCACAATGAAAAAGCAGCCCTGCCAGAACAATAACGGTACTCTCAAGATCTGAGATGGTTAAAAAAAAGGGCAGGACTTTCTACAGAAGCAGTGGCAACTGACCGTTTGAACAAAACCGTTCAAGTTTATGTGTGCAAGTTTAAAATCTAGAATAACTTTAATACATAAGTTAAAACCACATAATTTCACAGCTAAAACAATTAATATTTGTATTATTCCATACCGTATTTGCTTGGAAGTGCCATAGTTTAACACACTAACGTAAATCTGACTGAAGCTTTTGAATCAAGTGCTCTGATATGTGAGTACACTACAACAGATGTCTGTGTTCTGTGGCAGCATGGATTTAAATACCGCTATTGCTGCACTGTTGCACACTTCCTTCTCTTTCCTGACTGTCTCATAAAACCAAGCTGACAGCTGGAGGAAGGCGGCTAACCACTCGCCTGCAAATGTTCAAATGTTCAGTTTGTTCTGACAAGAGGCAGTTAATCTGATCAAACTGACTTCTTGATGATAATTATTCCCCCAACATTATTCCTGTTCAGTTTTGAGGGCCATAGTTAAAAAGAAATAGACATACAGTATTGTACTAAGTGGCCTATATGAGTTCACGTACCATTACTTCAGGTCTCTCTAATGGGCTGATGTTCAAACCATATTTTTAGGTGTTGTGGTTTAAACCTTTATAATGAGCAGTTTTATTAGAGTTGTTCCAATCCTGGTATCGGTATTGATATGTCTGATGCTGCCCATAATTCGGAGCTGGCGAGTATGCGTATATGCACCGATCTGATACCACATTTTATTAACCCAGAAAAACATCAACATGTTAAACTGGAAATCAATTCTTCGTCATCACTCCAACACAGTAGCCTTCACTGTGCCGTTGCCCTGGATGTATCATGGCTGCTGTTGCAACTACTATTTTAGAGCAGTGAAGAACTGATTGCAGATAGTTTGTCACACGATGACAGCAAAAAACAGCATTGTGGTGCTAGTGGAGCGTAACGGTAACAGTAAGCAGAACGAGGGAACTGTCAACCATTTGGCAATATTTCACAATGGAAGATCCAACAAGTAAAACGGAGATATGTTCAGTATGTAAGGCTGCCATTTCGAGGGGTGGCGCTAGTGTACTTATGTTTTCATGTAGTGTAGCACAAAAAGCAATTGAAGATGCGAAAGAGCATGAAGACTTCACCAAGGCAACAGGGGAAAAAAGGTCAAACCGTGGCAGCAAACGCTGGTAACTACATTCTAACGACAAGATAAATTTCACAAAGATAGCCCAAAAGGGACGAAGATATTACATTCATCATGCTGGTATCGGATCACGTCTCGGGAGCATCGCTAAATTTCATATCGGATTAATGGTCTATGGAGCTGGTGCTAGCTAAGTTTAGGAAAAAAGTGTAAATGTTAAGGAACACTACTCCAGAAAAATGTTTAATTTGATGATTTTTGAGCCATTTCTCATTACGTCACGACTGTCAAGATTATCATTGGATTTTTAAATCAGTTTTTCTTGTATATTGTTGGAACTCAAGTTCCCGTGGACCGATTGGGAAAGACTTGGTCCGTGGTGCTGTGTTGCTGTTCGTAACCCTCTAGAGTTGAGCACACTGCAGCAAACACCAGCCACCACCCAGGACTGTTACTTCTCTACAACAGAGGTGGAAGAAGTACTCAGATCTTTGACTTCAGTAAAAGTTAACAACACCAAAAGTAAAAATACTCTCTTACAAGTGAAAGTCATGCATTCAAAATCTTCCCCAAAACTACAACAGCATCAAAATATACCAAAAGTAGAAGTGCTCATTATGTAGAATTTCAGAATAATGCCATATCAATTGATTATAATTATTAGCATTAATGTGTTCATCAGTTTCATGTTGCATCTGTTAAAGGTGGAGCTAATTTTAATGTATTTATATACAGCTGGGTACTTTCATTTATAGTAATATATCGTCATTTATTGGTTGATTTAATATTTTGTATTATTAATCATCAAAGTTACTAATGCCAGATAAATGTAGTGGCGTAAAAAGTACAGTATTTCCCTCTGAGATGTAGAGGAGTAGAAGTGTAAAGTGGCAGAAAATTGAAATACTCCAGTAAAGTAAAAATACCTCAGAATTTTACTTACCACCACTGAGTACATGTAGCTGTGTGTTCACATGTGAAATGGTGTGATTGTGTGGTGCACCTTTGTTGTGAGATACTGAATTCACTTTTATAAATTCACACCTTATTTGGTGTAAATGCTCCCCTTTTCATTTAAAGAACACTTTTTGTTTTTGTTAAGTTTTGGGGGAAAATGTATAATTTGTTAATTTCTTAATGGATTCTTGTCATATTTTAATATAATTAAACCACATGCAGTGCCTTATTTTCGCCCTGGCGCAGTGTCAGATAAATGATGCAACACCTACTGAGCTGATAGGGATGTGGTATCTTGCTCAAGGACACTGCAGCAGAATAGACACTTGGGGTGACAGGGGAACCTACTTTGACCCTGATCACAGCAAGTGCTTTTTGGCATCGTGTTCTGTAACTTCACCGCGCAGGACACGGTTTATAAATCTAACATAAACCCTGATATGGCAGACACAGGCTACTGTCCACTTGAATCATCACTCTCTTAAAGCAGTTTCATAGAAACATATAAATAACTTCTAGTTATTATTCTGTTTTTGTATTTTTTTCTTCTCCTATTCCTGCGTTCCACTGGCCACCATTGCTTACAGCACCCAGTAGTGTGAGTAGTTGTCTATAATAGCAGCACTGTAAATTTAAAGAGGACCTATTATGCTTTTGTGCTTTTTCCCTTTCCTTTATTTTGTCATATAAATTTTTGTGCATGTAAAATTTCTGCAAAGTTACAAAGCCCAGAGTCCACACTAAAGGGAGTCACTCTCCCCAACAGAAACACTGCTCCTCAACAGCCTGAAACGCCTCGTTTGAAGTCCTGCCGTTTCTTCTGTAACATGGTGATGTCACAAAGTAACACACTTGCGTAATACCTAGTTTGACACGCCCTCAAACTCTGCAGCTTGGACTTTTCAGATGCCACTATGAGAAAAGTAAAGTGTTTTTTGAACATTTAAGCATCTAAACATGTTCTAGTGGAAACCCAGAATACAAATATGCACCTGAAAATAAGCATAATAGGTCCTCTTTGAGTGAGACTGCAGTTTTATTGATCCTATTTATGTATACCACATGTTTCAGTGCATCTCAGAACACCCAGACAGAGATATTTATGTACACAGCAATGTCTACAAACACTAGTAGAAAAAAAAAACTTCCCTCTCTGTTTACTTGGTGGCAACTCAGACACTATTATATTTAAACCTGAGGATAACTTTTTTAAGCAGTATATAGTTCAAGGCATAGCGAGACCCTCGTTATACTCAACTCTCGTGACAAGCTGAGGATGTGCTGTGGTTCCTGAAAGCACTTTTCCGTGTTTCTGTCTCTCTTCACTGCGAGTATCCTTGTGGGATTTACAACAAGCTACAATGGATCCAGACAGATGGCAAGGTGGGGGTGTTGGGTAACCATCTTCTGAACCCCAGGGAGCACCGCCGTATACAAGCTGTCAAACAAATGTCTTCACCTAGAGTTTTTTTTTTTTTTTTTGTTATAATATAATGAGATACTTTGACACTGACGCTCATTTTCACAATTGCACAGACGTCCAAAAGAACTGCAAATACAGTGTTAAAAGCTAAATCCTTGGTTCTCGTTGCAGAGTTTAAGCATATACTCCCTTATTAATTATATTATTGTTGTGCCAACAGCTTCTTCATATCCTCTCTGAATGCATCAGGGCAACAAGGCCATCGGGCATTTACATAAAGTGAAGTAGCAAATAGGTCATGAATATCATTAATATTCAAAAAGCAGCACTTCAAAGAGTGGTAACTCAGTGCCTCAGCGTTAGCTACATTTGACCATCCATATCTTTCCTCATTAACTACATTGGAAAGCATTATTTGCTGAAGGCTGTGCGCTGCGGGTTGGCGGCGAGTGCATCAAAACAGTTCTTTCAAGTTCTTTCTTGTGTTAAGTATTGTGCAGCTACACAACTCCTAACAAGCCAAAAGACTGAGAAGACCCGCCACCAGCATGCGTTAGCTCCGGTATACTGATGAAGCTTCTAGAAATTTATGTAAGACATTACTTCAGTTGTTCACTGTTGACTGGATAATTGACAGCCTATTGTTGGTTGACTGCCAACATTTCCCAGATTCCCCAAAAGACATGTCAAATTTGTCCAGCCAGCCGCTTAAAGACTTCACCAGTTTTGACAAGGATTGTTTCACTTTTCAACAAACAAAAACTCAGGCCTTTTGAGTAATTGGAAAGATGTCATAATGGAATAAAAAAAGCAGCTTTTAAGCAAAACAAGTTCTTTTAAACTGCTCTCTTGCAGTATGTGCCTTAACCTAAATCTTATCTTAGTAATCTACCAACAGCCCTGTGATTGTGAGTTTCGCAATACTTGAAAATCACTGATAGTTGATAGCTGACTGTTGCTACATGAGGTTATACACTTGAATGAAGCCCTGTTGAAATTTGACCTTGGACTATCAAATCAAACTGACTCAGAAGTTTTGTACATCATGAGTGCATCAATCTTTATCTACACCAGCACATTCCCAGCTAGAAAGGTGGACTCGGTAGACTGCAGATCTCCAAGTGTGTCTGCAACATCCACTGCTATGATGTTTGATTGAATGAATGAATACAGCCCACAATCTCCCACCCCACCCCCTGTCTAGACCTCAAGCATGTTTTTCACTTGCCTGTCTCATGCTACAGATATGCTCCCATTTTAATCTATGCAGCTGTCTGCGCTGACTCCATGTAGTTAAACTGCAGTTGTGTAATGCTTCATGTTGACTCTTTAATGCTTCACTAACACTTTCTATGACGCCCATATCTGTGGTGAATTATAAGCTCACTTATAATGTGTTATAATCTGTTTCTAGCACTGCATAATTATAGTTATAAGCACTCATAAATATTCATATCTTAAGACATGTTTTGCAAGGATCATAGTATGTTATAATTCCCATAGTTTCAATACATTAATCTTTTCTTAAAGCATTATAATCACTGTCATAATAAAGTTATAATAAAGTGGTCATTGTGTGCTTTAAGTGAAGTAGTGACATTCCTTAGGCAGATATAATACATTACAAGCTGTTATAAGCCACTGTATGTGGTCATTGCTTTAAGTAAAGTGGAAAAAATATTGTAAAATCATTGCATTTGTTTAACAGGTCATAACAGAAAGTGAGTACTCCAAGTTGACACAACTTTTACATGATGAACAACTTGAACACCTGAATGATGGATGTTTATATTTCACTAATGTAATGTTTGCCCAGAAATAAGTGGTAAGTCTCAGCTTTCAACCTTTAAGTGAGCACAACACATATTAGGCTGGTGAGCTCAGTAGTATGCAAGATCAGCCGTGGACAGACATATACACTCATGCACACACACACACACAACCAAATACATAATCTCCTGGCAGAGATAATAATTACATTCAAGGCTAAAGCAACTGTATAAAGGATTTGAATTAATTTTATTTAATGTCACAACTCTAGCCAGCTCCTAACTTTCACCCTGTTTTCTCTGCCACACGCTACTATACAACTCTCCCTGTCAGCCACTCACGCGCTGCAGAAACCCCTTTTCCACCATTTCCATCATCTGAGCCTCTCCGCCCACATACTCGCCTGCTTCCCATTTCTGTAATCAGCCTAGCGGTATATATACTGGCCTATCTCCATTTATTCCTCATCAGATTGTGTACTTCTGCTCTAGCCTTTGTTTCTGCCTGTCTGATTCATGTCCTGCATCCTTGCTTGGATAAGTTTGGCTGAAGTTTGTCTGTTTATGACCATTGCCTGCTCTTAGAGCTCAGTAAACGAGGACATTTATTTGACTCTGACTATCTTTGTGTTGTACTTTTGGGTTCAAGCTTATTGTGTGTTTGAGCCAATACGTGGTAGGACATATCAAATTTAAGACAGTTAACAAACCCTTTTTAAGCCATGCTAGTGGCATGTCTCTATATGACAATGTCTGTCACTCGGACAGTTTGGTATAACACTTTGGTCCTGACAACTCAACAACTACTGGATGACATTTCACTTTCACTTATCCAATGAAGTACCTTTACTCGATGGATTGGATTTTTTTTTTTTTTTTTTTTTAACTGATATTCATGGTTTCCAGACTATGAACTCCAGTGATTTTGATGCTCTCCTGACATTTCCTCTCCCACCACCATGAGGTTCACATTTTGTGGTTTTAAGTGAAATTGTGTCGACAGCTGGATGGATATCCATTAAAAGTGCGCTCTGTGTGGGCTGATGTGGGTATCTCTTGCGTACGCCAGGGATAGCACTGTGGCAGATTGTGTGTAGCATGTAATTTCTTTTTGATTTGGACCCGTGGTTTTCAAATCCTTTGTCAGGTGGTCTTTGATTTATTTGATAGGCGTGATTCAATAGTTCCATTTAAATTTGGCCCAACACAAATCCATGGCTAGAAAAAAAATGATATTTGAGTTGGATGATGAGGAGGCACTCCTGTGTCTAGAATTAATAAGATTGTTGTAGTTGTAACAGATGTGAGGATACATGTCCAGAAATCCCACCTTCTGGCTCTGATGGGCCTGATCACATATTTCAGGAGGTGTACTGTGCATCTTTGCAGCTCTCTGCGAGAAAACAATCAGCAACTTAATGATGAAACCAATCATTAATTAGACATAAGTCTTGTTCTGTCATGCAGTCTTTAAACAATATAAATGGTATTGTTACCTATAGTCACAGAGATATAGTGTCATTGTCATGCTAGAGCATGGCACCACAAATGCTTTCAAATTTATATTTTGATAATATATCCAAAACAAAAGAAAATGAAAGCATTTGAAATATTGGCATAAATCTAAGTTCACAGACAAAACACTGTGTTTTTTACTAAACACAATGTCATATAGCTGAGGTTGGCACTAAAATGGTTGAGAGCACTGAACGAGAACACTGCCGATCCCTGATGAATCTTGAACACAGCTGTATCTGCTTCTGCAGCATCAGCTACAGCGACTCAGGTGACTGCAGGCCTGACTCGCTCCATCACTCAACACAACACTCAGCCACAGTGACACAGAGGAGAAAAGACAATCTCCTTTACGTGTAGGCTAGTTGAAACATTGTGATGGCCTTAGCTGAACAGTCAAAGAAATTGTTTTTCATGTGCATGAAACACAAAGCAACCTAGTAGCTTAACTGTGTGTGTAGAAAAACAGAAGACTGTGAGCTTGCCGCCACATTTACAGATGTGCTGCTCTACTGAAAACACATTACACTCTTGTGGTGACACACTCAGGTGTAAACTAACTGATCGCCCCTCTGGAAAACTTGAAACAATACATCTGCATCTATTCTGTAACACCAGAGCCACCTGCTGCAGCTGAGCTCGCTGAGGATGTGAGGAACCTCCTCAGCTGATTCGAAATGCAGCTCGCCTGCAGAGCAAACTGATGAAAAGGTAATAGATTTAAAGTGATGTCAAAATCAGGACAAATTCTTTAACAGCGTGTGATGACAAATCAATCCCCACATTCGTTTGCAATATGAAAAACTCCTAAGAATGTAGGATGAATAATTCAAAGACACTATTTTAGATTTCACAATGTCCGTTAATAATTCATCACATATCCTGCATATTTGAAAATACCTGAGTTTGTGTGGAGGTTTACATGCATATTTATAGTATCCTTTAATTCAAAAATTCAGCATGTAGCACAGCAAAACAAAAACAAAACATGTAGATGAACCAGATGTTCTTTTATGTCTTAAACCTGCAGCAGGGTGAATATTTTTGGCATCATTGGCAAAAAAATACATAATAACCTTTCAGCATATTATAATTCAAACTGGACTTCTGCACCTCTTCATGGCTGTTTTCAGGCTTTAAAAAAATCTAGCCTGTGACAGGAGACTTTGGCCAATCACAGGTAATTTCAGAGAGAGAGCGTTCCTATTAGCTGTTCGTTCAATGGAAGCAGCTGTCAGTCACTCACAAACTCTGACTGAATGACCAAACTAGGCAGCGCTGATCAAATATAAATCAATATTCTGTTACTGTAATGCCTATCTCTTGTTTTTAGAAACATCTTGGTGCTTTGTATTTACTCAACTTATCTCAACCTTCACATTTTACAGCTAAACAGTACACTACAGGATGTTTCTGAATTTCTGATTTAATGACAAAAATAGGCATTTCAGTAACAGAATATTGATTCATATTCGATCAGCGATGCCTAGTTTGACCGTCCTCCAGCTCGGCTCTGATTGGTTCATTTCCACCGGTCTGTGAAATCTTGCAGATGCCATTAGGAGGACTGGAGCACACTGGAGACACATGATTTTTTTCAGATTACCTGTCTCATGCACTGCTGTCAGAATATAGTGACCGTTTTATAAAAGCAAATTTTTTTTATATGTGCTCCACTTCTACCCATTACTGCTTTGAATGCCATGCAATAAAATAGTCCAGACCTTTCAAAGATGGCTATGGATTCCTAGAAGACGATGCACTCATGCGAACAGATCACGACAAACATCCCCCCCTTTAATCAGAGTGTTGATTGTGATCTTGATGTGCTCTTTTACCCTCAGGGATGATTCTCCCACCGGTTACAACACAGTTAAACTCCTCACCTAGCCACTGGCTACCAGATCAAAGCAACATCCACTCAGGAAAACAGTCAAGCAGGGAAAAGGTTGGTTGCTATAGCAACTTATACCACCTCTTGTATGGTCTCTCACACAATTTTATTATTAGGACAGAAGCATATTAACCATATTAATCAACCTAAACTCTCACTTGTGCAGCAACAACACCTGCTGTGATGACTGCAGCTTTTGTTTATGGACTCGTGTTTATTGACAGGCAGTATATTAAACATAAATATACTATGCCTTCGCTATATGTTTTTACATTGTTCTTATTGTATATTTAGTATGGTTCAGATTATCAATCTTTGAACATGAGATTTCATGCATGCATGTATAAATCACATTCATCCTGCATACATGTCCTTCTTCCCATTCCCTGGAGACTGAATTTCTATGGCACAGGAGGATGCCAACATCAAATATTCACACTTGGCTTTACCACACTCGAAATAAGAGCGTCCTTGGGAGTCTGACATCTCCTGTATAATTAAGTTGTCCGGATTAAAGCAGGAATGGAGCCTAATCAGCAGCAGGATACGTTGATAAGCAATAAGCCACGAAGACGGAAATTATTAAAACCCCTTTTTGATCAGAAGGTCCCGTAATGCATCAATCCCGAGGAATGAGGTCAACCACTTTGCCATACAGTCAAATCCATTAAATATATGATTTTGACAGCTGTAGAAACCTGCGTTGGCTTAGAACGGTGCATGAGCAGTACAGTGAGGGAGAGCGACAGCAACATACTGCATTCATACAGTGCAGAGTGTCATTGATTTTTAGTTTGTTATTTCTGGGAATGTAAAAGAATATCTGTGTAATGCAAGACAGTGTTGGAGCTGCAGTTTCTTTAAGACTTTCTGGGTAACTTAAAATAGCTCCTGTTTTTCAATCTCTTTTTTGAATGTGAAGCTTCTCACTGTTTTTTGTTGCATGCCTTTTGGTAGACCCTTTTATTTACTGTCCACTCCGGCCTTTTGATAGCTGATCACCCTTTTAAGCTGTTCCTCTCAGTCCATTAGCAGCACTTTGGCACCTACTGTAGCGCAGAAAAAATGTCCTTCTTGCACACAGCTTTCTGTCAAGATGGCCGTTAGTCATTATTTGTCATGAAGTGGATATGACTCAGAAAGGCAATACTCACATTTGACTCAACTGAGTCTACTCTGTAATTGAATACTATTACAATACGCTGGCACAATCCCCATCTTTTTTTCCCCTCCCATCGCCATGGTCATGAAATGGAAATGTTCTACAATAATGTGCAGCAGAGCACGATGTTTTTGCAATGTCAAGGCAATGTGAATGTACTGTAAAATGCATCAATTATTTATAAAAAAAGGAAGTTGGAACATTGGAAAGATTTTAAATTTCTCCAGCTCTTTCATCGACTGTCTTCCCCAGCATGCCTCTTGGTGATATAATGTGGTAAGGACAGAATTCATTTGTGTGTGTTAGTGTGCCGCTTGTGCGTCTGTCTCCGTGTTTACCTGATCCCAGAGTGTTCGAGATAATGTAATTAATCATTCCGCAATAGTTAACCCATCACTTTAAATTTGTCTGGCAGGGTTGCTAGGGTCTAATTACAGACTAAAATATGCACTCCCATTAAGCAGAAGATGGTTTCTGTGCACTTAAAGCAAAGGGATGTGGACATGTTTTAATTCAGGTTCAGGGGTTGGCTGCATGTGCATCACTCTGTGGCACACCATTAAAGGCTAATGCACACATTTCTTGAGACACATTCTGATTATACTATTTTGCAATTCTATCTTACACTAAATGCAGCTTTGAGATAAAAAAAAAAAAATCTGAAGCTGATTACATAGAAATGGAGGAACTGTTTTAACGTCAGAGGCATGTAGGATTATACTTCCATGGTTGGATGCTTGTTCCAGTTCCTGATGTTGCAATTCCTGCATCACCTCCTTTGTGACATTTCTGTCTCTGTTTATGATAGCTCATACGGAACATAACTGCATGATAAATTTGTCAAACAGAAGAATCCCATGTCCTCAAGTCGCATTTCAACTGCCAACATTAAATATAGCATTAACCAGGAAGCTAAATGTCTGTTTGCTTGATGAGCTTCTAGTGTGACAGACAGAAAAAAGAGGCAGGATAAACATGAACATGTTGAGAAGAGCCTTTCAGCATCCCATTTTCTGCTGAGGCCATTTAGTATCTCAGCACAGGACATCGTCCTTAATGGAGATTTATTCGGAATAAACCAAGAAATTTCCATAGACGGAGACGGATGTTGTAATTCCCCTGAGGCAAATTTGTGATTTGTGATATTACGCTATAAATAAAATTGACTTAACATTTGATTTGAACATTATACAACAATATCTAATGTCATTAATAGAAGAAGAAAAGGAGAAATGGCATTGTATGCATTTATAAATCTTCTATGTGTCAAAATTGTATGTAGCATTTTGAAATAACTGATTAAATTAAACTAAACGTGGAGGGAGAAAATAATATTGCAGTGCTATCATATCTGGAAGAGCTTAACAGTTAAAATATCAACAAAGCTCAAGAGTTAGAGCATGAAATGGGAGAGTAATTGTACTCATAGCAATAAATTATTATTATTATTATTTATGTTTAGACATCTCTCATAATTGTATTTTTCCTTCACATTGTTTTACCAACCTAGGTAACAGATCATTGTCAAGGCATACAACGTTATATGGCATATGTTGATTAAAATATTTAATTTTGATTAATCGCATGATTGTCCATCGAACAGTTTTCATCTGTTCAAAATGTACCATAAAGGGAGATTTGTCGGGTATTTAATACACTCATCAGCATGGCAGTAGGCAAACAGGCTTGCTTTATGCAAATATATGTACATATTTATTATTGGAAATCAATTAACATCACAAAACAATGATAACTATTCCAGAAACCCTCACAGGTACTGCAGTTCGTATGAAAAAATGCTTTTTTTTTTTTAGTATAAAAAACATGGTAACCTGCAGCCCCACAGGCAACAACAGCTGTCAGTGTGTCAGTGTGCTGACTTGACTATGATTTGCCCCAAACTGCATGTGATCATCATGAAGTGGGCATGTCGGTAAAGGGGAGACTGATGGGTACCCAGAGAACCCATTTACATTCACATATCTTGAGGTCAGAGGTCAAGGGACCCCTTTGAATCCAGTTCTTCCAGTTACCAGTTATGTAGCCTCCTTTGATAGGCTAGTATGACATGGTTGGTAGCACTGGATTCCTCATGTTTTCTAGTTCCATATGATACTAGTATCTTCACTCTAGCTTTAAAACTGAGCCCACCACAACCTAAAAATCACAAGTTTCATTAATATGTTAAAGAAATTGGTGGTGTTAAAATGAATTTGCGTTAACACATTATTAGGGAATTTACTTTATGAGCCCTGTTAATACATTGTCAAACAGTGTGCGGTTTAATTAGTTCCTGATCATGCTGCCATCATGACACATTTTACTTAATGACTCTATGCTTTGAATATAACTAGCTAAATGTGCCCAAAATAAGGATGTCATTGATCCATGCCAAAATTGCAACTCCTGGTCTGTCAGTTGCAGCTGTTTCTCATCTTCCTCCATCCTGCAGAGTAAGCATCCTGAATCCTGATACGTGTCAGACTGAAGTTTGAATACAGTGACTCAGCTGTTGCTGAAAGTTTTTAAGTGCTGATAATTGAAAGAGAATACATGAGCCCAAGTAAATTCATCCATCTATTCATCTGAAGCTCTTAAAATAGGTTTGAAAAATCTTGTAGGTGGTCTTTCGTGTCCTTTGTGAGTGCCTTGCATTTTACAGGTAATGTTAAGTGTTCAAAACCACATCTGAAGGTACTAGTAATAGTAGTGTTTTGCTTGTAGCCTATATGTCCTTTTTACTTTTCTGCATTTAATCAGTGTAGCCTAATTAGCAACAAAAATTTGAGGGTCAAACACAGGCATTTGTCCCCACTTCAGTAACTTAATTGTTTGATTTTCAGATTATACTTTAAAGATGCACTAATTAGTATCTTGATCTATCTATTTTCCATTTTTAGATTAAAAAAAATAGAGAAGTGATTACATGTAATGCAACTAGTATGGTGACAATCCCCCTCAGCTTTATGGAGCATTTTAGCATCTTTCAGCTGATTATTTTGATTTTAGTCTGCAACTATACAATGGTGATATTGTGTAAATGTCAAAGCTTGTTGCACTACCTCCAATAGGCCAAAAAAATCATTGAATGCTCATGTAAAGGTATAATTCTTAAGATTTCACTCCAGATTGATTTGGGACACCTGTGATTACTGGTTGGCATAGCAATTGTGTTTGATCAATACAGAGTCCAGTTTGAAACATAAAGTAGACTGTAGTAAAAAAAATGGATATAGTCACCCATTGGATTGTGAACTGTCTGTTTGCAGCCTGGAGATCAGCATTTTGTCCGTTGCCATCTTAGTTTTTGACCGTCACCATCTTTTACAACCAGAAGTGACACAAGAGGGTGGAACTAAGTACAACTAAATGCTGACTACAACATTTTTAGGTAACCAAAAAGGTTATAATTAACTTTCATGAGCTGAAAACACACTGTGAAAGAGTTAAAGTTGGAAGACAAAAACACAGACAACTCCCAGACCAGACAATGCCATGGCAACAACCTGTCAATAACAAGGTAGCCACCCCTAAAGCAGAACCTGCATTATTGTCTATTTGAGTCTAAATGGGACCATAATTCACTAAAAGAAGAAGAAGAAGAAGAAGAAGATAGTCCTTTATTAGTCCCACGAGGGGAAATTCAATTTTTTCACTCTGTTTTTAACTTATACACAGTACATGCAGACCCGAACACACACATGCACAAACATGCAACAATGGAGAGATGTCAGAGTGATGGGGCTGCTCCTGACAAGCGCCCAGAGCAGTTGGGGGTTTGGTGCCTTGCTCATGGGCACCTCGGCAGTGCCCAAGAGGTAAACTGGCACCTCTCCAGCTACCAGTTCACACTCTTCTTCTTAGTTCTTGGTCCATGTCGGAACTGAGTGTGAACTGCCAGAGAAGATCATGCTGTATTGAAGAAAACTTGAAACTATCAGCTGGGACCATAATCTTGTGTTTACAATGTTTACAGAGGTAATACTGTAAATCAAGTGATAAGCAGGCTCATTTTCTCAGAGACTTCTATACAATCAGACTTCTTTTTGCAGCCAGAGGAGTCGCCGCAGGGCGTTACAGAGAATGCAAGTTTAAGGCACTTCAGCGTTGGCTTCACTTTTCAGACCCGCATGTTGCCACCTGATACAGAGTCCAGTTGTTCCTTTTGAACTATCAGACTATTGGGAGCAGCAAACAAACCTTGAGTGGTTACTCTACCAGAAATGCAACATAAGTTGTGTATCTGTGTATCACCAGCAGAAACTGTGGGCTCAGTTTTGGTAAAGAAGACAACTTTTGTCTTTCGTGTCAAGTCCAAAATATGCAGCCATCATTTCCTGTGAATCCCTTGAGCGTGGGTAGCAAATCTGAATGCCGCAAGGCGGACTCCACCAGCAACAATGAAACTACAGTATAAAGAGACAATTACACTGTGTAAATGCACAGAACAGCTTTTGCTGAAAATATGCCGGCTATAAATAGTTGCAAAATTGGGATTTGATATAATGAGAAACTTAAATATAATAAAATCATGGAGCACAGTCATGCCATAAACCCAAACTGACCTTGAAATGCCTTCTGATATGTCAGCCAGAATTTACATGATTATGGAGTTTTATAATGGCACGGCCCCTCTGCAAATGCCATAGTTGAACTGTATTACAGTGACTCTGCTGTATACTTCCACTGTGTTTAGTGAGCTTACATCAGTCCTGCTTTGAGCCGTAGTGATCTGTGTGACCAAATGATGAGTGTAGAGGGACAGCGATGCCGTTATGCAACACAGTGCTGCAAGTGTTATCTCAGACTTATCTCACACAGGGGGGGGGGGGGGGCACATAATGTTAATTAGTTTGAAAACACAAGCTAATTAACAATACCTTCATCTTTTACAAGCTTGCTAAAAATAGTCCCTGCAGTATGATCGAGGGGATTTTAAATCACAACAGCATATGCTTTAATTACTGGAATTTCTCCATCGCAAATGTTTATTTCTACTGAACTTTTGAACTGAGTAGCCAAGCTGCATGTTTTATTATTACTGCTGTTTGTGTTCAACTTTCTCTCCTTGATGAGCTTTCTGGTGATGATGGATCCTCTAATGGGCCAAATGTTTCTATGGATAGCATGAATTAACTAAATTCATCATGACATGCCACATTTGCACACAAGGGTACAGTGCGCAGGATTTGGCGGTATCAAGCGGTATGGTTGCAACCAACTGAGTAACCCTCCAGTCACTCCTCCTATAGTATAGTATTAATATCACAGTCACATTAGCTTCCAGCAAAGCTACAATACTTATACTTGTGTTTGATTTAAATTTTAACAGTAAAAGGGTGGTTCACAGTTCCAGATTAAAAACCAGGATTTGCAATGGCAATGTAAGTGAAGTTTTATTTCAAAAGCTACAGTGTGTGAGATTTGGCATTATACTAGTGGTGTGGTTGCAGATTGCAACCAATTGAGTGCCCCTTTACTCACTCCTTCCTTTCCAAGACTGCGATAACATGAACCGCAAAGTGCAAAACCATGGTAAGGCTGTTCGCCTCGCTCAGAGACCATCCATACCGTTGTAACGCTACTTTATGAGAAAAGTCGGCAGCTGGCGCTATCGCGGTTTTGCACTGTGGCTCACCTTGCCACAGTTTCACAAGCATGTCAGAGAACTACGGTGGCCTTCAGGTAACGTAAAAACGCGAAGGGCTCTCTCTAGAGCCAGGGTTTGGTTTGAGCAACATGGTGGACTCGGTGAGGAGAACCTGTGTAGATTTGAAGGACTCGTTCTACGCTAATGAAAACACGATTTTTAGTTTAAACTGATTACACACTAATGCTAATTAAGTGTCTATGGGTATAAGTCCTAAAATCTGGAAAAGAGTTAGCTTTAGCGCTTCTGTTGTCAGTTGCCTTGTCTAGAAGTCAGTGGGTTTTTTGAATGGCGTTTCAGTTAGATGCCTTAAATAAGATTTGTTGTTGTTTAAGTTTTGTTCTACGACATAAAATATATCAACTAAATATCTCACTCATCCATTTTGAAGCCTATATGTCCCGTAAAAAAAAGACAGTTGCTAACAAGTGGCTAAACATCATCACGCCAACTTGTCTGCCGTTACACCCTCGTGGTTTATACTCACGCTCATGCGACCGTGGTGTACTTTATTTATAGCCTCATGTTAGCTTTGCACTTCTGGCGATTGCATTCACACTTCAAAAATCATAAGTGTTTTTTATTTGTGAAGATTATCTTACTGAACAAAATGTGTGCAATTATCAAAATTGTGTGTTCGTGACAGAGCTTACGCTGTGCAATAATCCAAAACCCAGTGGAAAAATCACATTGGCTTTTTGTTGAGGGAACCCAGGGTGAAGGTAACTTCCTGGTTGGCATACAAAATTACATCATGCCTGGAGCAGTCTGTAAGATTTCCCCCCTGAAATGTTACACACTGCTCCTTTAGTAGATTATTTCTCTTCATTTTTTTTTCGGTGCCAAAAATACAACACTAATAATCCAAATCCACTGTATTCTCAAGGTGAAAAGGTTTTATCCCTTAATAAAGGAGAAACCAAACGGCAAACATTGAACTTGGTTAAGTTAATAAAGGCCTATCAATAGCAGCAAAGACAAGTGCTGAATGCAAACACTCCCCTGTCGCGTCCCAGCAGCACTTGGTTCAGCAGAGTGTGCGTGTGTGTGGAATCTTAAAGGCAAAGATCCAGACACATTATTGAGTGCCACCGAAAGGGTCAGAAAGGAAGTGGCACTGAGAGAGGTTGATACAGAGACATTCAGGAGTGGTTAGCGCCATTGTCGTGCAAAATTGCGATGGGGTTCATTTGTCGTCACTCTCCGGGGAAAATCATTGGAGCTCAAACTCGATTAAGTCTATGAAGGGGATTTTTTTGCGGTGACAAGTAGTAGTAGGGGCGTTGCATAAATGATTAAAGAATATGTGCCGTTAGGATTTGTCTGTCTCACACAATAAGGAATTACAGTAGACAGACAGTAGTATCTCTGTGCTGAGATAACTCAAGAAATGTTGATGCAAATTTAGGCTACATAACAGACTGCGCTGGATTAGTTTCCAGGCTGCAAAAGAATTGAAATGCAAATAAGACAGGGATTACTGAGAGAGCATTCAGTCTACCAGAGCCTCCTCCATTAACGGGTGAAACACTGGTCACGTTTGAAAACAGTGTCTAAGCCTAATGATTATTCTCTAGTTATTTTTGTTTATAGCAAGTTAATAACTCACTACATTTCTTGTCATCAGTGAGTCATGAACAAATCAGAGAGCGTTTAGCACCTTGCTCGGTAGATTACTCAGAAACTATACAACAACAGCACAATGATCCGATGTAAGCCGATAATCATTCCCATTACTCCACACACACTGATGAAACTAGTGCAACGTGGCAGGCTGTCCCTATTCCCCAAACACGTTTGCCCTTGTTAGCGTCAACCTGAAAACATAATAGAGCTGACACGACATCAGTGAGACATTTTCTCCAGTGGATTATTTGGCTATCCAGTGAGTTGCATCTGAATCCAAAGAGAATGGTGCTAAATGAGAAACTGAATCATCTCAACTTCAAAAGCATGCTTCTTCCTGCACACCCAGAAGTGTGAAATTTGTAGCTGCAGGGATGGCACCGACTTGAAAGGGCCCAAATGTGAATTCTCTTTTATAGCTTTTTTTTTCAGATCTGTGAATAATAGGAGAGGTATTTATTGACTCCTCTCTACCTTGTTAAAAAATGTACTTACTGTGCTTGAACGCCTCTTTTGTTGGCTCTGCAAATTAATTATACTGTTCAAAGCATTATGTAATATTGACAAAATTTAAAATGAATGTTCCCCTTATATTATCTGAGCTTGATAAAACTGTTGCATTTATATAAATTTGAGTTACACTTTCTACAAAAAACATCATGGTCTATTTCATCAGTCTGTCAGACATGATGTGCTGTTTTCCTAAGTTGAGAGTGCCCTCTGCTGGCATCTCTCTATCCATCTGTTCTCCTCTCATTACACAGTATTCTGATCAGGGATCACCAGAGCAACCAAAATGTCTCTTTTCCCACCAGCCTCCTCCAGCTCCTCCTGAGGGGGTCATCAAGCGCTCCCATGCATGCTGGCAGATGTAGTGTTGATTGAATTTGTCTTTCCCACTGCTCCTTTCCTGTCCTCCGTTTGTACCACTTTGCCTCCCATCATCAAGTGACTTAAATGACTGAGGACTTAAAGCTTGGATCAGATATAATTTAAAAAGTTGTTTTTACGAAACGGTCACTATATCCTGATAGTAGTGCATGAGACAGATAAACTGAAAAAAATCACGTGTCCTTTAGTGGTCTTAATGGCATCTGCAAGATTTCGCAGACCGGAGGAAACAACCAATCAGTGCCGAGCTGGAAGATGCTGACTCTGAGCAGCCGTCAATCACTCACAAGCTCTGATCAAACTGTCAAACTAGGCAGCGCTGATCAAATATGAATTAATATTCTATTACTGTAATGCCTTTGAGGCGCAAAATAGGCATTACACTTACAGAATATGAATCCATATTTGCTCAGCGCTCTGTAGTTTGACCGTTTAATCAGAGTTCATGAGGAATTGACAGCTGCCTGCGTTGAATGAACAGCCAATAGGAACGCTCTCTTGATTTTTTTAAAGCCTGAAAACAGAGGAGGTGCAGAAGTCTAGCTTTCTCTCAGAGCACTTGAATTACAACATGCTGAAAGATTAATGTGGATTTTTTGCCCAATGATGCCAAAAATATACAGCCTACTACAGGTATAAATCTTCAGTCCAGTAACCAATTATAAAACCAAGCGCTCCAAATTCTATCTAGGCTTCTACCATAGACTGTTTTTAAAGATGGATGATGTCTCCACTTCCTCCCACTTTACACAAGAGAAGCCAAAATATCCCAGATACGGGAGCCGTCATCTTGAGATTTCAGAAAAATGAACACTTGAACATAAAGGTACATCAGCGTGATAATAACTACCTAAAATGACAGAAGCTATCTTTGGGAAAACTTTATTTGATGTGTACTTTGACATTTTAGATTAGCCACTGTCCCATCAGCTAACAAGGTGTTTTATGACCTTTACTGCAGCCAGCCACCAAGGGACGAGATGATTAGGCTTCACAGTTGGGGAGCTGTCATATTGTCCGTCTTTATGTACAGTCTGTGGTTTCTACTTTCCACAGTGTTGAATCGCTAAAGAGATTTGAGTGCATGGGGCAGATATAGGCCGCACAATGGGCTACTTTTACGCTGTAGCATTATCTCTTTAACTCTGAGTGAAAACACTCAGGTGATCAGATCGTGCGTTCAGCTTTTAAGAACGCTGGCTGTGTCTGTGGGTATGCCATTAAAGCAATGCTCCCTGCAGGATTTTCTAGCCATTCCCTCAGACAATAATGTCTCCTAGTCGGAGACCTTGAAGCTGTTTTTGTCTCCTACAGTACTGGGACAGCTGGCAAGATGGAAGCACTAATGTTGGTTTCTGGGTCACAAATGAAAGGAGGGGGAGGGAGAGAAAGGAGAGACATTTTTAAGGGGAACACAACACACCTGTAGTCTCGCCAGTGTGTCCTTACCCCAAGGTCTCATCCCAGATTTTTCTTCAGGGAGGATATCCTGCTTACGGATGTCCCCCAACATGGATATGACCATCAGCAAGATATAAACAATACAGAGGCATTGTACAGGATTGATTCTGCATCTTTTATTGCTGATATTTATTCTATTGATTCATTATTCTTTATTATAAGTCTTTTATCTCATTGGTGCCTTATTTATTCCTTGTGTATATATGTAGTCTTTTTATACTGCAATGCACCATTTGAGGGCAATGCAATTTCATTATGGTTGTATAATGACAATTAAGTACTTGAATCTTGAATAAACAACGCTCATTGTTATGCATTTGAAAGCCTATGAAATAAAAGAATGGCCATCAACTAAAATTCATTTTTGTGTTGCTTTTTTGACAAAACCAAAGTGGTATTTTTGCATGTTTTACAATAGTTGTAGATCTTTTTCTACCACTGACTTATGGTAAGTAATACCACTTTGTGTTTATAAAAGGTCATAGAAAGAAAAATACAAACATCTGTGAACACTGCCCGATCTTGCTGTAGCTGCAGAATGAGACACGGACAGACGACCTCTGGAGCAAAGTCATCTATTGACAGCTTGGAGGAGTCAAGCATGGGGACATCGGTTGTATCCCAGTGTGAAAGAACTCATTTCCCAGAGTCAGAGGGACTCTGACTCAGAGGGACTCTGTCACTTATATGCTCAGACTGTTTCAGAGGTTGTGTTTACAGTTTTGTGCAATCTTCCATATAAATCATACTTTGCATTAAGGGTTGTCACAAAAAAAGTGACAGTGGACTGTACTTGATGTAGTAAACGCTGTTTCTGTTAAGCCTTTAACATGTAATATCTTTTGAGCCTTTCAGGGAGGTGTTTGCACAATGCTCATTATTTACGTCATGTTGTTATATAATACTGAAAGGCAAGGATCCAGACACATCATTGAGAGCCACTGAAGGGGTCAGAAAGGAAGTGGCCCTGAGAGGGTGATACAGAGACATTCAGGAGTGGTTATCGCCATCGTTAAAAAATTATCTTTATTTATAGGTTATGAAGCTACTACTGCTACTGAAATAGTGACAAAAACACATTATTGTTGGTACTGTATTTTCAAAGTTGAATATCACCTTTGTTATCCATTGTGTGGAAACATTCAGTAAATTGTTCAAACTTATAATAAAAATATTTTACTATTATTTTATTTTTATTTTAGTAAAGCTGTCAAAGTTAATAAAAACTGTAGCAATAACATGTTAACTCAAATTCGGCATTCATTTCTTTAACAAAACTTGCAATTTTTAGGTTGTAGCGGGCTCAGTTTTAAAGCTAAAGTGAGGATACTGGTATCATATGAAACTATAAACCCCAAGAGAACTATTGGTATCAACCATGTCATACTGGCTTGTTGGGAAGGAAGCTAAATAACACTCCAAACTTGCGCTACATTTTGGAGAAGACAAACTGGTATGGCCATTTTCAAGGGGTTCCCTTGACCTCTGACCTAAAAATATGTGAAAGAAAATGGGTTGTATGGGTACCCAGGAGTCTCCCCTTTACAGACATGCCCACTTCATAATAACACATGCAGTTTGGGGAAAGTCATAGTCAAGTCAGCACACTGACAGCTGTTGTTGCCTGTTGGGCTGCAGTTTACCATGTTATGATTTCAGCATATTTTAGTGCTAAATGCAGTAACTGTGAGGCTTTCTGGACAATATTTGTCATTGCTTTGTGTTGTTAATTGATTTTGAATGATAAATATATACATACATTTGCATAAAGCAGCATATTTGCCCACCCCCATGTTGATCAGAGTATTAAACACTTGAAAAATCTCCCTTTCAGGTACATTTTTAAAAGGTTCAACAATGTGATTAATCTGATTAATCATGGACGTTATTGTGACTTATTGCAATTAAATATTCTAATCGATTGACAGCCTTATTTTATTTTTGTCTTCATCTGCCACAAGGGTCATACAATCTGTATGCTGTACAGATTGTAAAGCCCCCAGCGGCAAATTTGTGATATTGGGCTATATAAGTAAAAATGGACTTGTCTTGACTATAACTTGATTTAGACACTGTATCCTGCAACAAGAACCCTTTAAAAACCAATAAAAGGTGGTGGTCGTATAAAGGCAGGCCAAACCAAGTCATCAATCACAGCTCCCACAGGGGTTTGAAACAGGCCTGCCATTTAAAAAAAAATCAAACTGTAGTTATTGTCATATCAATCTTAACTAAAAAGCTGTTCAAAATGTATGAGAAAGTTAGTAGTACAGGTGCCAATTTTATGTAGAACATGAAAAGAATATGATGAGCTTGCTCTGTATTAGTTGCAGATACTTTTTGGCTCCCCTTTGGTGTTACATTGTGACCGAGGACTGTAAGCCGTGCTTTATCTAATTAGATAACAGATTCTACTGTGTATGAGCAGCCACAATACAAAAAGCAACATAGTTTGTTATAGTCACATCAATCGAAAAAATCTAGTTTGACCTTTGACATGCAGAGCAGGGCAGCAATCTAAAAACACTTCAAACAGATGTAATGACCTCTGAGAAGAATATCATGTATGAGTGAGTGTAATTTAAGTATGATGGAAAACACTGTTTCTCTGCACTCTTCTACAGATCATGGAAGGCATTAACAGATTCTTGCAGGAAGACAAAAATGTAAGTAAATCAGAAGAAAAAAAGAAAATACATATCAACATACTGTATGTAATGATATCATACCACAACCAGGACAGGGAGGAGTTGAATACTTCTTTAATTTAGATTTTTTTTCATTTTCACAAAAACTTCAAATGTCACACATTTGACAAAACGAAAGTGTTTTTTTTTTACTAAATGTACAATGGTGGATGGGGAGAAAAATGAGCATCTGTTCCTCTCCTTAATAGACTCTTTTAATAGACATACATAGTATGCAGTCTAACTGTTGGGGTTTGTTTTTTTAATGAGGCTTTTGAAGGTCAGAGAATCATTGCAGACTATTGTAGATTTTGCAGTGCAGGTGTGCAAGCTTCTCAGTCCTGCTCTTCCTCAGCATGGGAGACCACTCCTGGTAGCTAAGCTCTACAACCCTGTAGCCTGCCAACTTCAACTGCCTCCTCTTCATAGCATGAAGGCCCAACAACTGCTGTGAATGGCAGCAATAGTGGTTCCTGCTGGAAACTTGGATGGCAAGTTTGACTGTGCCGTTGGAGTCCTGAGGGGCTGAGCCTCGGCTTCTGGGTTTGGCAGGAGTTTCTGTAATGCCACTGGTCAGGTCTACCCCTGTGTCAAACAGTTTCCCACCTTCATCAGGCTCTACTCTGTGAAGAAATGTAGGCTTAACCACAGGAGAAGGGGTTAAAGGTTCAGTGTTCGTTTTGGTATTTATTAGCTGTGCTAAAAGGTCCTCAGTTATAGTTACTCCTATATCCATTCTTCCCCAGCCTTGATGAGAAAGACATTTGGATGAACTGCTCTCTGGAGGTGGCGTGGCTGTGTGGGATGCTGGGTTCACAGGTACCGGCTGTCCAGAGGAGTCAATATGTACTTCAAGGTCGATGGAGCGAGTGTGGGGGAGAATCATTCTCTTTAATACAAACTCCTTTCCTCCGAGCAGATCCTGCAGAGCAGATTCTGCTTCCTGGACCTCTGGTTTCTGGCACATATCTGACTGAGCAAACTTCCAAAGCATCTCTGCCGCCTCCTCTCTCAGTTCACAGCTCAGCCGCGGGCCACTCCACTGAGGCAACTCCAGAGCCACGGCTTCATTTAAAGTGAACAAGTCTTTTTTCAGGTCCAGCTGTGTGGATTTAAGTGCTAAGTTGACAAAGTCAGGACTCAGAGCTAATGTAATTAGGTCCTCTGGGAACTGAGAGACAAAGGCCAGGCCTAGAAGACCGGTAAGCAGATGCTCTGGGTATCGCTGGAATTCAGCTTTCCTCCATCTCAGGGACTCTGTAAGGCTCGGATAGAAGCTTGGGCTCTGAGCTGGGAGAAACCCTAATGTGCCAAAGGCCCACAACAGTTTGCATGAGTCTTTGCTCCTGCAGTGTGGCACCAGCGAGGGAACTCTCTCAGCTATTGCCATTAGGATGTTATCATCGCGGTAATGCTGCGCTGAACAGGCAAGAGCCACGTGCATCAGCCCCTCGATGCCCATCTTGTGGGCCCGTCGAGGAACCTCCCGCGCCATGGCCTCCAGCCACGCCCTGTGATACAGGTAGCTGAAACGCAGATATTTCAGCACATTCACCATAGCAAAGTCACTCATCTCTTCAACAAAAGAGTGCGCCTTATCAACAATACGGGTCACTGCACCCTGAGATATTGAAGTCTGGGATTTAAAGAGCCCTAAGCACACAACACCAACCTCCTCAGGGTACAGTTGTTGTAAATGACTCATGAGAAGCTGCTCTACAGGATGGATCAAGTCTTTTGGGCACTGCCTGCCTTCTCCCATTATATACAACAGATGCACCAGCTCAGAAACCCCCATCTGTCCCATATGCAGACGGACTAAATCATACAGGTGCTGTAAGAACTGGGGTACCTGCCTCCCAATGCAACGCCACAAGTCAGCAGCTAACAGCAGCTGGTGTAAACTCATCTGGCTGGCCCGGCGGCTCAGCTCAGCCTCATAAAGTCCGAGCACAGAGTGGGCTGAGGGCATGTCCAGCCACACAAACGACTGCAGAACCTCCAGCAGCTGAGGTTCAGTGAAGAGGCGAAGGTGTTCTACTGAATATCGAAGGAGCATGTTGAAGCGCTGGTCGTTGCGCACTAATGGCAGCTTGTCCCGGTGTAAGCGGCTGAGTTCCATGAGAAACCGAGACACATCAGATGGTTTCATGCTGCTTTTTAAAACAGTCACTTTTTGGAGCACCAGCAAGGCCTCTTCCCATTCAATTGGGGGAGGCTGCTGGGTGAGGCAAGGGGTCATGGAAGAATACCCTGGCCGGCATTTGAGGAAGGCACGTGTATCTACTTTAACATCTGGTGGCGTGGGCTTTCTGTGGTACGGCGAAGCTGATGGCATCACGGGTTCAGGGCCTTTATGAAAAGCTAAGTCAAGAAGTGTGTTTTTCGAGCTGGAAAGGTGCCGCGAGCAACTCACACTGTAGCGATTCCCCTTTTGCCAAAAGGAAGGTGTGAGACCGGAGAAGCACTGTTCATCCTCATCATTATCTATTTGGCTCTGGGAGGTTGCGGAGCTCCACACAGCACGATGATATGAGGAAGGGTTGTAATACAACCTGTATCCTCCTTGGGGAGACGCCTCCTGATGTTGCAACACTCCATTCTCCCCCTCATGATCATCAGTCTCATCCTCTTTTTTGACAGGCGCATGCTGAGCCTGGGCAAAGTCCTTTCTCAAGCCTGGGAGGTAGCGTAGTCTGGGCAGCCGTCGACACAGCACACAGGCAGCCATCAATCTGCCAGACTAAAAAGACAAAAGCATGATTTCAAGAGAGCAAACCACAATGAAAGTGATAACCAAGCATGCATTTCCTACTATGCCTGGCAGTAATTAAGTGCAAAAGATTATATTGTTTTTTCAGGGGGGTTATTCTATATGTAGATCTATTTGAATTTAAACAAAATAAATTTTCAAAAACTGTATGAACCAGTTTTACATATATTGCACATTTTAGCAAACATTTATGGAACATCATGGTCTAAAATATTTGTACCAATACGACAGATAACTATCACTAATGTATATTTAATCTAAATTTTCTCATGCAAGGCCCTTGATGAAAACCATGACAAAACATTCAGTGCTACTATAGCCTAAGTCTACACAACACCACTTACAAACTGTTATGACATTTTCCTGTCCGAAGCAGAATCCCTGTAGTTTGAGTAAATTAACACATATACACACAATATATATTTATAACTAATAAACTAATTATTACAACTAGTTAATTAAACAGGTAAGAACACTGTTAACTGTTGTCAGATTACCTCTTCAGTTCTACACCATGACATACGGTAGTAAATAGGGGACTCCTTTGTTTTTAAAGCAGTGGTGTGTCTAACATGCATGCTACAGTAGGACATTGCAGAATGAGACAGTAACAGTAACGTTAATGTAGGCTTAAGTCGTAACGTATCTGCCGGTAAAATAAATTGTCAAATAAATCACATTACACGTGTATAGGTCCTGTACCAGACGGTTAAACTCACCTCTAACTCTCCAGCATCAAGGCGGGACTGTCATTGACAGTGTGAACATGTGAAAACCTCATGAAGTTATGGGTTGATGAAACCGTGGATGTATTAAGTCACTGATATGCATGCTGCAGTTAGGACCGGAACTCAAGTACTTCAGCCTTCAAAATAAAAATATAGACATTATTAGTTAGACGATGTAACCATCGATGTGCTACAAATCAGTTGAAATATAGTGCTGTGGTGTACAGATTGTAATAATATATGAGAATATTTAGTGTCGCTGATATGTTGTACAATAAATGACGATAGTATCGTGTCGGTCCTGTGGTGTTACTTTATTGTGGCAGGTTGATGTGGCTTCCGTGGAGAGCAGCCATGACTGAAAAGAGCGTGACCTACGACAGCAGGGTAGGTTCAAACTTCACGGCGACGAAACGCAATTTGAAAAAACATACCAAAAAAAACCCCAAAATACTACCATTACATACAAACAGCGCCTGCAGTGACAAAACTACGATTTTAATAAACAGGTTTTAAGACTTGTGACAAACTTATGCAATATGATTTGTTCAAACCAAAAAATTAAAAAACGTATATGAAAGTATATAAAATCTATTGAATTTTAATGTAGCTTGTAATTTACTTTGCTCAGCAATCATAACATCAAACCAGTACTTTTACACAGTGCTTAATTACCAGCGTAATTGTATAATAATTATAAGTATGTGAAAATTTTAATTGAAGATTTTTTTGTCAAAAATAAAAGGCCAGTCAGTTCTTTCTTTGTTACTGTTGTTATTCTATTTTGCCTGATTATTATTTGTTCCTGATATGTTTTCTGAAGCTGAATAATATTGAAATATATAATTAGAACATTTCAATTGAAGAAATCCCTTTTACTTTAACGAACTGTAAAGCATATTTGGATTACAGTCGCACATCTATTGATTTTGGAGTTATGTTTCCTTGCAAACACTTGTAATTTACATTTTCCAGCTACTATTTTAGATTTTTCTGAAACGGTTTTATTTTTTTGTACAAATAATTTCTGCTAAGCACAAACCACTTATTCAGATACTTTCTGTATCCTGAATATATTGTCATGATCTGTGCAACAGGTTAAGTATTTATGTTTTGGTCCAAGTGAACATGTGAATTATTTTTTAGTATATAGCATGCAATTGTATCACTACCAATGTTGTTTCCTCTAATCATACCAAAACTGTCAAGATTGATGATCAGTCTTCATACAGCAACAGTATCAGCTTTTACTCACCCTTTTTGGTCTGAATGACTCATGAATATTAACTTTTTTAATCTGACCTATGGCTTGAAATGAGGGTCGGATCACAAATGTTGCCAAACAATTGTCTTTGCATTCATAACATTTCAAATTTGATATACTTTATGTCTCACTGCATTTTATATCTATATTTTTAGACTGAATTAATCTTAGTGACAGGTCAGATATTATAAAAGCATGTTCAGTTCGTTGAAAGATATGCACACTGTTGCCAGAAACTAGTTTTCAACAGCTGTTTCCTCTCCTGTGAACCAAATATGTTCCCCACCCCAGACTTCTCAAAGAAGCCGTTTCTGACCATTTAAAATTTAGACATACTCTTCATATAATGTTGAATTTAAATTGCAGATGAACAACATTTTGTGTTTTTCAACTGATTAACAATTTACACCTTGTTACTGCTGTACTTACAACAACGTAGAGGTAAACAAGTAGCATCAGAAACCATTTAGTGTTATGTCATCCTCACCTCCTCAGCACCGTTTAACATGGTTTTCATTCCCAAACTAAAATGTAACTATATGACACATGAATGCATCACAGTTTTATTTCAGAATTTCACCTTTTTTGGAATAACATGTTTAACATTGTATTCATATTTATTTAGAATTTATTTTAATTTTGCAGTCATTTTCTATGTCATATTAAAACAAAACTCCCAAAAAATAATAGTTTATACATCTAAGTAACAGTACTTTTTAACATTCTAGTATTTTTTTATATCTGTATGAGCAGGAGGGCCACTTCAAATTCTGTGCCTCCATTTTGTGACTTAACACATGAGCGAATCTAGAGGTTAAAGGTGAGCTAGACTGACCCGTAGTCATAAGCAAGACAATACCCTGCATTTCAGCTCTAAGGAGGAACACTCCTCATGAGGGCCGAACTGGCAACAGACACTTTAAACCGCATTGGTGGCACTTCCTTTTCTGTGAAGTCTTTGCTGACAACATTGTATTCACAGCATATGCATCTTTGACTGAATTCAGTTTCATACCTAGTCTAAAACGGCTGCATATTGTTAAAAAAAAAAAAAAATGGCCAGAGTACAAATTATGTGGGCAGAGAATAATTTGTGGTTTCCATGAAACACAAAAGCAGGCCACAATAATTTTATTCAACATTATACTGTAAGTTTTGTTGTGAAATACAAATGACAATAAAGATACAAAATCACCTTATGCTATTATAATGAAAAAATGGATGTTTTTAAAGGGGATCTAATTATTGTGTGTGTATTATTATTAAAGTTTTATGCAGATATGTCATACATTGTATTCACTTCAGATATGTTGTAACAAAAAAAGTACATGTATAACAATTAATCTGAAATCAAATGACTTTGTATCGCAATATTCTTATGATACTTGTAAATTACTCTCTAACTCAAAGCCATATATTTTGTACTCTGGACAGTTTTTACAATATGAAGGCGAAACATCAGCATGAAACTTAATGTCAGTCAAAGATGCAAATGTGAGGAATACTCACTCATATCAGCAAAGACTTTCATAAAAAAAAAATAAAAAAAACTCCCACCAACATGGTTTAAAGTGTCTTTTTCCTACAGTCCTCCTGATTAAACTTGAATTCAATTCAGGCAATTCAAAAATCTGGTTAGAGGTGAGACTGTTTTACATAATGTGTTTTTATTCTTACCTCATTTTTATACCTATGCCTGTATCTTAGAAAGCATTTGTTTATAACTTATACTGTTTTTGTCTTTATGTACAGCATATATATTTAAATCTTGCTACTTTATTTTCATATTTTATGTCGTTACAATTATTAGTTATTTTTATTGTATTTATTTGTTTTTGTACTGAGGTCACACTTGCAAATGATATCTCAATGTGACTTTCTGATTAAATATATATTACTAAAGCCTTTCATAATATTACCTGGCTTCAACCAGAAACATTCATGACAGATAGCAAGTAAACAAATGGTCAGGACAAATTCATTCAAGTCACTTTTTTGTATTTGTTCCTTGTTTAAGGCACATTGTTAACATCCTGACCATAGCTTTATTTGCTATGCAGACTATTCATGTTATATTGTCCACAATATCAAATGGAACACAACAGGTTGTGCAGCAAATTAAAGACATCAAATGTATTGATCTATTTTTTAAGTTTTCATAAAATGATGATTTTTACATCTCTATAACAGGCTGATTCAGCTTTGCTGTCACAGGGACTGATACAGGAAATATTTCCTGCCTGAAGCAATAACTCAATCACACCTCAACTCTGTCTGAAAAACAGCTCTCAGCTCTATAGTTTCTGTCTCGGTCACACTTTCTGTTTTAGTCTTGTAATAACTTAAAATAACATTTAAAATAACATCTACATTTGCACATTTACTACCTCCTTTCTCTCTCTACTTTATAACCTGTAGACTAATGTACAGTATATTATTCTATGTTCATATTTTTTATGCTAGTTGTAGTAGTCCAGTATATTTCAAATATTATTTATATTGTGTTTATATTACATTTACTGTTCAGGTGCATTGCCCATTAACCTGCTGCAAATATTGTTAACACAATAATTAAATTACATTTATCTATCTATCTATCTATCTATCTATCTATCTATCTATCTATCTATCTAATTACACTGCAGTTAATCATTTTAATTCACATCAAGCCGACAATTTAGTTCCATCTGTGAAATTCTTACCTTTAAAAGTAAATTTTGGAAATGAATTAAAAGGTTAAATTTCGTTTACAATGCACCCCACAATGCAAAAAAACTAAACTCAAATATTGTGCAGCTAATACATCCGAAAAGTAGTCTAAAAATATATATAAAATTCACCAATTAAAAAATGTAATATCGTGTGCCATAAATGAATTATTACGAGGAAATTATTTATTTCGTTGGAATAACGTGATATATTTATTTCTAATGTTTATTCGTATTTCTAAGCCGTTTTTGTCTCCACATTACGCAGGAAAACATCAACAAAATCAAGTTATAAAACTTTATGGCGTCGACTTGTGCGACTTGTGTTAATGTTTCCTGTTTAGCCTTTTTGTCTCCTTCTTGGTCGTTTGCTACAGAGGACTAGTTTGTGTATTTCGCCACCTCTGCATGTTTATCAACAGTGGAAATCAAGTGGTGAAACTTGAGAGTGGCACTTGGAGAGGAAGTAGTTGATTTATGCTAATGAAGGAGTTGGGCTTTAGCTACGCTGGCTGGGAGCCGCCCTTCATTCACCACATGGTTAAACCTAGACCCTACTCGCGCCACTTTCGCAATCTTACTACGATTCACCAACTCCTCGCAAATCATAATAGTAGCACATGGTTGTGCTTTTTTGGGATTATTCGCCCTAGCTGTAACTCAATTAGCGAAGTGTTTTTTTCTTTTCTCAGTTTTGCAGATACCTCCGAAACAGTGTGAGTAAACGGTAAGTCTCTACAAGTGAGTGAAGATGGTGGATTTTTAGAAGCTAGTGTCTTATTACGCGCATGTTATTGGCAAGAAACCTGTTGTTAGCCTTTTAGGGAGATGCGGTAAATGTCAGGAAAGTGAAATGCTCGGCGCTGTACGCGACGCCGGAGCCACACTTTCGCGTTTACACGAGGGGGAAAATGTTTTTAATCGTCAATTTCCGCATTTGAAAACAATCTTGTAAGGGGCGCATCGCATGGCAACCTCTCCTCCATGGTTGGAGAATGAGGGAGATTTGAAAAGCATGTGTTGCTGCTGCGCCTCTCCAGTCGGTAACGTTACCCCGGGGAAGTGATGAAAATTACGCGTTACACACTTCGGTAGTCGCTGCAAGTTGTAGACTCGTGTGCTCCGGTTGTCGGCCACGTGTTGACAGAATATTAAGTTCTCAGTCCAATTTGTGCGCCGTGGTGTTACACTTATACGTGCCTCCAGAACAAAGCAGTAGCACATGGGGTTGCAGCAGGCCGCGCGCCTTTGCTATCCCGCGAGCTGCTGAGTTAGCTAGCTAGCTAGCTGCTAACGCTAACAACCCGACGAGAAGATAACGTTAAGTTGCGTTATTGACATTGGCTTTATTGACCACACTATGTGTGTTTAAGTGGGGATGCGAGTGTCCACAAGCACTCGGGAACACGCACTGCTATTACATATGCGTTAGCCTGCGTGGGTAAGCTAACTAAGCTAAGTTGGCTAAGAATGCAGTACTGTGAAGTGGATGGGGGTATTAGCCAACCGTAGCTAACTTAGTGCGTCTTTTAGCTATTTGCCCACGTTTAGATATAACGGGTCTGTGGCATTATACATATTTGCCGGGTAATAATCATTCTGGAAGCTAGCCGTGCTCGCAGGTTACACGCGTTAGCATGTTTGGCTAGCACATGCTTGCGTTGAACTGTTTTGACGGAGCCCTCCTCGGGTACTACTAGCTTGTTGTGTGCTGGATTCTGGCGTTAAGTTTACAGTAGATCATATCACAGGCTTGGTGCGCCCCATCGTAACGAGCGTACTTTTTCACATGCACCTGATTTTAAGTGTTGAATGCACAGGCATTTTAACAACACCGGTTTGAGTTGAACTCGTGTGGTCTTATCTAGTCGGTGGAGGAAGGTTTTTAAAACGCTCGAAATGCGGACGCCTGGGCGCCATGTTAGCGCGTGGGGGAGGGGTACAGCAATGTGACTGGAGCGCAAGTGTTGCTCTGCTCCAGCAGCCCTGGTTCACACTCAGGTTCCCCATTGAACTTTGTTATGGAAGACATTTCCACACGTGGTCGTGCACCTTGTTTAACATCACAGTTTCTGGAGTGTTTTGTAAACTTACGTTTGCGTCAAAATGCACAGTAATTACACCATTAAGCGAGTTGGAGGATACCTTTCTGTAGGGGTGTAAAAAAATGTTGATACACACGAGTATCGAGATATTATGTTGTGCAATATTGTTGATTCTCCAAAACACTATCGGTTTTTAATTAGCCCCTTAAAACGCCATTCCCCAGCCACTACCCGATCTTTCAGAAACTGCAGCCAGCTCGGTTTTAAAGTTGGAGTGAAGGTACTGGCATCATATGAAACCTAAGGAATCCATTGGTACCTATGATGTTATACTAGTTTGTCAAGAGGGAGGCTAAATAACGCTTCAAGGATCCAATGTGGTCAGGAAAAACTAGCATAGTGATATTCAAAGGGGTCCCTTGACCTCTGACCTCAAGATAAGTGAATGAAAATGGGTTCTGCGGATACCCACGAGTTTCCCCTTTTTTTAGGCATGGAATACTTTATGATAATCACATGCAGTTTGGGGCAAAAAGAAAGCATTTTTTTTGCATACCAAATTAATTTTATTTTTGCCTTGTCTAAAATTCTTAGTGTGTTCTTTATACTATGACAGTTTTTCTAAAATACAATTTTAAAAAATTACCTTGCTTACAGTATTACAATATATTAAATTGTAACGCCTGTATCATGAGTCAGTGTCGTCAGCTTTTTGCTAAAACACAGCTCGATCTCGGGATGTTAGGGATTTGTGCAAGAATGAATGTCCAAAATTGTAAATTAGCCTCATGACCACTGGCACGATCCGCACCAAAAACCAATCCGTTTTCCTGTGGTCTAACTTTCTTTAACCTTACATCAAATGTTAGAGAGATCTTGCAAGCTAACCAATAAACAGCACTGTAAACATGACCTCCTGGGGGGAGGTAACAGTTTGGGTCATAACAAGGGTCATTGTGGCTGGAAAGAATGGTCTTAGTTGAACTGTTAAGTTATACAATGCACATAAGTTACAAGCAATTTGAATTGGTGCAAAAGTGGATGATCAGTTTAAGTAACGGGTGATTAATTTATGAAAATCTTCAGAAATTGTTTATCTCATCAGAAAAAAAATGTCTGGCATCCTCTGGTTCCGTTTTTGCAAATGTGAGGATGTGCTACTTGTTTTATATAATTGCAAACTGATTATCTGAGTTTTTGGGTTGTTGATCCAAGAAAACAAGCACCTCCAAGACATCCTGGCAGTTGCAATCTTTGGAGCAACGTTTTAGATTTTTTTAAAATGTATTTTTTAAATTTTGACTCTGAAATTATTAATGAAACTATGTATTTTACGTGAAGAAACCATTGATTTCACATAGAATTTGAAGCTGCTAACTCACCCTTAAAGATATGTCCCATTTTTGCTTGCAGACACCTGTGCACATCTGTATCTCCCCTGGAAAGCCTTGTGGATTTAAGGGCATCTTAATTCATGCTGTGATTGAAAACTCCCTATGAGCAGTTTGAAGTCACTGTAGTGTCAAAGTGCTTACAGTGCAGGTAGTTTTATAAAATCTACTGCAGTGAAGGCACTTTCAGCACTATTGTGACAATGGCAGCTAAAGGAGAAAGCATTTATCGACATGAGTGGTTTATGCTTGTAGCGGATAGACTGAATCCAAATACACATCTGGCAGGACCTTGTCACCATCCCGCTGTGATGTTCGCTCTTGCGGTTTTGAATGAGGCAACTGCTTGTAAGGCATCTTGTCAGCAGTACATGAAATCTGTTTGGCTTTTGAGAGTTGCAGAGTTTATTTTTCCTTTTGAGTTAGTAATTAATTGCAGTGAAATACAGACCAAATAATGGAAAGTAGAACTTTTAATTTTTATAAACATTAGACTTGTAACGAATCATTAACTTGCGCTTTCGTGACTTCCACTAGTGCTTATGCTAAGGTGCATCTAGTGCAGATAGTGAAGTAGACTAGCACCTACTGCCCTAAGTGCTCCTTCTGGCATAAGGAGCTGGGACTCTCATCTCCTCTGCATCTATTTGTGTGTCTGTATTTATACACTTTTCATTGTGGCAGTTCTCTGTTAGTTTTGCATAGTTGCGCTCCAAGAAGAAATAAGTTGTGCAAATCTATGCAAAACTGATGGTGGCCTGTGTTTCCATCTGAACCCTCTTTATGATTGTAGTATTTGCCTCCACGGTGGTCATTCAATCAGGTTTCCACCACAGCTGTTAACACATGTTTCAGTAGTATTAAAGTGCTTATAGTGCAGGTAGTTTTATGAGATTCTACTGCAGTGTGAGCACTTAAAGTACTTCTAGATGCGCATTTCTCCTTGGAAAAACTGCAGAAGTAGCTTACACTCATGGGTCTCTGGTTAGTTTTGCTGGTTTGCTTTCAGCTTTTCACTGTACTGCTGTGCAAATCCATGCAAAACTGATCATAGAACTGAAATCAATCTGTCGGAAGTGATCCTATTTCTGTGCAGGTTGGGAGAGGTAGCAATGCTCTGTACTCCTGTGGTATTGCACTTGTCCCGGCCTGTTGAGGACATGGGAATTGTTCTGCACCAGGTTCTCCTGTGAAATGACCCACATGCATCTAGGATATGTTTGTGTTGGACTTTTGAATTCTCATCCTTATGTCACCATCTTGTCTGATGTGTGATTATCTGGAACTGTCAAACTGCTAAATGTAGGTTAATTCATTAACTTCAGAGTTATAATGTAGACATCTAAGGAAATATTTCTTTTTCTTCATGTCACCAAGTGTGTAAATATACTATTTGTGACAATTCAATTTTAGAAATAAAATATTTCCAATGACTCACTGAGGTATTTGTTGCTTTTTTTCACCAGATATATAACCCAACTGGTGGAATGCATGGGCTTATTCAAAGGAAAAAGGTGCTTTACTGCACAAAAAATATAATTTTTATATTAAAAAAGTATCCATATACACCCTTTATGGGACAAGGAAAAAATGCTTTTGTTTCATGGTAAATTGTATTGCTATAAAGGTAGATGTAAAACTAGATCTGATTTTTGTTGTATCTGCTAAGATTGTCAAAAATTGTTAATTATATATTTATATTGTAAATTATTTTATATTACCATCTTCTGATGGGATCTCACCAGCTGCACTCTTTCAGCTAGTAATGATGGGTTCATCTTCATGAACATTTGCAAGTTTTTTGTGTACTGCAGCAGGAACTATATTATTTACAGTGGATAGAAAACGTCTCCTCACCTGTGTTAAAATGCCAGGTTTTTGTGATGTAAAAAATGAGCCCTTGATAAATAATTTCACAACTTTTTCCACCGTTTAATGTGACCTGTAACCTGAACAATTCAACTGAAAAACAAACATCTTTTAGGGGGAGAAAATAAAAAATCGTGTGGTTGTGAACTGCCATCAATTAAAGTGACTGATTAATCTCAAATAAAGTTCAACAGTTCTAGTAGGATTTTCCTGCCTTTACTTGTTGCATCTTACAGCAAAAGCAAAGAGCTTACAAAGCATCAACGGATCTCATTGTTGAAAGATATCAGTCAGGAGAAGTGTACAAAAGACTTTCCACGGTATTAGATAAGAACTAAACGTCCCTCCAAAATCGATGAAGCATGTGGGAAACGTGTTCTGGTCTGATGAGTCAGAGGTTGAACTTTTTGGCCATAATTACAAAACGTATGTTTGGTGCAAAAACAACACAGCCAGAAGAACAGCATACCCACAGTGAAGCATGGTGGTGGCAGCGTCACGCTTTGAGGCTGTTTTTCTTCAGCTGGACCCGAGGCTTTAGCCGAGGTGAAGGGACTTATGAACAGTTCTATATACCAGTCAATTTTGGCACAAAACCTTCAGGCGTCTGCTAGAAAGCTGAAGATTAAGAGGAATTTCACCTTTCAGCGCGATAATGACTCAAAGCATACATCCAGATCAACAAAAGAACGGCTTCACCAGAAGAAGATTAAAGTTTTGGGACGGCCCAGTCAGAGCCTGAACCCTATTGAAAATCTGAGGGATGACCTGAAGAGGGCTGCGCACAGGAGATGCCCTCACAATCTAACAGATTTGGAGCGCTTTTGCAAGGAAGAGTGTCAAGTCAAGATGTGCCATGCTGATAGACTCCTACCCAAAAAGACTGCGTGCTGTAGTAGAATCACAAGGTGCTTCAACAAAGTATTAGTTTAGGAGTGTGCATGTTTATGCCACCAAAACATTTTCAGTTTGTTTTTTAATTAAATTGTGCAGGTTATAGGTCACATTAAAGGTGGGAAAAGTTCGAAAATGATTTATCATGACGTCATTTCTTTTACATTACAAAAACCTGGCATTTTAACAGGGATGTGTAAACTTTTTCCATCCCCTGTAGCTGTTGATGGATGTTACTCCTTGTATTATCAAGTTTTACCTATAGCACATTTCATACAGCCAGCATAGACTCAATGTGCTTCAAAATAAAACAAAAAAACAGGCGCTAAGACAGAGCTAACATGACAAAAACAAAACAAGAACATATAAGAAATAAGAAAACATTAAGTATACAGTAAAAGGGAGATAAGATAAGAGTGTGTATAATAATACAGATCCTAAAATAAAAATTTGATCCACTACTATAAGGCCCTTCAGTGTGTCAAGCCTCTACTTTTAATTTTGGCATTAGGAATAGTTTTGTTCATTTTGATAGTTTTTTTTTTTTTTAATATTGAACATGGTATTACCCCATCCTCCAGCAGAGGGAGGTATCTGCATACTTAATAAAGTGCTTTTGGCTGGGCAAGTGGTCACTGCACTGTATGGTGAATGAAAGGATGGTACAAACTCAATAAAGCAGTGAGCAGATTTAACAGAAAAATTTCAGCTTAATTGTGTAAAAGATGTTGGCAGCTTGAGTTTTGTATTTGATGAGTAATGTGATTGAATTGTAAGCCAAAATTTTGACTTAAAAATAGTCAAGACAATGTTTTTAATGTTGTTTCTAATTCTAAGTGAATTGGAAGGATTTTTGTGTTGCTCTTTATCCTAAATGCCAGATTTTAACAAGATGAATCCTCCACCGATCTCTCTCTCTCTCTCTCTCTCTCACACACACACACACACACACACACACACACACACACACACACACACACAGCCAACCTCGGGCCACAGAGCAGAGTTTTCAATATTCTGCATTGCATGGTAGGCTGGCACAGAGAGAGACATTCACTGGAGTGTTCACCATTCATTATCATGTCCTCTTTACTTGACAGTCGAGATAAATGGGAAGCATCCAGAAAGGACATGAACTCAAAGAATGCATTCCTGCTTGTCAGCCCATGCTGATTGCTCTAGCAACCTCTATTTACTTGGATGTCTAGAAAATCTTATGCCTTTATTAGACACAGATTGCTGTGTGATTGTGGGTTGTCAGGAAAATGGCACCTGGTGTTTTCAAGCTGTATTGATGTGGACGAACTGTCAGAGATCAACTGATATGGCATTCTTCAGCATTTCTGATACGGAGTATTTGAATAAACCACTTAAAGGAAAGCTCGTGGTCGACAAACTTAATTCATTTTGTGAAGTGCACATTAGCCATGGCTCTCAAGGGATGGCAATATCGGTCAGTCAATGGTTTTGGTCCAGACTGAAATATCGCAACAACTATGGATTGCGAGATGATATTTTGTACGGACATTCATGGTGCCCAGGGGATGAATCCTAATGACTTTTCTGATTACATGACTTTTCCTGTGGTGCCATAACGAGGTTGATATTTGTGGGTTTGAGTAGCATTTCAGAAGCTGTTGGGTGCAATTTCATTAAAGGGTGAGGGGTCAGGATGAGTTGTAATTACTTTCATGAATCTGGACTTGATGACAACCAGTTCCAGTTTCTATAACATTTTGTTTTATTATCAAAATACGTGCAAAAATAATGACACTCCTATCCACCTCAGCTGCTGATGTTTAGTGCTAATAGAGTGGTACAGGAATGAGTCCTATAACCTGGAAATGAGCGTTTTAGCACTTCCGATTCCCTCGTCTGGAGGTTAATGTGATTTTTTGAGTGGGTTTTTAGTTAGATGCCTGAAATGAGGTCTGTGGTTAACACAAGCTAAAGACATTTTAACATTTTGTTCTACGACTTAAAATACATCATAAATACACCAGTCATGAATGTTGAAGTCTTTATGTGTCTTTAACCCTCGGGTCATTTTGACCTGCCACCAAGTTTTATTTTATAAGGGCAGTGGCTAATAAATGGCTAAATGAGACTACTAAACATCATCACACTACATTACAGCCTCATTGCATATACTCCTGTTCATGTATGGTGAATTTTGTTTATAGCCTAATGGCGTTTACATTTACATTTCAAAAATAATAAAAGTGGTGTTCTTTTGTTAAGATTATCTTGCTGAACAAAACATGTAAATATAAACGTTTGTTGGTCGCAAAGCATATTTTCTGCAAAAATTAAAAAGCCAATGGAAAAATCGCATTGGCTTTTTGTTGAGGAAACTCAGGGTAAAGCCAACAAAAACACATCATCCCTGCAGCTCTCTATGTAATCTGGTGCAATTCATTTTTATTTTTAGGCTGTTTGTTGCAATTCAGGCTGGGGGGAAAATATCATGGTTGTCAAGCTCTTCAGCAGTCAGATCTGGAATCTGTTAAATGTTTGCAAATTTGGTGACGGAAAATTTCGTTGCTTTAATTCACTTCTTTGTTATGTTTGCGATAAATGTTTGCTTTTATATCTTGGGAAAATGGTATTCCTTTGTGTCTATGTCAAGGTGAGATTCTAACATAAATATAAATAAGGCTGCCTCGCCTTTTTAATATAATGAAAATCATTTAGCCCCTCTCACCACCAGCAGTTAGCACAAACAAATTACCATCGCTAAGCCCGCCCCCAAGCAGCGATTGTCCAATCGTAGCTCAGCAATGGTAGTAACTAAGGGAGGGCTTAGTAAACTGTCATACGGTACATCTGTCCCTGTTTGCCACAGAGTTCATTTTCTGCAATAATCCAAAACCCAATGGAAAAATCCCCTTGGCTTGTCTTTTGCCGAGGGAACCAGGGTGATGCAAACGTCCTGGTTGGCCTACAAAAATACGTAATTTCTGGAGCACTCTTTTAGCAAATGTTAGTATGCAAACATGCTAGGCTAAGGTGAAATGGGGAATATCGTAAACATTACACCTGCTTAACATCAGCGTGTTAGCGTTGTCATCGTGAACATGTCAGCATGCGGACGTTAACTGTGGTGAAATTACTTTTACGCTGTATATTCGACAGACATTTGCTCCAGATTTAGCTGCGTCCTCTTATTCAGTTTCAGTTCAGATATCTGTCATTGTTTTGTGTTGTTAATTGATTTCAATAATAAATATATATATACATTTCCATAAAGCAGCATATTTGAGTATTAAAGACTTGACAAAATCCCCCTTTAAGGTGCATTTTGAACAGATAAAAAAATTAACTAATTAATTACGATTAATCACAATAAAAAATTTTTTTAATCAATTGACGACCCTCATTTTTAATTATAATCTTCACCCATGTTGGCAAGTCAGCATTCAGGTATTGAAAAAGCAGTTTTTGGGCTGTGATGATCCGTAAGTCAGCCCCCAGCGGTTAAATGTGAGGGCTGGGAGGTGAGCTAACCGTCATCCCACTTCCAACATCGGGTGAAACTGAATGAGAACACGCCGCTGGGTCCGGATTGAATGTCTGTCAAATATCTAACTTAAAATTAACTTCACCACAATATATCAATACTGTTATTTTTAAAACCAGAATGAAGATGAAAAGAAGTCACTTCATTAAATTCAACAAATGGTGAAATCGTTTCATTTTTTTCAACAATAGACTTATAACATATGATGGCACACTCAGGTTATTAAATATTTCAATAGGCTATGTTGTTTGGGGACATGTCATCATATTACATTTGCTATAAGGTGATGAAGAGAGAATATTAGTTCATTAGTTGTTGCCATGGGAAATGAAAGCCTGTCTCTTTGCAGATGCCAGTTGTCTCAAGTCATTCAAATGCAGACTCATTAAGAAACAAAAGTGTTCTTTGCTAGAAGTGTTGGGCTTTCTGCTTGATTGTGTTGTTCACATCTCGTGGACCTATTTCTCTCTAATCTGTATTCAGAGTCCAGCCTCGCTCTCTCTTTCTCTCTCTGTCGCTCTCTCTTCCTCCATGGCTAGAAATGATTCATTTTACTAGCCCCTTAACCCATGACTGGTATTTTTCAGCTCAGGCATATGCAAAACTGACCTTTTATTGTGAACAGTTATTACCTTCACTCTCCCTGGATTAGAGGAGATGATATAGGACACAACGGCCACATTAAGTGTTCATTCGTTGTCTGCATGCGCTCCTTTCCTCCGAGTAACAACCGGAACCTAACACGATAATCAATAAGCCATGATTCCTTTGAGGATCAGACTGATGGGAATCTGTTTGTGTGCGCCTAAATTTGTTGGCTTCCCCGGTGCAATTATTGTTGATACTTTGTCGAGGATTTCAGAGAAAGAGGATGTATGAGTTTGAGTGTGAGTCATTACTCACACAGGTTTGGCTGCTGTTGTTGGTTTCATCAAAATTTAATAGCCCCCAGTTCTCTGCAGATGGCCTCAAACACTTAATCAACGCAAGTCCTGAACACAGACTCTTGTCGTGATCGTAATTACCCAGCCCCAAATGTGCCCGCTTATATTTACAGACTCACATGTGACAGTCACGATGGTCACAATTTAGTAGCTATCAGTTACATTTTTGCATGTAGAGTCTTTTCAATACAAGAGCACTCATGGTTATCAGGGTGTGACCTATCGTACAGAAACCTGGTTAGCTCTTCTTAATACTTGCAGGGCTAATTGAATATTCAGAAGGGACCTTGCGCGTGTTGATGTTATGTCTCAGGGGATTGTTTAATTCTGCTAACAGACACAAAAAAGCCTGTGTCAGCTGTGCTGCTGAGGCTGCAATCTACTGCTGGCATTCACTCTGACGGGGGTCTGCTCCTTCAGCTGACCTCTGTGAGTTAACCGTGGCTCCATCTCCGGGATCATGCCCGACCGCGGTGTGAACTCCGATTTTACGTATGCATATGGCACACCGCAGCTGTCAATTTATGCTAATGCACTTTTGAATTAGCCATGAAAAACAATTAATTTTCTGAGCAGGTTGATGAGGAGTTTTCACAAGGAGCTTAATCACAATCTTTTGTGCCAGAACACTTGCTGACTATGTGGCTTGCGAAGCGAGACACGGACAGAATTCAAAGAGTGTCCATTCGAGATTAGAAAACAATCTCTTCTTCCTGCTTTATATACTGTACACACACACCTGATCTGTTGTGGTGTCAAGATGGACCCTGGTGATTTATTGGAGTTTGTAGGTTAATAATTATACTAGTAAGTAGATAATTATTGCTAGTAATACTGACTTCCTTTACCAAAAAGAAGTTTATACAAGTGTGCTATTAGTACACTTCTTTTAAACTTAAAGTAAGAGAGTATACTTTAAGTTTACTTTTTAGCTACTTTTTAGAGATATATTTAACATAAGTATACCTGGCTTATACTGACAAGCATACTGAAAAGTCTCAGTATATTTGGCTTATAGGCCTACTTGTGCTTAATCATTTGCTCAAGATACACTTAAGAAAAGTATAATTAAGTATTCTTGCCTTAGAGGCCTACACAAAGGCATATTTGGCTTGTAGTTGTGCTTACGTTTTGATAGAGTAGCTTATTGTATGTGAGAGTTTGTAAAATTATGTTTTTTTATGAATTTACTCCATTTCATCAAGTTTTTGATTATCCGTTCACCGTGGAGGCATGTGAGAACAACACATTTTATTTATTATTTTATGCATATCACAAATAATCAAGTCAAATAGCAAAAGGAGCAAGTCTCTATGAAATATGTAAATCACTGGGTAAGTATTGTAAGTACTAAGTATACAAAATATACTTTCATGAACTAAAAAGCAGAGACGAGAGACTTTTTGCAAGTCCAAGCCAAGTCTCAAGTCTTTGAACTAGAGTCCAAGTCACTTCATTTTCCAAAATGAAGGATCTCTCACAAGTTACAAAATACAAGTTTGAGAACATTTGATACATTTTGCATTGCTTTTAGACGTTTAATGAGCTTATGTAATATCTATGGCATTAAATGGCAGTAAAACTTGCCAGACTAGACTGACGAGACAGATGTTGTCACATGAATCCACCAGTACTATGTTGTATACACACTGTTGTGTCCTACTGTTGCACTGTGCTTAAAGGAATAGTTTGGGTGTTTTGCCGTGTGGTTGTATGAGCTACTTGTCCATAGTCAGTGTATTACCCACAGTAGATGATGATCAGCACAGCCACTATTTTGAGGACCAGACAGGAGTTAATGCACGGAAGCAAAGCAATGTACTGCTGTGGACAGAGCGGCAGAAAGACATATTTTGGAAGCCTAAAAGAAAGAAAATCAGTATCATTTTAAGTGTATGCTATATTTAGAATATTTTCATTGCTTTACTTACTGTCAAACAACACTTTCAGCTGAAGCCTTTATATCCATCTATGCTCTTGCCAAAGCCACCAGACTTCATTGAAATAAAACGTTATTTTACCTTGATTGGTTGCTTTGTGCGATAGTGTGACTTTGGTCATTCCAAACTAATAAAAGTCACACAATAACACAAACAAACTAACCAATAAAGGCAGCGGCAAACCAGCAACTCCCGCTTTCTGTGAGGTAAAAATTACAGTTTTTTTCTGGTTTCTTTTGCAAAAAGCATATGTAGCGGCTTTAGTTCCCCATTGGAAACATATCTGTCTCACAGCAATTTAAACCATCAAAAATATTCAAAATATAGCATACATTTAAACTGAATTGATTTTTTTAGGTGAGCCTTTCTTTTAGGTATGCTAAAATATGTTTTGCTGCAGGAGCACATTGCTTTGCTCCCACGTTGTATATCTTGTCTGCTTCTCTAAGATGGTGGTGTGCCGACTGTCATCTACTGTAGGTAATACACTGACAATGAATAAGTACAACCCCACTCCAAAATGCCCGAACTGTCCCTTTAAAAAAAATTAAGCTGTTTCAACCAAATAAGCTCCTCACAAGAAATTCTATGAAGGTTAACTACTATATAACACACCAGATATATAATTGCAAGATATATGTGGATCTTGATGTAGAAATCTCCAAAAAAATATGTCCTTGTAAAATATAGGTCAGTTTGTGTATGGTCATGAAGAGCTGCAGTGTCAAGTAGGGCCCCAAAGGCATCATGTGCAAGAAAGAGCCCTGCTGTGGTTATATACTGGGCTGCTAAATCACATGAAATGTCTTTAACCACACTATTTCACAGCTACCAATCTGTGTCCTATTTTTCACTCACCCCTACTGTCACCTGTCTCTCACTTGCTGTCCTTGGGGAGTCAAAGTTCCCTTTGGCTTGAAAACCTCTCCAATCTCTCCAATTTTTCATCTGCTCAACTAATTTCCAGTAGGCCGGGCAGTAAGATAGAACTGGCAGAGGTTTCAGCACTGCAGATGTTGAAGCACCAACTGCTCCACAGTTTTTTGGCCCACCACTCTGAGAGTCAATTTCAGGGTTGTTACTGAGGGGACAGCGATATCTAGTCTGTACAACTATAGAGTTTCACTGTTTGGGATTTTTTTTTTCTTTTGTCAACCACATCAAATGGTGCTGTTCAGGACATACCTGTAGTATAGCAGCTGTCTTTTCTTTGTGTTTTTTATCCAAATTGCAGTATGGAAGAGCATAATGTCTTTTTATGGGTTTAGAGAAGCTGGGATGGCAATGAAATTGGCTACTACAGTGTCTCTTGGGTTTGGATTGTCGAAAGGCCACACAGGGCAAATGGTGGTGAAACATCTGTGTGTATTCCATCAGTATTATATGGTGTGAACTATCCAAAATGTACCATCTGGTACTTTTGGTCCTATTCATGAACAGTGGCACTACGGCACTATCTGGTGCTACACTCACGTTTGTGGGTTTTTTTCATGGTGTGCAAAGATCTTTATCAGCTGAATATCTCATTTCATGTGTGTGTTATGTGATCACAACTGACCTACTTAATCGCATATATTAGCATTTAACTAATATAGTATACTACTATACTAGTATAGGTGTATATGTAGTGTACTGTCAAGTATAGTTGGGTTAAAGGAACAGTGTGCAGCATTCAGAGGAATGTATTGGCAGAAATGGAATATAATATTTATTATAGGGCTGTCAATGAATTAAAAGATTTAATCACAATTTATTGCATGATTATCCAAATTAATCATACATTTATCTGTTCAAAATGTACCTTAAAGGGAGATTTGTCAAGTATTTAATACACTTATCAATATGGGAGTGGACAAATATGCAGCTTTATGCAAATGTATGTATATATTTAATATTGAATATCAATTAACAACACAAAACAATGACAGATACTGTCCAGAAACCCTCACAGGTACTGCATTTAGCATAAAAAATATGGCAAACTGCAGCCCAGCAGGCATCAACAGCTGTCAGTGTGCTGACTTGACTATGATTTGCCCCAAACTGCATGTGATTATCATAGTGGCCATGTCTGTAAAGGGGAGACTGGTGGGTACCCAGAGAACCCATTTTCATTCACACATCTTGAGGTCAGAGGTCAAGGGAGTGTTTGGAGCAGTATTTAGTCTCCTTCGTTACAAGCTAGTATGACATGGTCGGTATCAATGGATTCCTTAAGTTTTCTCCTTTAATATCTTCATTTTAGCTTTAAAACTGAGCCCGCTACAACCTAAAAATCATAAATTGCATCAATGCATTAAAGAAATTTATGGCGTATGAATTGTTTTTGTTAGTCATTTTCAGCACTTATAGAGACACTGACAAACCATCTGTTCTGCCAGGTCAGAAAACAGTCATATATGTTGTTTTTGAATGCAGTAACCAACATTGTAGCCTATTTTGTCATTAAGTTTGGAAGACGTGTTGGATGTGTCTCAATTATGCTGGTAGAAGTTAACTAAACAATGAGTGTAATATGTAGTCTTATACATTGATTTTTCACATAACAACAAATCGACAAAGGGAAGCACAGTTCGTGCACAGCTACAGGTCACGGCCATTACTGTGAAATTCAGCTACACTTCACTACACAGTAAAATAGCTCTTGTGAATGGTCAACTTGTACTGCACAGCATTTTAAACCACAAGAAAATGGCCTACGCTCACAGCATTTTTACAGTAATTCGCCACCAGACTGGGTTTTGTGGGGGAAATCTGGTAGATTACAGTATAACACAAAACAGGAAGCAGGCTGTTTCCAGAACAAATACAGCAAATGTTTTCAGAGGGTTTCTGAATGGCAGATGGTGGATCAAGTGAAAGCCAATACAGAAATCCCTTTAATGTATTTCCTCCTTAAAAAGGAGAGAAAGAATACTTTGAAGTGAAGATCCTAATTAAAAGTAAATTGGTTTACGGTAAATACGGTCTTACATTTGATAAACTATTGCTATGATGAGATGGAGGCTGCCGTCTATACCTCAACCACAGTTTCATATTTATTTACTGTTAAAACAGCAGCTTTATTAACAGCTAGCTCATGATAATGACAGTATATCACATTGTCCCATTTTCTGTTTACTGAAAGCATACTCACACATTTACAAGAATAGCACATAGGCTGACGCATCCTTACACCTCACCCATCCACACCGTACACTGGTCCTCAGTTACACCACGAGTCATGGCCAACAGCAACACTGAAATCTTAGATAAATGACAGGACACCGTGTGGCATTGTGTGCTTGCAAGACATACAGTAAAATATATATTTTTTAGAGAAATATGTATTTATTTCCAAAAGACAAATAAGAGAAAAGATTGCAGCCGAGTCTTTTCAGCCCATTCTTATGTTTTATAATGGCAACATGAAACATTGGCTTAGCCTTATCTCACTTAAGGCATTTCACCGCTAGAGTTATGTTCAATCGAAGAGAGCTAAAGCTTTCATTTTAGTTCTGAGCATAACTCATTTCCCCTCAAAGAACATATTCTCTCCGAACACGTACTGGATGACGTCCGCTTGAAGAAAAACTCCTTTTGGTGTTAAATCTTTGAAGTTATGCATTTATGGACAATATTGTATGAGACTGTCGCACTGACAACAGCAACTCAATGAGTGCTCCACTGATTTTATTGTTGGCTGCAGTGATAAATAGAATGAGAAACATTTAGTTGCTCATAGTTTTTATAGCTGCTTTATTTTAGTCTCCCTCTCTGGCTCACCAATGCTGAGCTCTGTCTGACGAGGGTTTGGAGGAGAGTTGTGACGCGAGGTCACACGAGGTAACACGACTCATTCAAGTCTACGCCAGCCTGACCCTCATGACTGTCTTGGTCTGACAGTGAGTTTTGTCCAAGCGTTAGATGAGAAATCAAGCCAGTGTGGAAGTGTCAAAAAGCTGCAGGACACTTGAGGCTGGCTCAAAATTGAGTCAGTCCCCACAGACCCCCATGCTAAAAGGACTTTACTGCTGAAATAAAAATGTTTACATCCTTGGCCAAAACTGATTTTGGTCTCTATAGCTAATATCCCGGTTTGTGACAACTGTACAGGGTGATTTTTTTTTTTATACAACTCACCCATTTAAATTGTATTAAGTATTAAGGCATATAAGGGCGTGGCCGCTTTAAGTGACAGATGGGTGCCGTACCGGGTCGCTAGCTGCTAACTGCTAGCTGCTAACTGCTAGCTGCTAACTGCTAGCTGCTAACTGCTAGCTGCGTCACCGAGGCCTGCCTCAGTGCCACTGACAATACATCCTTTTTACCCTTTTTGGATTAGCCGGAAGTTTCACTGTGTTCCATTTACCTCGGAAATTGGAGGTCGGAGATGGAAATGACGTTGCATTGCCTTGTTCCAGTACAAGTCAGAAAACTTAATGGGGTTTGCTCAAGCCAAGTTAGCCATTGTTAGCAATACCAGTTAATAACATCACATTACGGTATTTTGTCACCGTAGCAACATGCCCACAAAAGGTTGGACACTACTGTGTGTTACAATTGATTTAATGAGAGACAAGTACGATAGAAGTCCTAATAAACAGTATTTACTTTTTTACTGTCTATGCGTGAAGAAGCCATCTTGGATTTTGGGGTGAAGCAAGAGGGTCTCTGGTTCGAATCCGGCTTGGGGCCCTTTTGTGTGGAGTTTGTATGTTCTCCCCGTGTTAGTGTGGGTTTTCTCCGGGTACTCCGGCTTCCTCCCACTGTCTAAAGACATGCAATTTAGGTTAATTGATGACTCTAAATTACCCGTAGGTGTGAATGTTAGCATGAATGGTTGTCTGTCTCTATGTGCCATACCATAGACTGGAGACCTGTCCAGGGTGAACGCCGCTTTCGCGCAATGACAGCTGGGCTCAGCCCCAGCGACCCCTAATGGGACAAGCGGTGATGGATGAATGGATGGGTTGGTGAGGTTCGTCTGCCTTCAGGGGGCGTTCCTGTTCCAGTTTCTCACTGGGAACTGGGAACTTCTGACTTCTCAGTTCAAATTGAATGCAGCATTAGGCTGTGTTGTCACTGCCAAGATGGCGACAGCAGGAGCCACCCACTTTGAGCTTCACAGCGGCTTTTCTGAAACCGATGATGTCACGGATACTTTTCCTATATTTTATACTGTCTATGGTTTTGACATTGTATTGTTGATCTGCAGACAGGCTGCCTTAGTGAGCATTGACAGATTTTCCACCATGTACCATACTTGTTGCTTCTATACCATTAAGGGATGAAGACTGAAAACGGTGTATTATTCCTTTAAGCAGCATAAGAAGAGAGAGTTCTTTGACACGTCTGCCATGGTCCTGGACCATCTGTGTGGGGATGTAATTTCATCATCTGACATTGTCCCTTTGTATTTCTGCACACTGTATGAAATATTTGATACAGAGGTCTCTGGGAAATAAAACCTTGTGGCAGGAGAGATTTACTGACAGCTAAAATGACACATTGATTTTCTCAGAGGAAACCAACTGAGAGGAGAAAGACACGAGCCTCTTAGCAGTGTCTCATTAATTAATAAATCGTTTCAAAGGGGGAAAGAAGTGGTCTTGTAACACTGCATCTTATGTACTGTTGTGGGCACTGTGGGTGGGAAGCAGACAACCTCAGTGATTTATAAAACCTCTCTCCATTTGCCAGCTATGTTTAAGCAACATTTTGCTTAATGCTCAGGCCATTTTTAGTCCTCACTATTGTCAAATTATATATATAATTCAACATAATTGTACATGTTAATGCATATTGCTGAAGACAGGTATTATCATTGTAATACTCTATGTTTACAGTCCTACTGTGGCCAATGAATCATATAATTTGTCACCGCAGAGCGATTCTCCTCTGAGCTACTATTAGATTACTATGTCTCCTAATTACTCTGTCTGAATTAGCATAATATTTCAGCTCCATCCTCTGAAAGTTTACAAAGTAGTGCTGTGAGCAATTATCTGTCACCATCTTCAGTCTGGAGAATTGATGGTTTGACCCCACTTGTCTGAACATCACACTTGACACTCGTACTCCTGCAGGCAATGTCAAATGAGACAGCTGGGGCTAACTCTGGATGACACACATCACTGGCTGCTGCTAAAGACGTACCATTTGTCAGAAATAAACTAATATTTCCTTTCAGCAACAGCTCTCTGTTCCACCACATCTCATAATTGATGCGAGGCAGCTCTGAATGTAGATTGGAAAGATCTCCAGTGGCACACACACACAACTAGCATGGCCTTTGTCCTAGATGTAAGAATCAGCCTCTCTGCTAATGTGATCCAAAGAGTGCTCGTAGCAGTCTGGTCGGGATTTACTGTTCGTTGACAGTTTTGACAAGAAACTTGGCGATGCTGCCAGACTACGTTCTGAAAGGACTTAAGTGACTTACCCACCAGAGAGACAGCCATCACAGTGCATTGGGCCAAACATTGTGAAGACCACAGTAAAGTTTGTCATGGCCAGAAAATATATTGCACTCTTTACACAGTGGACTCAAGATATATGGCATATCAATGTAGAGATCTGAAGGGCTTTATGCGTGTGTGTCCTTATAACAGAACAGAGGAAATCAAGAAAGAGCTATGGAAATGTGTGGGATTACATGGAATCAGGAGGTTTGAGGAGCGTATTGATGAAATGGTGGGTGGATTGTGTTCCAAGCACGTCTAAAGCTGTATAAGTGCATCTCTGCTGTTTTGTTTCAGGGTGACTGAGACAACAAAAAAGGTTTTATTACATTAAAGGAGATTTTCACTACAAGCAATAGCTGCTCATCAAACAGTTGCGCATCATTTTAGTTTACGTTCACCTGTAAGAACTGTACACAATAATGGAATCCACCATACAGGCGTATAGCATCTATCGAGGTTCATCTCTTCTCCTGCAAATGACGAGCCTCCGTCTTAACCTCCATCAACCCAGTACCAGTTATACAGGCTTGGAATTAATGAGCTGTGACCCCTGTGGCAGGGCCATAGCGGTAATGGAGCATGAACTGAGCAAATTCACACCATCTCACTGTAACTGAGCAAAAGAGAATGAAACCGAGTTAGACTAATGTGGATTTTAGTTTAGGAAGGGCAAATGTACCAATATGCCAGGCTGTATAATAAAACCCTTAATTACAATGATCAACATTCTAGGTGAAGGATGAGCAGGACACTGTTTTACACTAACTTATGTGTCTCGGTAACGATACCAAATAAGTGTTGCAAGCCATCAAAGTACTTGTCAGTGCTACTTTTGCATAAAAAGTATAAATAATCTTACAAAAACTATAAAGTCCAGATGGACCTGTGGTTACTTCAGGCCGCAAGAAGCCGGAAGAGCGCCACTAACACCTAAATAACACAAACACACAGACACAGAGGAAACCAACAGGAGGTAAATGTGCACTCAATTACCACCAAGTGCAGGGAGGAGGAAGGCCAAACTCATTTAACAAGCTCCCAGTGACATCTGCTAACAACTCCCTGTAATGAAAATTGATATAAAAAAAAAAAGATTTGGCACTAATTCAAGAATGCAGAAATAGCAAACAGTGTGAAAACAAAAACAAAGCTATAATAGCATTAATTTGCCCATACTCTATCAATAAAAGGAGAAAACAAGGAGAAAAAACACCAACAAATTAAAATAGAGATCAATATTCAAAATAAAACTGGCTACAGGCAGAGTTGCAGTGGAAGACCTATAATAAGAAAAGAAAAGAGGTGTAATGTTGACTTGAGGGCAAATACACTGTGTTTATACACAAAGTTTGTTTACCTCATTGCAGTGAAATTATTGGTTATTGATGCAGGGCTCATTTCACTGCTCTCAGACTTAATTTAAAATAAAAAACAAAATTCAAAAGCATCACAGTTTTAAAAGACAGATAATATCTGTCATATGTCACACGTTTAGTCCAAATTATTAAAACTGCTTATTACTTGCTAAATTAGATCAGAAATATTAACCCTTGTACCTCACTTTAAAAAATGCTCTGATGTCCAAAATGTAAAAAAATATTTTACTTTTCCATTTGCACAGTTCAATCTTTTAACCAACTTCAGTTCATATCACAACTACTAAATATTCCTTCATTTTAACCCTTGTTTAACCTTTGTTAACTGTTATTTTTTATGACAAAAAAATCTTGAATTATTTTCTGTATACTAACTGCTAAGGGGATTTATTTGCACAGTCTGGGATATGTCAGTGATTAGCAACAACATCAGTTTTGAAGCACTGCATCAAACACTGCAGTGCTCCGCTTAATTTCTTCCTTACCGCAGACAGCCAGCAGCTTCAGCACCTCAAATATCCATGTTGTCCTCATCCGTCGTAAAACCTTCCTGCTGCCGTTTGCTTTAGCTATGGCAACCTGTGACAACTGTGTCATCGACGTTCACATTGAACTCAACCCTGCTCTGACCCATCTCTCGACTTGGGTCACGAAGCCGAGTCGGTCAACGCAGGTTAACACTTTCAAACACACAATCAACCCCGGTTGTTTCCTCGGTGTGAAAGGAGTATAATACGGCAGCAATGCTGCTAAAGGAAACCAGGAAAGTAGCATGTTTTTACCGTACTGGGCAAACATGAGAAAATGACTCAGTCTGATGGACAAAAGTAGACAAGTTGACATTGAGATTGAAAGCCTGATATAATAGAATGCATGTTTTTTCGTTGTTGTTTTTGTTTTTGGGGGGGGGAGGAGCTCAGGTGGGGGGGGGTGGGGTGGGGAGGGGGGGGGGCCCGGGTCAAGGCCCGGGAGGGGAAAAAAAAGGGGGGGGGGGGGGGGGGGGGGGGGGGGGCCGGGTTTCCCCTGGGGGGCGGCGGGGGGGCGCCGGGGGGGGGACCAAACCCCCAACTGGGGGGGGGGGGTGTGGGGGGGGCCCCCCCCCCCTCCACCCCCTCCATTATTGTAGTTGAATGGGTGGGTTGGGGGTGGGGGGGGGGGAAAAAAAAAAAAAAAAAAAAAAAAAAAAAACCCGAAAGAAAAAAAAATAAAATTATTTTTTTTTTTTTTTTTCTGCTGTAATAGCCGTGAGATCAAAAGTTGTGGTATAATAATAAGGGACATTTTTATCTTTAAGGATCAGAGTGATTGTACTCTATCTACACTGTTTATTATAGAAGCTATTATAGGAGCTGAACTTCAAGAAATTATTTATAAAAAAAACACAACTCACTCTTGTCGAACTGAATGACATATGCATTAAAATTAAAAAGTCAATAAGGACTCTAGTAATGTACAAGGCTTAAAACAACTTAACCCAGTAAATAACAAGACATAAGGTAATGGCCAATGTTTGCCAACCAAAAACAAACCTACCTGGTAATGAGGCTCTCTGCTCTATTTTCACTAATGTTTGTAGGTCAGGGCTGTCACATAGCCGGGTTTTATGCTGCAAAATAACACATATCCTCATCTCCACCATCATTTAGAGATGATTATATGTTATAATAATCGCTTGACCAAACTTCCACCACATCCTCAAGTTTGGGATGTGATACACAAAAGGTTATTCCTGCCTCGAGGCACAACATGATCTTAATAGGTGCTGATACTTGATATGGCTTCAAACCTCACTGTCCAAAATGACCAAGCATGATATTGTTAGAGATTTCCATTAAGATGTACGCGGCTTCCTCATTAGATCTCTGCTCTGACCCATTGATTCTCCTCTTTAATTAGCTGGTTTACTGGCTGCCTTATTTATTTCAATTACAGGCCACAGTAAACTGCCAGAAATATGTCGATTGCTGTTGATGCAGTTTCTTGGCTACAGACAGAAGTCGATAAATGTAGCATTTTACTTTTTAATTCCATTATCTTCTCGCCCTTGAATTACATCATTTTTTTTTTTTTTTTTGACTACACCAGCATTGATTTCACCTACAGTATGATCCAAACCCTTTCTTCTGTAAGTTATGTTCTTTTACAACTACTTTGCAATAGCAGCGTGTTTCGTAGTTTCATATGAATGTTTTTAAGCCAAACCTTGTGAGCTGCGGTAATTTTGAATGCAATAGAGTGGCCTCTAAATGTTATTGAGAGTTTAGTTTGAACACCATAACACTGCAGTGAAGGCAATGAAGAGAAGACTGAGAAGACTGCAGGGAGCGATGATGTCCGAGCCAATATACCAATCATTATGTCTGCATTCACATACATAAATATATTGCTTGTGAGTATAATTAGAAAACATAATCATAGTGTCATTACAAGCACTAGACTATAATTATGTAATGCAAAATAGTTGTAGCAAACATACATTTGTTTGTGTTGGTAAAGAACTGTTTCTGTATTATTATCAATATTATTGTTATTGATTGTCAATTAGTTGACTAAGCAGTTGTTTTGTTCTTAGAGAAACATTTTCTTTTTGATTTTTTTGTGATTTTTTATGCTTTGTTCATGTAGAAGGACTGATTTCCAGGAAATGTATGAGCACATGTCTGGTAAACACATGATTTAAAGTGGTGCTTTTGTTTCTTTGAGGGGGAAACAGAGTTTTACAGATCTGTTGATTGAATCAACTGATCGATCAGTCGACAAAATCATATGAGTGTTAGTCAACTAAAACTTTCTTTGGAGGACAGTCCTAACATTTACTATACTGAAACTTTCATATAACAGGATTCGACCTGGTGGACAAGCTGCCTCACAGCAAGAGGGTCACAGGTTCGATTCCGGCTTGGGACTCCTCTGTGTGGAGTTTGTATGTTCTCCCCGTGTAAGCGTGGGTTTTCTCCGGGTACTCCGGCTTCCTCCCACAGTCCAAAGACATGCAGGTTAATTGATGACTCTAAATTACCCGTAGGTGTGGATGTCTGTCTGTCTCTATGTGCCCTGTGATGGACTGGCGACCTGTCCAGGATGAACCCCGCCTTCGCCCAATGCCAGCTGGGATCGGCTCCAGCCCCCCCGCGACCCCCAACAGGATAAGCGGTTGAGGATGGATGGATGTTCCCATTTAGAGTCAAATAGACTTAAAGTGTGGCTACCTTGTGATTGACAGGTCGTTGTCACGGCGTTGTCTCATGTGGGAGTTGTCTGTGTTTTTGTCTTACAACTTTAACCCTTTCACAGTGTGTTTTCAGTTCATGACAGTTAATTATAACCTCTTTGGTTGCCTGAAAATGTCTTACTCAGTGTTTGGTTTGCTCCATCCTCTCGTGTCACTGCCACAAACCAGTGGGTGAGGTCATGGTGACTACGTCCTCTTCTTATATACAGTCTATGGAACATCTGTCACTTGAAAAAGTACCACAACCCAAGATGACTGTAAAACTTTTTTCTGAAATCTCAATCTCATGTTTTACTTAAATACCTAAAGAAATTAATATAATTATTAGCATTTTGTTTTTCTTCAAACTTTAATAAGTTTGTGACTTTCACATAACACATCATCTAATTAAAATTTTGGACCATACATAACCTCAGATGCTAATAGTGTTTCAAACTTTTCAAGTATACCAAGGATTCCTTAAGGTTTTCCCCCCACATCCAATTCTCATTCATTCAAAGGGTTTTTCATTTTTGTTGCAAGCAGTTTGATGTTTGAAATTGAATGTATTCTTGATGAGGGGAGCTGGGAATTGGCTGGCTGTCAGATCAGCACTATTATCTGCCTTTTAGGTCTGAAGCAAATTAGACTTGGGGTCCCCAAGGTGCCTGGACCCTTCCATACTGGCAGTGTTGAATTCTCCGAGCGTGTCACTTCCTTGATGGAAATTTGCTTTAATCAGAAGAAGATTCAGAGGTCCCTCTGGACTCGTTCATAGCTTTTTGATTTGTTTTCAGGGCGTGTCAGATAGAGCACGTTCACCTAAGAAATGCTCAAGTGTATCAGTTAAGTACCATATAACATTTGCGACCAGTTATTAATCTGGTGCAGGTTGTTATTTAGGTGTCACACCCAATAAGACACATGCAACCTCAACACATGACAGGTCCAAGAGTTAAGGAGGAAGAGTTGCATCATGTTCCAAGATTATGACAAAATAGTGAAACTAAGGTAAAAAAAAAAAAAAAAACTTTTCTTGATACATAAGTTGGAAACACTTAACACAATTAATTACATCCAAAACGTGTAGTTGGCTGGACACCGAGCATTGAAACTGATTTGTTTTGTGTTTATCTCGAGAAGTATGCCAAACAGTTTGGTGCAGTGCCAGGGGTACAGCAACATATATGAAACCCTCTCCCTGTGGCGCATGTGTGAAATACACAATCAGCTTGTCTGTGGTCTTTGTTGAGGCACAGAAAGGCAGGCAGTGATTTCTCTTATTTTTTTTTTCCTGACGTTTCTTGCAAAGGAAAGGGAGATGCTGTCGTCTGAGACAATACACGGAGGATATCCCTGGTGAGAGGGCTTTGAAAATGTAAATATATCGTAGGAGCTGAATTTTAATACTGAAGCGCATGCTGTAATTTTATTAATAGAGGGAGCTGTAGAAAATGTTTGTTTACAGCATTCTGGTGCAATTTCAGGAGTCTTTTTGATTGATTATTCAGAAAGAAGCAGCAGATTCAAGTGCCCGGCGTAACCCTCAGAGAACCAACATAGAGCGGTTTTTTGTCTTTTTTAGGGGGGTACAGGGGGTCTTTAGGGGCGCATAGTAGCTCAATAGTAGTTGTCACATAGAAATGGGGCACATCATCTGATAGCTGGGAACCTGAAGGGTAATTTGAGATGCAGCTCATTACTGCGTCAAGTTGTTCCAGTCATTAATTAGAAATAAACATGGATGAATTCATTCATTCATTTAAATAAATTGTGAAAGTGTATAAGAGCTTAGAACATTATGATCGAGGTATATGATGGTCACATATATGTTCACTTACAATATGTCTCATAAGTTGTTGCAGCAGTTTTGGGGCTGATACCATTTGTTACACAGATTTGGTGCTAAATTTAACATTTTTTTAACCATTTGAGAATTGATAGAAATTATCAATAATCCTTCCAGAATTCAACTATAAAACACCCAGACCTTGAGGAACACCACAGAAAAAGCCGTGCTGTGATTTAGTATCAAAAACTTTTGACATTTGGAGATTTCTGTAAGAAATGCAATTTTCAGCAATTGGATGGTGAGCACTTCTGTTCAAGAAATTGCTCAGAAACCCCTGATTGTCAGTCTAGCTAGGAAAGGTCTCCAGTTTGTGGCTTTAAAGTTTCATAAGGCTGTGATTATCCTAGAGGTCACCACAGGTCATTTCATATAGTGAAGTCAAGTTTCAAAAAAGGGACTCAATATAATGAAAAGGTTACTATGGGGACTAACATCGTCACACATGAATACAGTTGGGCTCATTTGATCCACAAGAGTCTCAGCTTTACAGTCATACCAAAATTATATAATTTCAAGACTGTTGAGGGACCCCAGTATGGAGAAATATTCAAACACACAATTTTAGAATAGACAAAAATAACACATTTATACTGCATTCAAAACCTGCATGTTTTTTTCCTCAAAATTCATGTGATTATCATAAAGTGGGCATGGTAGCATGACATGATTGGAAGCAGTTCCTTAGGTTTTCCAGTTTTATATGATATCTGCTCCTTCACGCTGGCTGTAGAGTCTGCTGCAGCATCTGAAAAACAGTAAGGTCAGCCGGGATCACCCGGGTTTCCGCGAGTCTCATAGTTTGAGTGTTTTGAAGTGGGGTTGTATGGGGATCTTATCCATAGTAGGTGTATCACTTACAGTAGATGATGGTCGGCGTGCCCCCCAGCTTGGAGAAACAGACAGGAGTACCAACACCGGGACAAAGCAATACAGTGTGCAGAATATTTTCACCGCTTCATCAGGTCATCAGACAGTCCTTTGCTTCTCCTCTCCAACAGGGAGGAGATGAACTCAAAGTGAAACTGAACACATATGTTTCACTTTATGTTCAGTTTGCTGATGGAAAATATTCAAAATGTAACATACATTTAGAATATCAATATTTTTAGTTTCTTTTATGTGGCTAAAATCTGTTTTTCCGCAGCCCCCATTCACAGCAGCACCTTGCTTTGCTCTGGTGTTTCTGTCTGTTTCCTGATGCTGGGCATCGGCATCTACTGTAAGTTATGCACCTACTATAAGTAATGCACCTACTATGGATAAGTACCTCATACACCACATCAAAATACCCAAACTATTCCTTGAAGTTAGTCAACAGGTAATCGGTAATAATGTCAATAACAGACCTTGATCATTGGGCTGCTTCTGCATGAGATGAATGAATCTCAAGTGCAGTGAAGGGATTTTTGTTTTGTAATCTGCCTCTTGGACCTTGGTGGCGAAAATGAACTCCAACCACCTAAACACGCATAAACACACATCCTCACACATTACACACTGTTTTACACTTTTTTTTTTTTTTTTTTTTTTGCTGCCTCTGCTTTTTCATAAACATGCCTGGACAGGTGACACCACAAATGAAACACATGCCATCAGCGAGCTTACTTGGACATTTCAGTAACAGCGCAGTTCGGATCTCGGCGCTCCCTCTCTGTTCCCATCCATCTTGTCTTATCTGTGCTTATAAGCCATCAGGTGTGTTGTGTCTAACCGATTCCCGCAGGTAATTTGACTTGCAATGTATTTTCAGAACATCTTCCAGGCACCCAGAATAGTCCAAATCATTATGGCTTCTGGCAGATACAGTGCAGAGCTAGTGGAGGATTAAACCAGAGAGGAGCCGAGGAGTGTCAGGATTTGGTTTGTTTGTCCCAGCTGTGTTGTTTACAACCCCCTGTGCTATAGTTAGCCCAGCACAACAGACCTCAGACAGCAAAGAGGCGATGGACTCCAGGAGCTTTGTCGAGCCGATCTCTCCCCCCACTCTTATTTGTAGGCTCTGCGTGTCCGCCATTAGAGAGTGATTGACCACTAGCCTTAGATTGAAATTGATTGCATAAGGGCAATAACAATGAAAGACTGTTGGTATTCTGGCAGTGGCAGTGGAGTAGTGTCAAAGGATGTGAAGCTGCTGTCACAAGAGCAACTGGGTTCTATATTAACGTATTGTCTTGTAGTCAGATTCCTAAGATCGGAGAAGGCCTTTGATCCGAGAGATACTGTGTCTCTAATTGGGTTGTATTGATCCATTCTGCTCCTGTTCATGACGGCATAGTTGTGATGAATGTCAGTCTGCTGTGCTGAATGAAGAACTGAGGTAACCAGTCAAATGTTGTCTTAAGGTCAGCTGGGTTATCTGAGGATGGATGGTGCCAAGCGGCAAAAATTTATTGTAATTACCTGTCTACATTAAAGTTTTGGATCAGTGTTATTGAAAGATTTTAAACCAATTCAGGCCCAACATAAGTTTGTCACTACCCTATCACCCTGATGGTATAAGGCAAATCCTTGCAATTTATTTTTTTTTCAATCATCAAAAACCATGACAAAAATGAATTAAATTAAATGACAAAAATGTAAAGTTGCTTTGTGTCACCTGTAGGAAGAACAGGATGAATGTGCTCAAACTCATGCCCCAAAGGTGAAAGACTATCCATATACCAGATACCATCCCTCATCAAATTCTCACATCTGTTTTATTGATTTGCCACTTGAAATGAATAATACAATAATCTGACATCAGTAAAACAAATTTTGTTATACCATCAATCAATATTTTTAATTTTTAATATCAGGTATTTAAACAAAAAAGGTGATGTGCGTTGTTGGAAATACAGCTTGTGTTGTTCTCTGAGTTTTTCTATTTACTGTAAAATTAAATGTATTTAAGGGGTAGGCATAATGTTTTGCCATCATTGGGCAAAACTTCCATAATAACCTTTCAACATATTATAATTCAAGTGCTCTGAGAGAAAACTAGACTTCTTCACCTCCTCATGGCTGTTTTCAGGCTTTAAAAATCTAGACCATGATGGAAAACTTTGGCCAATCACAGGTCATTTCAGAGAGAAAGCATTCCTATTGGCTGTTCATTCAACGGAGACAGCTGTCAATCACTCGCTGATTCTGAAAGTTTGCTCCAGCTGGTGGGCGGTGCTTGGTATTTCCTCATCATATCTCAACATGGCTGCCAGGTCACAAACTTTCTCATTTTACAGCTGAACAGTAACTACAAGATGTTTCTGAAACATTTGAGGTAAGAAATAGTCATTACAGTAACAGAATATTGATTCATATTTGATCAGCGCTGCCTAGATTGACTGTTTGCACGTGATTGACAGCTGCTCAGAAACACCAGGCTCCAGCTTGGCTCTGATTGGTTGTTTTCCCCCAGTCTGTGAAATCTTGCAGATGCTGTTAAGAGCACCAGAGGACACAGAGGCGTGATATATATATGTATATATATTTTTTTTCAGATTACGCATCTCATGCACTTCTGCCAGGATACAGTGACCATTTTATAAACATATATATATATATATATTTTTACTCATTCTCATATATATCTATTTAAATATATATATATATATAAATATATATAATATATATGAAGTTAACGCTATAATAACATGCTCACACAAACTAATTTTAGCACCACAATTTTCTTTAATGTTTTGATGCAACTTGTGATTTTACAAATGAGTGAAGATACTGGTATCATGTAAAACTAGAAAACATAAGGAATCCATTTGTACCAACCATGTTTGTTGCTTGTTGGGCTGCAGTTTGCCATGTTATTATTTGAGCATATTTTTTATGCTAAATGCATAAAAAGGGTGATGGTTTCTGGACAATATTTGTCATTGTTGTGCTGCATACATGTGCTAAAGCAGCATATTTGTCCACTCCTTTGTTGATAAGAGTATTAAATACTCATGCAATTTATCGTATATATATATTTAAATATATATATATATATATATATATATATATATATATATATATATATATATATATATATATATATATATATATATATATATTTGAATGAGTAAAAAAAGGAAAAAAGATAAACCTAATCTCACCCTTAAGCCTATTGATTTTATGTTGCATCTATTATTCTGATATGTGTATGACTATAGAGTTACCTAACCATCTGACATGTTTGGCATTTATTTTATTGCTTGAGTATTTGACATTAAGTAATTAGTCAGCTCAGTGCAGGTCTTTGAGCATTCATCTGACATTTATAACGAGTGCCACAGTAATATACAAATGTACAACATGTTTTGGCTCATTTCTGAAAGTTTCAGCGATCCATATCATTGACGTTGACACAGGCTTCATCTAAGAGTATCTGCCACTGATTCATTATGCTGCATTAGATGCCCTGGGAGGAAGGAAGGGGCAAAGCTTGAAGGATTGCACAGCATATTAAATCTGTCTTGCTGAACATCAGTAGAATGAAGAAATCCCATGAAGATCCAAATGCAGATATAAGATAACAAGTCGCCGGTTGAAAACGGATGACTTTTAACTTACATGCAGTCCCAGGAAATGGAGAGTATAATTGCAGGCAGAGATACGATAAAAATATATATTTTATAAATAGGACTGTCAAAGTTAACGCTATAATAATGTGCTCACACAAACTAATTTTAGCACCACAATTTTCTTTAATGTTTTGATGCAACTTGTGATTTTACAAATGAGTGAAGATACTGGTATCATGTAAAACTAGAAAACATAAGGAATCCATTTGTACCAACCATGTTTGCTGCTTGTTGGGCTGCAGTTTGCCATGTTATTATTTGAGCATATTTTTTATGCTAAATGCATAAAAAGGGTGATGGTTTCTGGACAATATTTGTCATTGTTGTGCTGCATACATGTGCTAAAGCAGCATATTTGTCCACTCCTTTGTTGATAAGAGTATTAAATACTCATGCAATTTATCACAAGTAAATATTTTAATAGATTGACGATATATATATAATATGAAAGGATTATTTTATTGATGTATTTTGTTGCCTCCAATGTCCCTCTCCGTAGTGGCTTGTGAAATATGTGCATGTGAAAATAATTAGAAAGTAATTGCAGTAAATAAACGTATTATCTCCTCATTAAATTAAATTATGAACAAATGTTTAAGTGATCATCAGATATTTGTAAAATCTACAGCAACGTAATGAAAAGCTCTTAATTATTAACAGCTAAGTGTTTGTACTTGAAACAAACCACAGTCTTTAAACACCACTGCCATAAATGAGCCCAGACTAGACTGGGGCAGACAGGGCCATCAGACTGCAGATAAATCACTGAAATGGTCAGATCTAATGACAGCACACTTATCTTTATGTGCTAATCTAGCCAGCTTTATTGCTTTACCCTGGCTGTTTGCTAGTGTTTGCAGGTTCTGCCGGGTGGAATTCCTCTTCTCACGGTGGTCCACATTCAGATTACACTGCAATCCAGTGCTAGGAGAATGCTAATTCATTTTCCAAGACAGTTTTGGTTTTATTTTATACAAGACTGAAGAGGATAATGATTTAAAGCTGTGAATTTTGTAAATAGCTTAAAGCAGCAGTGAGTAGAATTGGAGTAAATATGATTAAAAAGTTATTCAGATAATCTGAAAAAAATCATGTGTCCTCCGGTTTCCTCTGGTGTCCTCTGGTGCTCCTAATGGTATCTGCAAGATTTCTCAGACCAGAGGAAAACAACCAATCAGAGCTTAGCTGGGGCCTGCCGTCTCTGAGCAGCTGTCAATCACTCCTGAACTGTTATCAAACGGTCAAACTAGGCAGCGTCAAATAAACAGCGAATAGGAATGCTCCTTCTCTGAAGTGACCTGTGATTGGCCAAAGTCTCCCATCGAGGACTAGATTTTTTAACACCTGAAAACAGGTGCAGAAGTCTAGTTTTCCCTCAAAACACTTGAATTACAATATGCTGAAAGTCAATATGGATTTTTTTGCCCAGTGATGCCAAAAATATTCTGTCTCTATTAAATTTTTGCTTTTGTGGTTTGCAAACTAGAGTGCACTTTGGTTTGGATGGCATTAACTGAATGGTACTATGCTACAGACAGACAGGATTTATCATGGAGAAAATGTGTTTTGTTGTTTTCTGTATTTGCATACTGTAACTGTTGATCCTTCTTCATTATATTAATGGATTCATTTCTCATCCTTGGCCCAAGACATGCCCCAGAGATGTGTTTATTTCTAACGCAATGAACAATTCCTGAGGTGATGAAGAATGAATAACGAAAACATGGTCTTCCCTTGCCTCAGGCTTGTGGAGAATGCGTGAGACCTCTCTGGCCATACTTTACAGAAGATGGAGAGGACTGCTGATGCAGAGACGCATAATTTTACCACATATGCCTCCAGTTTTGCACGTCTGTATGTACCTGGAAGGTGTGGGTACAAATATGGCAATTCATTAGGGACATAAGAAGTCAGAATCATTGACTCTATGAATGAATTAACACCTTACAGTAAACAAGTATTCTTCTTGTACAAGATTGTGTGTGTATTTATACAATAAATTCTATACATACCATGTGTATTACACTGTAAAGGAACAAGAGCAACGTCTTGCACAGCAGTTTCACCCCAGCAGTGAGGAGAAACAGCCCCACTGCACGATACCATCAGGCTTTACAGTTCTTACTGGGCTCTTTATGTGCCTGGGCTCTGCTGATTTGTGTCTTTTTTAAAGATGATTTCAGGAGATCATCTTCTTACAATATATCATGACAAGTTTCACAAATAGAACGTAGACTATACATGAACTGGCTTGACTCTACCCCAATTAGTTGTGAAGTTTGTGGATAGTTTTAATCCTTGTTCAGCTATCCATGTGGAAGCCCTGAGAGGCAAGTGGGAAAAACATTTTGGGGATCCAAGTCAGATCTTCATTGTTTTCTCTGCTGTGTTTATGACTTAAAGCAGCAGTGGGTAGAATATCCATGACTGCATATAGAATGTATAATCATTATATCCAGACAGTGGTGCATGAGACAGGTGCCTCTGTGTCCTCTGGTGCTCCCTATGACATCTGCAAGATTCACAGACTGATCACAGTTTGATCAGAGTTTGTGAGTGACTGACAGCTGCCTCCGTTGAATGAACAGCCAACAAGAGCGCTCTCTCTCTCTCTCTCTCTCTCTGAAATGACCTGTGATTGGTCAAAGTCTCCCATCACAGACTAGATTTTTTAACGCCTGAAAACAGAGCCATGAGGAGGTGCAGAAGTCTAGTTTTCTCAACACTTGAATAACAACATGCTGAAAGGTTATTATGGAGTTTTTGCCCAATGATGCTAAAAATATTCTGCCTACTGCAGGTCTAAGGACAGGTGCCAGGATCACTTTTCTAAGATACTTATCTTTTTCAGCTGTGAAAAAAAAATCAGTTTTCATTTTTCACAAGTAATCTTATAATACAGACATGTATGTATGTGGTATAATCAAGGAAAATAAGGAAAATAGGGAGAAAGACAAATGAAATAAATAAATGATACACTGTTACAAGAAAAGCTAGGTCTGCATGCTCCCTAACAATTTCCATAATATGAGCTACATACAGAATAATAATTACCATATTTAAGTGAATATGAGTTAAAGGAATTCAAAGGAGCATGAGAAGTGGAAACGCACTCTGTCCTCCAGCAGAAGGCAGAAAAGTCAGAAATCTGCTACTCAGAAACTGCCTTTGAAAATATGTGAGAAGGAAGGTATCCTAAACCTTATAACATTTTTGGTCCAATCCTTGTATGGAGTACCAAATCCTCTCAAGACTGAGGCATGACATCAAGTCTCTGGGCCATTTGGTATGTGTGGATGGAGTAGCCTCCTTCCATTTAAATGAAATAGCTCGGCGTGCTAGGAGAGAGGCAAAGGCAGGGGCATTGCGTTTTGCGGCAGGTAAAAGTAACTCGTTCCACCAGGGGGCCAGGTTCAATTATGCATTGTATCAAACACAGATTTCCAACACTGTTCTCGGCTCGGCTATAGCCAATACATATGAATTAATAAGCCAGGATTATTATTATTATTAGTGTTTGTTGTTGTAATACTCATTTCGGCCACAAGAGGCTGTATGCACCACTATCCCATGCTCTAAACCGGACTAAAAGCCTCAAAACGCACCTGAAAGAAAACATGAGTGCTTTTAGTCCTGTTCAGAAGATGGGGTAGGGATGCACTTGTGACCTTTTTTCACCCATTCTTAAGTCATAAATAAAGGATATCTAAATTAATTTATATGAAACAATTTAGATCAGACTTATAAAATAGAGAATTTTTCTCCTCGCTTGCCTCAGGGCTTCAGTAGCATCCATCATGGAGGAATAGCCTCAAATTATCAAGGGTTTTGTGAGTCATCCATTTTAAACTAGAGTATAATGATAAAGGTCTCTATTTAAATTTCTTTGTCCTAAGTGGAACCTTTTCAAAATAACATCATAAACAATAATTCAAAACATTAACATTAATGTACGACAATAGCAGATTATTAGCCTCGTTTCAGTCTGAACAGTTAAATAATGCAATAAGGAAACCCTCAGTGAAAATATCATTTAAACCGATTTAATTAAAACCCCTTGACTTTGATTTCAGGTGACGCCAATTAGCTTTGCGCCTGTGGTTGAATGTGATTAGTTCTTTTTAAACATAATTATAATCTGCAGTTAAAAGACATGTGTACAAGTGAGGTGTTTTATTTATCAGTTTTTATTGAGTCATCATCCTTTCATCTGACATTTCAGCTGCTTTTATTATTCTGCTTAGTGTGGTATCCATTTTCTTTTGAAAACAACATAATTTGCTATCTGTTGTGAGTAATGATAATGTTAAATACTATTCTGATTACAGCTTTCAATTTTTTTGCATTTTAGACACACTGGTAAGTTAGAATTAGAATAAAACTAGGCTGTTATGTGATAATTGCACACGCAAATTTGTTTTAACATCATTAATTTCTTCAGCGCATTAATGTAGGTTGCAATTTTTAGATTATAGCGGGCTCGGTTTTAAAGCGAGAGTGAAGATACTGGCATCACATGAAACAATGAATTGGCACCAATCTTATCATACTAGTGTGTTGGGAAGGAGGCTAAATAATGCTCCAAACTTGCGCTAAATTTGAGTTTCCCCTTTGCAGACATTGACAGCACATGTCAGTTTTGTGTTGTTAATTGATTTCCAGTAATGAACATATACATTCATTTGCATAAAGCAAGCATATTTGCCCACTCCCATGTTGATAAGAGTATTAAAATAAAATCTAGTAAAGAAAAATAAATAAATGAAAATAAGGGATCAATTTGCAATTAATTGTGATTACATTTTGTAATTGATTGACAGCCCTGGTAAAAACTGTTTTTTTTTTTGTTTGTTTGTTTGTTTTTGTTTTGTTTTTTGTGGCATATTCCACTTGAAATTGCAGACTTATTATAGTGGAAGGGTTTGTGAATTTCAGTAGCCATGACGTTGTTTTGAGCCTCTTGCCTCTTTGTGTGAAGTGGTCTCAGGTGGAGGTCCAGGCAATAGCAATTCAAAAGGAGCTCTGCAAGCGATTTGGTTAAACCTCACCTGGAGTTAAAGCAGAGGTTCCCACAAAGGTGCCACCGGTGCAGGCTTGGGAGTGGGTGCACACGGTCAAGGGTTTGGTGACTAGGTAACCTCTTGAGCTCAAGAACTCTGATTACTTTGATTAGTAATTTTGCATCAGTGAGGCCTGTGTTTGTTTATTCCACTCTCAGCGGGTACTCTGCTGAAACACAGCATCTCGTTCCACTGGGAGTGGATTAAGAGTCCCTGTGCTCTGAGCATCTGTTCAGTGCAGCAGGAGATGTTATGTCTCCCCACAGCTCCAGACTACTCATGCAAATGCCTGTTTTTACATCTCAGAGATATTTGGTGTAGAAGAAGGTGTAGGCTATATCTCCCAGGAAGCATTTCAACTGTTTAATGCCAAAAAAATACAACTAAAAAATAGACATCAAATAAAAAAATTTAAGAGGCTGAGAAAAAAATAAACACAAACGCTAAAACTTTTTCATATGCAGTTATTTCCCAGTTTATAAATGTTCAGAGTCCCCCAGTGAGGGTGGGTTGTTTTGGCAGGGTGAGAAGTTTACTGCATAAAATGCAGTAGTTGAAAGTTGATGATTTATAACTGACTGCACAGAGGCTCTCCTTCTGAAGTGAGTTGGTTTGTGATGGGTTTCAAGTGCTTCAGACCAAGAATAAAGGATCTTTTTAGGAGTACTTTTCTTTAAAATTCCATGTTTGTAGTATTTCAGAAAGGGTATTGAGGAGGTTTGTGCAGTTCATAGCGGTATACAGAAACCTAAGGTTGGAGATGATCGATGCATATAATTATTTATGACTAGAGTTGTGTATTGCTTAGCTCTCTCTTCTCTGTATTTTTTTATTACCTAATCCTCTCTAGTAGGGTTGGAAATCATCAGTTAATCAACGTATTTTGTTGAATTTGAGCATATCACAACAAAGGGAACTACATGACACTGTATGCGATATATCGCAAGAGAGTCATCTACAATACAACAAGAAATCTGTGTCGGAAAATACACCCCTGAAAGGGCAAAAGTAAAAATTTCAAAGCCCAGGAACCATTGCCTTAAAGAGGGCCTATTATACTTATGTGCTTTTTCCCCTTTCCTTTAGTATGTCATGTAGTTTATTTCTGCATGTAAAAGGTCTGTAGAGTTACAAAGCTCACAGTCCAGGCAAAAAGGAGTTAGTCTCCGCCACAGAAATACTGATCCTGAAATACCTTGGTTGAAGCACCGCTTTTTCTTTCGTAAAATGGTGATGTCATCAAGTAACACATTTGCATAATACCTGCCTAGCGGCTCAAACAGCTTGTTAGAGCGGAGCTGGAGGGAGTCTTAGGAGTTTGGTTCAGTTGACTAATAGCAACAGAGCAGACGTAAATAGTTCAGTATGATGTCCCATGTCTTATGACATGAATATATTTTTTTATTTAATATACAATATTTTTTTTTTATTCAACCTGTATTTAATTTACTAGGATTTCTCTTGAGATAGATCATCTGTTTGAAAAACAATTTTTGAAACCGTTTGTCTATTATAGACAATTACGTTGTTTATGGAGCATGTTTTAAAAAGTGGTGGTGATACAGTAGCAGCGGTTGTAGGAGACGTTGATGTTGTGGGATTATTCCAAGGTCAGGGTGCTTTGTATGAAAAAGGCAGTTTTGCTGAGTTCAGACTAGACTGTAGGTGCACTGATGTTTATCCATCCAGATGACCTGGTATGATAACACATAGAAATAGGAGGAAGCATTTTACAGTGGCCCAAGAAAAGAAATATATGACCAATCCTCGTAGTAGTATTTTCAATGCAGTCGGTCCAGTTAACATGTTTGAATTACGGCGATTAGTACCTGATTCAACATCCAAAATAAACCAGTAGAATGAATGGATGAGAGGACCAAGCCTGTCCAACAGTCAGTGTGATACATGCTTATACGAGGTATCACCAACATCTAAAACAAACTTTTAAAGGGTGCATATATTTGCCTATTTAAATGTCAATGTGATAAACTGACTAAATGTTAAATGTCTGCAGGGAAGAGAGAGCAGTTATCATAACAAAACATAGAAATAATGGTGCCTGTGTATTAAAAACATATCATAGCAAACCGTGTCCACCAAATATTACGATGTTTTTGTCCCATGCTGATACTAGGCTATGAGCAAACCTCTGGGAAACCATCCCTGAACATACTGTATCCTGTGAAATGAATAGCTGATAACAGATTTATCTGAATATATGAAATTAAAATGTTGTGTGAAAAAGTCATTAATCAGACTATGCATCATAGCATAAACACAGGACTGCTAATGAAACGGTCCTATAACTAATCTATATAAACATCGTAATTTGATTTATGCTTTGCTCTGAATCATAATCGTATCAGAATGTAAACAAGACCACGTCTGTGTCAGCTATGTCTAACAAAACTTCCCCAAATTTTAGTAAACGTTACAAGGGGTCAAAGCTAAATGACTAAACACAAATATACATACTGCTTCATATGGTTCTCTCAGACTGGGAACCATTCAAGAGTTAAACACGTCACATTCAGGCACACGTACAAACTTACCAGAGCTACTGAATGAGTCACATACTTAAAGATATACATCCATGGCCTTTCCTCTGTCCACAAACACAGACGCCAACAAACAATGCACCCAGAAGCCTTTTCAGGACACACTAACAGAACGGACAGATAGCGTGGAGCTGCTATTAGACAGCAGTTTGTGAAATAGTCACAAAATTAAATATATTGGTTTATGTACATAGACACAAATTTCTTTTTTTGTGTCAGTATAAAATCATTTTGCATGTAATTCACGTAATTATGACCCAGGTTATATAGAGAGCAGTGAATGCCACATAGGGAGAAGGTCGGGTGGATGGGTGGGTCAAACGACACAGGATTTTCACCCAGGAGACCTGTGTTTGTGTCTCATGTGAAATCACAGGTCGAAGTTGATTTGTTTGTAACTTAATAAGTTACAGCACATCTGGAGTTATTTTTACCCAAACCGCAATACTTTCCTAGACCTAACTAAGTAGTTTTTGTCATGTAACTCCTGTACTTAAGTTAGGCCACCTCTAGTGAAAAACAAATTAAAAAAACAATTAAGTGGTATCTATGAGGAAGTAATTCAGAAAAAAGCTATTAAGATAGCAAACGATTCTTCCCATCCACTCTGCAGGGAGTTTGAACTACTCCCCTCCGGTAGACGGTATAAAGTACCAAAAGCTAATCGTAACATCTTTAAAAACTCTTTTATTCCTAATGCCATTAATGCACTAAATGGTACCATGTCTCGTTGAACCTGTCTGTGCTGTATTTGTCACTGTTGTCCTGTGTTTTTGCAATTGTAAGTGTTGTTGCTGTCCTGTTCTGTTGTTGCTGTATATGAGACCGAAGACAAATTTCCACACTGTGGACAATAAACTAACTAACTAACTAACTAACTAACTAACTAACTAGTTTTAGTTTTCAATTTCCAACTAAAAACTTGAATCCCCCTGAGCTTTTCTGAGAAAAAAAACATTTCATGCTGTATGCTTCAGTCAAAACTTGTTCCACTGAAACCTTCTTAACTAACTGATCAGGAGTTATTTTGCTTTTCCTATTAAGCCAACTGCACATGCACAGTAACCTGGACAACTAATAAAACACAATAATAAACTGAATCACCATAATAAATCAATTCACAGATCTATGCAATACTACCATACATATAACAACAAATTGAACCGAATTAAACTGTCAAATTTGGCTTTTACAGGTTGATTCTTTAACATTGGTATTAGATGAAAAACCATGCACACAGACTTGAATGTAAAACACAAAGAAATATATAAAATATATCACAAGTTACCTTTTAGTCGAAGCTAAGTTTAGGTGTTTCAGGTGTCTGGTAGAAAATGTGGCGCTCTCCAAGGTGCTGATTAAGCAGCTGTCAATGAATTGAACTTGTTTCACCCCTTAACTCTCCACTATTCTGTCATTCAGAGGTTGTGACTCAAGCTAGAGTGAAGACACTGATATTATATGAAACTAGACCATTGGCACCAACCATGTCATACTAGCTTGTCGTGAAGAAAGGAAAATTATGCTGCAAAGTTACACTAAATTTTGGCAAAGAAAAACTAGCATGGCCATTTTCAAAGGGGTCCCTTAACCTCTGACCTCAAGATATGTGAATGTAAATAGGTGCTATGGGTACCCACGAGTCTCCCCTTTACAGATATTCCCACATTATGATAATCTCATACAGTTTGGGGTAAAAACCATGCCGTTTTTTCATGCATTTTATTCTAAAATGGTAGATATGACTATTTGTACATACTGGGGTCCCTAAACAGTCTTTGAATTGCATAAATGTGGCATCACTGTAAAGCTGAGATTCTTATGGGTCAGATGAGCCCAGTTGTCTTCATGTGTGATTATATTAGCCCCCATAGTAGCCATTTTACTGTAGTGAGACAATTTTCTGAACCTTGACCTCGCTGTATAAAATGACCTGTTGTGATAATCATAATTACCAAAAAATGTAATGCAGAAATCTCCAAATGTTAAAAGTTTTTGATACTAAATCACAGCATGGCTTTCTCTATGGTGTTCCTCAAGGTCCTTGTGTCTTAATGTGGTATTTGGGAGGGATTGTTGATCATTTTTTATTAATTATCAAGTGATTAAAAATTTTGCCCCTAATCTGTGTAACAAATGGTATCAACCCCAAAAGTTGCTTCAACAACTTGACGTAACAGTTCATGGGAATGGCCATCATATACTGCTATTATAATGCTTTAAGCCCTTTCACAATTTACTGTAATCAATTAATTCAATTCATATTTTTCATTTCTTATTAATGACTACAATAAGTTGACAAACAGTGCTGAGCTGACCTCAGTTTTTCAAATCTTTCCCAGTTCCTAACTATTGGATCATTTGAGTTATTTCTCTTTGCTGCTAAGTCTTCAGTGTGCCTTTGTCTGACAATATGTTCTTCATAGCTACCGATAAACTGTGACAGATTGGAGTATAATTCCATCCATCCTGTTTGATGCTTCCTGCACTATCAAGTCATTGCCAAAGTTATAGTTTAGTCACCTCGATGGCTGCAGCATTTACTGTTTTGCCAAGAACTCTTTATGGTTTTATTTAGATAATAAAACTTAACTTTAGAGCATCCTCAGTTTCCTACCTTTTAACTGCTCTTGAGTTTGCGACTGACTATTTTTTTACACTCCTTTGGAGGAGAGCTGGGTATGACCAGCTGGAATGAGACCCCAAGATAAACTCAGAACACACAGGAGGGTCTACATCTCTCTGGCTGGTCTGGTGGGTGTGTGGGAATCCCAAAAGAGCTTGAGTAAAAACATGTTTTGGCAACACACTGTACTTGAAAATAGAATATGCATACATTGCACTACAAATGGTGGGCACAGACAGCGCTGAAGACAGCGCATATGAACGCACACACGGACATAGAGTCAGACAGAAACCCTTCCTGCAGCACTTAAAAGTCTTGTTAGGCAACTTGGCAGCTATCTTAGCTGAGAATTTCCCATGAAATTAATTTTTCATTGTATTAAAAAGTTTCATTTGGATGAAGCTGTCCCTTGAGTTTCAAAGTTGAATACGTTTAATTATCTGTGACATGTACGGGTCAAAAAGTTATCCTACACAAGAAAAGCGCAGACTTGTTGAAGGGAGCTGTAGGATGGTGAATAGACTGACCACTGTCACCATCTGACGTTACATTTGTACAATAGATCGCATGAGCAATAGTCTACTATTTCATTTGTGATATTTGCAATGATGCCATGCACATTACCACACACACTCAAATCATCTGAGTCAGAGACAGGGGGATACATTTGGTTTAAATGGTATATGCATGTTGCATGTTCTTCGGCTTCTCCAGCTTCCTCTCACAGTCCAAAGACATGCAGGTTAATTGATGACTTGTAGGTGTGAATGTCAGCGTGAATGGTTGTCTGTCGCTATGTGCCCTGCGATGGACTGGCGACCTGTTCAAGGTATACCCCGCCAGTGGGGTACACACATTGGCAATACAGTATTTAGCATTTAATAGCAGACATTAATCCTCTATATCTTTACATAGCAAATAGTTGTTTGCTGCTAACCACACTGACATTAACACTAACTAACGCTAACTGATGACCCAGAAATACCACGTGATACCAATGTCGTTTTACTATTGGCTCACAAGCCTTTTAGAAGTGGTCAATGGACATATTGCACCAACATGGACATACAGTACATAACCATTTTTACAATAATTACTTACATTCCTAAAAGCACTGACCTCATAAAAGCAGTGGATTTGGATATTTGATCCACAATCTGCGGTGTCACCCTTTGAAACAAATCACTTTAAAGCACCTTTCAAAATGTGGCATCTCATCCCAATAGGAACCCCGCTGTGCACAGTGACGGCAGCCATGTTAATCCACTGTTGATCTACCCTCGGATCAAGCTGTTCCAAAATCAATAAAGCCATGAAAGCTTGCCTTCTGGTCTTCATCGCATCCTTTACATCCTCTAGTTAATACAGTTTGATACCGTGCAACTGCTGTTTCGCTGCGGATTCAGATGAATGTGAAGAAGAGGAAAAAAACAACTGTCAGCATTTACATTTTCTGAATTCAGTTAAACCCCGATCACTGGAGCATAACCACATAGGCCAAATAAAGAAAGTGTTTCAAATCATATTCAGAAACAGAAAATAGAGGGCAAATAAACCACATTTTACTTTGAATGTATGCAAATGCTGTTATGAAAATGCTCAAATATATTAAAACCAACTAGAACTGCAGCGATTAATTGATAAGTTGTTAACAAAAAAATCAAAAATTCTCTGATTCCAGCTTCTTCAATGTGAAGATTTACTGGTTTCCTTAATCATCTGTGAGAAGTAAACTGAATATCTTTGGGTTGTGGACAAAACAAGATGTCTGAGGATGTCATCTTGGGCTTTGGGAAAACCTGATCAACATTTTTCACTATTTTCTGAGATTGTATAGACCAAACAACTAAAGAATTAATTGAGAAAATAACAGATTAATTGACACTGTGGATAATTAGTTGTTGTGGGAGGATTTGCAGTAGCGACAAGTATTGAAACAATAACATTCCCAAATATTCCTACAAGGTTTCACAGATTTCCAGTAACAGTTAGAAGTTCATGTAAAGCTGTAGGCATGTGTTATAACTAGAGCTGTCAAAGTTAACGTGATAATAATGCATGACACATATTTGTTTTAACACCACTAATTTCTTCACATTTGTGCAACTTGAGAACTAACGAATCCACTGGCACCAACCACATCACAAGCTTGTCGTGAAGGAGGCTAAATGAAGCTCCAAACTAAATTTTGGTGAGGAAAAACTGTCATGGCCATTTTCAAAGGGGTCCCTTGACCTCTGTTCTCAAGATATGTGAATGAAAATGGGTACTATGGGTACCCACCAGTCTCCCCTTTACAGACATGCCCACTTTATGATGATCACATGCAGTTTGGGGCAAGTTATAGTCCAGTCAACACACTGACACACTGACAGCTGTTGCTGCCTGTTCGGCTGCAGTTTACCATGTTATGATTTAAGCAGATTTTTATGCTTAGTGCTCAGTACCTGTGAGGGTTTCTGGACAATATTTGTCATTGTTTTGTGTTGTTAATTGATTTACAATAATAAATACCATATATACATACATTTGCATTAAGCAATAGTCTATTTGACCACTTCCATGTTGATAAAAGTGTTAAATAATTGACAAATCCCCCGTTAGGTACATTTTGAACAGATTAAACTGTGATTAATTTGCACTACGGACAATCATGCGATTAATTGCGATTAAATATTTGAATCGACTGACATCTCTAGTTGTGCTGCAGCTGATACAGTTTCACAAAAATGTCATCTCTAAAACCTGACTATTTCATTTTTTTTTTTATTACACATCACAGTTCACCCAGGGCCAGATTACAGCATAGGCCATACATATGGTCGCATAGGGTGCCACCTTCTGGGGGGGTGCTGTTTGCCCTCAAATTTTTAACTAATTTGAAAAATAATAATAAATGTAATTAAAAAAATGCCAATGGCCAGTTTCTATAGGTAAGAATTTAACAAACTGTTTTCAGTCTCATAACTCTCTTTCTTGCACTCATTTGCACTTATTTGTAAATAAAAATATAAACTGTAGTGAAACTAACTAAACACTTTTAAACCAACAATATCAGGGACTAAATGCTCACTTATGTTATAGTAAATACAGTTATTTATGAAAATTAAATCTTAGTTTTTGTTTTAAAACTACGATGGAGTGACAGTGAGGAAAAGAAAATCTGAGATTTCATGAATTACGTCATAATATTACAAGAAAAAAGTAATAACTTTATGAGAAAAATGTTGTATTAGTACGAGGATAAAATTATAACTTTACAGGAAAAAAGTCATTTCCTCCTTCACAAAAGAGGCAATTTCTCTCAGGTCTGTAAAACCTTTTCAAGGTCCTGATACTTATGATAATGTGGTGCTGACGTGCCCGAAGATGAAGTATATTGTTATTTGTGAAACCTATGTACAGTTTACTAAAGTATAACTTCATAAGATGCTCCACGTTCCTCATTTCCACACAGGCGGCAGGCTGCTCTATTTCCCATCTAAAATAACACGCATTTCTTACTTTATTCTTGTAATTATTATGACTTTTTTCCTCAAAGTTATGACTTTATTCTCATAATATTATGACTTTTTTCTCAAAAACGTATTAATTTATTCTCGTAATATTACCACTTTTTTCTAGTAAACTCATTACTTTATTCTTCTAATATTACATTTTTTTTCTTTCATAAACTTATGACTATATTCTTGTAATATTATAACTTCTTTCTCTAAAAGTTATGACATTTTTCTTGTAATATTATGACTTTATTCTGGAAATCTCTGATTTTCATTTTTTCCTCAGTGTGGTCCTAATACTCATTTAAAACCATGGTGCTGTTAGGTTGTCGGAGAGGGGGCTCCAGATCTGAATTTGGCCTCTGGCCCCAGTAGGGTTGGAGCCGGCCCTGAGTCCTACCTATGTATTGTTTCTCATTTATTTTTATTTATTATTATTTATTATTATCGTGTCTGCTGGCTGCTGCCGACCTCCTGCAGCCTCCTCTGTGGCGGATGGATGAGACTGGATTCCACTCCATATTTTGTGTCGCGCTCTGCGTCGCCGGTGCATCTGGTGTGAGCAGAGCGCTCCTCTCCACGCAGATTACCCCACTCCACCACAGCGACCGGGGGCTTCGTCTGCTCAGCGAAGTTGAGACAACACGCGGGGAAACGCACCGTCTGGACACTGGATTCATGAGGCACCTCCACACTCTCTCTCTTCTTTATTTCTGCGGACTTTTTTACACCTTTCTCGGCTGCGACAGAAAGCCTGTTTTTGCTTTTGGGAAATGTGTTGGTAGACACTAATAGTTGAGTTGCAACCATTAAACGCCCAGCCATTAAGTACCTGCAGATCTACTGCAGGGGAGTTTTTTTTCTCTCCTTCCACTGAGGATACCGCAGAGAGCCTTAAACAATAAGGATCTTCACAGAAGTGAACAATGCTCAGACTAGAGACCATCATTTGCACTTTTTCTGTGCTGTCTGTTGCAGCGAGAGCCGATTTGAAGGCACGGAACTGCAGCGAGGTGAGGGAGGCTTGCGTCGAGAAAGGCTTGAGCTTCGCACATGTTCCTCTCCAGGAGATCCCAGGTAAGGCTGGACTCAGTTAAACCTGCTCAACAGACCATTATGAATAATAACACTAGGCTTTTGTGTCATGAATGTGTGTATTTAATGTAACACTCTGGATGGGAAAATTAAAACCCCCCAAACATCCCATTTCAACTCATTAATGATGCAAAGTCATTCTTAGGGTATTGTAGGTCTTGGGTTGAATGCTGCAGGGGGAGCCTTTGGCTGCATCACACAAACCTGTTAAAGGCTAACAGCACCTGCGACCACCTGTCACTCATTAAGTTTCTGACCAAAGTTTTCAACTTATATAGGCGACTCAATTACCACAGTAGTCCTAAATGACCCGTCTGGATGGTCACCAGCAGCTGGAGCAGCCTCCTGCACCCTGAATCCTGCATCATAGAAGTGACAGGCCTGCTGTATTCAGGAAACCCATCTTTCAGTTCATGTGAGCTGGTTTACTGATTATATTCACGCTGCGCTATCAGCCAGCATCAATACTGAATGTGTAAAGAGTCCCCCCAGGCAGCTGTGGTGGTGGAGCGTTAGGATCTGTGTCCAGTATAGAGGTCTGCTGCTGCCAGTGTGCTAACCAAGCAGAGATAATGAATGATCAACTGTGCAGATTAACTCCCATCCTGCGAAAATTAAGCGATAAGGTGAAGTGGAACTGCTTGCTCTAGCAGTGCTTCAGTGGGCAGTCCATAACCATGAGTCAACTCCATAATTTCAGCCACTATACCCTTTGGAGCAGTTATTTCAAATACCTTTACATAATGAATGTCACATTTAGCATATTAAATGGACAGAGATGAATGATACAGGTTTAATAATGTAGTTGGATCGCCAACTGGCTACCAGGACTTGGAAACTAAAGTTTAAAAAAAATACATATTTTTTGATTTAAGTATATTTTGTTTCAGCTGCTCAGATCATTTTAATAAAATGATTTTTTTACTACAATATTAATTTCTAAAATCTTAAATAGTACGTGATTACACATGATCAGCGAGAGTCTTATGATGCATGTCGTCGTCAGAAGAACAGTAATTAGGAGCAAAGCCTGTTTTTTTTTTTTCACATTACCCCAGCTGATTTATCTCTCCAGGTCATCATTGTTGTGCTTCAGGGCCAATCACTCTCCATATAAAGCAGGAAATCTGGCACAAGCAAAAAGCTGCATATTTGATAACAGGCACACCTGTTCAGATATGGGTTGAATAACTAACTGATTAAATCCTTTGGATCCGTGTCCCGGACATCACAACTAATCTCCCAAATGAGTGAAAAATTCAATCTCTCTCATCTCCCAACGTTGTCACCCTGAATAAACGTCTTTTGATGTGGTCTTTGAATGAGCCATAACCTTGCGTGTCTGCCGGAGAGACAACGCATTATCAACACCTCAGCAAATTCACACAGTGATGGGCATGCCCTTCAGGCTTGCAACTTATTGCCTCTCACTCATGCAAACAATAATCGAGCTAAACCAAATCTTGACTAAGGTAAAGGTGGAAATACATTTTTATTGAAAAGATCATTTGAAAGCATAGAATCCAAAGAAATACACCCTTACTGTTTAAACTCTGGAGATTAATATGTTGAGCTGATTTGGAATTTTATCTCATGGTTAGCTGGTACTTGACTTTTCTGTACTATTTCCATCACGTCTATTGAGAATAGAGTAGCTGCTCCTTTATTTTTTTTTGGATAAATGGCTTCTTTGAATTATCATTAACTTTCTCTAATAAAAGTGCGCTCAGTACTTAAAGCACATTTAAAGCTACAGTTAGTGAGGTAACTAGGATAAAAATAACCCTTTGGCATATTTGCTCAAACTGCAGTCCATGAGACAAATAATCTGCTGTAAAATCAGCTTGTTCTGACTCCTTTTAGTGCTCCTAGGATCCAACTGCACCCGAAGGAAAACAACCAATCAGAGCGAAGAAGCCTGTAACGCAGCTGTCAATCACTGAACATGAACTATGATCAAACTGCCAAAATAGGCAGATCTAATATATATAATAGACTCTAGATCAAGATGTTTTCAGAAACATCTTGCAGTATACGTTGCTTGTTGGTGGGCAATGCTTGCTTTTACAGCTTAACAGTACACTCAGATTTGTTTCTTGAGGTGAGAAATGTGCATTACATCAACAGTTGAAGGTCACAATATTGAAACCTTAGTTTACAAGCACAGGCGGCAACATCTATTGGACTCTCCACCAGTCATGAGCGCGCATTCTCCATGGATGTATAAAGAGAACTGGATAGAGCATTGAAGGTGAGCTCCTGTTCATTCCTATGAGAGCTGTTCAGTGGCGCATGAAGCCAAAATGGCTCGACTGCCAAGTGATAAAGTACCCGCATCATGTGTTGATTTCCGCATCCGTTGCGCCCATAGAGCAGGCGCAGTAGCGTTTCCTTTAACTCCGCCTCCCAGCCCTCGTTACAGCCTCAGTCTGGGTCGCATTTACAAGAACAGAGGAAGGGAAATAACTCTGGATTCAGCTGTTATAGCCTTATACACGGAAGTTGATTTGCCTCAAAATAAATATCTGCCAAATTACAGGTGTTTCTATCGCAATATATTTCTATGAGAAAAAGTCTTTTTGGGCCCAATGGCATCACGTGACTGATGTGGAAGTTGTAGTACCACCATTTGGCCACTGTGAAACTTTGCTTCAAAGCCTGGCACTATTGCAGAAGTGTAGCTGGCCAATCATGACGTGCCTACCCAAATATGCGCATATCCTGCAGTAAATAAGGCAGCACACGGTGCTGTCAGTCATCTCACACCCTCCTCAGCGAGTGGCAGGGCCTCCTTGGTAATGTGCTCCACATGTGCTTATAGAATTAGGGTTACAAGACTGTAACCTTTACTCTAACTCTAACAGGATTTAGCTTTTTATTGGTTTAAATTTATCATATAAACTGGCTATTTGTGTACCAACCCGATCATACATACCATCACTCGACTCCAACTCCAATCTTACATCTTGAGTTGCTAATCAGACTATAAACAATGAGCAGCACACAGAAAACGAAGTCGTGGCCTGGATCTGGCTGTACCGAAGCGCCAAAAGTAAAGCCCCCTCCCCCAGAGGCTTCTCCGTCGTCAGACCGACTCCACGCACTGTTCCCATAGAGTCCAGCAGGGGGCGGAGCCTGTCTGAGTTAGAACTTGATTCATATTTGATCAGCGCTGCCTAGTTTGACAGTTTGATCAGCATTCACACACAGATTATCTGTCTCATGTACTACTGTTAGGATGTTGTGATAGTTTGAGAAACTATTACAAAAAGTTATTTTTTTATTACCAACTAGCTTTAAGTACACAATCAAAGTAGAAAAGTAGTAGTATAAATGTATAGTTAAAACATCTATGATGGACAAAAAGCTTACACTCTGTTGTGATATACTTAATTATGTTTTGGGGGTTTTACTGAGAGATTATAACAAACACTGCTCACATAAATTTAGGGAGCCTTTATTCATTATTTTCATGTAGCAGGTCTGTAATATTAGCTGTTTAGGGGGTGGCACTTCAGGGGTTAAGAGCATCCATATTGCAGACGGGGAGCATCATCAGTTACAACATTACTTGGGAGTTAATATTCCAGTACTTGTAGATTGGTTGGTCCTTGTGGGACTCGTAAAGCGGCTCTTCTATACGCCGCTTCGCTTATAGCTTATTGTTTCCATCAGCCTTACAGCTGCCGTCACACACAGTTAACTCACTGATGATTTGGCAAAAATGTCAACCTTCATGTTATGGTCCTCTTCTACAAATGATGCTTCCACATACTTGATGGCTGCTCTTTGCTGTTTGACAACATCAAATCATAGTGACAAAGGGATGTGTGTGTGCTCCCGCTGCTTTTGATGTAAGATGCCATTAGCGACCATGTTAAACATCAAATTATCAAATTAGACAGAAACCACTGGATTTCTCTTATGAAGTTACATACTGTATATGTCACTTTTTTCCTAATCCCATTAGACCTCTTTTAAATTCACTTTATGTCAATGAATGCTATTCATGTTCATTAAGAGCTATTTGCCTTTTTGCTTTTTTCAGATTTTACTGTTTTTTTTATCCAAATTAGTTGTTTCCTCTCACTTTATGATCACATTGTGTGTTTTTTTTATCGTCAATGTGAAGCACTCATTACAACCATTCCAAATATAGTAGGAACATAACAGCGGGGTATTATTGCAGGAGTCTTGTGCTCAGCACCACTTAGACTGCTCAGCCACTGCGACAATATGTTTTTCATGAAGCTAAAAATGAAAAGCTCGCAATCCCATAGTTTTGCTGTTGCATTTGGTCAAAGCGAAGGAACCAGGTCAGGTGGAATGACAGCAGTGAAGCCAGTGTTATTGACAGAAATGCTATTATGATCCAAAGCCTAAAGGCTCAGTTGGTACAGTAATTCCACATGACTTAGGCGGCTTCTGCCTCTTGACCGGGCCAGGATGAAGCCTGTCAACAGCTATGTGGTGAAGGCATTTTAAACCTCCAGAGCATGAACTTGTGGATTTCTCTAAAAGTCTTTAAGTGTTTTGGCATCTAAAAATTCCCAGAGCATCTCCCTCTACACAGCAGTCTTTACTTATATCTAGTTAATTCAGCGGTTAACCTGGGCTGTCAGTCGATTACAATATTTAGTCGTGATTAATCGTGTGATTATCCATGATGGAAAAAATGTGTGATTAATTGCATTTTTATCTGTATAAAATGCACCTTAAAGGGATATTTGTCAAGTATTTAATACTGTAATCAACAAATATGCAAATATGTTTGTTTTATGCTAATGTATGTCTGTATTTCTTATTAGAAATCAATTAAGAACACAAAACAATGACAAATATTGTCCAGAAACCCTCACAGGTACTGCATTAAGCATAAAAATATGCTCAAATCATAACATGACAAACTGCAGCCCAACAGGGAACAACAGCTGTCAGTGTGTCAGTGTGCTGACTTGACTATGACTTGCCCCAATTATCATAAAGTGGGCATGTCTGTACAGGGGAGACTCGGGGGTACCCAGAGAACCCATTTTCATTCACACATCTTGGGGTCAGAGGTCAAGGGACCCCTTTGAAAATGGCCATGCCAGTTTTTCCTCGCCGAAATTTAGGATAACTTTGTAACATTACTTAGAAGAAGAAGAAGAAGATATTCCTTTATTAGTCCCACAGTGGGGAAATTCAATTTTTACACTCTGTTGTTTTACTTATACACAGTACATGCAGACCCGAGACACACACATGCACAAACAGGACCCATATACATGCATCAAATGGAGAGATGTCAGAGTGATGGGGCTGCTCCTGACAAGCGCCCCGAGCAGTTGGGGGTTTGGTTCCTTGCTCAGGGGCACCTCGGCAGTGCCCAAGAGCTAAACTGGCACCTCTCCAGCTGCCAGTTCACACTCAGTTCTTGGTCCACGTTGGGACTTGAACCGGTGACCCTCCGATTCCCAAGCCAACTCCCTACAGACTGAGCTACTGCCGCCCCCAAAAAGCCTCCTTTGCGGCAAGCTAATATAAGCTAATATAATATAATATGATATAGTTGGTACCAGTAGATTTCTTAGTTTTTTTAGTTTTGTATAATGCCAGTAACTTCACATTAGCTTTAAAACTGAGCCGGCTACAACCTCCGAAAGATCAACTGCGTTAAAGACACAAGTGGCCTTTGGATGATTTTGATTCTGTTAATAAGTTAGTTGAATTTTTGCCTGTTAAATCTGTTTCTTCATTGCTGTGGTTAAAGATCAGTCTTGCTGTTGCTGGCTCAGTTTCCACTTGGTGGATTCCCAGCATCTGAGATGAGATGGGAAGATATGGAAAGTGAGTCACACAGGAGACGGCTGGATCCAGTAGAACTTCTTAGCATGTCATAATCTGTGCCATATCATTTGACGACCAGCTCTGTTTACTAGAGATGGAGAGGGGACAGAAATAACGGTGCTGATATTTTATGTGATCCTTGGCGGCCTGCACAACGAGGCAAATGATCTCTGCTGAAGCGTGTAATGTGCACAGGCTCTCTATTGTCATGTAATGGGATGGAAAGGATTAGAAAGGGCTAAATGGGAGTGCCTGCGGAGGGAATGGCCAGGTGACTTTGTTAGCCCCTGCAGCAAACGCCGGCGTCGCTTTGATGCATCGTCAGATTATCGTGACCTTCCTGTCACTCACACGTGGAGTTTGATCTGAGTGAAGTCCAAGGAGGGATCAGAGCTCCCCGTGCGCTTGTGGTGTGTTTACCTTTTACATCTCGCTCTGCAAACATCAAAATAATTGTGATAAAATTGCAGTTAATTAGACTTTTGGGATTGGCATTTATTTTGTTTTAGTTTAAATACAACCAGTATTTGAGGCTGCATTCTGCTATTTCATGTAATGTGAATGTGTCCCATGGAGAAGCAGAGGGGGGCACTATCAGGGAGGAAGAACCCAAACAATCATCATTTTTCTCGTGGCAGAGGGGATTTCTCAGACGCTGCCTCCATCTCTGTCATCAATCATGCTCATGAATGCCGAAATGGCCTCATGATGGGTTCTCTCTGCAGGTGGTCCCTCGGAGAGCTGTAGGAAACATTGTGGGTTGCAGCATTGGAAGGCAGAACACAGCACAAAGCATATAGATTGTATATGTACTGTATATATACAGTGTATATATACTTTAAAGTGATGAAATACAATTTGCTTTAACATTAAATAGTGTTTTGTATGATATTGTATGGAGCGCAGAGGTGTATTAGATCTAATAGTTCTACATTAAAGGCCCTGAAAGATTATTTTCTCAGTCAGTGCTTTACTATGAGCTGTGGGGTCCAACATGAACACAAACTTTCTGCCAAAGTTTGAACAGTTTTCTTTACTTCATGAATGAGATTTGTGTATGTGTAGTTGTGCCATGAATATTCTCGTTGTTTGCTTGTGTTGCCAATCAGATCCAACCACAACTACACAGTCAACAAATGGGCGTTTTTTAGGGTTAAAGTCTGAATCATGAATTTCTTTGTAATGTCACTTATGTAGTCATGAATATTTTAAGTTATTAAAAAACCTGAAACCAAGTTTTCAGGCTTTAAACCCCCAGTTTTAAAGGTGCAGTTGACAGTTATGTCAGACATGTATCATCCTGAGCTTGGATTATACTGGACGTCATTATATTGACATTTCTTTACATATATTATGGGAACAGGTGTATTTAATACACTGAATGCATGTTTTCTTCCATTCTTTGTACTGTTCATTTATTATGCTGTATGTTGGCTTTCAGGAAACTTACATGCTTTAAAGTGAAAAAAAACCCACTGTTTTTCTTGTACTGGCTGTACTGCAGCACCTGTTTTCACCCTCACTGTCTGAAATGCTCTGTTTGACCCCCTCCCTGCTCCGATTGGTCAGCTGGCCCACTCTGCCACTCTGTTGTGATTGGTCAACAGAAACAAACTCTTCAGACTCTGCTCCAGCTCCACTCACACTAGCTTTGTTTGAGAGAGTGCTTTACTTGGTGACATTATTTATGCTACAGATGAAAAGGCAGGACCTCACGCGAGGCGTTTCAGGCAGTTCAGGAGCAGTGTGAGTAACTGCCTTCGTTGTGTGGACCTTTTACATGCAGAAAAAACTATATTACGCACTAAAGGAAAGGGGAAAAGCATAAAAGCATATTGCAAATTAATCATATTCATCAATCATTCAATCATTTTTTCATCTGTTGATATTGTGCCTTAAAGGGAGATTTGTCAAGTATTTAATACTCTTATCAACATGGGAGTGGGCAAATATGTTCGCTTTATGCTAATGTATGTATATATTTATTATTAAAAATCAACACAAAACAATGACAAATATTGTCCAGAAGCCCTCACAGGTTCTGCATTTAGCGTAAAAAATATGCTCAGATCGTAACATGGCAAACTCAAACGCCAGCAGGCAACAACAGCAGTCAGTGTGTCAGTGTGCTGAACTGACTATGAGCATTATTTAACCTCTTTCATGACAAGCTAGTATGACATTGTTACTGTTGGACTGTTTAGGTTTTCTAGTTTTACACGATATGCTTTAAATCTGAGCCCGCTACAACCTGGAAACTGCAAGTTGCGTTAATGCGTTATAGCAATAAGTGGAGTTAAAGCCACTAAAGCCTTTGCTCGGACCACTTGCATGATCACCTTCATAAAGCCATGCAAATAGCTTATTCTGTGTGACCATTATTTCACTCTGTCAGGGTAGAACCTACAGTCTACGCATCAATGCTCTGTTCCAGCTCCCAAAAGGAAGATGTCTGTGAATTTAGATGTGTCTGGGTTTCTTTGGAAAAGTAGGGAAGCACATGTCTTTAGGGTTACTGTTTTTTTTTTTTAAACACTAAAAGTAGTTTCTGGATAATATTTCTGAACCCTAATCCTGTCTGTGACCCAAGCTTCCTGTTTATTCTGTATGTGCCTTCAGCAGGGTTTATGTCCAACGTTAATGCCTAAAAGGGGTTTTAGCTGGCAGTTATTAACAGTGCTGTTTGTTTTGCTAATTTACAGTGCATATTATGTGAAGGGAATTAGTAGTTTTAAGTTTCGTTTCTTTCAATATAGCAACAAAGGTTGCTTCTGTGTAATTTTTGAATGTATTAAGAATATTAACCAAAGCACATGAAAAAGACAGCTTGACCAGATACCAGAAGCCTGACCTGCCTTGTTTATACCACTGATAAGCAGCTGTTATCATATAGGTTACTGAAGAAATGATGGCGCGAACACGGCCATAAAGATTTAATGTTTGTCAAACTCATTTGAGGTAAATCTGTTGTGAAAAACAAGGAAAACGGATTGAAGTGAGTCTCCTGAGACGGCATGGCAATAGCTGTTTCATGGTTTAAGAGTCTTTTCAAATGTGAAAGAATGAGTTCTCCTGTTGTCAACAAGAGATTGAATAGATGTTATTTTTGATCTAATAGTTCCTGTCAACAACTGTCCAATTAAATTCTAACCTGAAGCCACTGAGAAAGAGCTTTTTCATTCCTAATTTAACAAGCTGGCATAAACACATTTCCTCTAGTCACTGATCCTGTTTTTTCTTTCCTTTTGTAAAACTTTTGACCAGTATAGACTACACATAATACATGGGATGCATCATTTTGACTTTTTCAGTCCCGATACTGTTAGCGATACCTGGGTTTTACTACTGTAGTACTGTAGTACTGATCCAGTACTAGTGTTTAATTAATAAGCCTTATGTCTCAGTGTGTGGAAGTGACTGGGATCATTTTTTATGTGTAAGCCAACATCTAGCTTGAGTTAAACATCACTTTCGTAACTTTGTAAAACAAATGAATACATAGATGTAAATTTACTGAATTTTTTTATTCTTAAAATAATAGATCATACACCAGCAAAAAAAATCTTCAAAATCAAGAGGAATTACAATTCAAGTGTAAACCTTTTTAGTGCAGCAACAGATTGGTTAAACCTTTCACAGGAATTCAAATACCAGTATACATTATAATGTATATAAACATAGTATTGAATTGAGTAGATAGGCCCCATTGTCACTGATACCTGATCAGCTATTTCAGTCAGTATCGCCCAGTATCTGATCCGGTATCAGTGCATCCCTATATACTACATGCCTGATTTGATTTTTAAAAGAATAGAGGCTTGCAACTCCTTTTGGTGTGTTTCATCGTATTATAATCTCTTTCAACCAGATTCAGTTGACATGGACATCATTCTGTTCACATAAGCTCAAGATTGAAGAGAAAAGTAGTAGAGATTTGAGAGGCGCTACCTTGGATAAACTGTGAGATTGATTGTCATATTATTTTTCTCACCTGTAAATCATAAAATACCACCAGAGTTATGTTGTTTGTGTAAGATTACCAGATGCCTGGCATTATTATTCAGACATATTTGACGCATATCTCTTACTTGATATTTGACTACTTCATTTGATTCAGTTTATTTATTTAGTTTTTAGATTTTTTTTTCTTTACACAGTCTCCTGACAAAAATTCCTCTGTCTATTTTCAAGTCATCACTGACTTTTCAGAAAACAATCCTCAGGATCAATGTGCATCTCTTCAGTGACGTGCGGATCAAATTCAGACTTTTGGCTGTGACGTATAGCTGGTACTTTTCCCCGACACCTCATCTGCCTGTCAAAACCTAGCCATCATGAAACAAAGCCCCCTTGAATGCCTCGTCGCTGCCGTTGAATCTATCTTTAGCCACGAGTCTGCCACTCCTGTCTTGTTGACAACGTCTGACTAGACATGATGTGCAACTGGAGAGGATGCTTGCCTTTACACTGCTGCTCCTGAGGACGCTTCGGTGTGGTGCGTCCCAGCAAGCCGCCATAGGGAGCTGTGCTGTGAGGTTGTGTCATCTCCCTCTCACTTAAGCAGTCTGCTGACTAGAGGACACTCGCCCTGTAACAAGGTAGCAGGGCTAATAATGGCCAGAGTCTGTAAACTAAGCTGTAAATGCTGAGTGAAAGGTAATGATCAGTGCAGGTCTCCAAACAGCCACCAGCTGCTACCTGTAGTCCAGTCCTCTGCCATGCTCCACTTAGCAAGTTGACGCAGAAGAGAGTGGCTTGCCCGCTCACGCCTCATTCTCGGGGGCTTCTAGGCGTGCTGCCCATATGGATCGAATATCCACACCGGCCTTCTCATGCCTCCACTGGGCTTTTTATTACACGCTCCTCAATAAATATCAAAGCCAGACATAGTGCTACACATGCTGATTATGCGGTGCTTGTCATTCCTAAATGTGCTGCACATGGTGTTAGGAAAGTCCATACATTAATCTTAGCTGTAATGATATTATTGCATCTTGCAGAAGGGTATAGGCACATGAATATTCCATAGATATTACCCTCGGGGTCAAAGATGTTATACGTTTTGGTTGTATATTTATCTTCTTGGCAAAGATTTATACGAGGAGAAGTCGAGTCTGTGTTTTGTTTTACATGTAGGGGATTGCCTCAGTGTACGAACTAATGCAGGACTGAAGCTGATCATTTTTATTACGAGTTTCTCAATTAAATTCAATCAAATTGGTCTGTGAAATGTCAGAAGATCATTACAATTTCCAAAAACTCAAGCTGACATTTCACCACAAGTCCAAATCACCAGATTCAGCTGTTGTCATCAGGTCATTAAATAGCTGGTATTGGTCGCTATAAGCACCATAGATGTGGATCAGTAGGGGCCTACTATGCCTACTACATTGTAAAAGTGAAAGTGAAACTTAAAAGTGACACACATAACACATAAAATGTCATGAAATGTTATGCTTTAAACACAAAAAAAGGCTTCTTTAGGATTTGGCCCCAAAACACTTTGTTTTGGCTTAAATCCAAAACACGTTTCACTCGGGATGAGAATTGGAGTTTTCTGGGTGAAAACCTGCATTTTGTGTCCTGTCCATCACCCCCGACCTCCACCCAATATAGAGAAGAGTGTCATGTTATCTATACTACAGCACCTGACTTCCACTTTTGCTGCTGTCGTAAATATAATGGCCTCTAGAGGTTTCTGGCATGTTCTTTTATACCTTCTTTCAGCGATCTACTATGTTAATAGATGATAAAACCTACTAGTAGGTGTAGTAGGGCCCTACATTCATGGTGCTTATAGTGATTGATAATGCCCACTTAATAGCGTTCATAGGGTTAATAGCTTTAAAAATGCGTTCAGTCACCTTTAACTTGTATGGTCACCTCTTCTGTGCTGCAATACCCAGGCCTTTCATCCTTGAACACAAAGGAGTAGATATTCAGAGACAGCTCTACTGTATGTTCACAGTGAAGCCCAGTTTATATATATAGTCTATAAAACCTATTTCTCCACAACAACTTCTTCAAAGTCTCCTAAAAATGTTTCTTCTGCACTGAGGCCAGCTATGCATTCATATTTCTCTTCTCAAAGAGATTTCTTTATCGCACACATTTAAAAACATTTCAATATGAAATACCAGACCGTTGAGTCAACACTTGGCTGTTTTATCACACACACAGCCTTGCACATGGCATGTTGCAGTGGAATATCTTGACATATTCAAAAAAGAAGACACTGACACATTTGCTGGGAGTATGAAACTGTTCCAACATCTTTATTCCTGTCCTTTTTCCCTTCACGCTGACTCTCCTGAGGATGAAGAGTACCATCATACCATTGTACTGTGCTGCTTTTATTGTAGACTGTTTTATGTCAGTGAGAATTCATTTCCTCTTGAACCTGTCCTCATTCACCCAAGGACACATACTCCTCTGTATCAGCATCCCCCAGTTATTTAAAACGCGAGCATGCCTTTCATTATGACTTCTGACATGACCCAAAATGTGACAGGAATAATGTCATTCAATTTTGATTGATGCAAGTTCTAACTTGAGCGAGAAACTTGGCTATTCTGTACACAAAACCCTCTAGAGACATTATTAAAAGTGTAAAGGGAAGACTGTGTGAAATACACAGATTTATGGATCTATGCTGATGTTCATATGCATTGCATCCATCCTCGCGTAGCCTACTGTCTTCCTGAGGATATGATCTCATTGTAGTTTTCTTGTCAAAGTCTGATTATCCATCAGTTAGAGGACATGTTTGTGTGTGCTATGGAGTGAGAGGTGAAACAGAAACTATGTACATCGAGTGCCTTAGATGTCTGAAAGCACATGACATTGAGTGAATATGATGAGTGTTGGACAGACAGTGATTTACAGCAACCTCTAGCTAACCTCTTGATTTATTTTTAACAAGGAGCTGAGCGATCTATGTCTGTTTCTGGCCAGATATAATGAGATCCTTACAGGGTATTATTTCTGGACGCGATGCTCATGAAGCCAAGAAAATAACTTGTATATTAATTTATTCACATCCACCGACTTCCTTCCTTTCAGTTAGACCAGTTAATTAATTCATTTGGCCATGCATTTGTTCATTGACTCGTTGTTTGTCGGTCCATGCATACATCTTGAGACATCACAGTTAGCCAGTGTCCTTAATTTGCCTCCTCTCTGCAGCAGTGTTTACGAGTGCATGCTGCTTTGTGGCTGTGCTATGGATTCAATCATGTGGCTAAACTAACCCTAGTCTCACAGAGGCCAGTCTAAATCTCTTTAGCTCAGACTTTGCAGTGAGATATTTATCAGGAATAACATCCAATCACTCGAGCCCATCAGATAGAAGCTCTAAAGAAGTTGTGTAGAAGCTGTCTATATGATAACAGAAATGAGCAGCACTGTATTTTTGGAGTTGAAATGCAATATTGTGTGTGCAGCTCTGAATGGTCGAAGGCTGATTCTGTTGCCCATCTGATGCATGTGGGGAGTTGCATTAGCCTTGGACAGCCTTTTTCTTGGTCAGACTTAGCTAAGCAAACATCAACAGAGCCATTTCTGACCACAGCGAGCAAAACAACATTGAATAAAATTGAAATAAAGTGATGTTATTTGTGTAGGTTTACTTTTTTGTCTCCGATGTAGTAAATCAGAATATTTTCAGAGCTTGAGAGAATAGCAGAGAAAATGCATGATTTCAACAAAAGGTTTGATATAAAAATGGGCAGAAAGATTAGACTCACTTCACTTGGAGTATTCTGGAAAGTGAGAGTGAACATGTCATATACATAAGAAGTGGACATAGTCACTATGACGTCACCCACTGGTTTGTGGACTACCATTTTTAAGCCTCGAATTTGGCATTTTGGCCATTGCCACCTTGGTTCTTTGAGGTAACTCAAGATGGTGGAGCTAAGTAGAACCGAACGCTGAATAAAATTAGTAGTTATTAAATTTAATGGTGACCAGAAAGGTCCTAATTAACTTTCATGAACTGAAAACACACAGGGAAAGGGTTAAGGTGATAAGAAGAATACCCAGACAACTCCCAGACCAGACAACACCGTGGTAGTGACCGGTCAATCTCTAGGTAGCCACACCCTAAATCATACCCTGCTTTATGGTCTATCTGACTCTAAATGGGACCATAATTTACCAAATGAACGTCATGCTGTATTGAAGAAAACTTGAAACTAGTGATTGAGACCATAAACTCATGTTTACAATGTTTTCTGAAGTAATAAATCAAGTGAGAAGTTGGCTCATTTCCTCATAGATTTCCATACAATCAGACTTCTCTTTGCAGCCAGAGGAGTCGCCCCCTGCTGGCTATAAGAGAGAATGCAAGTTTAAGGCACTTCAACATTGGCTTCACTTCTCAGACCTGGAGGTAGCCCCATGGTTGTTGTGTAAGGAGACAATTCATAATATTAGCAAGTTTTTTTACTAATTCATTGATAACTAAAATGAAAATATCTGGAGCTTTTGTTGACAAAAATTTGACCAACGGTATTAAGGAATTCTGACTTAAACACACTTAATCTAAGAAGTAAGTGCAGGACTATATTATTAAAAGTCTGCCAAAATTCAGATGACTTTGTAGTTGCCTTTTGCTGATGAAGTGATGAGACGGAGAAGAAGAAACTGCACTGATGTTGATCTCATTAGGTCTGAGTGTGGCTTCAAGTGTGAACCCATAAAAAGTTTGTCGGGGGGAACCATGGGACACAGCAGATGGCAGTGCACATATGCTGTGGGTCTCTTTGGCCAGGTACACTGATGAATACTTCTGAGAGTTGGCCTACCTTCTGATATGTGCAGGAACTTGGACACGTAATTCTCCAGGCATGCTCATATGTTTGAAAAAGATGTACTTCTCATAATGTCCTCATATAGCCTGAAAATAAACAATTGTGCTTGACAGAGCATATCACAGTCAACATATTTATAGAGACGTTTTATATTGTTGCTTAAAGGATCATGAAAATGTTATTCTTGATGATGACATCCTCCCTCCTGAATTTGTCACTTTTCAGCTGCTTCACCTGTGTGCTTCACAGTCACAGGAAGCTAATAACACTGATTTATCAAAAAAGTAGAACTAGTCTTAAAGGGTTGGGCTTATAGGTGCAAAGCTGTGAAATATGAAAGATGACAGCTAAACATGACAGATTTTAACTATGAATAATTATGTGTCAATATGCAAAGTTTTTTAAAAGGTAATTTCCTAGACAACTTATTGTGTATGGGGAATGGAGGAGCAGGCAAAAGGCTAGGGATTACATATTAAAGGGATAGTTTGGGTGTTTTGAAGTGGGGTTGTATGAGGTCCTTATCCCTAGTGTATTACTTTACAGTAAATGATGGTCGGCACGGTCCCAGTTTGGAGAAGCAGAGTTACTACATGGGAGCAAAGCGATGTACCGCTGTGGACGGGGCCAGCAGCAAAATGTATTTTAGCCACCTAAAAGAGGACTTGCCTATATTTAGAATACCATCATCGCCTTGCTGTCAGACAGCCATCCATCCATCTCCATCCATCTCACCACAGCCACCAGGCTGTGTGACTTTGAGCTGACCAAAGTCACACAATAGCACAAACTAACCAACCGATGAAGCATTAGAGCAGCAACTCCCATATTCTGCGAGGTAAAAATACTTTTTTTTTTCAATGGAGTCTGGTTGCTTTGGCGAGAGCATAGATATGAGCATCAGTTCCACATCGGAAACGAAGACTGCATAGCTATTCCACAGCAAGGAAAACCTATGAAAATATTGTAAAGTACACTTAAACTGATGTTGATTTTTTTAATGTTAGCCTCCATTTTAGGCGGCTAGATGATGTTTTATTGCCGGCCCCGTCCACAACAGTGCATTGCTTTGGTTCTGTGTGGTAACTCCTGTCTGCTTCTCCAAACTGGGGGAGTGCCGATCATCTACTGTAGGTAATACACTGACTATGGATAAATACCTCATACAAACCCACTTCAAAACACCTGAACTATCCCTTTAATGCTGTATCACAGAGCTGCTGTATCACTCAGTGACAAAGAAATTACAGGTGTGACCGAAGCAATTTCAGAAAGAAAGGCGATTTGAAAGGTGCATATGGAGATATTCATTAAATGTGTTGAACAGCTAATAGAAAGAGATGCATAAAAGACTGGCTCTTACAAATTAATAACTAAATGAACATAGAACATACAAGCAGCAGAGAGTATATCTAAAACAGGGGCAAACAATTTCAACCCTATTATGTAGGATTGCTGTTACACAAACAAATTCATCAGAGGAGCTGAAAACTGTTTAACCCTGGTGAAGGATGGGGAAAAGGTTACCAATGTATACAACAAAGGAAAACCTTTTCATATTGTGTTTGCAGCCCATAAAATTAATTTACAGGTATGCATTGTAAAATGTGAACACATCTCAGCAGGAGGATGATACAGGCTAAATATTTTGTAGAGCTTCATCAGCAGTGATAATAAGCTCACTGATTTGACTGACAATTTATTACAGACATGAGAGTGACATAAAATAATTGCAACTTATGATGACAGCTTGTATAGGTGTTAGTAAATCACCGGGTGCATGCATAAACCTCTCTCATTAAAAATCTGCTTTACATTTTTCACAGTTTTGTGCATTCACTAGTGACATAATATTAGTATGTATTGAATCCGCCTCTTGTGTTTGTCATTAATATGTTAATGGGAGCAGGATCTGCTGCTCTATATGCATGTTAAACATGTGGTGCCATAGCTCGATGTGAAGTTATGCATCCTGCTGTTGACCTCAGACAAATAATGGACAGGGAATGGGTTAGTACAGTGAGGTTAAGCCGGGACTAGTCTCTTTGTTTCTCCGTCACAGCTTGAGGGCAGCTTTGATACAAGGCTATTAGTGGGGAATATTTCCCTCTTAGGCTTGCTCAGGATCGCAGGTGGCTTCAGGTGGAAATCATACTTGTTACCATACCAGCGAAAAACAAACCCATCTGTATAAGATTTGGCTCAGTGCAGATCCAGTGAAAAAAAAAAAAAAATAAGCTATCCCAAAGCTGTGCTCAGACATTTACTTGAAGAAATCTTTTGTTTTCACAACTGTTTCCACGAAGCCTTTGCAACTCTCTCGGGTCACCCTCACATCGTTCTGTTGTCTCTGTTTGAAACCTAGGACCTGGGGTGATAGGAAAGCTGATAAAATCTTACAGCTATAGTAAACTTCATCGTAGAAAACATTTCAAAATCTATACAGGTATCCACAAATCTCTGACGTCATAAAATAATAACTGGCCCTGCATTTCACTGTGTGAGTGAGAGAAAATGTACCCTTACCCTATGTATACTCAAGTGTGCTTCTTTTAAACTTAAACATTTTTTTGAACTTATCAGAGATAGACTTAACAAAGGAATGCATAAGTATACTTGGCTTATACTGACAAGTATACCAAAACTTTTAAGTGTACTTTGCTTATAGGCCTACTTGTACTTTTGATTGAGATGTCCTTAAGAAAAGTATTCTTGCCTTATAGGCCTACAGAAAGCTATACTTGGCTTGTAGTTGTGCTTACGTTTTGATAGAGTATTCTATTAAAGTGTACGAACCATGCCAACAAGCTGTTTAATGTGTCACCTCTGCCTAAAGCTACAGCTATAACAGTAATCATGTGTTTATGTGTTGTAGTTGTACAGTATACTTAAATGGTAGAAAATACAAAACAGTGTCAGTGCCCATTTACAGTTTATTTGGAGAAACTTGCTGAGCTCCATAGAAATGCTGCTAACAATGGAACTGTGTACAGCCAATAATGTCTGGCGGCGGACTTGAGGGCATCGCCAACTCTCATCTCCAGCTACTCACGGCACAGCAGGATTTTTTTAATCCTTTTTCCCAAAGCCATGAACCAGCAGCATACCGTATGTGTGCATTGTCTCCAGCAGCAGACCACAGCTATTGTGTTCACAAGTGTGACTTTAACTTACTGCTGTACTGAGATGACATACTGGGCACACAGATCAATGACAGAGAAGTGGATTTTGCTGCAGGACTGGTTTGTTTCTGTTACATTATATATTTTGTTTCTTTAGAGATGATACGAATATGAATACAGTGAGAAGCAAATTGTAACCCTAATCTAGTCGCTCCAGAAATTTTGTGCCGAAGCAACGTGTCAAACTATAGCATGCCTTTTCTGAAGAAAATGCAATGTGACCGCTGGAAGTATCGACTGCTGGAGAGGCCGGGCGATGAACTGTATTGTTGGAAAAGCTGTGAGTGAAGAAGCAGCTGAAAGAGCATTGACTGTAGGAGGAATATGAGTGTTGTTTACTTTCAGACAAAGAATAGGATGGAAGGATTAAATAAATGAGAGCAATCAACAAAAATACCATCCTCACAGTCAACTGACTACCGTAGGCCTAGCTATGAATAACATTGGCATAGTCCCTTCCCGAAAGCTGGAGATATACTTGTTACCCATGAGTTTCCCAGTGCATAACGCTGCCTTGCATATCCTGCATCCATTTGGAGTGTTGTACGTAGTTAGAAATTAATGAGTGTGCAAATGTGTGGTTAAAAAGCAAGCAAAACTCTGGCCTTAAACTAACATTAGCAGGTGTCACTCATAAACACAAGGAAACGCAAAATAATGATGTACTTATCTTGCCCTGTGTCTGGTCCAATGCAACGATAATGAATTATTCAAACAGCAAATTTAATACAAGTTAATGTCCACTTTTAAGTGTCTGTTTCATGCCGGTAAACCTGCCAATGACTCAGAAAAGATTAGAAAACACACCTCACATACATCTAGTTGAGTCCTTTTGAACCGTAGCACAGTAGGCTATCCATGAAAAAACAGGGCTGAGAGCTACATACGTACATACATTTACATAACTGACTCGATGATATCACACTAAATTATTTTTGAAAAATCTTTTCACTCTATTATTTAAAAGTTAATAGAAAAGATAAATTACCAAGTCGATGGGCTCTTTAATGGGGCTCCTTGGTGAGTGTTGGCCTTGGTTTGGCCACCCAGGAGAGGGTTGATGTCCATGTTTGACTGACAGCAGCCTTAGCTCCAAACCATAGACTATACTGTATAGACAATAATAAAAATATTTGTATATAAGGGTTGTCAAACGCGATAATAATGTTATGCTAATGCAAATTTGTTTTAATGTCACTAATTTCTTTAACGCTTGGGTGAAGATACTGCTATCATATGAAACTAGAAAACCAAGGAATCCATTGGTACCCTGTCATATTAGCTTGTCACTAAGGAGAATAAATAACACTCCAAACTGACAAATTGTCATGGACATTTTCATAGGGGTCCCTTGACCTCTGACCTCAACGTATCTGAATGAAAATGGGTTCTCTGGGTACCCACGAGTCTCCCCTTTACAGACATGCCCACTTTATAATAACCACATACAATTTGGGGCAAGTCATAGGCTGTTTTCGAAACTGTATCCTATACTAGAAATACGTACTGATTTAGCCAACATGTAGTATGTTATATGTAGTATACAAACAAATGCAAAATCTGCAGTATGCCAAATATATCAGATGTCGTACTGAGTGGGTGAAAATCTCCTCTATGCATCGGACCAGTCTTCCTGGCCTACTGTATCCCACAATGCAAAGCGCTGGAATGGTCACGCTTGTGCAGTAAAACTGTAAACCTGTGAAACTTGACCTTGCATAGTACAAGATAAATAGATTTACATTCCATGCTACAAACTACTGACAAACGCAGTATACACTGCATACTGCATGCTGCATTTGTCAGTAGTTTGTAGTAGGCTGTTTTGGAAACGGCCATAGTCAAGTCGGTACGCTGACACACTGACGGCTGTTTTTGCCTGTTGGATTTTGCCATGTTATGATTTGAGTATATTTTTTTTTATACTAAATGCAGTACCTGTTAGGGTTTCTGGACACTTTGGCATTGTTTTGTGTTGTTAACTGATTTCCAAGAAAAAAAAAAAAAAAAAAAAAAAAAAAATATATATATATATATATATATATATATATATGGAGGAGTGGATTTGCTAGCTAATTAACGTTAACTAACTAGCCAGCATTTGCCTACAAACGGACGTTAGCGGCGCACATTTCCCCGGTCGTTGCTTGTTTGGTGGCTCGTTCAACAAGCTAAGTTGCAATGCCAGACGTAGCCATGTTACATGTTTGTGAGTTAGATAAGAAGGAGACTTATGTGGGTTGTAGTAGCGGTGGCCCTGGTGTTGTGGAGCAAGCTGCTGTCAAGTTTAATCAGTGTCATCGTCTGGCAGAACGCTGACGTCACACCGTAACTGTATGCAAAGATTTGATTGGCTGTCGGAGAACTGACGGTATTCTGACAAATTTATACAAGTAGGGTGAAATGATTTAATGCAGTTTAATTTCATCTGGACACTAAAACGAGTTATAATGTGGTGCTTGCAAGTACAGTGGTACTTGCAAGTACTCAGAGTTGTGAGTGATGGGAGGTGTTTTCTGGGGTGTTCCAGTTGGTTGCGCACATGTGTATTTATGCATCTCAAGGGGATAAACTTCTCCCAAACGGTACATGGTCATGAATGCAGAAAGTTAAAGCAGGTGGAGCTGAATATTTTGATATATACTTTTTGAACTCTCAAAAGAGAGTTCATTGGTTCATTTCAAGCCCCATAACTTGAATTTTGGGGTTAAATAATAAACAGTGTTCATCATAACGAAGGAAAATGTCACCCATGCAACAATCTGGCTAACTAGTGTTTGTAATGTTTTTGGACAACATTGGAGGCAACAAGGAATATTGTGTATCAGGCTTTTGGTGCAGGCCATGCTTGTTAGTATGATCAATTCATTGCTGTCTTCAGTCTTTTGCATGTTGACACAATAATAAAATAATCAAAGTTAATTTGCAGTAAAAGAAAAAGTATTTAATTAAATTTCTAGGTGTCATTCTGGATTCACAGCTCAAATTTGATAAACATTAAAACATTATGCTTGACAGTAAAGGTAAATCTGTTTTAGAATGATACCACAATGCATACCCCTTCAGGCAGTTCAGCTGTTTATGCATGCCATGATATATTCACACTTGTCTTATTGTGTTGATGTGTGGCGCCTGGCTTCACAGTCAACTGTCAAATCTGTTGCATCACTATGTTAAACAAGCACCGAAAGTAATGGATCAAAAACAAATGAATTTGCATCACTATGTTATTCTGAAAAAGTATAAATTGCTCAGTTTTATCAAGTTTTCTTTTAACTTTAAATATATATATATTTTTTAAATACTTTTATCATAAACATAACACAGTGATACACTAGCATTACAAGACTGGTCCATAGAAAAAACAACAAAAGAAATTAAAGTAAGATAAATATAAATAAAATTGAGGCACTGCACTGATATAAGAAAGAATGTATGATGAAATTAAATGATGAAGTTGTGTATGTGGATCTGATTGAGGCCCAGTGTCCTTAATTCAAACAAAATTTGTCCAGTTACCATTTAACTCCAGATTATATTGAACTCCCAGAGATTCCAGGGGGTTTCTCCATTTTGCCAGAAAAAGATGAGTCCTTCCATCAATATAATGCCTTATTTTTCCCAGAGTCACAACCTGGGCAATCAGAGATTTTCACATGGAAATAGTGGCAGGGTCGTCCCCGACCCACTTCACCACAATGGCCTTCCTCGCCAGCATTATAAAATTGTTTTTTAAATGCGTGAACAAACTTACAGCTGTACTTTGTCCGTAAAAATGAATTTGATTAGAATCGCCACTCGCGGAGTGGCACATTACAAAATAACCTTCGGTCAGACATCTGTTTCAATCAAATTAATACGTGTGACATAAAAATACAACCTGACTTGAAAACGTTTAATGAAAAGGAAAAACACTGGCTGCAACTAAACCAAAGCTATGATCACTGATTGAGAACATATATATGTAAACTGATTGTAATGTACAATGTTATTACATATTTTTTATTTTTTTCTCAAAAATCCTTTCTAGGTACAAGGGTTGCAAATTAACTACAGCTAGACGTCTTATATACATTGCATCAGATGTGCACTTACATAAACTGTAACACTGCGTACATGCTGTCCCTGTCAAATAAGTAAATAAATATGATGTTACATCAAACTGTAAGGTTTGTCTTTGCAGTGAAAGAACTGTGTGGCTCCCACTCCCTCCTGTCTGTTGCTAATGTGTGGTCTGTGTCCACTAGATAGATTATCTGGGAAGCCACAGTGCTTCTTTAACCTTGGCTGGGAATGTTGTGGCACTTTGCTGAGTGGCGAAGTCCCTTGAAAGCTCCGGCTTCCAGTCTTATTTTGAAGTGATGTTTTTGCTCGGTTGAGAATGCTGGAGCACACAGTAGGTTTGTTGTGTCAAGATGGATCCCCATCCCCCCCCCCCCCACCCTTGACATGTCTGATGAAAAGGCTGCACTCAAAATGTGTTGCCTGAGGGACTTGCCAGAGACTGTGTGTGATATTAATGAAATTCCTAAATCCACCCATAACTTTATTTTTTAAATTTGTGATGAATTGAAATACTGCTTTTCAGTCAGTCAGTACAAGCTTGTCATCAGTGGATAAGTGCGTAAAGAGAGCAGGGCTGTAACGCTGGAATAGTGAGCTTCATACAGTTATGGGCTTTATTCCACCAAACATCTGCAATGGGAGGTCCACCTGAATGCTCCAGTGACATATTTGCACTGAAGTCTCCCTTTCCTCTCAGATCAAAGCCTGTTTTGTGGGGATGCATACCCTAGATTATACTGTGTATAAACGACTACTATCCACTCTTATTTTCAGATACTTTCACAAACATGTTCTTGTTTATCAGAACCATAAAAATGCACTTTTATGGGAAAACTGAATATGCAACTTTCCCTATGCTCGACAACACCCACCTTTGCCTATTGAGAAATTTAATTGACTTGACATTTTTATAAACAAACTGCCATAAAAATGAGACACTTAAAACCACAAATTTGAGTTCCATGCAAATAAAAAAAAATATCTCTTTTGGAAAACATGGTGAAAATGCTGAAACTGTAAATTATGTAATTATGTAAATTATACCAACTACAGTATAAACACAATATATGTTAAGTAATTTAAGTACCATCTTTTTTGCACGATAAGACTTAAAATCATTTAATTTTCTCAAAAATCGACAGTGCGCCTTATGTAACAATTCTGGTTGTGCTTACTGACCTCGAACCAATTTTATGTGGTACAGGGCGCTCAAAAATCTGTCAAAATGTTTTTGAGCCGCACCGCTGGATGGATTGTCGGGGCATTACGGCAAAAACGAAATCTACAATTCACAAAACGAAAGTGAAGAAAACTACCTCGGAGCTTGCCATCATTTCGGGTAGATTAACTAAAGAACTTCAACCGCTAGATATTGGTGTCAACAGGCCGTTCAAAGTTAAATTGCGAGCTGCGTGGGAGCGTTGGATGACAGAAGGCGAACACACATTCACCAGGGAGGCAACGCCGGGCGAGTTACTCCGCTATCTGCCAATGGATCGTGGATGCCTGGGCCAAGCTATCAGTGTCAAGTGTCGTCCGAGCTTTCACAAAGGCAGGAATCATCACTGAACAGCCAAGTAACAGCAACGAGACTGACTCAGATAATGACGAGAGCACCTTATGTATGAAAATAGACACGTTCATTGATAGTGCGCCTTATAATACGATGCGCCTTATAGTGCGAAAAATACAGTATGTGCTAAAATAGAAAATGAGAAATGTATAAAGTATGTACAAATATTTGCAATAGGACATGCAATGTATGAAAAATAACCACAGTGCACATAAGGAAACACAAAATACTTAGATGTGGAATGTGTTAAATATAAATACCAGAATAGTATAAATAAGAAATGATTAAGAATACTTATTGAATGTACAGTATGAATGCAGTATACATCTATACCTTGTGTATCAACACACAAAGATATTCCTTTGCTACTTGCTCTTTCTAATCAGTCTGTTGAGAAATCAGATCTATGATCAGTTTACAGATAGAAAAGAGGAATTACCTGCACTGTTTTTATTTTTCACAAGTCTGTGTTGCTTTAGCCAGCAAGTAAAACGTTTTCCCTTCGTCTCTCACTGCCCACAGTGTGCAACACATCCACAGACACCCCCCACACATGCATACAAACATCGCTGTACTTACCGAACATCATTTAAATGAAATTAGCAGCATTGCACACAGTTTCCTATTATGTTTTGTCAACTGATTAATCTCAATAAAGGACAAACATGTATCATGTTGTGTACTGGATGTAATACCGGTGAAATTGCTGTGGGTGAGGGATGTCCCCCCTTGTTGATAAGTACAATGTTATCTTATGTGATCTTGAGCTTGCACATGTGTTTCTTGATCTGCCAGACCCCGGCAGCACTTGCTTGTTCATTTTCTAAAGTCATCAAAATTACAAAAGACTACAGATGGCTGAATATCTGCATTCAGGTTGGAATATTTATAGGCAGCCATATTGGTCTGTGCCGTGTTGGTATCTAGGAAATGGAAGTGAATGACATGCTTGGCCTACAAACAGCTGCTGACCCAAATGATGTAACTCTTCTCTTCCTCTTTGGTGGTTTTTGTAGAAAGGTTACTGGCTGATGTAAACATGGCAGTGCTGGGCGCAGTTTGCTTTTGACATGTAGCCTATTATATATATATTTATATATATAAATTCTAGGTGTTGTAGACGGCAGTGTGCAAAACAATGTTGTGCTCATCATATTGTTGCTCACCCAGTATGGCGCTCGCTAAGTGAATCTGTCTGTTGCTGCATGCAGGGAGAATTTTACAGCTGCCATCAGCTTACAGCTGCTCGCCTGATTGGAAGCTCACGCTGGCTGCAGACAATGTACATTAGATTTGCATTTTTTTTTGAGGGAAAATCTCATTTCATTGTGCTTTGTGTGGGGAAGAGAAACATAACTCTATATGAAGGGGACAGTTAAAAAATTGGTGAAATATCTATATGCATTATCATTTAACCTCCAATTTAAATTTCTGTGGATCTGCGTTATGCTCACTCTTAAAATACGCTCTGAACGTAGCCACAGCCTATAATTGCATTATTATTTATTCTTTTGAACCGTTAGTAAGATCAGATCCAGTAGCCACCTCATATCAGGCTTATTAGATTTCTGAAAGCAGCTTTCTGCTCAGAAATGACAATTAGCCTCACTCATAAATGATGGTATGGGATTTTAGCCATTTAGTGTCAATGTATTTTGATTTTAAATACAGAACGGACACCAAATATTGCTTTCTCTTCACCTGGTACCTAAAAAAAAAGACAGTATCCCAGCTTTTATTTTGAAAGTAGGAGGAACAGAAAGAGCGTTGACTTACAGTTCAAATTAGGTCAAATATATAGTGCCTTCGTGTGGGGACACATTTACCGTGATCACGAGAAGAGTCCGTATAAACGCCCCTTCTTGTGGTATTCACAACCTCATAAATGGAAACTTTCTGAATGCTCAGAGTTCGTGAGTTGTGACGTGTATGTTGACGTTGTCAGAAATGAAAGAGACCATGGAAGCTCATTTTTTGGCACATAGTAAATGAATATATTGTAATTTTAGTCGTATGTTGTTTTTCTTTGTAATTTTCTAATACGTCTGAGGAAAATGTTGATATTAACAGCATATAACAGCCTCGTCCTCCTCTGTCATTATGTCTTTGCATTTCCTGCATTATGTTACACACTTGACAGCTTGCTAACTGTTATCCTCTGTGGCTTCTAGACCCCGACAGTAACGTTAATGTTGCCGTTGCTTAGCAGGCGTGTTCTTCATGACTTAACGTTTTGAATGCCAAGCATGTTATGCACACGTCTTCCCACGTTGTAAACAAAAGCTCACGAGTTACATTTGAAGGCGCCGTTAGTTACACATGCTACATTCCTAATCAAATAATTTTCTTTTTACTTTTCAGTACGTACTACAGCTGCCCTTACAAAGTGCTGTTGCATGCAGTATGTATACAGTTAGGATACACTACTTTGTCATAACATTGTGCTTCAACTTTGACCCTGTTGCTCATATATACACTGCACAGAGGACTGTGGGTAAGAATAGCCAGAAAAGCATGCTGGCTTACATGCTGCAAAATGCGACCGGATGTAGTAGGATGGTATTTTTACTGCATTTGACATACTGTGTATTGGGACATAGTAAATATCTTTCCTGTATACTAAATAGTAAAGTAGTATGGGTATTGGCCCACACAGACAATTCCCAGAGGTTGACTTACAGATTGAGTAGCGCTCAGATTTGTTTTGTACTCTCAGATCTTTTGTCGTCAATATACTTTCATAGGTTTTAGACTGTGAAATGGAGAAATACATGCTGTTTCAGACTGAGTCTGCTTTATCTGTGGCCCTTTTAAAATGGCTACTTTGGAAAATGAAATGATGTAGATCATTAACTTTTAATTCACTTCAGTATTTTCCCAATGTCATCAATTATGCAACACGAGAGAGTATTTTAAAGGAATGCATTATCTGTTCTCCCCACTGATTTTAACTTTGAAAGGCCCTTGCTAGTGAAACCTCTTATTGTCAGACCAAATGAGAAACACCAGCGTTGTTCCTCTTCTACACAGAATCGTCTTTAGTCCTACAAGGCACAAGTCCATTTCTGAAATTAGCAACCAATTTTCTGTCCAGAGAAAATTACAGTGAAAATGCACCCTTCATGTGAGGAGTTTCACGTAGGTGACACATTAAATGTCAGTTGGTATGTGTGCTACTGTTTTGAGAAACCAAGGCTTAAGTGGAATGGAGTAATTCATTGGCATGTGGTGCATGTACATCTACTCTCACCCCCTCATTTGTTTTGTATACGTAGTTTTATGTTAAAAGTGTTTGAATGTTTTAAAAGGCCATCTAACAAACTGAGCTTCCAAATCTTCTACACAGTAACTTTTGATACCCCAAAATGGTTGCCAATAAATCCCATTTTTGTTTGCTACTGTATTTTATTACATTCTTTTGTGTTGTCTCAAGAAAATGGCCACAACAGTTTTGTGCTTACCTTAGTCTAAATATATCTTTGGCAACAAAACCCCACACCAAAACCAAAAACTGTGAATGGTTTAAACTAAGGATGAGTCATGAATTTTGATCATTCGAATAATCGTTAAGTTATGAAAAAAATAGTTTATGCGACTATTTGTCCTGTCTCAAAACGTGTGTGTGTGTGTGTGTGTGTGTGTGTGTGTGTGTGTGTGTGTGTGTGCGTGTGTGTTTCAGCAGGTAGATCAGCTGTTTAAGCAGTCAAACGGCAATTTTCGAGTGATAAGCGATTAATTCCCATTGATTTTTGGATAGTATTTTTGCTTGGAATGCACATCCCTAGTTTAAACCAGTGTTGCCAACTCTTATCCATGAAAAGTACCTAAAGCCAGCAACAAGTCCCAAGATGATGCTAAACTGAGACTATTATTAAAAAATATCATGCTAACCTTCACTGACTCTTAACTAGCTCTATCATAAACTATAATTATTTTACATGTCGCTATCATCGCATCAATATTCATCTTAATCCACCTCTAATTTGAAAATCATTTTCTGTACGCTATTGCATAAATTGTGGATGGTGTGATTTGATATGCACATTCACGCTTCTGTGTGGCTACTGATTGGCCGAGTGAATGGACCGCCGCTAGCTACAGTTAAATCTGCTAACACCCTTCAGCTAGATGCCTGCTTCTGTCTACCTCACTGTTTCAAAAATTACAAAATTTTTTGAATGTTGAATCTGCCACAGGCATCATTGTAGTCTGCACACTGTTTCAACAGGAAGCTTGTCATACATAGCAACAGTAACTAAGTGGGACTGACACTTAGCGAACAGTTAATTTGAAAGCACTGCTGCTGATTGTGGGATTGTAGAACCATAGTTTTTCACACGTTCCCTGTAACGTAGAGGGCTGTAGGGGAGAATATAAAAGTTAAATACTGTTATCAGCTCAAATGATTGTGTCCAAAATGAGAGTTGTTGCTTTAAAGGTTTTATTGAATCACTGAGTAATTTTAAGCAGAGAGCGAGAGCTCAGGTTTTTAGTAAAACTGAGTTTCCTGTGAATTTTTAGATAACTATGTTTTTAGATAGAAATAACAAATTGTATACTGACAGAAACTGTGGTGGGAAAGAAATGTTTTCTTGCAGGTCAATATTCTAATTATATACTCCAGTCATGCTGCTGTGTACAGACTGCGTATAGTCAGTGTCACTTTTAGTATGGATATAAAAACAGTGTTTTTTTCTTGTCTATTTTTCAGGTGAACATCTTCGTGTTTGTCCTCAGGGAAACACATGTTGTACCCAGGAAATGGAGGACAAATTCGGCCAACAGAGCAAACAGGACTTTGAGAATCTGGTTGATGAAATGAGTCATGAATTGAGAAGCACCTTTGTCTCCAGACATAAAAGATTTGATGGTAAGTCTTTTTGTTTTTGCTTCGTATGTTTTCCTATTTTGTCTCAGTTTTAATGGTCAGTCACTGTAAAATGCTGCAAAAAGGGAAATGAAAGGATTTTACTGTATGTGTTAATTTGAAAAGGTTCACTGTTTGTAGTTCTGTGACTGTCCTCCCTCGAGAGGAGACGAGATGTGAAAATCTCATTAATATTCCTTGGAGTGGAGAACCCTCTTGTTGGATTAGACAAACATGGCTTCTTGCACAGCAGATTGACAGCTTGAATAGCAGTATAGAGCCAAACTCGGCATTATTACGGCTGTTTGGTGTCATGTGCTCTGTGTGATCTTGTTGTAGCCCCACGGCGACTGTCTTGACCACCACACATGGAGGGATTGTAGTCATTACTGAACCAAGACTCACAATAACTCTCTACCTGTCCCTGTTGGTATCTGTCTCCATGGGATTACCTCTTTCTAGTTACAGTTTAATAAGAAACAATGAGTTCCAGTTCCCAACATTATACTGTATGGGAAGCAGCAGCTTATCACTGTGGACAAGGATGAACGATAGTGGAGATGAAAACTGTCAAGCATAGCCATCTTTCAGCGTCTTAAAGGTGCTAAATGCGAGATTGGGGGAATTTCTGTTTTCTATATGCACAGCTCTCAACATGACAACGGCTGAGTGGGCGACTCATTGCTAATGGTGCTTACAGCAAAAAAAAGGTGTAGCAGCTGTAGTCAAAAAGCCCCTGAGAGGCTAAGTACTAGCCTCTTTACTGTGATGCATATAATGAATCTATATTTTAATCCAGATGCCTTTGACTGTTTATTGAATGAATAGAAAGACAACAACTGTTTTGGATAAATTAAAGTTGGATCTAACGTGACGTGGCGGTCAACAGAAAAATGTCCAAGCCTCAACCCTCTTTGTCTCAATCACACACAAAATTACATAACCACAACCAAAAGTGATAGTAACCAAAAGAACATGTACAGCCTAAACAAATAATAATGAAAAATACAGTCTAAATGCACATTTTGGCTCCTACAAACGTCAGTAGTGCTGACAGGCTAACAGCGTTAGCCTGGGAGGGAACAGGAAGATGGGTGCTGCGCTTCCGCAACAGCGCCATTGCAGCCAGTGGGACATACTCACATGCACTAAGAGGTACACGTGGCTGGCCCAGCTATTAGGGATGTCATGGTGAGAAAATTTTAATAAACTTGTGACAACACCAGTCACCAGATTCATCCATCCATCGTCAACCGCTTATCCCTTTTGCGGAGAGGGCTGGAGCCGATCCCAGCTGGCATTGGGCGAAGGTGGGGTTCACCCTGGACAGGTCGCCAGTCCATCACAGGACACATAGAGACAGACAACATAGAGACAGACAACCATTCACGCTCACATCCACACCTACGGGCAATTTAGAGTCATCAATTAACCTAAACAGCATGTCTTTGGACTGTGGGAGGAAGCCGGAGTACCCGGAGAAAACCCACAGGCGGGTTCTCCCCGCTTACACGGGGAGAACATGCAAACTCCACATAGAAGAGTCCCAAGCCGGAATCGAACCTGCGACCCTCTTGCTGTGAGGCGACAGCGCTAAACACTGCATCGCCGTGCAGCGCCAGTCACCAGATTACACCAGATATTTTATAAGGAAAGATAATGCTCAGTATACGTGGAGTGCTTATTTTGATCTTTGACGTTCTTTAGCCTCTCAGGTCGAGCTTCCATTGCCGGACCGCCCGGCCATCCACCGCACAGCAATCACCTCTTTAACGTTATTGTTCTCTTAAAGCATTGGGTTTAATCCAAAATATTAACAAATAGGCACTTTCGCTTTTCGCTGTGACATCAAATCCTCCGTCATCGTCTTGTCTGTCAACTCCTTCCCTTATATATCTCTGAATTCAAAATCGGTATAGTAATTGTACCAGCACAGAGCTGAGACTACTGAACTGATGGCACAAAACATCAGATTAATAATGCAAAATTGAATATTAACACATCACAACAAACATGCTTTATCAGATGTTTAGCTAAATTAAAAGGGCACACTAGCTTTTTAGAAATATATATTGTTCATGGTTATAGTCCAGCACTAGTAGCAAGTTTTTGATTTCATGTACTAGCCTGTTGGCTCAACTCCCACCACAGTATCTCCTATGATTCCAGCTAGTACTAGGTATCGCCACTGATTTCCTGATTCAATTTCCGATTAGATTCTGTATTGTTACGATTAGGGATATTTAAGTTACAATACCAATATTGCTTGGATGTAACAGAAATTCATAGAAGTAATGCTGTAAATTGTAAAGGGAAGCCTCTAACCTGGTGCATTATTAAAAATATTAATGTTTACATTAAGAAATGAGCCCAAAGCAGTTATTAATGTAATGCGCTTGTGTATATATCTGAAATGCAACCATCATTTTGTGGCTTGTAAAATGCCACATGCAAGCTTTGATTTTCAGTAGGCCTACTACCATGTGAACATGGCCGTGACGGGATTAAGTGAAATCCACATGTTTACATATCACGTTGTTGGTTTAAGCGTAATGTCTGGCTGCAGCATGTTTGAGCGGCAGAAGGAGAGACGGCGATACGCCCAGAGCAGATCAGCCGTTAGTGATCAAAGCAGAGAAGAAATTAGTGGTAAAGTCATAAAGTGTTATTACATGTACAGTGTCATACACAGACACACACACACACACACACACACACACACACACACACACACACACACACACACCTTGTCACACCCCGTTCTGAAATGAGTCCGGCGCCGCTGCTTGGCGGTGGCTTCAGTAGAGCAGCTCCCACCATGTTTTCATTCAACTGAGGTTGTTAATGCTTCACCAAGGCAGAAAATGCATTCAGTATATAGATTTTGACCTCTGAATGTTATGATACAGTATCGGATCTTTCAAATGAAGATCGAAATGTAGGGCTGTGTATTGGCAAGAATCTGGTGATACAATACGTATCGTGGTACATGATTCAGTATACTGTGATACATTGTGATACTGTAAGCAAGGCGATATATTGCGATAAAAAACTGAAAACTATTGTTGTATAAACAACACACCATCGTTTGCATAAAATCTGAGTAAAAAATGTATTTTTGTATGCAGTCAGAGGCATGAATGCATTTACTTTTATCACAGTCCCTGTACATCTCCCTGTAAATGAAACAAAGTAGGATAACAAAGACTTAGATTTAATCTTTGCATGCAAACTATCAACAAAAAATCGATGCAATACAAATCAATACAGTATCACAAAACATAGTATTGCCTTACTCATTATTTTCAATGTTTTCTTAGGTTGGGTTCACAATGAAATGTTGTTTGATTACTGGTCAGACAGTTGGCAGGTAAAAAGACTGCTCCTAATTTCTAGCTGGATTTAGTCAATCACGGAGCACTGTCAGGTTCTGTTCATGCCGGTGTTGATCTGGAGCGCATCTGCAGAGGTTGTTAAATGATTTATTAATGCAGGCAAACCTCAGCGTTCTTATACACCTACTCTAGTAACTGAGTAATGTTCTCTTCCGCCCAGATATTCAGGAGGCATCTGACTGCACTGTGAGTCCAGATTTGTCCCTTGCCACTTGACATTTTGCTAACAAATGTGCTAATAGCCACTGGTCACCAAAACAAGAAAAGGAAACATTCTTTTAACCAATGGAATGACAGTAAAATGGTAAAATGGTACGCTTTCTGTGATCGGTTTGAATGGCGTTCACACCAGAAATGAACCGCTCCGGAGTTCACTTGACAGCGGACCGAGACCACCCCTTCGAGGTGGACCAGGGAGCGGTTGTTTGGTTCCAAGGTTCGATTCCTGCGTTCACAACGATCCAAACGAACCGCACCAAGGAGGTAAACGCTCCAGAGTCGTTCAACTGGACAAAATAAGGCTGGAGTGAACACGCCCTTACACCCCGATCGATTTGAATCTGATTTTTTTTTTTTTTTTTTTTTTTAACCCAGCCACAATACCAACACATACTGTATAATACATTGTTTAAAATGTGATTTAAGGGTTTTTGGGGTTCACAATATAACACTGTTACATAATACAAAATATATGTCACACCTCTTGTGCGGCTTAACACCTTTTCACAGCTTACTCGATGATCTATCAGCTTGTTGCATGTATATGAACATGTGAAATATCTACATTACATAAGATACCATATGTCAATATGAATATAAACTCTAATTAGATATCAGGACTGAACAGCAACCCTCACAAAGATTCAGTTAATCCAAAGTAATTCTAATCTGTGTCCAAAAGTAGGAGTTCGAAGCATGTATTTCCATAAGGGGCTGTCTAAATATATCCAACGTCAACAACTGAATAATGTTTGATTAATAGCGTAATTCAGTACTCAGCAGTGGCTTGTCTTTGTGTGCTCAGTCTTTTCAAACTATCCAACATATTATATGAATCAAATGCTATTCTGTTACAGCATGCAACTCTCAGATGATTGCACATTGCCAAGAAACTCAATGTCACAATGCCGGGGTGATGTCTGTCTGTTTTTTTTTTTCCAGGAATATGCACTTCTTAGTTAGCTTAGTGATTCCTGGAAGTGCACATAAATAAATAAGTGTTATTTTGATCAGCTGCTGTCAGGATAGTGAATGTCATGAGGAGGACTCCAGTGAGGGAGGAAATGGGGTTTGTCCAGCAGCACTTAGATGCATGACTCCAGGCAACCCTGTTCCTCTTGGGGTTTGCTGCCATTCTCCATAATTTCATGAGCGTCAAAGCAGATGCCATATGCAGGTTTCAGCTCAGTAGCCCTGTGCTGTCTGGAGACGTTGTGTCTGCCGTGGACCTCGACTGACCAGCCGCTCTGGAAATATGAGATATTGATTGCTGGATTTGAATTCCACCCTTATCTTCATGTGTCATTAATTGAATCTGAGTGTTGGAAGTTCTGTGGTTTTGAGCAGGAGATATCAGTTGAGATTTAACCAGTCAATAAATACTAGAACAACATGCATCTTTCAAGTATTTCAAGCATGATTGGTATAAGATTCACATTTCTTTGACTTAATGTTCCTTAAACAATATCTCTTTTTCAGTATTTTCTCTTCATAGAGCAGTGTTAGCTAAATAATTGTGGCTGCCTCGATACTGAATCTGAACACGTAGTTAAAGATCCAAACACTACGGAGCTGTTAGATCCTGGAGATGCTCTTTACCATCTATTTAGCACCCGGCTCTGGAGTCCCACCTACACAGAGTCAGTGTATGTGTATATTCTCTTCTCTTTATGCAGAGCGTGTGATGAGTGTTACTGTAGCTGACAGTAGCCGGCCAACCCACGCATACCTGACACCACAGCCTACGTGTCACAGTGAGAGGGCACAGTCTCGACTATGCCAAGACCATGCCAGCACAAATACAGAAATATCCACAACAACCGTTTTGAACTGTACAGCTGTGTGAATCTGAAAGAAGCAGCATCATCTGAGAAATCAGTGCCTATGAACATATGCAGCCAGTTACTGCAATTTATTAGAACATTTCACCTGTTTTCTAATTAATGCTATCGAGAACTCTGAATAGTCTCATTGTTTTCACCGTAATGCATAACCTATTCCTATTCCCAAGACCCTGAGGAAGCAACTGCTCAGAGAAATTAGATAAATGGCTGGCACAGAGCATTCTATTCCACCTGCTTGTTAAACACTAAGTCAAGGGTCTTAATTGTTAATCAATTGTTGGCCCTCCTCTGACCATGAACACCGTGGTGCTGCCGGGTAGCCAAACAGAATATTAATGTGGTCCATCCTCCGCAATTGATCTTCTTTGGAGTTACTGACTCGAGCTGTTATCTCTCATCAAAAAAAAAAAAAAAAAAAAAAATCCTGGAAATCTGTTAAGACAATATTTAGCAACTGACAGCATGGCATCAGTATGGTTGTGCACAAAAAGGACTGCATCAAAATTGACTACATCAAAATTGACACCAGTGGTGCAATACTTAATTTAACTTAAGTACCCCATAGGGATTTTAATAATTAACCGTTTAACGGTTAACCGGCGTTAAGCATTTAAACACAGTAACGCTAGCGATTAAATTGTCAAAAGACATATTTATAATTAATTAAAAAGCTGAGCAAAAGTCAGAGGAGCTGTCCGCCTTAAGAGCCCACCTTAAGTGAGTCTGAGTTGGCATTGCAAGATACAGGAAGTAGGCTCAGGTCTTGAGCTCGCTTGAGCTGAGGAGTTGTAGCATTTATTCACCAACAAATAAACTGTGCACACACTGCTACAGCTATGTACACGGCTATGTATATTGCAAATGTTGAAGTTTGATACTCAGTTTACATCGCCAGTTACCGTTTACCATGATGACGCTGCCGCTTTCTGGTTTCCCAGCGCGCCCTTGCGTTATGCGCGTACAAGAGCAAGTTGCCTCCGAAATAATATCACAGCTTTAAAAATGACCGCCATTGAAAAAAAAAAACGCCAACACTGGGTCAAAACAACATTATTGGGTAAAGTTAACCCGATATTGGTACTATATCGACTGAAACTGGGTCAGTTTTAAGTGTTTGGAACAAATACAGACACCTGTATCCATTCTCTCCTCCCTCAGCAGCCATTGTCAATGTGCCCTTGAGCAAAGCACTTAACCCTAGCTGCCAACCATATAAGTCTGAATTGTGCTGCCAGCTACCAGGAGTGGATGAACGTGGAGCTGGGCAGTGCAGAAAAGGGGTTGCTTGCTCAGCAAAACCCTCCTTTAGACAGGAAGTCATGTTGGACTGTCCAGTTGGAGACTGGAAGAGTAGGTAGGATTCATCTCTGTACACTACAGGATTTTTAGTGACCTTTCTCTGTAGGATTTCTGATGAACATTTATGGAAATAAATACACTTTAATTCTAGGGTAGTAGGCCAAATTCCAGGTAACATTTATGAACCAGAGCTGCCAAAAGGACTTTTCTTTTCTTCCTCATGTTAAAGAGTTGGATATGGTAACTTTCAAATATGAGCATTACATAAGATTAGCCCTTTTTTTGTCTCAACTCGCCAGCATACCATTTACTTTTTATCTAGCGTTCAGAAAGATTTTACATTGAATGGCTCTGCTTTTAACTGCCACTGTGTGACTCACAGTATGCAGGCTGCAAGAATTAACACATGAAAATGGAGACATAAAAGGTCAGCCTGTCATGTTCTGTACAGCAGCGTAGCACTTAGAACAGCCCTCTGTAGACCGGCGCCTCCTGTCAGACCAAATCAATGATCCACTTCTGATTGACATGTAGAATTAAAAGTGCTCCTTTTGACAGCAAAATTGCTAGTTTCATGCATGGACATGAGAGCTCCAGTAGGCTGAAAACCAAACCATGAGTACGTTATGCTGTTTCATTAATCACAAAGTGAGAGATTGGCTCCCTCTTTGATTGGCTGTAGTCCTATTGGAGAATGCACTGACTGGCTCTGCAGTAGATAACAGCCTGTTTATTCTGCTGTATTAGGCCAAACAAGTCATTTTTGCAGTTCATTCAGGGTAGCTTCACTGATAAATTACAGATAGTTATAACAATATGTTGCTCGTAGGGATATGTTTTACATAGACGACATCTAACAAATGATCTGAAAAATGTTCTTGTACTGGATTCATTAACTTTCTGTCAGTGCATCTGGGTCTTTGAGAACTTTTATTGGTGTATTGCCGTGAACTACAATGCTGCATTCAAAACAATATATTGTAAAATTGTCACCATACATAAATATCATTGATCAGGAGCTACCGAAGACAGCGCTTAATACAATACAGTGTTTTTTATACAGTATATGCAGCATGTTAGTATTGGTCAGCCCCTCAAGGAATATCTGATTTTATATTCATAAGACTTAATGCAAATGAAAACAGTTTCTTCCATTTTTGAGCAGCTCCTGACTTCTGCAAAATGTGTACAAATTGGGAGAGTCCTTACAAATGCATATAATAATTCAGGAACCAATTGTACAAGCCCGGGTCAAACATCCTAGACCTCAACACACCAACTATCTTGCAAATTTGTTTTTCTCCATATGACCTTATTTCCCCCTAAGTTGTCTTCTCATGCAGAGCATACTCCCAGGGTGTAGATTACCTCTGACAAGTCCCACCAAATGATCAGTTTCCTCCTTATATGCTCGATTTTCATTAACAGCTCCTCCTTTTAAAGTGAGTAAAAGTGCAATGAATTCCATCACATTTTCTTCAAGAAAGCCACTGCAGCCGTATTCGTTTCTGCCTGAAATTATCACAAAAATCTTTGTTGAATCCGATTGGTAAGGATTTTACTGAGGCCTCAGCTTCGATGAATGAAGGTGAACAAATTATCTACCATGTTCCCGACTAATTACACAGCCTCATCGTATTGATTTCTAAAATTGCCCTCTGCTCTTGAGGCCCTATTTATACCTATAGTATCCAAATACTGCATGGATTTTGTCTGAGACAGTTTAACACACATTTTGAGAAATCCATCCCATGTCCATCTCAAAAAGCATCTTGCCAGTTTTATAATATCAGTTGCTCAAGATGTAAAATCGAAATGTCAAGTATTAACACACAGATATGAATATAGTGGTCCAGGTGGTGTTTGTTTTTGTTTTGTTTTGGTTTTTAATGCCACTGTGCTGGAGACAGCCGTGGCCGGAGACATTGTGTTTCTGGGCTGTCCATCCGCCTCATTCTCAAGGGATGAACTGATTAGGATTAGGTTTTCAAAGGTCAAGGTCACTAGGACCTGAAAAAACATGTTTTTGGCCATAACTGAAGAATTCATATTAGGATTGGGTCGGTGTAAAAATTTTCATACCAGTTTGTTGTTAAGCCACAACACCGGACTGGACTGGCATTCCAGTGGCACTAGGTGTCCCGCTTGACTCAGCAGCTGCTTGTCACAAAATGAGAATAGCTGGTCCACCTTAACGGCCCACCCTAAGTAGATCTGATCTGAAGTTGTCGCTAACTTTGGGGCTAACCCCTTTCACTTTAATGAGCGGCTGGAGAGCAAGACACAGGAGCTTGGCTTGGGTCTTGATGGGTTGTGGCATTTATTCGCTGACGGCTTAAACTGTACACACCCTGCACTGCTACGTTCAGCTATAGCTACAGTTGTTCCAATACCATTACCAGTATCGGAAAAGTAGCCGATACTGGTATTGGCGAGTACGCCAGTCTATGTAACGATCCAATACCATAATTTATTAACACAGAAAAAAATCTGCTTGTTTAATAGGAAATCAATTCTTCTTCACCACAACAAAACCGTAGCCTTCACTGGCCCTGGATGTGTCATGGCTGCCACTGGCAACCACTGCTTTAGAGCAGCGAAGAAGAACTGATTGCAGATAGTTTGTCAGAGCTGTTAAATAATAATATTAACTATACAGTATTTATTTTTATCAAAACCAGAAAATCGACCTCCAATTCATATGCTAATTATGACAATTTCACTCAAATGTCTGTGATGACATATTGGACAGACGTAGATGTAAACGTAGATGTAAAATGAAAGAGCCCACTCATCCTCACCATGGACTGTTCAGCTTACTGCCCTCTGGGAAGAGGTTCTGTAGTTTCAGAACCAGAACAGACAGGTTCTGCAACAGTTTCATACCCCAGGCCATCAGACTGTTGAGCACTACCACAAATACAAACTCTGAACTGTCAATCAATATGTGCAATATACTATCAATATGTGCAATAATATGTGCAATTCATAATTATATGTTCTATCAATATGTGCAATGTTTTTTACATAGGAAAACTCATTTTTCACTACTGTTATATTTGTAGGAATGTACAGAGCTGTTGGCCTCCAGTATTATCTAGTTTTTTGTTTTTTATCATGTGTATTTTTATTTGTATTTGTATTTTTTTTTATATTTTATGTTTTTTATGCTTATTTTATGCTGATTTTTATTACCTCCGCCAAGGAGGTTATGTTTTTGCCGTCGTTTGTCTGTTTGTTTGTCTGTGTTCAAGGTAACTCAAAAACTTAAGGACGGATTTTGATGAAATTTTCAGGGTGTGTTGAAAATGTGAAAAGGAAGAACTGATTTAATTTTGGGGGTGATCCGGAAGAAATCCTAGATTCTGGATCACTTTGAAATTTTCATTAACATTGGGGTATATGGGACCTAAAAAATTGTTTCTCAATATCTCTGGTAATTGTCGCCCAAAGCTCATGAAATTTGACTCAGGGATTTACAATGTGTACTTCTATCAAATCCCAAAGGCTGGTCCAGATCTGAGCAGATGGCGGATTTTATAGCAATTTATATAAAAAACTATGGTGCATAGCGGAGGTCTGCATTCTCCGAGTGCTTTTCTAGTTACTCTTACATTCTGTCAATCTGAAAATAGCGAGAATAACTGCAACGAAATTTCGTTCCAGGGTCCAGTTCTGTGTACTTGCTGAAATGACAATACAGTGGCTATTCTATTCATATTGGACAGACGTAGATGTAAACTGCAACTTGACTGGTTGCTGCAAGGCAGTTATACCAGTTTTATCATAAATTGTAATGAGGCTACTCAACTGAAGAAAAGTGAATTGTGGTGGAAAACCGACCCTTTTTATCCCCATAAGTTATGGCTGGTCACAGTTCAGGAGACATTGCAGTAATTAATTCTGCAGGCTACTTCCCTCAAGGGTCCTCACAGTAGATGTCATCCCATCCACCGCTACCTCTGTTAGTTTTAGTATGCTCCATAGTCTCCATATTGTCTGCAAAAACTGTGGTTTGCTTATAGATGAAAAGCACTTTTTTTCATCATCTAGCTCAAAGAGTTAAAATAGGAGCGCTCTGTTTCAAGATTGCTAAAAATGAGACTACTACTGACATCTAGGAGAGCGTCCATTAGTAGGTTTCTGTGAGAGTGGAAGTACGGAAACACAGGCTTTCTCTTTATCACAGAGAGAATGGCTCTGTGTAACCTCTGCACAGCTCTGTACGCACAGCAGGCCTAACTGAGCTTTATCAGCGAAATGTAATGAACTCTCTGCAAGTTGGGAGTATCAGAATCACGCCTGTCCAGCATTTCAGCATCATTATCCTCCGCTTGCAGCTCTTCCAGCCGTTCAGTTGGACAGACCTCTTAATTACTAAGATGTGTTAAGGACTTACATAAGCTTTCCTGATAATTTTAGTCTCTGACATTTCACTAAATTTGTTGTTGTAAAATAACATCCCCCTCATGAATTTCCCCTAATTAGATTAAGTTGTCTTTCTCAACTAAATGTATTAGTCACAGAATTATACTGAGCTCATCCATGATGTAATTATTCATCGTAATCACTCCGAAACAGAGCTCAGAATTATATCAAATAGGCCGTCCAAATTAACAATACATTCTGCCTTAATTACACTGGTTATATTAAATAAATATTTCAGCAGACACATTGGGCAAAGAACCTGACTGCATCAAGATGTTTTTTTTTTTCCCAAAATGCCCATTTTTTAAATGAAATTACTTTTGAAGCTGTAATTAATCAGCGTGCATATCGCTCAGCACCACTGACTATTTTCATTACCAACAACGAGTCTCCGAAGCACAAATCATGCTTAGAGCTTTGCATATTTAAAGAACTGCTCACTGTAGTCTTTCTTTTACTACAGTCTCAAGAATTACTTAGACCAACATCACAAGTCCTTCAAACTGTATGTGCCACTGAAAGAAAAAGTCATATGATATCCTCTTAAGATAGCAGGAAAATATGGTGGAGTAAAGCTAATTTAATCAGATCCCCAGAGGACGTCTGTACAGTTAACACTTACGGGTACCTGATAAGAGGTACTAATGAACAATAATTAATAGTGATAAGAATAGAGAAAGCAAGGCTTTAACAAGCGTGTTTCATGTGATAAATCAGAAGCAGTTTTGGACTGAACAAATTTATGCAGAATTTGAATCTCCTGCATTTCTCCTGTGGCAAATGTGACCTTTACCCTCCAAGCTAACATCAAGTGAGTTATAGTGGCTGCTGGTTGCAGCTAAAAATACATTTGTCTCAATCAGGTAATAACATCATGAAATAACATCCTGCGTGTTCCACTACCTTGAAGATAAGGCATATTTTTCATATTTGACTTTGTGTTGTGTGCAGCATGGATTTGGTGTGGTATCAAGGACAGTCTTGCTATTGGGATTTTGTTTCCCTGCTGCTGTAATTTGTAGTTTCACCTGCATTGCAGAGCACTAATGACCACTTCAAATCCATTACAGCTTTGTCATGGCCATTCTGATAAGTGATCTCTAATGTGAATGGCCCGGAGGGTCTGAATGGATCTTTTAGTGGATATGTGGTCATGTGACTGAGCTACCATGAATTGCTTTAGAATCAGAATTGCTTCATGCACCAAATATACAATTTACACAGGAATTAGACTTAGTGATACAACACAGTAAAACCAAGAAAGGTAGAAGTTAAATGGTTACAGCAGCAGTGCGTAGAATTGGAGTGAATATGATCAAAACAATTTATTTTGATAAAACAGTATCCTGACAGTAGTGCATAAGACAGGTAATGAAAAAAAAAATCATGTTCCTCAGTATCCACCGCTGTGCTACGGTGCTCCTAAAAGATTTCACACACTGGTGGAAAACAACCAATCAGAGCCGTCTCTGAGCAGCTGTCAATCATTCGCAACTTCTGATCAAACTACACAGCACTGATTGAATCAATAGTCTTACTGTAATGCTTATTTCTCACCTCAAACATTTCAAGAAACATCTTGTAGTCACTGTTTAGCTGTGAAATGAGGAAGTTTGTGGCCCAGCAGCCATCTTGAGATCAACTGAGGAAGCACCAAGCGCCGCCCACCAGACTTTCTCATTTTACAGCTAACCAGTACAGGGGAGGTGGGGCGTTATTACTCATGGGCAGTTGGGGAATGAAGGACGGATGTAGGATGTGTTGTTGAGGAGAAGTTTAGGGAACAAAAAACTGTTCAAATGTCTGGTGGACTCCTATCTTCGGTCGCTGAGGATTGTAGCACTCGGAAATAGAGGCTGAGCAACAAATTGTGCCGATTAATCAGGCCAATTTTTTTTCACATTTTTTCATAATCGGCTGATGCCTGAGCATATTAAGCCGATTAGCAAGCAGATGTATCTGCGGGCAGCCCAGTGTTGTAGCTGTTGACTCCGCCCCGTGTGTCATTCAAAGTCCCGACATGGACCAAGAACTGAGTGTGAACTGGTAGCTGGAGAGGTGCCAATTTACCTCTTGGGCACTGCCGAGGTGCCGCTGAGCAAGGCACCAAACCCCCAACTGCTCGGGGCGCTTGTCAGGAGCAGCCCCATCACTCTGACACCTCTCCATTGTTGCATGTTTGTGCATGTGTGTGTTCGGGTCTGCATGTACCGTTTAGTTAACAACAGAGTGAAAAAACTGAATTTCCCCTCGTGGGACTAATAAAGGAATATCATGTAGCTCAATGGGCTAACCTTTGAGTGTGTGAGAAGAGCAACGTCCTAACTGGGAGAAACACAAAATGCAGGTTGGAGGGACAGACCATAAGTGCTGTTCAATAAATGTTTACTTAAGTTCTGAAATTTTGTGTATCAGTTGTATTATTAAGATGCCATATTTTATCAGATGGAGGAAAAAAAAACAGCTGAAGATATCGGCAAAACAAAAATATCAGCGTCATATATAGATAGATAGCATCTGCATCGGCCATAAAAAAACCATATGGGTCGACCTCTACTCAGAAACGTATCAGACTGATGATGAGTAGTGGGCGATGTGACGGTGGGTGCTTCCAGAAGTCCATGACCATCTCCGCTGTCTTGTTGACACTGAGCTCTAGGTTGTGAGCTGCACTCCATGCTCCCAGCGTGGACTCACCATTGTCCTTGATGAAGCCGGGGACTGTGGTGTCATCAGCTTGATGGACATGTGGCAGGAGGTGCAGAAGGTTTGAAGGAGGACAGGATGACTGCAGGTGTCAGAGCAATGGGTCTGTAGTCACTCAGGCACGTAATTCTGTGACTGTGATTCAGTGACGATGGTGGATGTTTTGAAAAAAGGTGGCACACACACGACATTCAGAGATGGACTGATAACGGACTTTGCACATGCTAATTCAGACCGTGTTGATTGTGAGATATACAGTGAAATATACAGTGAGATATACAAGGGTGGCAGTTTCTGTAAAATGCAGAGACAAATTACCAGTTGTAACAGTGTTCATGGTATCTATAACTGACATGCTATTACAGGGACAACCCACACAGCTCATTATTTTTAATTATCTCCACCTTTTTAGTGTTTTACTACTGGCTTTGTTCATACCGCTGCTGCTCTTTCCACTAGCCCATATCACAGTGAAATTAGAGACCTTGAAGTTGCGCTAATTAATATTTTTATATGTCTGTCAGCTGAATTCTAATATATATATATATATATATATATATATATATATATATATATATATATATATATATATATATATATATATATATATATATATATATATATATAATTCATTTGTGTATCAGGCTCAGTTTTAAAGATACTGTGATGATACTGGTATCATATGAAACTAACTTCTCTCCCATCTAGGAATCCATTGGTACCATCCATGTCATACTATGTTGTCGTGAAGGAGGCTAAATTTACACACAAAATTTTTGTGAGGAAAAACTGTCATGGCCATTTTCAAAGGGGTCTCTTGACCTCTGACCTCAAGATATGTGGATCAAAATGGGTTCTCTGGGTACCCACCAGTCTCCCCTTTACAGACATGCCCACTTTATGATAATCACATGCAGTTTGGGGCAAGTCATAGTCAAGTCAGCACACTTTTTTTTTTTTAAATGCAGTTCCTGTGAGGGTTTCTGGACAATATTTGTCATTGTTGTGTTGTTAATTGAATAAATATATGTACATAAATTTGCACAAAGCAACACATTTGTGCACATGTTAATAACATTATTAAATACTTGACAGATTTCCATTTAAGGTACATTTTAAACAGAAAAAAATGTGAAATTAATTAATTTGTGATTCATCGTTGACTGTGGACAATCATGCTAATTGTGATTAAATATTTTAATCTTCTCATCTTGTATACATACTACATCCTGTTTACATCCTGTTTACTGCTATTTTAACTTGCACTATTTTACGTCTTTGACTCTTATTTTGCTTTTACATTTAACTTTATTTTTTTATTTATACATATTTAATGAGCATTTTTTAAGTGTACCTGAGATTGTCATTGTTAATGACTGTTTGCTCTAATTGTTGAACATATGACAACTGAACAAACTTGAAACATGAAATCAGTGTCTCTGCTCTTATCAACCCTGTTCAAGATACAGCAGGTTGTTGTTTTCAGTTACAAATCTCTGATAAGCCCAGTGCGCTCTACCTGCCCAGCACCAAACAACAGATAGGAAAAGCTGGCGACTGACTGGTCAACCCAGAGTTTCCATCAGGAGTTGGCAGAGATAGATGCACAATGGAAAGGAGAGTGAATATTTAACTTAAATTTGAGCCCACAAACACAGCTCCGAAGAAATGCTAATCTGTCTGGTAGACGACGCGTAAATAGGCGACTGTTTGCTCACATTTAACAACTTTATGAGGTGATAATATGTCAATTTTGTATTTACAGCTTTCCGCTGTCTCAAAGTGGCCAAAAAAAAAAAATCAATTAATTCAGTTTTAATGTTCTGGATGGGACATATTGCCCTATACAAGACAATAACTGCAGAATATAAAATACTTTCTGTAACCTCCACCACCCTTTATGGGACTCTGTCTAGTCTTGAACTATTTCACTTTGCAGTTAAATGTGCAGAGTTTTGAAGCCTATTTAAATTTTAATCTTGGTCCTTGAAAGCGAGGACTATCATTATGGATAGCAGATGGTCAGGAATATTATCATCTCTTCCCAATTTGTGGTGAGTTATAGAGGTTATAAGGCAAACAACAAATGGTGCCTAAACAGGAGAACACAGAACGACTGCAAACCTTAGAGACAAACTGCATTGTGGAATCATAATCATACTGAAGGATCATTTCTTGCACTTCCTCTGACAGATTTATGCTTCCAGCATATGGAGCAGTGCTCCAGTGTGAATCAGTGTATGGGAAGTCCTTCAGCAATATATGTCCTTTCTATCAAGGCACACAGATGTATTTTGGGTTTACAGGTGATATCGGGACAATAAATACAGACCTCATGGACTGCAAACACAGAACTTATTGCTTTCCAGAAATATATAGGAGAAAGGCTCCCATTGCAATGTTAAAAGTAGCTTACTGGAGATAAAAATCAACAAAGCTGGGAAACCTCCTCAAAATGAAATCAACATTAGAAGCTGTAATTGATTTGCTATTTTGGTATTCTCTGGTTGTCGCCGTATTTGGTGTCGGCATTGCAATCAAGTAGACTTCCTTTTTAAGCTTTGTTCTATCTTGCAATCAGACACAGTTAATGTCATTTTGCTGCACTTCTGTTTTAATCATTTTCCTCCCTGATTCCCGGTGCATCTTATCAAGCCATATCTATGTATGCCATGTATGGTATAATCTATAGAACTGCAGTCACGTATGAAAGAAGGCAATAAGTAATACTTTTTCTTTTCTTTTTAACCCAGAGTTTTTCCTGGAGCTGCTGGAGAACACGGAGAGGTCCCTGAATGAGATGTTTGTGAGGACTTACGGCAAGCCTTACATGCAGAATTCAGAAGTCTTTGAGAACCTGTTTGCGGAGCTGAAGCGCTATTACACAGGAGGAAATGTTAACCTGGAGGAAATGCTAAATGACTTTTGGTCACGGCTGCTGGAGCGCATGTTCACGCTGCTCAACTCCCAGTACGTCATCACTGAGGACTATCTGGAGTGTATCAGTAAGTACACCGACCAGCTCAAGCCCTTTGGAGACGTGCCCAGGAAGCTCAAGGCTCAGGTTACCCGGGCATTCATCGCCGCACGCACATTTGTCCAAGGGCTCTCTGTTGGCCGGGAGGTGGCCCAGAGAGTGTCTAAGGTAACACTGCTCACCACTTCAGTAAAATTTAAATGGATTATAAAACTCCCAATTAACAACTGCTTGCTTCTGTCACTTAAAAAACATACTTCATTCAATTGCATATGCTGATTCTGTTAGAAAATATCCCACATTTGACCTCAAATTAAGATTGTGTATCCTATACATTTACACAAGGTCTTGTTTGTTTTTTCTGCAGCAAGCACACTTTTCCCCCTGGTTTTCCACCATGAACAAGTTCCTCCCAGATACATTTCTGACTAATGTGTGCTCTCTCGGTGCATGTCTACAGGAAGGTTGGAGCTCGAGGCTCCTTGTTCAGGTGCTGTCTAGAAAACAGTGTTGAAGGGTGTGTGGATTGCTCAGGAGAAATGCCCAGACAATGAAAAAAGCACAGAAAAGAAATGTTATGCCATCACTGTTTATTGCTCTATTCCCTAATATTTGTTCACACAGTATACAGAAGCCATTAATCATGCTGTAGCTTTAGTATTCTGTTTGATGCGATGTAATCTTAATGCAGCTTCTGCAGTATATCTTACTGCTCTGGGAGTGTGTGTAGTTTTGATCATGTGCAAAGTAAGATTAAAGGTAAAGCAAGAGGCTAAGGCTTAGATTTAGTCATACTCAACAACAACAGTGCTGTTTCTGCATGCCTTTTTATGGGCTGAGAGAAGTCCTGATAAGCTGCAAATCCCCAACCACCCTGGTTTCTTTTCACTATATTGATATCAGTAAGATTGGATTATCAACACTATTATGAATATTTATAGACCTGCTGTACAGTATATAAACAGAAGGCAATAAATGTAGTAACCCTCAATCATCAGAGACAGAGACACTAAGGAGAAGATGCCATTGTTGAAATCCAAAAGTAGTTTTCTTGTAGCCCCAATGTGGTGCACTCATTGAACTTCCCCTCTCACCAGTAGTAGTGGTGAGACTCATTTAGAAGTAGCCACAGAGGATGTGTTGTTAGTGTGCGTTTACCGAGTTACACTCTGCGTGTCTCACAAGCCGGCATGTCCCAGCTTCACCTCTTGACATTTCAGTGGGACCTGAGATCCAGGTCATGTGTCTGGGACCGCAGCTCTTTGATCCCCAGGGTACAAACTCATCATGAGGGATTGGGTGTGAGCATAATGGAATAAGACACCCTCCTAGAGGTGTCTGTTGCACAGCGTCTCTGAGATGTGACATCCATGCTTATTGCTGCCGGGATATATATTGAATTAAAGCAGATGATGTAGTGCTTTATTGCTTTTCACAGCTTAAGAGACAAAACACAAAACCCGGCGGAGCTTAAAGGAAGCAGGAACTCGTGTTTGGAGTCTGCATCTCACAAACAAAGCTCACATTCATCCCAGATCATTACCCAAACAGTACATCTGCTTCTGTTTATCTGAAGTGATTAAAATCGTATAGCCATCCGTCTGGTTATTGATATTTAGAATATTTTAACTAACAACTTTGTTACCTGAATGCTCACTGTAGTCAGATGGCAATGAATGTGACAGAAGCAAAGGAGTAAACAATGTGGCAATGTGGTGCTGTCTTTTCATTAAAGGCACACTCACTGTTACTGGGCTGCATCAGCTTTGTAAAATGAAAATGTTATGACATTTCATAGTATGCCAGTGTATATTGGATAAATGAACCGCTGCCACAGGAATCCTTAACTCCATCAGTCACTTAACTGCGATTCTATTTTCACACGATGCAATGAAGATAATAAGTTGATTTGTAAATGAACTACTAGTGTTGGTTATTATTATTTGGAAGATTTTTACAAATCAAAACAACACACTGTATTTGTGTGAGTCATTAGTGTGGAGGACATTTTTACTATTGATAAAATCATTCAGAATTTTATCAATGGGTGCCAATCAGTTAAAGTATTTAATCACGTGATTATCCAAGATTTATCATGATTAATCACAAATTAATGCCGCATTTTTATTTGTTCAAAATGTACCTGAAATAGAGATTTGTCAAGTATTTAATACTCTATTGGAAATCAATAACAGCACAAAGCAATGACACATATAGTCCAGAAAGGTACTGCATTTAGCATAAAAAATATGCTCAAATCATAACTGCCAAAATTTAGCACAAGTTTGGAGCTTCCTTGTTATTTAGCTTCCTTGTTGACAAACCAGTACGTCATGGTTGGGACCAATGGATTCATTAGCTTTAGTTTTAAGATTAACCTCCTTTGTGTCGAGCTAGCATGACATGGTTGGTAGATTCCTCAGGTTTTTTTAGATCTTCACTTTAGTCCGCTATAACCTCCAGAACATCGAGGACTTAACTCCATTAAAGACATTAGTGGTGTTAAAACAGATTTGCGTTAATGCTTTATGATCACTAATCACTAATTTATCACTAATCACTAATCTATGTGATGATTCATAATGAAGGGAAATATTTTTGTCGAACTTAAAAAGTTTGAAATTATCGACGGGGGCGTAAGAATATATCGACACACTTGAGTATTGCAATATTATGTTTTGTGGTACTGTGTTGATCTCAAAACACTAGACTTTGAATTAATAGTTTACGTACAACAATTTGTGGCTCACTGTTTTACTCAGATTGTATGCATATGGCAGTGTGTTCTTTATACTACGACAAATTCACTAAAATTCGATGAAGAAATCACAGTATACCACCTTGCTTACAGTATCACTATACAGTATGTTGTAATATATTGAATTGTAACGCCTGTATCATGATATGCATCACATCGCAAGTTTACTACCAATACACAGCCCTAATTATAGATAGAGTTTCTACTGACAGTGTTTTTTACATAAAGAAAGATTGCAGAACTATTTCTACTAAAAATGATTATTTCTTATGACCTCTAAATCTGCTAAGACCAGATCCCTCTCTGTTTTTTAACGCTGCACTACACCTGTGTCAGGTGTGATAGATGTTGGCAGCAGCATTGTTAGAATATTCAGTGTCAAGTTAGTATGTGACAAGTCTCACCAGTTGTGATGTGGCGAGGTGATGTGTGAGGCTTGTCTGTTAGTCAGGGAGGGTGTGTTTGAGCCCTCCTTGGAGCCTGAATCTGAGGACCTACAAAAATACCTCCAGTCGTCTCGTTATGATACTTATAGTAGCACTGGGCTGAGAAAAGATAGAGGTCCCGGCACATCAAACATTAACACGCATCACAGAGATCAGGCCGTTTCTCTAATTTGCAGACCTGGAGAAGGTCATCCCTGTTTTTATCACCTCCAGGGCTGACTACTGTAATTCACTTTATTCTCGTCTTACCAGGCGAAATATCCACCGGCTACAGCTAAGAAAAAAGCGTTGCTGCAAGGCTTTTTTGTCACATTCCAGGAGAATTGAGCATAATCATTGCTGCACTGCACTTAAATGTCTGTTTTACAATTGATTTGTAAGATTTTATTGCTTGTTTTTAAAAGCTCTGCTTGGTCAGGCACTTGGTCAATACCCATCGCTGCTTGAGCTCTTTTGGCGAGGCTCTTTTTTCCTTTTATTGGGTCCAACATCTCTGTTTGTAACAAAAGGTGCCTGCGCTTTTGATTTCTGGGCCTCTCAGTCTTCTTTTGAATTATAAAAATCTTTTCTTTTTGTGTAATCGAACATTTAATTGTCATCCCATTATTACTTTATTTGCTTTTTAACCATCTGTTGTTGTACTACACCCATTTTACTGCAAATGACAACGTGAGCACCATGACAATGCACATACAGTTTTGAGGAGTGTTCAGGTAGATAAAAAAAACTATTCCAGTCAGATATCACTGAGAGAGAAAATTTCATTTAAATGTTCTACTCACTTTACAGAGTTTAGGCTTTAACAAATTACTTTACAACAATCTTACTAATTACCATGGCTGTTAAAATGTACCTTAAAGGGAGGTGCATGATTGTCTATAGTTAATTGTGATTAATCGCATATTACACTTTTTTATCTGTTTAAATTGTACCTTAAAGGGAAATCTGTCAAGTATTTAATACTCTTATCAACATGGGAGTGGACAAATATGCTGCTTTATGCATGGATGTACTTATATTTATTCCATTATCAACACACAACAATGACAGCTATAGTCCAGAACCCCTCACAGGTGCTGCATTTAGCACAAGAAAATACAACAGCTGTCAGTGTGCTGACTTGACTATGACTTGCCCCAAACTGCATGTGATTATCATAAAGTGGGCATGTCTGTTAAAGAGAGACTCGTGGGTACCCACAGAACCCATTTTCATTCACATATCTTGAGGTCAGAGGTCAAGGGACCCTTTTGAAAGGTTGGAGCGTAGCTTGCTTGCCGACAAGCCAGTGCGTCACGGTTGATACCAATGGATTTGTTAGCTTTAGTTTCATGTGATGCCAGTATCTTCATGCTAACGTAAAAAATGAGCCCACTACAACCTCAGAAAGATTGACTGTGTTATTACTTTAAAGAAATTAGGAGTGTTATAATCAATGTGTTAGCACATTATTATTGTGTTAACTTTGACAGCCCTGCTATTTACTTAAATAGTTAAAAATGTGGAAGTACAGATAAATATCTTGAGAAGAATAGCAATAGAAAGTGCTTTTCCTATATATATATATATATATATATATATATATATTTTTTTTTTTTTTTTTTTTTTTGCAGGCTACATATGTTTTCTCCAACCAGCTAGTCTACTTGTTTCGTGACATGTTTTGTTCAGCCACAGCAACCGTGTATTTGGCTGTACCTAAATCATACAACGATTATTTCAGCAGCATAGAAGATGAATGGCAACAGCGTAACCGAAAGCCCTAAATACAAAGCCCCTTACAAAAATCTCTGCCTGTTTAAAGGTGCTAGGATTGGTAGCATTTCGGTGAAAACAATTGTACAACAGTATCGACAGAGCTAACGGTGTTAACCTGGGGGGAACCGGAGAGTGGGTGCTACGCTTCTGTAATATCAGCTGTAACCGCCGTATGAGAGCAGTGCAGAGAGGCGGCAGTGAGCGAGCCACTGGGTCACGCTCACATGCACGGGCATAAAATAAAAGGCATGCACGGCCGGCCCAGCTATGTCAACAAAGCACAGAGAAGTTCTGATTACAGCACACAGAGGCAGAGTGACTTCATTTTCTGCTCACGTAGACATTACTCTTCTATATATTTACATAGGAAATGGATGTTTGCTGCTATATTAATGCTCTACATATCATGTAGAGCATCTTTAACAACATTGTAAGGCTGCCATTGGCTGATTCTATAGTTGCCTAGCAACAACAGCACAACAATCCTGTAGGTTTTCTGCTTTAAATGTATTAACAGGAACGGCAACCTTTCAAGGTCTTTTATTGCATTCATTTAGCAGAAGCTTTTGTTCAAAGCAACTCACAATGAGTTCATTTATTGTCTGTAGAACAAGAGCTAGATGTCGTCAAAAGTTACAGCGCACGGTGCCAACTTAGACCTACATTTTTTTTTTTTTTTTTAAAGAAATGAGACATTAGTAAGTGCTTGCATGGCATGTCTGGGTGTAGCCTGAAAAGATGGGATTTCAGCCTAAACGATACATAACAAGATGCTTATTGGTGCTTCATGGACCACAGAAAAAAGTCCATTAGCTACGACCCAGAGACTGTCATTGCAAACATCTTGACAGGGCTCCAGAGAGCAACCGTTAACGATAAGGATGCTGAGTGCAGCATGCTTTTAAGAAATCATTTAATAAAATCAGCTGTACTAGGTCACGCAGTCAAGTTTGTGTTTGCTATCTGAAAAGTCGCCATACTAGCTCACACGTCGTGGCAAAACAGACGGATCACTGATAAGATGTTGCGTTTGGTATGCACACAGTCTGCACATGGCCTGAATGTAATACAGCAGAGAGCAGCTGGTTCAGCCCACAGTTAGCTGGTCCCTGTTGTTCTGTGGGTATTCCCTCACTGTCACAATACATCCTGAATGCGACAGTATGAAAGCATTTCTTTGTAGTTTGTCCAATCCCTGCTGTTCACCAAAGTCACACCAGCCAAGTCAATTTTATGTACAATAAATAAGCGAATTTATGATTTTGTACAATGTGCAACGCATCCTCAGACACTCATCTGTTGAAGCATTGTGATTTTTAAAGAACAGAGCCTGAATGAGCCAGATGCTTAGTTTGATTCAACTACTTGGAATTAGCATCATTCAGTCAATGGGCCACCGTGCCCCATTAGCCTACACATTCTTCTAATTTGTCTTGAAAAGCGTGTTATGATATGACATAGCTTGCTTTTGGTCTAACATAGAAACATTTTATGAAACAAACACTCATTTAGAGCCACAACTGACTGTTAAACTAACTAATTATGTTTTCTGTTTTCCACCCTCTTCAAATGCATTTAGTTCAATTAGTTCAATTGTGTTCAATTAATTGATTAAGAGTTCACCCACTAAATAATCCTTGAATCCACTGAATGGGCCTCCAGTCATACTATATATAGGACTTGTGAACTGAAACACATCTATACAAGGAGCTTGTAAACGCAGTGCAAGTAAGACATCTGTGTTAGTATTGATCATATGTCCTGAAATACATTGTTAATTATTTCAGCATTTCAAAATCAATTTCTGTAACAGAATCCTGTTTTAGTGATAAATGTTTTGTGATAGATGTTTTAGGCAAGAGAAAAAATCAGCTCACCTATATATTTTTTACTTACTATAAATTTATATAATTTTATTTATAATTTATTTTATATATACGCGTATATATATGTATATATATATATATATGTATATATATATGTGTGTGTATATATATATATGTGTGTATATATGTGTGTGTGTGTATATATATATATATATATATATTTTTTTTTTTATATATATATATATATATATATATATATAATTTATTGAATAAATTGATTTTTTTAATGCCAGAATCCATAAATTTGCTTCCTTTGAGTCTATGCAGCGTTAGGAGGAAGTTACTACCGTCATATTCACTCCGTATCCGTCAACCAAAACAAAATGTAGTTGGACGCAGCAAGTCAAAATGGTTAGGGTTAGGGTTATTTCCACATGGAAATATCCTGCACCCTCACATTTTAAATCCAAAGTGGTAAAAACTACACCCATGGTAAAGTATGGAAACACTTTGGGTTTCACATGTTTCAGGAAAATCAGAGCTAGACGTCATGGCCAATCTGTAGGCTAACTCTGTCATGGACAGGAAACGTCATCGTACTGTGGTAATGTGCGGTCAAAGCCAGCCATCGCTCTCATCTCCGTGGTCAAATTGGCCGTTGCTACAACTGTATACCACCCATATACTGACATTGATGTTAAATGCATTCAAACAGCCCCGATGGAGCAGAGCATGGATGTATAAAGAGAACAGCGCTGATGGTGAGAGATTGCAACGGACTAGTATCCATGTGTGACTACGTAAAACTTTCAGAGTGTCGACAAAGGAACTGTATATACCAAATATATCCATATATGGATATAAGACTGATTGGATTATATTCACCAGAAGTATAAAATATACTATATATAAGAAAACACAACTCATGTGTATTGATTTTTGGTACATACATGCTGAAAATCAAACATATTACTGTATTAATTTTACTGTATGAATTTATATAATAATAATAGATTTTGTTATTTTTTTAGATATTATAAAAGTATAAAAGTGTAAATAATTTAACTTTTTCCCATGATCTAGTGTTAAGAAATTAATAGTAATATAGAATCACAATTTGTGTAGAATCACAATAGTTAAAAATCACAATACAAAGGCGCCCAAGTATAATGATATTGTTGAATAAGGAGATACTGTAGGTGTATCATCCCAGGCCTTGTATTATTAAAAGGAAATTAACAAAGTCACCATGTACAGCCCACCCTACTACCTATCCACATAATTATCCATACATACATCCACACATAATTATTATATATATATATATATATATACACACAGTTTCTACAAAACAATATGTGTCTGTGTGTTACTGGGCTGTTTATATCTTCTTGCTTATGTAGGCTGTTTTTCTTGTTGAAGTGAGGATGAGGTGCTAAGCATGATTTATCAAATGTCATTGCTGTTGGGTGATTATCTGTGAAAACACACTTAAGTCAGTGATATAGATGCGTATCTTGTCTATAGTGTTATTTATTAGTTGGGGCTTTGTACTCCCTGCTGTGTGTGATGACATGTCCTTTTAGTATGCGAAGAAGATGAGAGAGATGAATAACAGAATGCTTGACAGCTAACTCTGGGTGATGAGTAGGCAAATAAAGATGACTCTTTATTTAATACTTGACATTTAAATGCAGGTTAAATTGTCTGTCGTGATCTCATGCTGTGATTGACAGTGCTCACAGACGTTCAAAAGTCTTTGGTCAGCAGAGCATCTCTCTTGTGGTTTGCACACTAATATGAATCATTGCAGGGTGACAATCATAACCTAATAAGTGGTATTAGAGAATTTTTTTTTTCTGCACGGCTCACTTTAAAAATTGCCAATAATCCTCATTTGGGGTGTGTTCATTCATTCAACATTAATTAAAAGAAAATGATAAATATTGAAATCTTCCTTGAATTAATGTAATTATTAAATGTGAGAATGAGATTCTTATGGATCCTGAAGGAGCTGTCTCGGTGCTAATCGCTGCTGTCACACTCTGTGTCCTTGCAGGTAAGCAGCACTCCGGCCTGTATTCGAGCATTGACCAAGATGCTGTACTGCCCCTTTTGTCAGGGCATGCCGACGGTTAAACCCTGTAAGAACTACTGCCTGAATGTGGTGAAGGGCTGCCTGGCCAATCAAGCTGATTTGGATCCAGAGTGGAACCTGTACATTGGTAAGTCTCTTCAAGTTGCTTTTCACCTGGATTTTGCTGTTCTGTTATTTCCCATCATCAGACCAATTAGGGTGCTTTCACATCAGAAACCTATGCCCTAATCCGAGTACCTTTGACCCCAAACTAAGTCCAGTTTGTTTTATTCGTGTGCCCGCACTTGGGCACAATTGATCGATCCTTACTTGAGTATGGTTCACATCAGGTGTGAAGTCCAGCCATACCGAAACACCTCAGTGGACTGTTATTTAATGTGAGTAACGAATCACTGTGAAAGAGCTGGCTTTTTTCAACACCACCGGTCTGCCTCGAAATCTGTATATGCTCGCAGCATGCGCCGATCTCATCCTCTGAACTACATGGCCATGGGTGATAAAGCAGGAAGGCAGGCGAGAGGGTCCGTCCTTGTAATATAAACAGTAGCTGGCGTTGGGGTTGGACGATGTTTGTTATTTTATTTTGCTAATTTATGGTCTGCCTCCGAAGAAGAGAGATGCTCAGCTGCTCGGCGGGCAGAGAGGGAGAGACTTTGAGGGTGAAACAGTGCAGAGCCAGCATGTTTTCACATCACATCTCGGTGAAATAGGTTTTGTTTCAACCAAACCAGAGCTGGTGAACGTTGGAAAGACCAACAAGTTTGGTGAGGGGGCAGTTATCCTCGGGCATGGTACAAATCAATCATACCTAATATAATAATATCCTTAGATGTATATGTATTTATCCCTGTGTGTACGGCTCTACAATATGGTCTTTGCTCTTGCAATGATGAGACATTTTTGGTTCAGTTTTGAGAGGAAAAGCTGAAGACTAGAGTGTTGATTGGGTAAGATCGTCCCTTTTCCACTACAGCGAGTAACTGCTATCAGTTAATGTGGCTTTACACCTTTTGTCTGTTATGCTCATGAAGAAACCAATTTACTGTTTAAACATAAGTGACACGGCGCTTTGAGGTTGACGTTTTATGGTCGCAAAGAATGGCTATTATTATTTGAATCGTATAAGAAACTGAAAACCAAATAGTGAAACGGAACCACCACTGAATACTTGTTAGAATTTAAATACCACAAATACCAAAACCATACCAGTTAAAGCACATCCAAATTTATGTGGAAATTTCCAGCAGGTTAAATTGCACAATTAGAGTAAAGAGTTGCTTATGGTATTCAAATTATACCATCTTTTTGTTTTTTGCTTCTGTCATGTTGGGTTTTCTTTTGTGTGGCCGGAGGCATTAAGTTTTTGGGTTGTACGTTTGTACGTCCACCCATCCAGTCCATTTTTGTGAATGTGACATCTCAGGAATGCCGTAAGGGAATTTCTGCAAATTTGGCACAAAAGTCCACATGGATTCAAGGATGAACTGATTCGACTTTGCATGTCAAAGGTCACTGTGACCATAATTCAAGAAATCATATTAAGGCTGTCAGTCTATTAAAATATTTAATTGCGATTAATTGCGTGATTGTCCACAGTTAATCGCAATTAATCGCACATTGTGTATCTGTTCAAAATGAACCTTGAATGGAGATTTTTCAAGTATTTAATACTCTTATTATTACAAATGTATATATACGTATATTTACTACTGGAAATCAATGAACACAATGACAACACAAAACAATGACAAATATTGTCCAGAAGCCCTCACAGGTTTTGCATTTAGCATAAAGAATCTGCTCAGATCAGAACTTATCACACTCACAAACTGCAAACACACACAAACTGCATGTGATTATCATAAAGTGGGCATGTCTGTTATACTTCAAAAATTCTCATTAAAAATGTATTAATAAATGTAAATAAAATATATTTATATTATTCAAGGAACCCTTTTGAAAATGGTCATGCCAATTTTTCTTTACCAAAATTTTTATCCTCCTTCCTGACAAGTTCATATGATGCCAGTATCTTCACTCTAGTTTTAAAACTTGAACCCACTGCAACCTAAAAATCCCAAGTTACGCTAAAGAAATTAGTGTCCTTGAAAGAAATTTACATAATTTGTAACTGTAGTGTTAACTTTGACAGCCCTAATTCAAAAGCTAATTATGACAGTTTCACACAAATGTCTAATAGGATGAAATGGTGATGTTTTGGACAGACATGGATGTAAACTGCTCTGGATGTAAACTCTCGTAGAGCATTTTGCAATAGATATAAAATGTTAAACCATGGCTCAGGTCAAAATGTTTATCTTTAAGTCTGCAGGATTACAGAAATAGGTGTGTTACGTGGTCGAGCTTGACTCTATTTTAAGAGAGGTTAGAGCTGGTGCTGTGTTGTTATCATGTTTTGACAACATCAGTTCATTGACACAGAAAAGAGGCTGCTTTTGTCATTCTCCTATCAACATTTTCTTGCATGAAAAGATTTTATTCATGGGCTTCTGCTCTCCTGCTGGGCTAAATGGAGACTTGTAATAGGGCAGAAGTGCTCAGCAGGGAGTGTCAAGCTTTGTGAGGAGAAGTTCAACGGGAACTTGTTCAGCTCAGAGACAAAAAGTACAAACATGAATGTAATATTTATGTATTTATTTAATATTTCATAGAATGCCTAACACCAATGATTCCTGCTGTGTGTGAACTAAAGTGGTGACGGTGAAAACGTGACTGGGCTCCTATGTGAAACAGAAAGGGAGGCTCTGGTTGTGCCTTGTCAGCCTGTGGCAAATAAAACATTGACATCATTGGAGTGTTTATGAAGAGAATGTGATATAGCAGATTTTACTTTTTTTGTTTTTTGCAGAATGAAAGACAGTAAAATGAAAACTTCAAGTTCTGATCATGTGTCCAAGCATTCATTGTTTTCATATATCTTTTTATATACCAAATATGGGATTTTTGTGCTTTTTATATTTAAAAATCCCTCTCTAATTCTTGTAAAACGTCATCCTGCATACCGTGTGTCTGCTAATGTATCCAGTCCAGCATAATATGGGACAACCAGCTAAGCCTCCCATCATGTGTGGAAGTTGATGGTTGTAATCGCTAGCACAACAATATCATGGGTCAGTGTGTCAAAAACGTTCTTGTTATATTTCCAGAAGATCATGATTGAAATCTAATTTATTAATTTCCTGTCATCCTCCACTTTGTGATCTAACATTGCTGGTTGAAGATTCTCGCAAAGCTAATGCTTGCAAGTCATGCTCGTTTTGGAGCGATCAAATCCCTGAACGACTTGATCAAATCTTTCAGGGATTTGATCAAATCTCTCTTGAAATTATTCCCCAGCCCACATGCTCTGTTTTGCTTGGAAATATGTCACAAATACAGAAGCTAAAGAAAATAAGCCGTGTTAAATTGTGTTATCATTTCTGACTCCTCACTGCTTCAGTTTGCTGCTGCCTGGCGCAGGGTGGGGGGCTGCTGTGATGGCCTCACACCTGTCAGGACTTGTTTCTTGGAGACATTGTGCTTTTTTAACATTTCAATTCAGAATGTCGAGGCTCTGATAGCAAAAGCATTGTTCCCTGCCGCTTTGGCCAAACTTTTTGCAATGAATGCGATGCACGATGTTGGCCGTTTTAGCATATCTGTACTATGGAAATTGGACAAGCCATTCTTTTGGCCTTTTTGTATGTGGTAGGCTGTGGCTCTTGCTTTGAGTCAGCCATATCTGCCAAAGATGTAAGGTCAAGATTCTTACCAGCATCTTACTGGGTACATAGGAGACAGGTGTTTTAACTCCACCTATGATGTCGGGACTGGTCTTGGGACAAGGTTGGGTGTAATGGGCACCACAGCATTCTTCTTGACAGAAAAAAATAATCAATTGTTCTCTTCATTTTGAATTACTGGTGTGTTCTAAGGTTGTTACGTCACTCAAGGAGGAGTATAAGCTGCAGTTTCACACATGCATACATATTTTTTTTCCCGATCCACATTCACCAAAGAGTATCAGGGTCAGAGCCAATCAGAGGTAGAGTAAGGAGCGGCTCTTTGCAGAATGCAGGTAGGAGTAAAGGATAACGCTCCACATAAACACACACAGAGACAGTCCTGCTAAATGTCAGGCCCACTGGTGCGACCACTGAAAATTGTTTAGTCGTATTTTACAGATTTTTGGTTGCATGTGCAACCAAAATGGAAGCACTCTGGAGCCCTGTTATCTGCCTATCAAAGGTGTGTTAGCAAGAAAAGTGCCTACTTACACGTCCAGCAGTGTCAGAGTATCTGACAAATGTATACCTTCAGTATTTTCTCTCCTTTTAGCTTGTTGATTGGTTGGTTGGTTGGTTCTCTTTTGGCTTGATGTTCGGTCCTCCTCACCAGTCCCTCGTTGTCTTTGGCCTTTTTTTTTTTTGGCCATTTTACGCTGGGCGTGTAGGGTACAACGGGCTTGTGCAAGCTTGTGAACTTGTAGCGGCTGCACAAAGTTTTGTGCCAGTCTTTGTGAGAGCCACTGGGACCGTATGGACCAGCAAGCAGCTCATAGAGAGCTTCAGGGTGGGGGTTGATCCTTAGTTGGCTCAGCAGCACTACCAACATTTTCACGTTACAAAGTCATTTGATTCATCAAACTATCTCTTAAACCAAGGTTAGGCATGAATTTTTTGGCATCACTGGGCAGAAAGTCCATAATAACCTTTCAGCATATTGTAATTCAAATGTTCTGAGAGAAGATTAGACCTCTGCACCTCCTCGTGGCTCTGTTTTCAGGCCCGTGACGGGAGACTTTGGGCAATCACGGGTCATTTCAGAGAGAGAGAGCACTCCTATTGGCTGTTCATTCAACAGAGGCAGCTGTCAGTCACTCGCGAACTCCAATCAAATGGCCAAGCTGGGGAGCGCTAATCAGATATGAATCAATATTATTACAGTCAGTATTGTTACTGTAATGCCAGTGAGAAACATCTTGTAGTTTCTGTTTAGCTGTAAAATAAGAAAGTTTGCTCCGATTGGTAGGCGGTGGTTAGTATTTTTTCAACTGTTGTCACCATGGCCATGGATCACAAACTTTCTCATTTTATTTTTAATCACATTTGCTCCAGTTCTACCCGCTGCAGTTTTATATTTTTGATGTCGACTTTTTAAGGACGAATGTTGGGAATTAGTTTCATTAATGACCACAATCGAGATGTCTGAAAAAGTGAATAGTGTAAAATAAAAGTAAATCCTTTATTTTCTCAGTAGATAACAAGCCTTTATTTAATATCAGTCAAAGCATATGACTTCTTGTGTAAGCCTTAATTTTGTTAGTGTTCAGTGAAGTTTGCAATTACAATATGTACTCTGTCTCTATCCGTGGTTTCTGACGGTTTATTTCTGTAACTATACATTGCACGGCAGGCAGGAAAGAAAGCAATATCTGTGGGTGTTTGCTGTGGCTGCATGCAGTCACTAATCGATGTGGAAGCAGATCTGTTTAAATGATCCATGGTGGCCTGAATGTCTCCATGTGTTAAAGAAGCACAGGGCAGAGCAGCTGCAGTGTGAAAGGAGACAGGGCAAGTTGTTGGGGAACTATCCTCTAAAAACGAGGGTGTAGTGGCATGTAAACACACATTAATGAAGTTTACAACCACTGAAAACCTGAAATAGACCATAAGCAGATTTCAGTGCCCTCAGAAGGCATATGGGCCTCAGAGTTTTCTTTCTGGGTAGTGCGGTAGTCGGTAGATCAAACGGACATGTTGTACTATTGAAACATGCAGTGATAGTTTGTTGAATAAAAGTTACAAAGAGGCTAGTTGTATTTTATGTGCTAAAGTTTTCTAAAGATAGCTATTCTTGCAGTTTAAACCAACAAATACAGTACCTGGATAGATTACAGCTTGACGCAGGTGTAGCTTTATAGCCAAATTCATATATCCTACAATGCAGCATGTTTGATATATGAGGGTGTATTCAGCAATTATTTAGAGCTATTTGGACCATCAAGCTTCACAGACTCCAGCAGTTTGTGTACTGCTGATATATTTCACCACATATCCAGGTGAGCATTATGAAAGTGAACCACAAACATAAATACAGATTTTATTTGCTCACTCCAGCTTCTTGCCAAACAACATATAATCATTTAATTCTAATAATTTGGCATTACATATTTTTTCCCCATTTTGTTTATTAGTTTTCACAGCTTAAAAATAATGTATACAAAAGCACAGGAAAACAGTTTTCATCAGGAAACAACCCGACAAACAAAAAACAAAATACTACTACTACTACTAATAATAATAAAAGAAAACAATAATAAAAAACACATTAAATAAGATAGGAAAGGTTGCCGTATGCTGCTAAAATTATCCTTAGGCCCTCATAGAGCAAATCTTATCTTGGTGGTGGCGTATTATATCATAATTTTTTGAAAACACATAATTACATAGGTTTGACATGAAGAATATATTTGACATATTTTCAACGACGACTCTATTTATTAGCTTTCCTTGGGCTTGTGGAAAGCAGTGTATAAAGACACAATGCACACAATACCCAATTCAGTCAATTCCTGTCTGTTATTTCAGGGGATTCTTAGCTATGGTTGTTAACGACATAGTAACATGTTTAATTAGACATTATAATCGAGTTTTCTCTGTTCTTCAACTCATTAAAAGAACCACAGGGTGCCATTTTTTTTATCTTTCCTGACACAGAGAGCCATGTATGTGTGAAATTCGTGTTGTGTTATACGTCGAGTTGACCTACATCATTAAACATTTGTCTGTTCAAAAGAAACCTGAAGAATTCAGTCAGAAGTTGATAAAACTGCATACAAGAGTGGCTAAATACATGAGTAGGCCGACTGCCTTACGGCCTCTAATGAAAGCAATGAGATATCTGCCTTTGACACAAGAAATTTCGATATGTATTCAGTTTGTAGATGACTTCACACAGATCCAACATTATTATTTAATATCTATTTGTTGGATATTATTTATTTTATTTGTTAATACATAATGCAGTATATACTATACTTTAATGTAAAATCATTGTTTGTATTTAAGTGAAACTGTCATATTAGCTTTGTACTTTATGGCTCAGTTTTTATTTAGCTCAACAGTATAGATAGATTTCAGGCTTGTGATGTGTTATGACAACAGCAGCATATGATCTCTCATAAGTGAACTCATGACTGTGGCAGTGATTGAACCAAAGTCAAAACATCACATCATGAACAAAAAAGTCCATTGTGTAATCACCATACTTGTAGATGATATGTCACTAATCCACAAAACACAAAAATTGTCATAATTTCAAAGAAGTTCACAGGACTGACGGAGCCAGCGACAGACATAAACCCATTAAATGTTAACTGGTAGAACGGTAGATATGTCTGCTTTACCCAGCAGACATTCATTGACTCATGACTGTCGTGTATTTCACAGGCTGTACCAGGGTTATTGGGATAAACATGCAGTTAACATTATGCTAATGTCATATCATGTCGTCTAATTGCAAGAAAAGGTTAAGGTCAAAACATTAATCGGTTGCCATTTTTATAATCAATTTAGTGTCACTATCAATTTAATTTAAACAAATATGTCAGCTATTCTGTCGTTTCAGCTTCTTCAAAGTGACAATTTTCTGCTTTTCTCGGTTTTGTATCTGGTAAACTAAATATGTTTGGGTTTTGCGCATTTGCACTGGATCTTTGGATATTGTGTGCATTTTTCACTTTTTTCTGGCATTTTATTTACCAAATGATTCATTGATTAGTCAAGAAAATAATACGCAGATCAGTTGATAATGAAGAGAATCATTAATTTCCATAAATGTATATTTTAATAATTAAAATGACCCAATATTGAATAAATCTGTAATGTAAAACTGTCCCAAAATAATCCACCGCGGATCTGCTGTTACTATTTTTTCTGTTGCTGTTAAAGCTCAGTAAAATAGAAAATTGGTTGTTAAGAAATCAATCAACAAAGAGTGTAAATGGGGCACCATCAGAAGCCGTATTAATATCCATTAATGACACTTTCAGCAGGGCGAACAGCATATTCATTAAGGCTAGGATGAAACAGCTATCTCTCAGCTCAGTACTGTCTCGATACTTAGGAGCCGATTCATTTTTTTTACTTTTCGATATTATTATTTACATGATTTTTGCTACCTTTTTTTTTAACATTTGAATTATGGGGAATTAGTTGAATCATACACTTCTAGGGGATTTTACATTGGAAAACATCAAAATTGATACAATATTTTTTTTTTTATTTTCACCATTTATGTAGTCAGCGATGTCCTGAAGTCAAATATATCAATATATATATTGATATTTATTAATACATTTTCCTCACAAATTAGTGGTATTTTCTTTTAATTTATAGGGAACATGTAATGTTATTACTACTGGTGAATATAATCCATCAATCTTATTTCTGTATACGTGCTTTGTATGTACAGTTCCCTTTGTTAACACCTTATCTTGAAAGTAGTCGGACGTTTCCTTCCGGTGACTTCGTCATGTCTGTCACTAGCTCTTACCGGCAGCTCCGTCCTCTTTATGGTCAGCTCCATCGAGGCTGTTTGAATGCATTTAACATATACAGTATATCAGTATTTGGGTGCTTTACAGTTGTAGCGTCGGCTGATTTGATCACGGAGATGAGAGCGACGGCTGGCTAGGGTAGGTGAGGTGAGGGTACCGCAGTACGATAACGTTTCTTGTCCATGACGGAGTTACCTAGTTAGACGTCTAGCTCTGATTTTCCTGTCGATGTATGAAACCCAAATTGTTTCCATACTTTACTGTATGCGTAGTGTTTACCAGCTTGGATTTTAAATGTCAGGGTTCAGGTTGTACCCACGCAGACCCGGCTTTGTAGTTTCGGTTTACTGCGACCAGCTGCATCTTGTTTGGTGACGGTTTCGGAACAGATATGAAGTCACGTTACTCTGACCACAATAATAAAAGTGTTAGCTTCCTTCTACATCCGCATAGACTCAGATGGAGCAAATATATTGATTCTGATAATACAAATACAGATACATAGGTGAATTGATTTTTTTCCCACCCCTAATATTCACCTTACCTGTTTTTATATTTGTCTGTATGGTCTGTAATGATAATGCAGCTCAGTGTCACGACACTCCTTGTCTCTACTACTGTTATACACTCACCTAATTAGGTATACCTGTTCAATTGCTTGTTAACACAAATAGCTAATCAGCCAATCACATGGCCACAACTCTGTGCATTTAGACATGTAGACGTGGTCAAGACAACTCGATGAAGTTCAAACTGAGCATCAGAATGGAGAAGAAAGGGGATTTAAGTGACTTTGAACGTGGAATGGTTGTGGTGACGGGCTGATCTGAGTATTTCAGAAACTGCTGATCTACTGGGATTTTCACACACAACCATCTCTAGGCTTTACAGAGAGCGGCCCAAAAAAGATGAAATATCCAGTGAGCGGCAGTTGTGTGGATGAAAATGCCTTGTTGATGTCAGAGGTCAGAGGAGAAGGAACAGACTGGTTGGAGATGATAGAAAGGCAACAGTAACTTAAATAACTACTCGTTACAACCAAGGAATGCAGAGCACCATCTCTGAACGCACAACACGTCAGACCTTGAAGAAGATGGGCAACAGCAGCAGAAGACCACACCGGGTACCACTCCTGTCAGCTAAGACCAGGAAACTGAGACTACAATTCACACAGGCTCACCAAAACTGGACAATAGAAGGTTGAAAAAAACGCTGCCTGGTCTGACCAGTCTCAATTTCAGCTGCGACTTTCAGATGGCAGAGTCAGGATTTGGCATTAACAATATGACAGCATGGTCACAAAGCTCATATCATCTCAAACTGGTTTCCTGAACATGACAATGAGCTCACTGAACTCCAGTGGCCCCCACAGTCACCAGATCTCAGTCCAATAGAGCATGTTTGGGATGTGGTGGAACGGGGGATTCGCATCATAGATGTGCAGCCGACCAATCTGCAGCAACTGCGTGACGCTATCAAGTCAATCTGGACCTAAATCTGTGAGGAATGTTTCCAACTCCTTGTTGAGAGTATGCCACCAAGTATTAAGGCAGTTCTGAAGGCAAAAGTGGGTCCGACCTTTTCCTAGCGAGGTGTACCTAATAAAGCGGCCAGTGAGTGTATATTACAATGTGCATTATTGTCAGTGAAATAATAACTAAAACGTTCTTTGTGTACTCCACTAACGAGGAATGCAAGTCAGACACGGCTCAACTTGAATTAACAAATTTACATTTCTGCCATTAATCATGAAGCAGTGTTCATTCTGTCCTCATCAGGACTCTTGTCAACTGGATTATTGTTCCTCAGTGTAGATTAAATGCCAGTTCCATATCTTTTGGCTCTGACATTTCATGCTCGTTATAGGATGAAAGATTTTCAATTAGCTTAGGGCCTAACCACAAAAAAGATATTGACTTGGCGCTTGGTGTAAAATGATCAGGAGGGCTCTGTGATGTTCAGCATAATGTAATGTGTAATGCCATACAGATGATGCCGATGTCAATCAATGTACAAATGTGTCATCCTCTTACATAACAGTACGTGATTATTACTCCGGCATGAAAGTCATCTTGCTGTTATTTACAGTGCGGTCAACTAAAAATGGGTTGTATCAGCTCACTGGGAAAGAATAAGAAGCTTTAGCTCGAGGGCTCAGAGAGAAATTGGGAGAAACACCTGAGAGTCCTGACACAGAGCCAGTACAGACTTGCAGCTAAGATATTCATCTTGATTCATCCTGTGGTTGGTCTGAATGGAAGCTGCTCCACTGACCAGAAAAGACAAGATATTGGAGAGGCGAAAACTAATCCAACAAAAAGAGTGAGAAATCCTTTAAACCCAGAGGCTGTGCCCTTGATAGCAACGATTTCTTCCTACAACGCCTTCCCCCCAAACGACTCTACTTGCAGGAAATAACCCCTTCTGATTGAATAAATTTCAACTTGTGACAGAACTTGAACCAAAAAAGCGCCAAGTTCACATCAACCAAGGTCTCCCCGTCATTTATCCGTTATGTAAGTGTGTGGCGCCGAGGAGGCAAGCCGAAACAGATGTGTGTCTGAAGAGCAGCTGCACTGCTATATATTCCTTTGACTTGTGAAATGTTTCAGAATATCTTTGAATATATTTGCCAATTTTCTGCAACTGCGCTTTCACAGTGAAAGAAAAAATTGCAGGTTCAAGTTTCTCATTTTGGGATGTTTTGATTTGATGTTCTTTCTTTGAAATTTATGATTTGTTGTTAAGGCCAGTGTACAATAAATCATGGAATAATTTCCATCCTAAAGCACATCATTATGACAAGGCTCATGACAGCTTTAAAAAAACATGCCTTTTTTAAAGCAGCTTTGATCAATATTTTTATAATAACAATGTATTAAATGACAATGTAGGGCTGAGCAAAATGGCTACAATCTTCTATCACAATATAGATCATTTCTTATCTCAATAACGATGTCTATCACAATTAGTGATGCACCGATCCAACTCTTTCTGTCTCGATAGCGATGCCTGGGCTTTGGGTATTGCTGATACAGGGTACAGATCTGATACCGGTGATGATTAATAAACTGCATGCCTCACAGTGTGGAAGTGACCAAATCGGGCTTGACTTAACTTGCTTTCCTAACTTTGTAAAACATAATGTAACAAATAAATACATAGATATAAATTTACTGAATTGTATTAAAATAAAAAAAATCATTTAATGTCAGCAAATTCTTAAAAAATGTTCAAAATTCACAAGAATTACACATCAGTTATAAACCTTTTAAATGCAGCAACTAATTGGTGAAAACTTAAAAATTAGAAAAGTATATAACGTAGATTTTATACAAACATAGAATTGAATTGACTCGATCGGTCCCACTGTCACGATACCCGATCCAGCTGTTAGAGTTAGAACTGGACCTATTTCTGACCCGGTATCGGTGCATCCCTAATCACAATATAGCGTGTTTTCTGGTAATTCAATAGTTTATATAAAATAACCACATGGTAAAGTTTATCATTGTAAACGATTGTGTGAATTAAAAACTTGGCAAATGAAAAGTTGTGATTGTTTTCTCATTTTAAGGACTTGATTAACAGAACAGTTTCAAGTGCAATTATAGGGGAAAAAATAAAGGCCAAGTCTATATCGTGACAGAAACGGTATAGAAAAATATATATACGATAGATATTTTCATGTCAATTTGACGACGTACAGTATGTGGTCATGTTGCTCAGCCCTAGGAGGGGGCCGTCAAAGGGGGTCACTGGTAGTGATGAGCCTACAGAGCGTAATGACAAGGATATCTTAAGTATCCACTACCAGCGTTAGATGATACTGTATGTCCTTGTGCATGCTTGTTTTACTTGCCCCTGAGCAGGGGTGTTTCTGGGAGTGGACAAGGTCTCGGGGTAAACCCAGACCATCTGGGGTCGAGGTCAGGATGTGTGTGCGGAAGGCAATGCACCATTTGGGGATGGTCCCTGCTGATCTGCCTAAACACAACGTCCTAAATTTTATTTAATTTTACCTTGTAATTTAAATAAAATGTAATTTTTAATAGTAATGTTAAGGCAGTTGCTCTGGACAAAATGGACATCTGCATTTTTACATGTTTACTTGACAGCTGTAATAATAATAATAATAATAATAATAGTTATTACTGTGTAGTTGATTTGATGTGTTTGGGGCACAGAAAGTACTAGACTCCCTTAAGAAATCATTGAATTTTTTGAGTTGTGGATCAAGGAGCAACTTTAAAAACTGTTAGAAAGGCTGTTTACAAATTTTCAATTATTTGTCCCTTCTTGTAAATTCAGCAAATGTAATGCATTAAGTTATTTCTTTCTTTGTACCAAAAAGAGAGAAAAACAAGCATTTTGCGGTACCGGCTTGTAGGCTTACGTTACTGTGTCTAGTAGCTTGTTAGCTGTAACTTATTATGCTTTGCTCATATCATGTTCATGTAACTTGGGGCTCACGCAGACATTAACACAGCTTCCCTCTTTTACTTGTAAAAAAATCTTCGTATATCCATGACTGACTGACCTGTCCGCCAGTAAGACACAAGTATTTCCATGTATGTTCCTGTAAACTCTCCTCTCTCTCTCGCATTAACCTCTGTTGCATTCACTGAACATACAAAATTACAACACTGCCATCTTCTTAGTGACAATTAACCGCTCAAAGTGAAGAATTATTCAGGGCTAAAGAAAAAAAATCTGACCCCACTGCCCCTGAGCGAGAGATTAATTAGACAAGCAAATAAGATATGACTGCGAAATTTAGTTTAAAACACAAGCTTCATGCAGCATCTAAAATGATACCAATAGATTTCGGAGACATCAAGCTAAACAGAGCTAGAATGTCAGTCTGTAATGTGTATTTCTTCCTTAATGTTTCACTGAATAAATCAGATCTGAATAAATCATACAGTAGATGAAGTGGCTCTGCTGAGTAGCCAGTCTTTAATCCATTTGTTCCCACTGGAGCACAAATCCTTGCTGACCTCTGCCTGCTCTGCTCCTAAAGACGAGACTCGCTCAGAGCATTAATTATAGAACGAGATGCTAATTACAGTATGCTTTTAATCAGTATCTTGTGTGTAATTGTAAAATACAAATAGAATTTTATTTTGAAATGTAATTTGTTATAAATAATGTAATATACGCATATATGCGAATAAATATTTGCATTTGCATTCATAAAAGCTGTAAATGTGCAATTTGATGAGATTAAAAGTGGGATTAGATTTTAATGACATGAATTAATTGAAGCACGGAGCGTCTGATGAACAGCTGTCAGTCTGTTCACCGCACCTGAGAACTCTCCACCGAACATAATCGGTACCGGCACGCCACGTCCTCTGGGATATATAGAGCATTACGCTTTCTGCATAAATCACTGGATGTCTGTTTTAAGACCATCACTTTGACAGTGTTTACTTGTCTTTGTGTTGGTTAAAAACTCTTCCGGTTGTTTTTTTTTTTTTTTTGTTGTTGTTCAGAAGCAGGTTGTTTTTATCCATTTTGATGTTATTTATCAGGCTGTCTGCACAACTGTCTTCTTCCTCTCGGGTCGTTTGAATACCGATGACATGCTGTGTTGATGAATATTGGCCACTGCAGTTTACACCCCTCGTGTCATTGTTTTGTGTGTTGACAGGTTGATGGAACGTCCTCCTGCACCTTGACTGTATTCACAGACTGAGAGACGCAATCAGTTTAAAGTCACTCTTAAGTGAACTGGTTCACTCTGCCACAGCTTTATTTGCAATCTTGTTTCATTGGTGTTTACAGGCCGTTACCGGTCTCCCCGGAGAGACATGTCACCACATTGGAAGTGATCTGCATCGATTCTACCTGCTCATTTCTTTTTAATTAGGTGATTTGTTTCACTTGGTAACTGGAGCCAGCCGCAACCTCACTGTTTATGAAAATTCAAGCCAGCAACATATCCTCTCCTTTGTAGAAAAAAAAAATCCTCATGAATAAAATATTGAGTGGAAAAAGCTTCCCTAACACACTGAGTGGACAGCCTATGGCTGAAAGTCAGACCACACAAATAGACAAAAATATTTTTTGCTCCCAAGGATGCCAAAGGATTTTGAATTTTGTGGTTTTACCAGCACGGATTGCAACGAACAGTTAATATATCTCACACCTCTACACTTTGCCATAATTAAGGCAAGCTAATACTCCTTTCACGCCTACACAGTGGCATGTTTAAAACATGTGCTGGCAGCCAATACGAATAGGTCAACACACATCACCCAACCTGCCTTCCCACCAGGGTTGAATGTGGCTCAGACAATTCTCCGCATTAGGTAGGAGGCGTCCTATTTAGCAAACAAATTTAATTCTGTGTTATTAATGTTTAAAATAGATTTAACCAACTCTCTAACTGATCTGCTCAAGGGAGAGAGAGCGACGGAGAGCACAAGTCGGTGAATGAGAGAGCAAGTGCACTGAGAGAGCTACAACTCATCTCTATTTGGTAATATAATTGCACATATGGAAATACATTTGCAGACTTGAATCTCTGTGAACGGAGACAGCTGCTGATTAACCTGTGACAGCAGTCTCCTATTAAATAATCAGTGGTAGAGGACGTATTAAGAAGAAGAACAACAACCTTTATTAGTCCCACAGTGGGGAAATTCAATTTACACTCAGTTTTTTAACTTATACACGGTACATGCAGACCTGAAACACACACATGCACAAACAGGACCCACATACATGCATTAATGGAGAGATGTCAGAGTGAGGGGGCTGCTCCTGACAATCGCCCCGAGCAGTTGGGGGTTTGGTGACTTGCTCAGGGGCACCTCGGCAGTGCCCAAGAGGTAAACTGGCACCTCTCCAGCTACCAGTTCACACTCAGTTCTTGGTCCATGTTGGGACTTGAACCGGTGACCCTCCGGTTCCCAAGCCTACTACAGACTGAGCTACTGCCGCCCCCAAAATCTACATAAAATCTTTTATGTAGGGATACACCGATACCAGATCAGATATCGGGTCGATACTGACTCTAATAGCTGGATCGGGTACTGGGGACAATGAGGCTGATCTGTTCACTTTAATTCTATGTTTATATACTAACATATTTTTCTCACAAAACTATTTTGTACAGGACCGCAATTAATCTGCAGATTTTTTTTTTCTCCATTAAAGTTACAGTGAATAGAATTGGAGCAAACTTGAAAAAAAAGTATATAAAACGGTCCTTTACGTCCTGACAGTAGCGCATGAGCCTTGCCGTCGCTGAGCAGCTGTCAGTCACTCGTGAACTCCGATCAAGCGGTCAAACTAGGCAGCGCTGATCGAATACAAATCAATATTCTCTCACTGTGATGCCTGTTTCTTACATAATAGGTCTACAGAAACATTATGTAGTATATTGTTTAGCTGTAAATTGAGAAAGTCGGATGAACAGCCAATAGGAAAGCTCTCTCTCTCTCTCTCTAATGGCTTGTGATTGGCCAAAGTCTTCTGTCCCAAGCTGGATTTTAAAGCCTGAAAACAGCCATGAGGAGGTGCAGATGTCTAGTTTTCACTTGAACACTTGAATTACAATATGCTGAAACAATTGTTTGTTTTGTAAAACATCCGACCAGCTGTCCAAACCCCAAAATTATTTAAAGCAGATGAATAAAATAATAGTTGGGTAGTTCAATGTATAACAAAGCATTATAAGTACTTCACATGTTTTGTATGCAAAAACTTGTAACTTGTAACTCCAGCTGTCAGATTATTGTAGTGAAGTAAAGAGCACAATATTTCCCTCTGAAACGTAGTGAAGTGGAAGTATAAAGTAGCATGAAAAGACAATACTCAAGAAGAATACAAGTACCTTATAGTTACGGTCAACCACTGGAAATAATGTGTTATACTGTATTGAAAACATTTTCAATTATTCTGTCTTCATTTTGAAATAACTATTGTCAAGCAAGTGGCCACTGATTTCTGTGATTGTCTACAGATTTCTGCAGACTTGTCTGCATTCTGTTTCATCAAGGAGGGAAGAGGGGAGACAGGAAGCCGCCTTGCGTCTGTCGTAAGCCTAATAATACATCTGATTGTGCAATCAGCGCTACAGTGGATTTGAAATCAGAGAGCTTGAACTCGCACACGCTGCAAAAATTCAGCCACAGGTCTTTATATTTAGTTGGCATTGTAGAGCCTCACATTTTGAACACCCACAGCTAAAGGCAGTCTAATTGAATATGTAGAGTACTGGCCATCTTAGTCTCCACCCAGTTTGGGGTCCAACATGTGGAGTAATGTCAAATTGGTGTCAAGTACTGTATACCTGCAAACCTGCAGCATCCTCTGTTCTATTCCTCTTCCATCAGGAGGATAGATGCTTTTGAACAGCAGTGGTGCATAGAAGCTATTTCACCCACTCTTTTGGAGTTAAATGGATTTAAAATGGTTGTTGGCACAGTCTAATCTTTACAGCATGTTTTTGTTTGTTGTTTTGAGTATAGAACCTGAACTTAAGAGGGTTTTTACCTAACATGTGGTAATTGAAGACTGATGAATTATTAAGGTAACTTGAAGAACTGAAAATCTTTAACTTTAAGATTATCCTGCTTAATTATTTAGTTTCTGCAGCGAAGACTGTGCCAGTTCAACAGCAGCATTACGTTGTTTTTGTCTTGCTCATTTTGGTCTGGTTCTTAATAAACAACAAAAACAAATTCTTAATAAAACAAACCCATCTAGTTTTCTTAATATTAGTGTAATATCTGTGCAAACCACTTTTCCCATTCTCTCTATTTTCAGTGAGAGCTGCATGTCTGAAAAATCAAGGCCGTATACCTTGACTAAAACTTGAAATAGTGCTTGACAAGATTATAGATAAGAATAAAATTATGTTTGATGACCCTTAAATAAGATATTTTTGTGTAATTGCCCTTTTTGCAGTATAATACTTCCAGCTGTGAACTTGAAAATGAAGGCTGAGGAAATTACATTATATAGCTTCCACAGAGAGGAGTTATTTCTGGTGGAGTATAGACCCGCCTGTGCCACCCTTTTTAGGTTGTTTGTCTAAAGACGTCAAACAAACATAGTATCGTATCATATTGTGCTCCGTGTTGTGCTCTTGCTCTGTTTTATGTGCAGAGGTATCTGTAGCAATCTAATTTAATTTCCATTTTCTTTTATAGCTCTTTTCTTGACCATACAGTTATAGTATATGAAGTGCAGAACGAGGGAAATTTTATGAAGAGAGAAATTATTCTCTCTGGTGTATTTATGGGCAGCAAGGCCTAACGTTTTCCTTGCTTGGAGCTGCTCCATTGTCTTTGCTGTTGAGCCTGTACAGATCACATCTGAGATTTGTGGTGGTGATGTGCCCCGAAACATTGATTTTACAAAGTGAAAACAAGAATACTGACTGGGGGGAAGGACTTCGTATACATATTTGTGGGCAAAATAGTTGAAACACTCCTGTCAGCATCCATAGAGTGAGATTCCATGACATCTCCAACCCCATTAGTAACATGATCTACGAGGGAATGGCTCATTATTGGATTATGCTGCTTAGTTTCATTAGCAGTGCAGTACAGTATCAGTGCTGCGCCAGTATATGGCTTTTACATTAGTAGCCTTGCATAGTATTTAGTGCTGTTATCACTCCATTGCAAATCTGTACTGTAATAATGGAAAAAGAGTGATGATGACTGTGTCATGCTTTATTTTTAAACATAACTATGTAAGCGTCTGCAGTCATGCTAACAGTTCCCTGAGGCTGTATTTAGGCACAGCCGTGCTTTGACCTAAATGCTGAGGTTGGTATGCTAACAGTGACAATGCTAACATGTTGATGTTTAGCAGGCTATGTTTACCATGATACTTTCGCATGCTAACGTTTGTTAATTAGCAGTAAACATGAGGTACAGCTGAGGCTGATGGGAATGCTATTAGATTTGCAGGTATTTGGTCATAAACACACAAAGTACTGATGACGATAAAAGTTAGGGAATTACTAAAGTTATTACAAATCCTCATGAAGGGCACACATCTGCCAAATCTTTTGCCAAATAGTTGTTGAAATCAAAGACTGTATATAAGAAGTGGACATAGTCACAGTGACATCACCCATTGGTTTTTGGAAAGCCTCCAGTTCGGCACTTTGGCCGTCACCATCTTGGCTTTTTGCAGTCAGAAGCGGCACACGAAGGTGGAGCTGAGTAACCAACCAAATGCTGAATAAGACATTTCTTTGCCATGAAAACTGCAATCAACTTTCATGAAATGGAAGCACACTGTGAAAGGGTTAAGTTTGTAAAACTCCCAGACCAGAGAATGCCGTGGCAGCAACCTGTCAATCACAAGGTAGCCATGCCCTATAGTGTGCCCTCCTTTATGGTATATTTCACTCTACCATAAACCATACCATAATTCACTAAATGCTGTATTGACGAAGACTTGAAACCTGCGACTGAGACCATAAACTCATGTTTACAATGTTTGCTGAGGTAATAAATCAAGTGAGACATAGGGTCATTTCCTCATAGTCTTTATGATCAGACTTCTTTTTGCAACCAGAGGAGTCGCCCCCTGCTGGATATTAGAAAACATGCAAGTTTAAGGCACTTCAGCACTGGCTTCACTTTGCAGGAGTTTGTTCTCTGATTGAATTACCACACTCAAAATCACAAAAATCTGAACTGAATAAACAAAATTTGTACTCAATAAATCTAATGTATGTTGAGATATTTCACTAAAAAAGGGAACAAAATGACTTGCTGGTGGTGCTATAGGAAATGTCAGGAATCACCAAAGTCTGTAGGATTCATCCTCTTGGGAACATGAACTCACAAAATTTCATGGCAATTCATACTGATCTTGACTGGTTAACTGACAGACCAGCATTGCTGCTATAGCAAAACACTTCTGAAAGCAGGTCTTTATCAACTAGAAATGCCTTCACCTTAATAGGTTGTATTTACAGGGATACGCTCCATCCTGTGGGTTTTAGCTTGTAGGCAAACTCTGGTTGGGTATGTAGTGTATTTATATATTAGTATATTTATATATTTGTAATTCTTTTATCAGCAGTGGATATTTTTTTGTGTGTGGTATGTTGTCCTTTTCTGTGACTGCCCTTAACAAGTCACTGGAGGTTGACACAGGATGCGAGCATCACCACCAGCTTGTTTGCAATAACCTTGGAGAAATTCAGCTTCTATTGTATATAAAAGAAGGAATTTTTGTGTTGAAAAAGCTTTTATGGTTTGGTAAGAAAAATGATTGTTGATGGTGTGAGTGTGCCATCTCCTTTTTTTGCTATTAATACTCGTGAAAGTGACAGCTTGTTTTTAACATGTGGAAATGTGTCTTTGTATGTGTGCACATATGTGTATGTTCAAGGACTTTTGATCAGGACGAAGTGTGACCAAGGAACAACATGCCGTTTTTTCTTATCCATTTTTATACAGTTTCATATAGCACCATTAGTTGGTTGACTGACCCTCAGATGAGCTATGCTTTACAGAATCCAAATTACACCAGAACCATTTTTCATTCTGTGGAGCTCTTCACAAGCAAAGGGCCATAGACGGGCCTGTTCACTTCCCTTATTTGTCCTTGTCTGCTGGAGGTTGCCTCTGGCTGACATAGCCTGAATTTAAGTGGACATCAATCTCGATAAAGAGGCAGAGCCTAGAGTAATATTACCTCCTCAGTTTTTTTTTTTTTTTTTTTTTTTTGCTGTTTGGCAAGGCCGTGCAAATAAGCATGTTTCACATCCCAAACTGAAACATTAACCTCTGATATGAAACAAAATATTTGTCTCAGTAGTTTTTAAATCCCTCAGCTCAGAATAGGACAAGATGCGTCTATTTGCATGGCTGTGTTGTGATGATAAAAAGATTCCTCCAGCTGGCCGGTGGCCTATCTCAGCGCTGCAAAAGCGATGCAGGGAAAATTTGGCTCAGCGTAGCAGCCGCGCCACAGCGGACTGGACTCCATGCACTCCTCATAAATGATGGTCATTAATTCTCCATGTAGGTAGAGTTTTTCCACACAAGGTGCAGGAGCCCTTCCTCTGGGACTGGCCTGACTCAACCCAATCACCACTTCTCATTCTCCGACTCTCTTCTTTCTCTCTCTCTCCCTTCCTGTCGCACCCTGTCTGCTCTCCCTCAGTTATGCATGAAGACAAAGTTCCCGGCTTCCTCTGTTTGTCAAGCCCATCTGATAAGTTTCAGACAAGTCACCATGGTTTCCATCATCTCTGATGCTAGAGGCACTCTTCTTTTCACTTATTATGAAATATGAGTTGTTCCCAGTTGGCTCCCTTGACCTAAATTTCCAGTATGTGCACATGACAGTTTTTAAGCTTACGCTTGAATTGAGACTTTTTTTATGTTTGTTATCAAGTAAGCAGACATACCTCAGGCAGTTGAATGAATTTACATCATAATCAGATTAAACAGTGAGCTATATGGCAGTGCCAAGTTCAAATTATTTTCAAGAAATACAGGAACACAAAGAAAAGCGTTGTGCCTTGAAAAGCATCACAGCATCATTTTTTTGTTTGATATTTTTGCCGGTACAGGTGTCATCTGCACCTAGACCATATGGTTGCACAGTGGTGCAATTGAAGTTCTCCTGCAGAAAACCATTTGGCTCCAACATAGTCTGTATATTAAAATCTCAGCAAGTCTCACAAGCCATTTAATTCTTCTATGTTAACAAACAGGAGAGCTCTTCAAAGGCTCAGACTTCAACATAATTGGAAAGGAAATCGAGCCAGTGCTGTGCTAATGTTACTTAGCTCGTTTCCTCTGCCATTAGTGATCTCAGGTCCCACAAGAATGAAAAGCTGGACAGGCGTGCTATCAAAGAACTGGAGTGTAATTTGTTTTTTTGCAGTTTTTGTCTCCTATATCCCCTTTAAGTCTGGCCACCTTTGACAGAGTACTAGTCTTTTTTTCCAAATAAGGTCCATTATCTTCATGCATATGTTTTTTACAAAGTTTCCATCACTGTTTTTTGGGCTGTTTTCTGAAATATTATATGAGCCTTCACAGCTTAGGAATAAATTATACTAGTCTCTTATGATGGGTGGGGTGGTACGAGCAGCAAGCCAAAATAAATATGATATTCTTCAAAAAAACAGAAATCTGCTCACTTCATCTTATTGCAGATTAAATAAAGTGATACGAGCATGTATTGTTCTGTAGACTCCAAATGACAGGATGACCTTATTTAGTAAGGACGTAATTGTAGAGTCATTACGACAGCCTGCTGGTGAGGTCCTGTCCTGGGAGGTCTATGGATGGAGAAATGTCTCCTGACAGACTACTTAAGTACTGTCTCCAGACCTGGTGCTCGCTCAGTTATGAGTTAGTGGTTTAGTGATGTCTAACTCCCTGTGGCACGCCATTCAAATGCAGAACGGCCATTACAGAGACTGTGGCACATTAATATAGAAACCCTGTGGGCTTGAGAGCACTTTAGCACTGTTTCTGTTTCATTGCAATGTCAATTAACGCACTTAACCTCTAACATCAACAGCTGTTGCCTAACTACTTTGAGCTACTATGAAATCTGCGCCATCACAGCTGTAATTATTAAATATTTTGAATGTCTTTTTAAAACGATGAGTTGTTAATTAAAAGTGATGAAAACAAATGGACTCTGTGGAGATAATGGTAACTCTCATGTTCAACAAGGCCTTCTGGCTCGCTTCCGCACAAGGATATTAGTGAGCCATTGACCTCATAATATTCATTGGCTGCCGCGGATGTAGAAGATGCTTGGCTTTCAAAAGTTTATTAAATCAATGACTCATCAGGTGTATTTGTTGCATGCAGCATAAGAACATTTTGATGAATTGATTGAGTTTATCTACATAAAAATTAAATTTGCCACAAGAAGCTTGCTGCAGTAAGTGTGTGTTGGTGGACTGTGATGAGGAGGTGGAGGTAACTCACAACACTGTGGAGTAGTCAGAAGGAAAGACACTAGTTAGCTGTTTGAAGCTCTGACCTTTGGTGAAACAAGTAGGTACCTAAGTAAGTACGTAAGGATTATTTTCATAGTGGAGTTTTTTTTTCAGTGTATTAATTATTTAGTCAGAAAATTGTTAAAAAAATGCCTTTTAGGGCTGGGCAAAACGGCTTATAGATAATATTTTGATATTTTTAGGCTATATTGTGATGTTTTATATACATCCATCCATATTATCCCGTTAGGGGTCGCGGGGGGGCTGGAGCCGATCCCAGCTAGCATAGGGCGAAGGCGGGTTAGTTCACCCTGGACAGGTCGCCAGTCCATCGCACCACACCACACTCACATCCACACCTACGGGCAATTTAGAGTCATCAGTTAACCTAAACAGCATGTCTTTGGACGGTGGGAGGAAGCCGGAGTACCCGGAGAAAACCCACGCTTACACGGGGAGAACATGCAAACTCCACACAGAAGGGTCCCAAGCCGGAATCGAACCTGCGACCCTCTTGCTGTGAGGCGAGAGTGCTAACCACTGCACCACCGTGCAGCCCATTTTATATACAGTATATCCTATATTCTCTCTAAAGTATCATAACTGTGTGATTTAACCCTTTGGTGGGTATCATACCAGTGTGATCATTCTGACGAACTTTTCTGAACACTCTGTGGTGGCGAAATGTCAGATTGGTTTTGGAAATGTATTCGTAGTCTATTATTCATGCAGTTGAAATTAAATTTTTTCTGAAATACAGTTTTCAGGTGGTATTTTTTTAAAAGTTGTCATTCATTTTATTTATTTATTCTTTTTGTGTTATTACTTTATTTATTATTGACAGACTGACAGACTTATTGAATTTATGTGAAACTGCCTTTCATATTCAGCGGAAGATCACTTATTTATTTAAGTCAGTTCTTGGTCGCTTTTATTTTTTTTATACACTTGTAGGTACCGCGAAAAGCAACATGGGGGCTACTTTGACCATTTTTTTGTTGTTGTTGGCGGCTGGCATCTTCCATCACCTCTTGCGACCTCAACACATATAAACTGGCTTTGGTGCTTCACTTCTTCTGCTCTCTCCAGGTTCTTTTCCTGTTACCTGCAGATACAAAAGCACACGAGCTGTATGCACATCCGTGCTCAGACGCCACACACACTCTCCCAGCAGAGAGTGTCTGTGGGAGGGAGAGAGCTGCGAGAGTCACAGCAAGTCTCATGCTGGCGGCTTAAATAAATGACGCGACAATTTATGTCTGTGCTCGACGTTGGCGATATAGTCATTTACTACATCCCACGTAGAACAAGCCACAATACACTGAGTATAATCGATATATTGCCCACCACAATTCCCCAGAGCCCAAAGTGATGTCTTCAAATTTGTTTTATCCAACTTCCAAGTTAAAAACACAAAAGTATTCATTTAACATAGGGTAGCACAGCAAATCCACACATTTGAGAACCTGGAACCAATTTTGATTCATTTTGCATGAAAAATCACTTCAACAATTATCAAAGTAGTTTGCAATAAATTGTTTTTTGATCAGCTAATTGTTTTAGTACTGATTATATTGGCATAGAGTTTTAGCCTTTAAAGAGATTCAAATGAATGAAAGTGGAAATTAAACAGTATTTATTTGGTTGTCTGTGGAGTTAAATTGCTTTGTGTTGTATTTTCTGTGCAGGCTGACAGAGCCTGACACACTGCTACTTAACAGAACACAAGCAATGTCAGAAATCAGACGCAAATGTAGAAAACATTCCCACCACTTTGACAACTTTTGCATTGCATTTTGGCAAAGCACTTCAAAATGGAAAACACAAGCAAATACACAAAACTAACAACAAAATGTGAGCATTAGCAGATATAGAAAACTGTAAATGCACACAACTGAACTGAGCTGCAACACAGTAGAAATACTCTACATCCAGTGGAACCTTTCCTACTTGTGTTTTATGATTGCATTCGCCATATTTGCGGTGAACTTCTCAGGCCCCGACCAGACAAAGTGCGTTTTGTAGGTGGACAGGCGTACCACATTACCTGTCTGATCTTCAGGTTTTTTGCAGTACGCTCTGTCTTTTTAATGTATATGTTGCTGGGCAACCACCTAATCAATGCTATTATTACATTATTACAAACTATGACCCAAATATGTAACAGTACAGTTTAAATAAAAACAACTTTCCCAAAGTCTCAAGTACAGCACTAATTTGCCTCCAGGTCTGTTGTTTTCTGTTCAGATCATGGTTAACTACTGTTGGTAAAGTCTTATAGATCTGTTTATTCAGCAAAAGTCACCACAGTGAGAAAAAAGAGATGAGCAGTGCACAGATCAGATAAAAGCCAGGTGCTCAGCAACGCAAAAGCAGCCTGCAAAATGCTTCAATCTCATTGAAAATAATTACAAAATGCCACCCTCAGGGTGCAAAAACGTACTCTGTCTGATCGGGGCCTAAATGTGTAATCCAACATGTGAATATGTTTTCTCTGTTTGCTTGTATTTTCTGAAGTTGCAATGCACTGGGTTCTCTCAAGTGCTTCTAATATTGGACCCTGCCACGTGTGAACAAGACCACATAATCCATCTTGTCTTGTCTTTAAAAGAACTTGACAATAATCGCTGTATGTAAATGTAACTGCTTCACCACTTGGATACCAGTGAAAAGTGTTTCTTCAACTGGAGGTGCCTGCATCTCTGCTCACCACCTTTTTTACCACTGTTATGACAGATGCCATGCTGCTGGTGGCGCAGAGGCTGGAGGGACCTTTCAACATTGAATCTGTCATGGAGCCCATTGATGTCAAGATTTCAGAGGCCATCATGAATATGCAAGATAACAGTGCCCAGGTCTCCTACAGGGTATGTCAATTATTTTTATTCCCCGGACAACAAAAGTAACACCTCAGACAGGCTGTTGAAGTCCAACTTGAAGTGAAACTAAGGGGGGAAATCATACTGGACTGTGTCTAAGGTGTACAGTGCAACACATTCTAATTATGTCCAAGTTTAGGTCTTGTATTTGAATTATATGTTTCAATTTGGTCAGATAATCTTAGTCCAACTAACAGTAGTTAATGTGTTTCCTGTGTTTTACTGCATTTTTCTTTGCCCACAAAATTGTAGTCAGAAAGAAAAAAAAATGTAGGTGGTTGTGAAGAATTTTTTTCTGCCCACGCAGTTTTGGATGCCGTTTCTCATTCAAAGTTAAATGCTCTGTTGGCTTTCCCATGCAACAGATGCAGTTTTGTTTATGGTTTAAGTATATGTGGTATTTTCCCAAAGCCTGTAAAAACTTAATTCTTAACATTTTAAATAGCATTGGTCACAGCTCCTGGTTGAATCACCTATCAACGTGGTTACCTCAACTTGACGTAGAGCACTGTCACGTTGGTAATGTGGGGTGAATGCTTCACAAAACCTTAACAAAACAGCATGTTTTCCCTATTTTCTGCTTCCCAAGTAATTTAAACCCCTGACAATTGGGTGCCCATGTTTTTGTAATTGCAGGTTTTTCAAGGCTGTGGCCAGCCAAAGCCCGCAGGAATGACTAGGTCTACCCGCGGTGTTTCGGATGTGTTCAACGCTCGCTTCAGGCCGTACAGCCCAGAGGAGCGGCCTACCACTGCAGCTGGCACAAGCTTGGACCGACTGGTAAGGAGACAGAGCCAATGCTGCTGTTTTCAGGCGAGACACTGCCTCAGTGTAAACATCATTTGTCTTTCTGACTTGACACTGTTGATTAAAGCTGGTGATTTGCCATCGTAAGCCCCTGGAGCCGGAAATTAATTCTTTGTACTTGTCCTCCATTCAGGCCCCTCTATCGATTTGTGTTTGTTAACGAATCAACAGCTTTACCCCAAGAGGGCAGTGGAAGGTGCGGTGTGCTGCGTTCAGTGCCCTTCTCATCTCTGTGTACTTGGCAAACAGAAAAGAGGGATGAATGCAGAGATGGATAGATTTTGTGAGGCTGACCATATCAATTGTTTGCTGTAAAGCACACCTTTATTTTCTATCAGATTAGCCGTATGTTTGTTTGATTGGATCTTGATACATGGATTTCCATCCCGAACAACCTTGAAACCTAAAATGCTGCATCAGGGTAAAGGTTAACATGGAGCTGACAGACCAATTCAGCTGAGAGACAGTTCTCATCATGGATTACCTGTGCAGACTCCGTGCCCTTCCTTTCTCCCCTCTAGTCTTTTTCAAAGTAAATCTTTTCGAATCGTATCTCAGCTATGTTGAAGAAACCAGTACTCCAGGATATTTTTTATTTTTTTTATTTTTTGCATTACTGAAAAGTACCAAATGTATGAATTCAGTATAGTGGAAAGGCAGTCTCGCTCCCAGTGTTTAAAACATGTGAAATGAAATGTCTCAGAGCTTTGTGTAAGGTTAATAACAGGTTATTTAGTTAATGAATACATCATTTGAAAAGCAGCAGTTTTTTTCCATCTGGCTCTTGGAGTCCCACAACAATAATGACTTATTTGTTTTATTCAATGCTAATTATGTTTTTTGCCCAATCTAATTCATTCTCCACACATTTTTGATGTCTCATATAGAGCACTTGCCTTTTTTGCTTTGTGTGTCCGTCAACGATTTCTTCCACCCACACTGAATTAATTAAGACTTTCTGTTTCCCTGCCTTTATGCTGCAAACCAGAGGATTGTTTGGAATGCGATGCAACACAGTGTAAGGTTCAACATTTTATACTCATACCTGCTTTTTTTGCTGGGACTATTGTCTGCAATTGTTTCATGCATTATGGCAAAGTGAAAATTATGTTTTAATTTTGTGTGGTTGGTACGATTGTGTTCTAAGCATTAGAGCTTTACAGCAGACGGGCATTGGGACCTGTAAATCCCAGTGGTATGCGGCACTTGGTGTGCTAAGCATCAGTCACTCTTATTTCCATGTCATATGGGAGTCAGTGTCACCTAGTCTCATAGAATTGGCTGTGAAGGAGCATTTTGTTTTAATTTATTAGGGGATCTACCACAGGAGCTATTCAGACCTCGATAATGGCCACTGTGGTGTATTATAGCATCAAAGTATCAGCTGTTAAACATGGCATTTTACAGTTGAGTTGCTAACGCCACAGGGATTGTTGAACACATGCCATGGCGTCCTCAGCTAGTGAGGATTTCACTCTGGAGATCCAAAATGATCCTTTGTCAACCACCACATCTATTCGAGACACATCCCGGTCCAAGACCCTCATTGCCACAGCTAATCGAGTCAACTCCTTGAGGAAGCCAGCCAATCAGCAGGTGACCTGCTCCGTCAGAGCTGGCAGAGGGAAGAGCTGTGAAGAGCTGGTGGGGGGAGTGTTGAAACCAGCATCTGCTGTAGCAGTACAGTGAAGATGGGGGCTCCAGACTGCTCATGAATAACTGGGCAATTAGCCTGCTTAGAGAATCTCACAAGATGGAGCTCAGTGACAGGAGCTTATTTTTAACATGCAATAACTAGACCAGTGTACCTGAGAAACAGACTCTATTAGCAACATCCCTATGCCCGAGACATCCATGCTTGCTCATCATAGCGGCCACAGGAAGCTGCAAATGATGACATTTCGGTAATGTGCCGTAGTAGGGGTTGTTTGGTTCATGAAATGAAAAGGAAAATGCTGGGTTTAGCATTCATTTGGAGTCATGGTTCAGGCAAATTGACAGCTATCCACTCTGCTTTTAGCTCTGTTGTTGGCCTCCACTAAGTTTTGCGAAAATATCTGTCTCTTTAGCTACTAAACGCTCCACAGTGTTTACCAGCTAGCTGTTAACTTGGCTGCCTGCTGTTTGAAAGTCCCAAAGAAACAGCGTCTTTAGCTTCTGTATTAAGATGTGTTCCCCAGTGAAACTGAATATTTGAGTGGTGAACAGTTGGGTTTAAAGGGGGTTTAAATCAAATCCTCTGCATTTGATTGGACCGCAGAAATGTGGATGGGCTTAGAATATAGCATGAAGCGGAGCCACAGAGACATACCTCCCATGTCGCTAAAAGTTGCAGAGTAATTGATGGTTGGATATCATAATGTTATTGGTGTAAATTGGTTGGTACGAGTTCACATGCGCACGTCTTATTTTGTTTTACAGGAAGAAAAGATGATTGGATTTTGATTAAGGATGTCAAATCTGGAAATCTATAAACACAAAATAATGACAAATATTGTCCAGAAACCCTCACAGGTACTGCATTTAGCATAAAAGATTTGCTCAAATCATAACATGGCAAACTCAAACCCAACAGTCAACAACAGCTGTCAGTGAGTCAGTGTGCTGACTTGACTATGACTTGCCCCAAACTGCATGTGATGTGTGCATAAAGTGGACATGTCTGTAAAGGGGAGACTGGTGGGATACACCCCATTTTCATTCACATTTTTTGAGGTCAGATGTCAAGGGACCGCTTTGAAAATACCATGACAGTTTTTTTTTTTTTCTTTTTTCAATTTTATATTTCCCCCCCCCAAAGGGTACCTTCGGTTTTCTGGTTTCATGTGATACCTGTATCATCACTCCAGCTTCAAAATTGGCCCCTCTCCGAAAGATTGATTGTGTTAATTCATTAAAGAAATTAGTGGCATTAAAACAAATTTGTGTTAAAGCATTGTCACGTTAACTTTGACGGCCCTAATTTTTAATATGAACATACAAAGAAATTGATTTTTTGTGTATTTTTTTTATTTGTTATGCTGATGAATAGGTGCACATTATTACGGGGGCTGTGATCTAAAGGGGTATAAAAGGCATTTTTCGTTTCATCTTAAACTTAAAACCAAAACCATGAGCTGAAACGTGCTATAAAGCTCAGTAATGTAGTATGAGGTGATAATTCTCTGTTTGGTTCATAACTACAAACATCCCTTTTCACATGCAAGTAGTCATGTGGTCCATTGGTAATATAAAAATGCTGATAATATACAGTGTTGTCACTGCAACTCAGTTCAAATGTGAAAAATTGCTTTAAAGTCACGTACTGTAAGAAATGATAAATGGTACTTCAAATCAACACTGACCATATTTGGCTGCTAACCTGTCAGCTACTGTGTAAAGTGATACGGCGTGTGGCAATAAACACAGCTGAATGTGGAAACACCGTATGTTAAGGTGCTGCTCGTCTAATTGCAGCTAGTTGCTGGGTCAAAGATTTGTGATACTGTAAAGGCAGTGATGAAACCTTCAACTTGTGTCTAGAAATACAAGCTCAGTAGCTATTAATATTTAATAACGTCGGTGTTGTAAAAAGAAATATAAAAACAGCCAACCGTTGTTTTTTCAGCAACAAGTTTGTAGTCCCTCTAGATCAGGTTTGTGATAATGAGCTGTGAAAAATAACGTTACATATAACAATAATGTTAAAATGTGATGTTAAATACATAAAATAAAAACCTGTTTCCTATTAATAAAACCACACTTACAGCATATATTTATTGTACAACTTTAACACCTGCTGAAATTATCTTCCTGTGTGTTTGATTCAATTAAAAGGTTTAAATTGTGCTGCACTTTAGCCTGTCAAAACAGTTTAGAAGCTGATAAGTGTTTTATATAAATACTATAACAGTCAAATTAAACTGTGTAATCTCATAATTGAAATGTGGTATGCTGAGTGCTTGTGTCAAATGTTTTTTGATTGCAGTAAATGAAGCAGCCACAGTGTTTATTAGTCAGCATTTAGTACACTCAGCTAAAGATGGTTAAAGTCAAATTCAGACAGTGAAACACAATCTTCACCACCGTCATGAGTCATGTTGTGGTAATATTGAATTACTTTAATGGCGGCAGTGGTTTGCTCAGCTAACACTGAATTATGTCGGTTGAGGTCATATGTTTTAGATACCACACACATCTGCTGTGAAGTCACTCCTGCTGCTTATAACATTGGTTTGTTAATAAGCAAGCAAAGGCATGGCAAGAACACACAGACACATGTCCTGGAAATCCATGAATAGTCTCACATTCTACGTGTCCATCTTGATGTATTTCTACTGAGGTCCTACAGTTGACATGACAGCCTCTGACAGCTACCAGAAAATATGCTTCTTTCTGTCTCGCTGCCTTTAGCTACATCAGTACTGGTAGCTAGCTCATATGAGATAATCGTATTAAAGAGGATGTCCAATATCTGTGTTAAAAAAGAAGGGAATGAACAGAAGAGTATGCATTTGTAGTGGCCATTTCAAAATGAAAGTGCCGGCATTCTTTCGACAAACATGTTTGAACACAACGTGGTCTGCATCATCATTGGTCCTTGATTAAGCGTGACTATGCCAAATTCACATTTCGCCACATTTTGTTTTAACCTCTTAGGACCTGGCGTACACATGCGATGACATCACATTTTGGGTCATATGAACATAATACTTAATTTTATTTAACTGGGGTCTTGTGTACACGTACGAGGATACGTACACTGTATAATGGACATAATTTTTCTCTAAAACTACATTATGTCAAAAGATGATGCTTAGTTTTTATACTTATCAGGTTCCAATAAGCCCAAATAGCAAAGAGACATCAAAAATGCATATCAAAAAAAGAGCTCGGGTCTTAAGAGGTTAATTCATGGTCACTAAAACCATGCTATGGTCAGTCTGCAGCTGCATGTGATCATCCAGCATGGTCACACAATAAGGCATGTGAATGACATGATAAAGCACAAGGAAAACACGTGTAATAAGAACTAAGTGTGGGCAGTATACTAGTTTCATCTCCATGACCGATGTCATGTTCAACCACGACATGGAATCTGCAATACTGTCATTACCGTGATAAACACACAGAGCCAAGACCTGAAAAACCACATCACACCCACACAGGTTGTCTATGGTTACATACAGGCCACCGCTGTTCCGGTTCGTCGTGGAACCTTTTGCTTTTCATTTCACCGCCCATGTTGACAGGTTAGAGCAGCCACACAGTCCAGATGAGCAGCACGCCTGCAGTCGCTGAACCGCTGTAGCTCGTACGTGTGTGGCATCCATACAGACAGTATTTCTGCTCTGGAGCAGCTACTACCAGCCCTCAACAGATCGTTTTCACTGTTGAATTTTCACACGCATCACAAGGAAAAAAACAGGCAACACAAGCCGAATCTCTAGATGAGCCGCCCGCAGCCGAGCCATGCTGCTCACAGTCCAAGTGTCTTCTGTAGTATTGGTCCAATAATACTTTCAGTCTCTTCATGTGGGTTAAGATGTTAAAATGTAATGTAATTCCCAGTTTGCCTGTGGTGAAAACTTGTAATATAAAAATACCAATAATTATGTGAAAAAACAACATTGTTTTCCAAATTTTCTTTATTGCTGAGATCCAGATTGCTGGGCAGTTAGCTACAATTCAGTCTGAGTGGAGTATCCCTTTTAATTTTGTAATACTGTGACATAATACTGCCCTGCGATGGACTGGTGACCTGTCTAGGGTGTACTTCACCTTCTCCCAATGCTAGCTGGGATCGGCTCCAGCCCCCCCACGATCCCTAACGGGATAAGCGGTTGCAGATGGATGGATGGATGGATGGATGGATGTGACATAATACTGTCACCACAAAAACTAATAGACATACTATGATATACTATGCATTCAGAAAATTTTTGCAAATTTATTAAAAAGGGAAAACTGAAATTTCACAGACATAAATATTCAGACCCTGAAAAAAAGGTAAAGGGGTCTGAATACTTTCTAAACGCGCTGTACATTTTAGGTCATATCACCCACGTCAACAAGAATGCAGTTCTTCCTTTTGACATGTGATTTTCACGCCTAAAATCTGTTATGACTTCAGCAAACAGGACTTCAGGAGACAGGTGTTTTGTAAGCTGTGTTACTCATGTTACGTTGTTAACGTACATATATTATGACCAGCCATGATGTTTTTCCTAAACGCTACTAAGTGGATTTGTTGCCTAAACCTAAGTGAGTGGTGTTTTGTTGCCCCCTGCTGGTACTGCACCTTTATACATGCATGTAAAACAAAACGAAGCAAAACGTGACACTACATACTATCCTCTTGGTTGACAGGCAGGTCTATGGTCACATTAGCTTTTTAAGGATGATGTGGACTCCTCAGTGACCACTTTAACATTTATGTCTTGTCTTTACCTCGGCAGTGTCAGGAGGATGGTTTACCTGGCTGACATTTGCGAACATTTCCTGTTGATTTGGATGAGGTTACATTCTATGAGGGGTGCATGCTATTGTTTGTTTCGTATATAAAGTCAAGTCAAGCCATATTTATTTGTTTAATGCTCATTGTACTGTATTTCTGTGGTTGTTTAGAGTTAAGGTGATACAGGTGGTCAGTCGGTGGCTTGTATGAAAAGCAATTTATTAGCTATTACTATTTATGATCCCAATTCTTGCTTCCTCCTCTCATTATTTCAACACAGCAATAGCCCAATAGGTTGTTAGAACTCTTTTCGAAAGGTTTGGGCAGTCTGTAACGGCTGTAGTCAGAAAGTTTGGCCGCAATCCATCACGAGCAAAATACAGACGTTAAAATGCAGGTTTTGACCACCTGGTACAGAAATATCACAAGAACAGGATAAAGAAAAGTGACTTGTTTTTACCCGAAGCTTTCTGTCAGTGTGTGTCTTAATTGAACCGGCTGCCTGTTTCATGCCTCTGCGGTGTAGAATAGGTGTGAAGGTGTTTGTCTCATGGAGCTGCTGCCTCATGCCATCTTTAATGTGACGGCATTTATGTGTTTATCTGGCAGCAGGGACATGACTGGATTCCCTGTGAGAGCACGTCTTTGTTGTCCCACACATTGTCCTCGTTTACATTCTGGCACCAGATAATTACCTGTGACAGTGACACTTACTCAGCCTTGTGATAGTTGACAGTTGTTTAAGGATGTCTATTGATACAAACTTCTTGTGTGGATTTGCCACTAAGTTTGTGTGAGGGATGGAAAGGGAGAGCCGGCGTTCATTTCTTCTGTTGCCTATAGAGAAGCCTGGAGGAGCGGGCCCACCTCCAGCTCAATGAGCCATGACTGTTTAATTGCCTGACATTCTGTCAGAGCACACGCCCTCAAAGCTCTGAGAGAAATGGAGATTTGAATGTCCAAAGAGGGGATAAGGCAAAACAGACTGTCAGGCTCAGAGGCGCATTAAAGATAAGAGGTGGAGCTTTTAATGTGACATTTGTAACAAGTTTGGTGCAGTTCAATTTAGTGTAGTTTTATGGGTCCTTTTTGTCTCCCTTGTGTTGTACACGATTCACATTTTATCAGTGTGGTACTATAAACAATAAGACTAAGACACAAACAAGGCCAGACTGTAGAAAGAGCCTTTGGGAATAATATTAGTCATAAAGGAATCCTTTGATACATAACGTTATGTCCTTTAATAGCTTTGGACCCACTTTTTACGGCGCTTTCAGCAGATACTGCTTTTTTTATATGATCAAGACATCAACAGCAACAACAATGTAGACATTCTTCCCTGATTATTACTAAATGAAACCCAAGTCATCAATTACCAGCTCCGACATCGTTGATGGATTCAGAAAGCTCTTTTCATGAACGCTAGGTCAGTTAATTTACATATATACCTACGATTTGTTGAGTTTTTACAGAATTTCGCTGAAAAATACCTGAGATTCTGGAAAAGGCGAGATTGATTTTGACTCGTTTTTACTGGTACAAGAAGAAATCTGTTCTCAGTTCACGTCAAACAATGTCCTCTTGCAGCTAGTACTACTCAGAAAATAAGACAAAATCCGAAAAAATACTGTTGAGTTTCTGATTATTTACTACTATATTGTCCATTTTTGGGTAACAAATATAAACCCTCTCAGCGATCACTTGCTAGAAGTGCATAGCAGTGTCTTTTTCTACAGAGACCCTGCAGCCCTCTGCCTGTATTTTCTACCTTTCTTCTTATTTTGCTTTACTCTAGACGCTTCTGGGCATCAGCAAAGCAGCTTTGTGCCCCATGTGGGGGTCTAACAACCGGCCAATAACAGCCCGCAGGGTGTGCAGCCCATTCAGGTGGTCAAATGCCGCCACTTTGTCACGCCCCTCAGCTTCTGACACCGAGGCACAAGTCTCCACATACAAAGCAGCTGTATTTCATGGACGAGAACGGGTTGTGTTATGTGTTGCAGTGATGCCCTGCTCCTCTCTGCGGTGTGAGTGCAGCTATGATCGGTGTGTGTCTGTAGTTTGACGAGAGCAGCGCTGAGCCAACGTCGGCAGACAGGAAGCCTGCAGCCATCCAAAATTCGGTGCATGAATTATCACCTTTCCGCGGAGTTATGCGAAGTATATGTTAAGTTAGTTGTGTGTTTTAGCACATAACTACTGGGAAACAGAAAATAACATTTTATTTCTCTGATCCGCTGATTTGTTCTCATTTAACTCTCTACCTTCAGTCACTCTATAGCTCGCTCGCTCGACCGCCACTGCTCTCTCTCTCTTCCTCTCGGCTCGTTGAGCTGTGGAGGTGTGACCAGCTTTGAATGCTGTGTTCTTACAAACACCAACCGACAAAATTTGGCTCTTCTTCAAAAATATTTTTGTTATATTTGGTGAAATTCGCATAACATCCTGACAGCAATCAGTAAATCAAATGCGCTGACAAAAAAATTTAAAAGATCTGATATCCGTGGCACAGGACTGTGGACGGCCTACCTGCCACTGGAGTCTACCACAAGCTGCCATCTTGACAGCTATGAGTACTAAAAATAGCCTTGTTCGATGTTTACATCCATTATGATATGTTTGCGTTCATAATGATGATTGTGGGGGAGTGGCTGTGGAGGGAGGCCTGAAAGGACGGACTGTCAGTGTTGCCGACTTGGTGGCTTTCTTGCCAGATTTATAGACTTGCTGGTGGAAAAAAGCTGCAACACTGGGCTGGGTTTGTTTGGTTGGATTTTTTTAAATCTAGCATACTCTTGCTAATTTCTCAAAATTACCACCCCTAGCTTTAAATCCAATTTTCACCTCCTTCTCAACTTTCAAATGTGATATTTTTGTATTTCTGTGCACCCAAATATCATAGAGGCTTGATGATTCTATAATTGTTAAATTATAGCTCCCCTTTCATCTGTGAAGATATAATTTACCCTTGCCACTCTCTTTTCTTCCTCTCCCTGCCTGTCTCACCCTGTCAAACATTTTTTTTTCGTATTGCTGGCGAAAGTAAACATTTCTGGAAACCAAAGTCAACAATCAACAGTGGCTATCCAGCATACATTCGGCATCCACCCCAAGGTCAGTCAAAACTTGCCACAGCAATTCCCGACTGCTGCTCCAAACAGGAAAAAAACGTTACATAATATTGTAGAAAATAGAAAGTGCTAGACACTCACAGTGGTTCCCAACCTGTGGTCACAAAATAAATAAGAGGAGTAAATTAGGATTAACAAGATAAACAGAAAATTGGGTGTTTATTTTTACATTAAGTTTAAGCTTTTTTATTTCTTGTGAAACACTGCATAGTTTTTCTCCAGGCCTCTGAACAGGAAGATGTGAACTGATCACTCCTTTCTGAAACTAGTACCTGCTGCAATCAGATCTGCCAAACTAGATGTAATGTCAAAAATTACACTTGCTATAAATGAGCTATATTAATATTTCTCCGCATAGCTCTCAACATGGCAATGGCTGAGCCGGCGGCATGTAGCTAACAGTTCTAACAGTGAAAACAACATTGCTGACAGAGATAACAGCGTTTACCTGAAGGGGAACTGGAACATGGGTGCTATGCTTCTGTAATGGCGCCGTTGGTCAGGACAGCGTTAATAGCTGTGACCAACGTTGTATAGCGGTGGCCAGTAGGGCACATACTGACTATGTGGCCTAAACAAAGCACAAAGAAGCTTGATTTACAACACAGAGGGAGAGTGACTTCATCCTCTGCTCAGGTAGACATTACTCTCTATCTTTCCATAGCAAATAGTTTCTGCTGCCATATTAATGCTCTGGATAACATCATGTAGAGCACCTTCAAGGTGAGCAGAGAAACTTTCCCTTTTTTAGCAGATGAATTTGAAAACAGCCTTCTAATGTTCAACTCTGCACACACACATCATTATGCACAGTGAAGTTCAAACATCCAAGTGAGCTAAATGTATTTTTGAGTGGAGTTGGACTTTATAGAAAATAACCAAAAGTCACCTCTTACTGTGACATTAGATCAAGGACAGTTTGTTGTGTGTATACCTGATCGTGCCAATGTGCATTTCAGCAGTCGGTTCGAGTCCGAAAGAGACAATCACTCCTGTCCTCTTGGCTAGCCCTCTCAGTAAGAAAAGGTGTCAGCATGGTGGATCAATGCTTAGAACTGCTGCCTTACAGCAAGAAAGTTTTGCACTTTTGTGTTTTTTTCCCCATATTAGCTTTTTTCTCTCTCCCTCTCTCTCTGGGTTCTCCGGTGTCCTGCAACCATGTCGTGCAGGTCAATACTGCTGTTATTGTCTGTCTATATTTGTTAGCATTGTGAGAGACCAGGGTTTCCCCTTGCTTTGGGTCCAGCCTTCCATGACTCTGACTGGGAGTGTAGTTTTTCAGCTAGGTGGGAATAATCTGACTGGATTGAACACTCTATCAAGCTGCATACTGAATCTATGGTGTGTAGAGGCTGTCTGTCTCTGCTCACCTTCATGTTAGGATTAATTATTCATTTCTACACTTAATACATGGGTAACTGGTACTAGTATAACATTAAGTAAAACTGAATATTCATGCACATCTTTTTACTCTCTCACTCTTTGCCATGTTCAGTAGGAAACACTGAGTAAAACATCCGTGGGTGGTTTGTGAAGTCAGTTGTCAGGAAAAAGAGCACAACCACTCCTTTCCCAAAATCTTGACCCTGGCATTATATTTCTGCAATCGAGGAGCATGTCAAGCCACTGAAACATTCTTGTTTTGGATACAGCTTAATGGAAGCAAAGTGGGCCTATCCACAGCTCCTCTCTCTGGGTTGTTGTATCCACTGACTCTTGCCCAAGCCATGCAATTATGTAGATTCCACAGATTCTAACATAACTCATACTTTTCCTAAGACCGCATAAAAATAAATAGTCGAAGCGCATATGTGGCATGATAGTTCAGCCAGGCTTTGCTTGACTGTAAATTAAACAATGCGCTCGGTGAGGGGTAGCCCTCAAGAGTAAATATTTGACCACTGTAAAATGGTAACCTGACAAAGCCTTTAAATGTAAATCACCCCTTCACCCCTGGTCTAACTCCTTAATTATCTATTACCGGAGAAATGTGGAAAAGAAACACGAATTTAAAAGGTTAGTGGAATGACTGTATGGTGGGTATCATGGACAAGATCAAGGTCAATAGCTTCCATTTCTAAGGTCTGGTCTGATTGTTCTGGTCTGCAGGTCATATAAAAGCTGTTGCCTTACACCACCTGCACAGATTCATAAAGGCACTGGCACGCTTTATGCGCATCTGTGTTGTTTGTTCCCACACAGCAGTGATAGTACTGTATGTTCTCTTTTTCAAGCACTCACATTAGTGTCTTTAAAACAGCCGAAATGCTGAAGCATTATCTACTTATATCTACTGACTCAGTGTCCATCACCCACACGGTTTTAAAACTTGATGTTAGAGTTGCTGCTCGTCGCCGGTTAGGAAAACAGAGGGATACTCGGGTGGAGCTGATGTGGGATGAGCTGGATGCCAGGAGTTGAGATTGTGGGATTTCCTGAGACTTTTTGCTAAAATATGCTCCCATTTCTTGGGAAAATACCGACTGTGGGGACCCTGGATTTTTAGCATTCAGCACATTTTTTAAAACAACAGTTTTTAACATAGTGGCCGATCTAAGGAAGCAACCTGAGCTCCATCAGAGCTGTCAGGACAGTTTTCATTCTCAGCAGAAAATCTTTAGTCTACTAAACAAATTGATGTCCCACTACAACAAACTACTCAGAAAGTTAGAATAAACACCATTATATAATACATTTTCTGCTGTTCAGCCACCGTAGCTGAGAGTGAGCGATACCATACTTTTACTTATATTTCTACTTTTACTTTGTGAAATTAAAGGATCTGAATACTTCATCCACTGTTGACCAGACTTGCTGGTTATGCAGGTTGAACAACCACGCCACCTGTTTAAATCTTAGCTAAGGTGCTGGAAGCATAAAGGAGTCCAAAAGATTATAGAAAAGATTTCCGCACACTTAGATCCACGCAGTATTTCACTGGATTCTTTTTTAAAAAAATTAAACATTTAATTATTTTTCTTCCTGACTTTGTAAAGCTGTCTACATATGATCAGCGGTAAAATCGCTCCGTGTTGGCTGTGCCATTGATTTCCTATGGGGAGAGCGGTGCCGCCTGACTAGGCGGAAACGTTTTCCTTACACTGCTCTAAATTGCCAGCGAGCACTGCCCTCAAATTTCAAATTATTTCAACTTTGATCTCAGTTGTCACTGACCTTTCAAAGTGCAACCAATGAGAACAGCTTGCCTAGAAACAGTCAAATCCGTTCCTTGTACTCTTTTTGGGCAACTCAGCCAGTACCACTGTTGATTCTCCTTGCGCAAGGCACCTATTACATATATGGCTGTTTTGTTGGCTGACATTTTAATATCTTTTCTGAAAAAACACATGGGTTAGAACTATTTGAATATCTGTTTTTGCACATTTTGTCCATGACATTGTGTCCTAACTGGCTGCAAGTGATGCTGAACTTTTATCAGATGCCCTGTGTCTATATAGGTCGGTCGCTCACTTTGAAAGCCTGCAATGGACAAGAAACAGCTGATATGTGAAGTTGAAAGATTTATCTATACAATACAAACTCTTATCACTACAGAAACCTAAATCATGTGGCAGTTGCTTGGAGGGGGATCATCAGGAGATTGCCTGAAAGTTTCTTTGGCTATAATAGATGTCATTTCCAGTAAATATCATGTTTTCTGTTGAAAAAGTACAAGCGTCGCAAGACAGAAAGTACTACTCACACATTTAAAGAGGTAACCACTCTGATGTACTGTAACGCTTGCTGTTGGGACACGGTGTCACTCTGCAGCAAAGTTTTCTGCCATCATTATGGTTGTTGTTGAATTTCCAATGCTTTTTTCCCCGCAGTTGAACATTCATATTCAAATATTTGTTTTATTTACTAATCATTTATTTATTCAAATTTATAATATTCGTTGATAGCCCTAATAACAGTGGAGCTGCTCAGTGGCCAACAGATCACACTGCCATTGTACCGGACAGCTCCCAGTTATCAGTGTTTGTAACTGTGTGAGTGTGGAGCAGAGTATACTTTATGTCTGGACCGTGTACTGTCATTCTGTGAATTTATGGCTATATTGTTGCACAAATAGTTAGTGGTCATGTCTATAATATTAAATCCAGTGGTAGATGTCCACCAGGGACACGCTGCTCCGCTCAACTGGCGGTACAAGAGGTGACATACTGTATCGTTGAATGCACCTGATTGGTCCCTGATTTTCTGCTTGCCGTTTCAAACAGGAAACGAAATGCGGCCTGCTTGTAAACTTTCTGTTATTCCATCTTAACAATCCACCAAAATCTACTCCTGACAACATTTTAAGTGAGAAATAAGTAATGCCACTGCTGAATCTCATTTCATTTTAGAGCTAGATCGCCTAATTTGACAGCTTGGTCCAGGTTGAGTGAGCCGGACTCGTCACGCTGAACGGGCTCATTTGCATAACTGTTCCCCACCTTTTAATTTTGGAAGAGCAACAGCTAATGAGAAACTCCAACTCTCGGCCGACCAATTGCATACCGTCATCACTCAGTCAGTCAGTCAGTGACAGATTTTTGCATTTCTAGGACAGGCCCTCTTATGTCCAGCCAAAAAGAATTTAATCTAGATAAAGATTTTGCAAAGGGCCAGTTTGTGGGGGCGTTACCATGCAAGTCTCACTAAAGGACGTGTGGTTGTACAATCAAGACCGCACACAGTTTTTGAGTGGACCTCTGGGTCCTCTGCTATATTAAACCCCACTGAAGGTGACCAGTAACCACAGACGCCACAAATCACCACCTCCGCCATAGCACATGAATTCCAGGATGAACGCTTCATGTTTCTGCTCATAACTGTATGACACATCATAAATGTAACAAAAAGCAGACACGGTTGTGGCCGTGAGCTTGGTTCCCTGATTGCATGACTGAAAAAACTCTCACCTTCTGAGGGAAAACGGGAGCTGTGCATGCAGATGTATAGAAAGCAGAGCCCTCCGTCATTACACAGCTATCACTTTGTGTCAGGTGGAAGGGAATAATTAAATAATGCAGAACAGCTCAATCAGGCATTCATAGAGCTGGGTTTCCAGCCATACAGTACACCAAAGCTTTATGACCTTGGTCCTGATAAAGACATGGCACATGCTGTATTAAGCCATGAGGTGCAACAGCCATAGAATACATATCATCCACAGTTCGCTGGAGTCATTCACGAGACAACACAAGTAATGTTGTCAAGGAAACGGGTAGATTTTTGAAAGCTGTGGCCTTGATAGAGCCAACTTAACTCATAGGCCTCTTTAATATATTAGAAATACTGGAGTGGAGTTATAGAAGCAATAAAAAAGTCAGTTATTAAAATTTCATCATATTGATTTATTCGGTGAGACAAATCCAGACATTTCAGGCATGCACGTGTCTGCAGTGTGAATTTAAGACTTCTAAAACCATTTCTGATGCTCATGCTTTAAGCTTACCACTTTTCACCATTTCCAAAGCCTGTAGTAGTCCAAGGTGGTTGAAAGTGAACTTCAAAAAGGAAGAACTGGGGTCTTTATCGCAGAGTGATTTATCAAAGCTCTGTTAAGTACATTTAAGAAAACTCTTTGGAGTCAGCTTAGGAGAAACACATTCTACACCAAAAGTGAAAAATGGGAAACATTTGTCAAACAACTTAGTTCTGCTTACAGCAAAGAGTAGCAGGGACTTTTAGGAGGCCAGTCAAACACAGGCATTTAACATTTGTCTGCACTACTGTTTCAAAGAATCAAAGATGTTGTTCTCTAAATTCATCTGATTTACGTTGATTAATTTTATATGCATTTGAGTAGCAATTACCATGTGAAATTTCACAAGCAGCCACAAACCATAAAAATAGGGACGACATTAAAAGAAACTGGTCAAAAATGAAACAAACTGGACTCTGCTGCTGATAGAAAGAAATTGCCACCTGGTTTCCACCCTCAATGACTACGTTTACATACACAGTTTTTTGTCTTTCTGAAAGGACAGTATTCCTACCAAGCATGGCTATTGACAATGAATATTCCTCTCATATTCCAATGTACATGCAGCCATGCACGCTCAGATTAACGTAACCGGACTCGTTCGACCGTACGAACGCAGCCTCCCTTTTCGTTCCCACAACCACCCTCTTGAAAAGGTTGGTGTTGCAATTTTTGCGCATATCCAAAAGCCTGTTGATGTCCAAGTCTTTCATAATGTCTATAAGTAGGCGTGTTTCTCCTTCTGACAAGAAATTTTCTTTCGGGCATGCAGCTGTCGGCTTGTTGGTTTGTGTACAACGCACAGAGCTGGCCGCAAACGGTGAAGAGGTCATGGGGCTGTGCGCCGCAAACTGCCGTAAACCCTGATTTAGATGCATATTCTGAATGCATGTCCAAAGAATACTCCTAAAACCTGAATAATATTGGCATCGTGTCTTAATCAGAAAGTGATCCATTCGGAATGAGGCCTAATATGGAATATCCATACAGAATATGCTGTTTTCATGACCCGTATCGGAATATTGTTATATTCGGAATAACAGTGGAATTTTAGTGTGCATGTAAATTTAGTCAGTGAAATTCATTGTCGTGCTTCTGAAGTGTTAAATTAACTTAACACTCTGATTAATGTTTCATGCTCAGAATGTGTAGGTGTCAGCAATGCATTATTAAAGGCTTTCTATTAAAGCACTTGGAGGGCTTTGGGAGTCTTTTTTGGTTTTCCCAACAGTCAGAGGTTTCGATTTAAAAGTTTGAAGAAATTTGAATGGCATCACATTGAAAGCAAAGTACAAAAAACCTGAATGGAAGGGAAACGTTCAACAGTGTCAGATGTTATGTAGTGTTTTAGTGGAGCTGCTTCTACTATCCCATGTACCTGTATACCTCAATTTTAATGTGCCAAACAAGTTGAAAGCTCGCCTAAAGCTGATTCCTCCTGCAGTCTCAAGCAGACCTGGACAAAAGCCACAGATGATACATCCTCTAGATTGTAAACTCACATCTACCCACATGAAAATCCAAGACAGGTGCAGTCACATTTGTGATCGGAGTTATGCATTTGTGTTTAAGTCAGGGCTGTTAATTTTAATTAATGCAATGTTTCTTGCAATTTTTAGGTTGTAGCTGACTCACATTTAAAGCTAGAGTAACGATACTGCCATTGGGACAAACTAGAAAACCTAAGAAATCCATTAGTACCAACCGTGTCATACTAGCTTGTCACAAAGGAGGTTAAATAACGCTCCAAACTTGCGCTAAACTTTGGCGAGGAAACACTGGCATAGCTATTTTTAAAGGGGTCCCTTAACCTCTGACCTCCAGATATGTGTATAAAAATGGGTTCTATGAGTACCCATCAGTCTCCCCTTTACAGACATGCCCACTTTATGATAATCACATGCAGTTTGGGTCAAGTCATAGTCAAGTCAGCACACTGACACACTGACAGCTGTTGATGCCTGTTGGGCTGCAGTTTGCCATGTTATGATTTGAGAATATTTTTTTTATGCTAAATGTAGGGTGAGGGGGTTTGAGGGTTTCTGGACAATATTTGATATTGTTTTGTGTTAATTTATTTCCAGTAATCAAAAATATACATGCAGTACATTTTCATAAAGTAAGCATATTTTCCCATTCCCATGTTGATAAGTGTATTAAATACTTGACAGATCTCCCTTTGAGGTACAGACAGATGATCTGCAGATGACAGAAGTGTGATTAATTTGTCATTAATCATGACTAAATATTTTAATCGATTGTCAGCCCTAGCTTAAGGGTTAACAAAAGTGTATTAAATTGCATCTCGATGTTATCCAGAGGGATGTGGGACACTTGGAATGAAAACTGTAGATGGGCGAGTTTCTGGAGTTGAAGACAAATGAAAGCTGAAGTCGGATTGCACTGCTCTGGACATTTTTGCAGTTGCAACTAAACATGAAGAAACCGGTAAGTAAGGGATAATGTACAGATAGCCGGTCATTGGTGTGAAATAAACCCTGATGCTGCACCCAGAGGCAAAGCCGAATGGTCTTGCATCGCCCTGTCAGTTATTACATGACTGCTTTATTAATTATGAGCAAATAGAGAAAGAGGTTTCAAGAGTTAATTTGCCCACACTGAAAATAATCCTTTCATAATAATTTAGCTAAAATGGTTCAGTTTTCCCTTTTTCATCATGTGCCATCATCATGACAAGAGTTAACGGTTATAATGCCAAGACTATAATTTGTCACAAACGAAGCTGAGGTGATTTTATTCATACCCTTCCAAGCATCGTCCCCTCTTTCTCAGCGACTAATGCTCGTGCCATAAAGGCTCTGCTACTTTTCATATCTGTCAATACATTAATGAGGCACATTGGCCCCATTACACTCTAGGCTGCCTGCCTCTCTGGGGAACAAGGGCAGCAGGGAGAGAGCAGGCCAGCCGATGATTGCTCTGTTCTCCACAGAGCATAGCTTCCCTTTAATCATCTCCCTTTTCAAACTTCTCCTGTCGTGGCCTTGGGCAAATCACAAGCACAAACTCACCACTGTTTCATCAATATTCTGTCAGGTTTTTTTTTTCTCACTGTGGGATCACTGCATGATAAATTTTACTCACCATGATAAACCATATTGCCCAACTGTGTAGCTACCTTGGGACTGAGCAAATGGTTTGAGGCAATATTATGTAAAATGGGCCACTGAGTGTGTCCTATTGTACACTGACAGTATGTAAATATTACATGAGCCACAATAACATACAGTGATTTCTCCTTGATAAGAGGAAAGCCCTGATTGTGGGTGAAATATGGCCAAAAATACAGCTATGGCCTTATTATTGAATCATTTGAACCTCTCGGTGACCACGAATATCCCTCAATCACAAGGACAACTGCATCATTTATTTTGGGGTGTTTTTTCAGTAGGGTGATAAAACCTGATCAAATTTGCCTAAAAAGACCAAAGTCATTGGTCTTTAATTATGCGTCTCTTGGAACAACACAGCTTCTGCTATTTTTGGAGCCAGCATTATCTCTTTCTTTTTTCCCTTTTTCTTTTTTTCAAGGTACACAGAGATTCACCGTCACATTAAATTAAAAGTATGATGAATTGTTTCTCCTACCACAGTTATGAAGGCTGTTGAAAGTTGAAAATAAAGTTATGCCTCCAGGCTGTCACAGAACTAAGCGATTAAATTCAGTATTCAGCTTTCTGTCACTAAAGTATAGAATCAAAACCAAATTTGACGACATGGCAGCAAATCCAATATAATGTACTCGTGCAATTTCAACACTGTACAGTATTGTTTAAGGCAGCGTTTTTTTAAATCTTAACTGGTAGGTGATAAATATTCATTACTTTTGTTTATTGCCTCTATAGTGTCCTCTTCTCAGTTTCCGTCAGATATACCATTAAAATGTATCTCACAGCACTTCCGCTACTGTTCAAAACCAAGGCTGCAAAATCAAAACAAATGCAGAATAATGGCCACTTTTGAATAACAATAGAATTTCCCGTTATGTCAAGTATCCGCTTCTAGGACGCAGCATAATAACAATATCACAGCGCTGTCAGTGACAGCGCTGTCACCAGGAGATTCAAGAAAGATGTACACACTGGCGAGGCCGAGGCGTCGTTGAGATGTCAGTTTTAAATCATGTTGCAGTATTCTGCTGTGTCAGATTTATGCAAGGACATAATCTGCTGTAATCAAGGGAAACAAGGAAGGCGGCTCCAGCTGAGAGATGAAAAAAAGGGCAACGGCCCACAGAATGATGCTAAAACGGGTTTGTCATGAACACATGGAGCGTAGCCCGGCAGCGGAGCACAGAAACCACCGTGGCACTGTCATATCCAACCACATTTTAGTTTGCAAGTGGTTGCGCTGTTTTCTAACCATGATGTGCTCTTGGTGTACCACTCCCATCTTTGTGAGCGGTGCAAGGTAAACAGCTGGGCGAAGCCTTTCTAGTCTCATCTATTGTGAAGTCACAGAGGGGAAACATATTTGCTTTTGCCCTCTGTTGATGGGTATTGATTGGATGAAAACAGCCCACATCTATATGCACTCTGGTAGTTACCTGCTCTGAGCAACACTGCCAGTCACCTTTGAAGTGAACGTTTCCAGACAAGGACAAAACGAGACCTTTCAAAAGGGGGGGCCACCTGCTACTCAAAACATTATCACAGAGGTCATTTACTTGGTATGCTTTGGGCTAGCCAATATTATTTCTAGTCTACCGATTTTTTTATGTGCTAAAAGTGCTTTAGAGTCCAGATGGCAGGTCTTGGTTGAGAGAATCTGCTGTTTATGGGTAGACCTGAACCAATGAGGGGGACTTTATGACGTGTTAGACACCAGATTAAATAGCCGTGTCTGGGGACATGCACCCACAGGGCGTCAGCACCCTGATACTTGACACTGTGGCAGTTGATCTGTTGGCTACATGAGCGCATAGTGCACCGAGTGTATTAGTTTTTAGGATTGGCTCAGTCAACAATATGAGTTGATCAAGAATGCGATGAGGAGGCAGAGTTATTCTTACTTCGGCCTTCCTCCTTGTGAGAAACTCTTCGGCCTGTCCCCAAAGTGGTCACTGGTCAGGGAGAGACTCATGGCACGGCCAAGGTCTTGGTATGAGCTGAACCGACTCTCTGACCTCTGTAATTGAGCTGCAGGAAGAACACTGCATTCGTATCAAATGAAAAACTATTTTAACGCAGACAGGAGGAGCAGTTGCCAGGGAAAATAAGTTGATCGAGGAGTTGTCTGCCCCTTGTGGTTTCGTGGTGAGACCTGCTGCCGAGTCTATGATTAGATTGAACATGCACTAATTTAGCTCAGACTTGCAGCAGAGGGATATGCTCTTTGTCAAGCTGCAACGACATCCCCAGACAGTCGCTTGAAACAGGACTAATTGTTAATTTTACAAGATAGAGGTGTTGCTGGGGTGAGACAGAATGCCTGATAAGCTTTTATGTGGGTGAGAAAAGGGGAGATTTACCAGCTGGCAGAACAGACAGCTGAACACTGTTGGTCAGCTTCAGCAGCACTGTGAGCATGATGTGTTTTGAGACTAAAACTTAGAGATAGTCTGACCGCTCATTTCTTTTTTTTTTTTTCAATGGCAGATAGCACGTCTGGGCATCATCCCACAGCCAGATAAGAGCTTAGGCCGCTGACTTTGTGCCGTTGCCAGGAGTGTGACTGCAGCTTCAAAGCCGGTGACACGTCAGCTTTTGATCTGAGAATAGGCAAGGGCACCTGAAAACCACTGGTCAAGGCGCAGTTTGCTCGCATGTCTGAGCTGAGCTGAAAGGTGGCAGACAGCTGCCACCCAGTTTTAGCAGAAAAAACCTGTGACCTGTCTGTGTGCGTCTGTGCAACAAGACTGATGATAAATATTGCAAGAAATACTTGGAGTATCTGTAAACACAGACTTTAAGCCTGCTAACGCCATTATCTCATTGACTCATACTGTTGTTTTTGGAAATGATTATTCTCTGTCAACATATACTCATGTTTGTCCATTCAAGCTAGCCAATTACTTTTTTACAGCGGGTAAACATTGTACTGTATATCCATTAGTTTTGGGTGGATTTTATTTGTGGTGAAAAAAAGCATAGGTGATGCTATGTTTGGATCGTGGCACACTCAGCTGTGTGAGCTGTAATACATTATGGGCTACATTTCAGTGCTGTTTACTGCTGAATATAATCCTCCGTATTAAACCTGTAATAGGCAGAATGTTTTTGGCATCACTGGGCAAAATTTCCATAATAACCTTTCCACTTATTGTAATTCAAGTGCTCTGAGAGATAACTAGACTTCTGCACCTCCTCATGGCTGTCCTCAGGCTTTAAAAAGTGTAGCCTGTGACAGGAGACTTTGGCCAATCACAGATCGTTTTGGAGAGAGCATTCCTATTGGCTGTGCCCCAGCTGGTGGGCGGTGCTTGGTATTTCCTTAACAGATCTCAACATGGTTGCCGGATCACAAACTTCCTCAATTTCAACAGTAACAACAAGATGTTTCAGTAACAGAGTATTGATCCATATTTGATCAGCGCTGCCTAGTTTGATCATTTGATCGGAGTTTGTGAGTGATTGACAGCTGCTCAGAGACGGCAGAGTCCAGCTTGTCTCTGATTGTTTTTTTTCCTCCAATCTATGAAATCTTGCAGATGTCATTAGGAGCACCAGATGACACAGAGGAACATGATTTCTTTCAAATTACCTGTCTCATGTACTACTGTCAGGATGTAGTGACCGTTTTCTAACAATAACTTTTAAATCATATTTGCTTAGTTTCTACCCACTGCTGCTTTAATGTTTGTCTTGTTGGTAAACTTCCCGCTTTCCTGTTCCTATAAGGAGATAGGACAGGAACAGAGAGAGAAGAAATTACTGATGATTGATTTGATTACAGTTATGATTGAATTAATATTCATTAAAAAAATGAATCACATTAAGTGGCAGAAAAACTAATTATGATCATGCTCTATAGCTCATTTCCATTGTGGTACTCAAGGAGAAAAGATAGAGGAGGGCAGATGCCACTGAGCATACACTGTTATATCACAGTTGAAAGAAAGACCAGGGGCTTTCTTTTTTATTTTTCTACAACTCTTAAGAATAGGAGTCTAGTCTAAGATCACGGGTCAGCTAGCCATGAAACTTTCGCTTTCACTTAGAGAGAAAGACCAGAGAGAGAGGAGACCATAGTGAGGGGGCTGAGAGAGAGAAACAGCGTGAAGTAATATATGGTTCATGACAGGAAGCACAGCGACGGAGGACGAAGGAGAAAAAATATGGCTGAGGAGGAAGTGTGGGTAAAACTACACCTTGCTGCAGCTTTTCATCCTCAAGGTTTAAATTGATGCTTAATCATGAATCTGTCCTCGCTTTTGCTTTACTTTTAAAGGATAAATCTGGTGGGATTTTGTATTTTTGGCATTGTTATCATTAAGTCCCATGAAAAGACATAAACCAATTCATCTTTTGATTATCTCTGTAGCGAAACCCTGACACATCTCACAGTATTCCTCTGTGCCATCGAGCTGTATTATTGTCCACAAACTATTAAAAACACATCAATTAGCCGCACTGAGTGACATGTTCCTTCATTACAATAAACATGGCCACTCTACTTTAGTTTGATTCAATCCAACATACACCATCATGCTACTGTAAATACACACCGGTGCCAAATGTGTGCTAATCTCTACTGTAAATAGTCCCCAACAAAAGCACTGTTTACTCCTGATTGGAGAAAAAATGCAAGAACCCACGGGGCCAAGTGGTATAAAAAATTTGTTTCCCTTTATAAATAAAAAAAAAAGGGTGGACCCTTATCTTTAGTAGGAACCAATGTGTTTGAGTCCCACAGATGAGGTCAGGAAGGTAGAAAGTATTGAAAGAGTGACTAAAGCCTTGTTAATTTTGGTCTTTTGATGGGATTTGTTGACTGAAAAGTATAGACACCTATGCCTTAAATGTTTTTTCTTCTAAGTATGCCTCAGTATATTGTGCGAAGTGTGAGACAAATATCTAAATCCAGTAAAACATCATAAATACTGTATTATTATTTGCAATGTTTTTAATCCCTAATGTGAATATCTAGCAGGTCTACTGTATTTCATAAAGAATTAAAATGAAATAAAACGGTTAATACTAAAGGAGTAAACCCAGCTACCTTCGACGTTCTAACTATACCACTACTGTACCTTCTAGTCCTTAATGTGAAGCAGAATATTGTATTACAGTTGGTTTATTAAGACATCCCAAAGCATACATTTTCACAAATTGCTGGGAACATATTATATATTGTGCCTTTAAGAAATATAGAATATAGGCAATGTGATCCATAAAACAGAAAGACGGCGAGGCCACGTAAAGCCCTGTAGGACCTCCTACCTCCTCGCAGAGACCTTGGCAAAGTGGAAAATATATCTTTTTTTTATTCTTTATTTTAGGTTTCTTTATTTTAGTGTAAAACAGTATAAGATAAAAACTGACACATCATTAAGCTGTGACTTCACATAATGTGATAGTACTATTACAGTGTAATACAAGACTTGGCAAAAAGAGAAAAAAAGATGAAAAGCATGATATCAGGCTATATAAAAAGTAAAATAACAAGTGTGATAAGTTGGTTTGGGGGGTAAAGCCAATCCAGAGCTCTATTAGCATTCATAAGCGGAATATAAAATGTAATAAATAGTTCATAACGCACTGAAATGTGCTTGAAAGCTGTTTTAAAGGAAACATAAGAAGCATTTAGGGGTATCTATTGGCAGGACTGGGATTTAATATTAATGACTATGTTTTCTGTAGAGTATAATCACTTGAAAATATGAATCATTGTGTTTATATTACCTTAGAATGAGCCATTTATGTCTACATACAGAGCGGGTCGTCGTCACGGAGCCGACCACCATGCGTCTACAGAAGCCCAGAATGGACAAACCTGTCTCTAGACATAGTTCTCCTGCATGCTCGGCACGAGAGAAGTTTCAGTTGCAATCTCTAACCTCACTATTAGATACTGCCAAATCCCACACACTGCACTGTCAAGGGTTTATTAATATGCAATATTGGTCAGCAAGTCCTCACGTGTCGCCCATAAGTGGAGGCTCATGAGTGAATGACAGCATAGTGAAACTATGTAAAGTAATATTATAAAATATATCTTCACAGGAGAATTTATAATTGTTAAACAAAATTGTAAATTTAAAGAGCTGCATACAATTGTCTATACTTAATGCTAAATATGGTGATTTAATGTGAAGTGTTACATATTTCAGATGGTCTAATAGCTTAAGAAATATGACAATTTATATCAAACCATAACGGGAAATTAAAACCTTCAGTTTATCACCAAATGTGGTGATACATGTTTTTTTATTGAACAGTGTGTGAGTGTGTGGTAGAGCTGCAACAATTAATTGATTAGTGATCTATTAAATGAAGCTTCAACTATTTTGATAGTCAATTCATCAGCTGGAATAATTTAAGAAAATAATTATTGGATTCCAGCTTCTTAAATGTGAATATTTTCTGTCTTTTTTTACTCCTCTATGACAGTAAACTGAATATCTTTGAGTTGCAGACAAAACAAGACATTCAAGGGCGTCATCTCAGGCTTTGGAAACAACACTGATCAAAATTTTTTACCTTTTTCTGACATTTTATAGACTAAACAACTAATCGATTAATCAAGAAAATAATAGATTAATGAACAATGAAAATAATCTTCAGTCGCAGCCCTAGTGTGTGACAGTATTACATAATTAAAACATTATTTTCCCAGCACATCTAAAACAATAAGATGCACATGTTTGCAATGTTTTAATATTTTACTCGCGTCAGCCCGTGAGATCGTTTGAAGGAAAAATTATAATACAAGTGATCATGGCTTTCATATCCATCAGCTGCCTTGTCAGCCCTTATTACAGAACCACAGGTATCGCACACCACTACCCCCTTGAATGTCATCATGGATTGAGATAGCGATCGCACTTTGTGATAATAGTCATCTGTTAGGATGTCACTGAAAACAACTCACTGTAATATCCTGATGTGAGGCGAACAGGAGGTGTTTTTTCTATTCTATGATCCTCATAGTTATTTTTAATGAGAGTATCAATCCTGTCAGTGAGGTGAGCTGATTATGATTATGATGTCTGCTCCATTCGCACATTGTTGCTCCTTCCTCACATACCACCATACTGGGGTGATAATGTGGACCTGATTTCCCTGTTGATACAGGAGATTTCTGTGTACACTTGTCTTTCTTAAGACTTCCCAATTTCACTTGTTTCTATGGCAAGTTTAGTCTTTATGTTAGACCGCATGGAAATTCACAATGTGAAGTTTCATTCATTAGTAAATGTAATTGGTTTCAATTTGAAGTGTATTATTTCACTTTCTCTCACTTTCTCATTTTCTTTCATTGCTTTCACCGTGTCTCCCCATTTCATAAAGACATAGTGCCATCTAGTGTGCACTGCAGCTGGTTACATGGCCAGCGCCGCTTGTTGCAGTCCTATTATTTATTCATGGGCAATGCGCAATGAAGGCAGACTTTTCCCAGAGGCATATTTATTATTGTGTGAAAAGACTCAACCTTTCCTCCTCTTTTGAAACATTTTCTCCTTTAAGCATCAGATGTATTTTAGGCTCATCCAGCGCTTTTAGTTGGTTCCCAGAGGATTTCTTTAAATCCGTCCCAATAGGGAGTTTTATATAACTGCTCAGATTGTATTTGTTGTGGTTGAAATGGGAAACATTCAATGTTCAGTCACTCAGTATAATGGATGTGTACAGCTTATATGTTAATACTGAACTCTGTAGAACGACATGTAATTAAAACATTGTTAGTTATGGCAGCCCGTTAAATAAGTCAACTTTTTATCTACTGTATTTTCAGCAATGTGAAACATGGCAGTGCCATGTTTAGTGGAGGTGCTAATTAAATATTTGTGTTACCTAAAGGTGAGTTTGTCATTCCCAGTTTAATTCACACTTTTTCAGAGGTTGGGTGCTGCCAGCACATCCTGTGAATCTCTCACTTGTTAAACTAAACCTAATGTGCGAGGTTTAGTCAAACATTGCCAGTCAATCTTTTGCATTGAGTGCAGCCTTGACCCTCTGGGCAGCATCAGAGCTGCTGAAGTGCTTTGGCATCAGTGTGACAGGATTAACACATCAAAAGCAGAGTCGGGGCCTACAGCAGCGTCACACAGTCAGTACAGCACCTTTCATGTTCTGCTCAGGTTCACTACAATTTCACGTAAGCCAGCAGCAAGTCAGACGGAAAAAGATAATGGGGCCAACCTGCTGCTATCAGGCTTTCCCTCAGCTCCAGTGAAATATGTCAAATTCTGTGTTTGATGAAAGATTGGAGTTCAACAGGCTCAAGTCAGGAAACGATATCTGACTGTGTCACATGGCCGGGATGCAAAGGAGCATTTAAGTCTGACATTCAAGCTGAAATTATTGCTGCGAGCCTGCATGGTCTTACTTTTCATGATGCAAACATTCGATAGTCAACGTGGAAGGAAAATTAAACCCAAATCATTTTTGGGGAGTCAGAGGGTTGAGATTTGTAATCCCTTTGATAAGATGTAGTAATAAGTGACGGTGGAGCAGTTTTATAATGAGTTTACAAATGAGATGTATCATGAGTGTTTTTTAAAATTGCTCAGTTAGGGGACACAGATGCTAGATTTATACCTACCATTTGTCATATCTGAAACTTCAAGGGAATCATCATCATATTTTCTCTCAGATGCTTTTACAAGGATATGTGGTAATTAAGAGTATTGTAGTAATACTTTCAGGGCTACAGCATGAATAAAGGAGTGGGGTTGAGTGAGGCATTGGAGGCATGCTCGGGATAAATAATGTATTATTAAACAAATTGTGTACAAATGTCCAATTATTATTTTACTTCATTTTACAGGTCCATAATTTTCATGGTAATTAGTTGATAATTAGCAAGTAACCTATTTGAAATTTTGTTGAAATTACTGCCAAATTACCCCAATATTTACCCTACAATTTATAGAAAATTACTTTATCAATATTATAAAAATATGATTTAGATATCATTACAAATTTTACTTAATAATATTTAGCATATAATGGTTAAAATAGGTCCCTGAGGCTTGAGAAGCAGTATTGCGCTGCTCTTCATCAGAGGTGGAAAACCAAAACTAATAGAAGACACTTCTGATCAGACACAAATCTCACTATTATGACTTATTGTCTGCACAAATGTGACCTGGTAGCCAATGTCATCCTTCAGGGAGTTTCTTTTTTTTTTTGTTTAAGAAATTTAAGTTATTTTCTAATAATTATATTATTTTATTATTAATTTATCAGCTTGGAAATAAAGCAAATCAATTAACTTTATATTCTCTACCAGCTATTGGAAAATAGTGGAATATAATTATTAAGTCATGTTAATAATAAAGTTATTTTTGATCAATTTTGTGGTAAATATTGGGGTAATTTGGCAGTAATTATAAAGAAATTTCAAATAGGTTACTTGCTAATTTGCACCTAATTAAATGAAATTTGCAGACCTGTGAAATGAAACATTTCTTTTTTTATATTTCAGTGTATATCGATGCTTCATTTTCAGCTGCAACTGAGCTATTGGAACATGGACTTGATTTGTTTTATACAGGATTTATTTTCCTCCCATGTAATGACCCCTGTCTTTGCTAAGGTGGTTGACATAAAAGAGAAACTGAAGCTGTCAAAGAAATTTTGGTCCAACCTGCCCGAGGCAACGTGTGTGGAGGACAGAGTGACCGCTGGAAATGCCAGTGATGAGGACTGCTGGAATGGACACACCAAGGGCAGGTAAGTTCACCAGGGCCCGGGGTAACGCAGGCTAATACAAAAGGTTACTTAGAAGTCCAAAGTATGTTCAACTCAGCTAATGTTAATCAGTCTAATCCTCGAATTAAGCTCCACATTATTTACTTCCCCTGATTTAAACTCTGCTGTGCAAAAGCTCGGCATACTTTGACCTGTTATTTATCAACTAAACAAACAGGAAGTGGTCTCTTAAATAATTCTGGTTTGGATTCACCCTTTACTATATATTATAAGTTGCTCCTTAAAATGCTTTTTGCTTTTTTTTCTTTCCATTCTTCTTTAAAATGGGAACCCAGCATGCCTGATAATCTGCTTTAATTTTCAAGGAAAACATTTGCGCGAGCGCTCCAAATGCCTGCAGCCATGGCTGAGGTCACAGTTAATTGATTTGCGCTACTTTCATTCATGCCATCAACTGTATGATCAAAAGATGTTCAGCATTCATATTTTAAATTATTTGAATATCCTTTAAAGCTGATAATTAAAGCCTGTATATTGGTATTGGATGTGGAAGCTGCTGCTGTTTTTTGTGACCGAGAAGAAAAGAATATCACCGGCAGACATTGCTGCCATTTCAGAGGTGAATATTACCCACAGTGACCTGGGTTTACGGGAAACAAATGCTGTTGTGTGAGACGATTTGTGGAATGGTCTCACATGATGGCCTGCTGCTTATTTATCAGACAGGAATGCAGGCAGCTGATGTTTTGCCTGGAGAAATATCTCACAAATATGTCAAAGCATTACCCCACGTGATTAGGTCAAACACAGTTAGGTCAAATTTTGCAAAATCTGTCACAACCACAAGAGCTATTCTAGAGTGCTGCATGAGAGTTAGACCCATACATTATAACCCAGAAATATTGTGTCCAACGTAAGTCTTTCTCTTCGTTCTTATTGATGGAGTACTACTGATTATGATTATTATTTGCATGCAAGAGAGCTCAAAGTCTATAATAAGTTTCACAAATATAGTTTCTCTTCGACTAAAGAGCACTCACCAGATTCCATGTCCTTTTACCAAGCTTCTTAGCAAAAACAACACATTAAGTTGTTGTATTTTTAACCTTAAAGATACTTCCCTGAAGTTCAAAAGGATGGATTGACCAACCAGGTGAATAACCCTGAGGTGGGTGTGGACATTACCCGCCCAGACACCTTCATCCGCCAGCAGATCATGGCTCTGAGGGTGATGACCAACAAGTTGAAAAATGCTTACAACGGCAATGATATCTACTTTCAAGATTCAAGTAAGCAATGTGCTTTTTTCCCCATGCACACTCACACATGACTACTTTTTTTGTCTTAAGGCAGGAAATGTATTTTTAGTCTTGTCCTCTGCGCCCTGGTTGATTCTCCAACGTGTCACTCATTTTGATAAGCTGTCTGCTTTGAAATACTGGCTAACCTTGAGGCAGAGGTAATCAGTGTCAGGAAAGCCACAAGAGCAACTGAAGGAGCAAATAACTAACACAGGCAGTGTGTAAAAAACATCGTGCCAATAGGTCCAGTCCAGTCTTTGTCAAGTTATGTGAAAAGCTGATGAAGACAGTTATGGAAAGATTTGGAGGCAGCGTATTAGGTGTTCATGATTCTCCTTCATCTAAATTCATCCAAAAGAGCAGGACGTGGTTCAGCAGTCATATTGGGATTTACAGAAAGCACAGAGCCACAAACAAACAGAGACAGGTACAGTATTGTATACGACATTTTATTGTTGAACCTCCATTAACAGTTTCAGTGGAAACAAGCTGTAAACACAACACTGACATACTGTATTATTACCTTTTGGCATTAATTTGCAATGTGTGTCAACTTGAAGTCCATTTTGACTTTCCTTTTAGCTCTGCTTTGGGCCTCCACCATCTCTAAACAGAAATATCCAACTGAATACTCCACTATGTTTACCAGTTAGTCGCTGACTTTGTCTGCCTTCTTGTTGGTGCTGGGTGGATAGTGTACAGTGGGTTTACCAGAGCTGTGTCGCTGTGACGCTGATGAGAGTGAACCGAAACAGATAATCCAAAAAAATGAGCTGAAAGACACTAAAATGCTACATTGAGTTGGAGGACTCTGCAGACTCTGGTGATAATTTTATGTCACCTTTCACATACGCGCAGTCATTTGATCCACTAGTAATACAAGCAAATGCTTTAAAGGTCCGGTGTGTAAGATTTGGTGGCATCTAGTGGTGTGGTTGCAGATTGCAACCAAGTAGTCTTTCCTTTCCAAGACAGCATTAACGTGAGCCACTGAGTGTAAAACAGTGGTAACGCTGTTTGCCTCGTTCAGAGGCCATCCTTACCATAATAACACTACTTTGGGAGCAATGGAAGTCAGACGGCGGTTCACATTACGGCATGAAGGGCTCATTCTAACACCGTGTCCTCACTGGATGCAATGCGAGACAACATCAGCTTCATTACATGGTTTTGTATTGGAGTGTCCTAACTGGCCGCGAGCGATGCAACGTTTTAAGCTGAACTTTTGTCAGACTTTGTGTTCCTGTGTTTTTCTGTCACATAAAGTGAGCCGTCAGGGTTTCTGACAGCAGGAGAAATCTGGGTCAGTTGTCCTGGACGTAAATGAGGATAATAACTTCATTACTGTCACTTTGCACACAAGCCTTGACGCCCACAGTTATATGCGTAGTGTCCACCAGAGAAAAATTACTACGAGCTACCTGGCGTCAAGAAATGTAACAGCACTAATGGCTGAAACAAAACACAAACACACGGCACAAAACAGACAACAATGGAAACTATATGTGGCGTCAGTACAGTATTTCAGTACAAAGCCTCGTTTTGAAACTTTTTCGTAACTCGGCAGAAAAACTGAGACAAAGTACGACCAAGACACTAAGAAAAGCATCGTCGACTCCTTGTTTGGATTATTTTGTTCAGTATTGTGGAAAACACAATGGACTAATGTTACACTATCAGCAGGCTCAGCAGGGGCGACAACCACATTTAGTCTTTATGAACTTAAACTGTGCTTATGGAGAAACCAGTCATAATGTTATGATTAATCCGTTTACCATATTTCATCACCTGTCTGTGTCTCTGCCTGTGCTGTTGTCGCATCCCAGGCATGGATAAGATGCATTGCGGGCTATATTATATGTAATTTCCAGTAAATATCCCAAAACAAAATGTGTTGTCTGTTTAAAAAGCAGGCTGCAAACATAGATAGCAAGTACTATTAACCCATCTTTAAAGTGGTTACGTCTGGTCTCCAGTCTGATATGGAGCACATAGCTCATATGTACGTGGTTTGTTTACATGACGTTACAGAAGTGTATATTTAATGTGTTCAGTGTGGACAGAGAGCGTGCAATGTGATGTAGTGCAATAGTCAGATGCTCACATCCAGTTAGGACACGGTGTACGATAACGGAAATATGCCGATTCTTAGTTTCAGGTGATTATACACTAATGAAAACGTAGTTGTGAATATTATATTCCATTTCATGCTGATAGATCCCCTAAATGTTACACACTGGTCCTTTAACTTGAATGTGAAAACGTTGCATACTGTAGCTTTAAGGCAACAGTTCAGGACTGTAAAATCTGGTTGAATTGTTGACTAATGTGCTCAGCCTGGCTTTTATTTTGTTATGGTGTTGCAGGTGATGAAGGCAGCGGCTCAGGCAGTGGCAGCGGCTGCACAGAGGTCTGCCCCACGGACACGGACGGCGCTGCCACCGAAGCCCCGGTGGTGGAAGCCGACCGGAGCGGGCCTGTGGATGACTCTGCGCCGCTCCGTGCACCCTCTGTAGCCCTGCCAACCATTCTGGCCCTCTCAGCCCTGGCACTCCACCGACAATGGAGATAATGCTGGAGGAACCAGCTAAACATGGACAGCAGGGTTTTTTGTTTTTTGATTTTTTTTTTTTTTTTTTTGCAGTTTTTGTATTCAGGCAGATGGAGCTACAGTCAAGCAGACAGTGTTCAGGCTGCCAGCCTGGAGGCTAGAGGAGTCTGCTCTGAAAAAGAGCTGTCATGCATCATGATTTCCCACTTTCCCAAAGATCATGCAGTGCCATCCTTAGACTTGACATTTTATGGCATCACTTCACCATCTAACACTGATGCCGACCCAACAAACTCTGCTTCAGAGATTTCTTGCACATATGGCAGGTATTAATGTAGGTCTCCGTGTGGAAAAAATATAACACGCACTTTGATTGTTTTGATTTTTTTAATGCAAAAAAATTGTTTGTGTGTTGAAAAATGTTGAGAATGTGGTTATTTGATGCACCTAAAAGAGGCACAATAAGTTTAATATAAGTTTAACATTATATTTTGAAAAGAATAATTCTGGAACATGTGGTTTCCACCTCAAATTTGAATTGAATCCTTGTTCCATTGCCATTAAATCGTGTGCCAATTATTGATTTTTGATGAGAAGCGATTGAATATTCATCAGTCGTCACAAATCCGTGTTTGTTTTTAGATCAGATGCAGCCGCTGAATCGTATTATGTTTCACAGTAATTTCACCCATGACGTTTGGCAAGATTGTCGGTTGAGTGTATCATGGGTTGGTCATGGATCTGCTGTGTTCAGTCGTCTTGCGCTAAAGCTCACATTTTGTTAAAAGGGGATAAGATTAACATTTTTATATACTCATTTGCCTTGCAACACATTTATTATCATCATATCATGCTGGTTTCTCAAGCTTTGCTTCAGGAGGAGACAACCTGGACAAAATTTATATGGAGCAATTATTGACACCAGTATACAGTAATGCCATCATACTGTGGTGATGCTGGTTCTGTACTGTAGTGGGGTGCTTGTCCTGTTATGCTAATTAATTAATGTCAGAGAGAGCTAAAGAAATTCTAATCCCCACTAATATAAAATGAATTAATTAATGATATATTAGCTATTTTTTTTTCCTCCGTAGGGGTTCATGTCTCCATTAAGTGGGTAGTCACCCAGTATCAACCTCCATCTAACCACTTTATAGCATCAGCGACCTGCAAGCAAAGCCGCTCAATAAAGAGATCACAAATCAACCATTTATACAATATATTAAAAACAGTCTTAAACATAATCTGCTGACATTATAAAGCCTTATAGAGGCGCCGTATTGGAAAATCATTGTCCTGTATATGTGTAAATGCACATTGCAGTATGAAAGGCACACCCATTCAATACAGAATCACCATCACAGGTGTAAGTCTGCTGCTGCCGTAACCTTTATGTTTATTTACAGTAATCGGGGCATATATTGTTTTCTTCTGCATCCCCAGAAGAGTCTGCAATTATTTCTACAAGTATTATACATTTTTAGGTGTTCCAGAAATTCTGGATTCGCGTATACAGGAACAAACAAACCGTGCCACTTTTGTATATGTGACTGAATATCCAAAGCTTATCCTGTAACTGCTTTCAAAATAGCTACTAAAATGTGCATAAAAAGCTACAGAACTGAAATACTGTCAGGCAGTAGTAAGTAAGTTAAGCGTTCCTTTAAATGTATTAACACAGTTATTTAAAAGGTGAGGGAATTATTAAGAGGAGAAGCTGCAAACAGCACACAGTGGTTACTGGAAATGCAAAGAAAGGGCCCCTAAATTTATCTGTAAGGCTTGAATGGTTATGTCTGCAGCACAGACAGGCTGGAAGCCGACCACAGTCACCTGTGAAATGAGAATCTGTGGAGACCGGACAGGCCTGAATGCTTCAGTGAGGCTCCTCAGTAGAGCGTACTTACAGAGAATGTGAGAGGCCTGGCACTGCTGAGGGGGGCGGACAAAACCAGCCTGTACGTACGTCCACTGTTCTCTGAGAGCCCGTCAGCTCCATAACCAGCAGGCCAGCTAAGCTTACATATCCATGGAATTAAGCAGTGTTATGCCCTTTGCAGTATATCAGTGAATATTGGTTGAGTTTTTCTTTATTGCATTTAATTCAGCATTTGCATCCACACTGCAAGAACAAAAATATAGAGGAAAATATGTCAAATGTGTCATTTAAAAGGATTCTTTATTATGATCTTACAGGATGCCCTTTTTATGTTTTGTATCATTGAACTTTTAATGGTAATATTTTTGCAATAAAATATTGAAAACGGAGGTCTGGTCAGACAAATTATCTGAAAAATATAATTAGCAGGAAACGCTATAAGTCAACATTTTTTACAATCAATGCATTTCTGTATGGAGTCAAGTCCTAATGAGGTGAAGTTTGTTCAGAGTTTGACTCTAATTTCAAACTAAGAGGGGCGAAGAACTAGTTGAGCAAATATGCCTTATTGTTTTCCAGTGCAATTAAGATGATTGCATTTGTGTTTTGTTACTGTTCTTGAGAATAAATATTTATTAAAAAGATTCCAATAGGTTTGTATTTGTGGTGACTGTTAAAGAAATTGTAAAATGAACATGAAAATGGATACGGGCTCATGTGTTTGTAAGCTCACTAAACCAGTTAAAGTATACATTCATTTTGATTGGTCCTGGGAAGTTTCTTTTCAAATTTTTAAATGGATAGTACATGATTCTCGTATTTGTTCTTATATGAAATTAGAGTAAATATCTAAAAAGTAAAAGTGTGGTTCATGTACAGGATTAATATTTTCCTCTTGCATCACAGTAAGGCCTAGAGAAAATTGGTGATTGGCTGCCCCGTCTCTCGGGTATGTATGCTGTAAGTACTGAAGTGTGTTTCAGAACAACAGGGGGAATCTAGGCTTCCTCTGTGTACTTTCTATTTGTGAAGTCTGCTTTTATCAGGGGTTCAAAGCCTCTGTTTCTCCGTTGACGCAGGTAGAGCACAAAGATAAGGAGAAGCACCAGGAGACCGATGAAGACTCCCCCCAGAGTGGAGCCCAGCACAAACACAGCCGGCCCGCCATCTGCTGTAAAGATGAAGCACAAGTAGAGTAAGTCATATATAAAACCTTTTTTTAGCAGCAGAAAATGTAAACTAAATGTCAGTCATTATGTTCAAATATCATGTTTGGGATTTGATGAGGTTTCATGAGGCAATGAATTGACATCAATGACAACATTGCTCAACTATTAACTGATACTTCTAAATTCAAAACTTGAAAAAAACGCCTATGGCAATTTAAAAACACAGATCTACCCAAGAATAGAGGGTAATGCTATTGACAAGCATGTGTTTTCAGGCTAAAAAATAACTAATAATGGAAAAGCAGGATGATTTCAGTATTTTGTACTATGATTTAATGCATTTACAAGACTTGAGTTTTGTTTTCTCATATATATTGAAAAAAATGACATTTTTGTTTGTCAATCAAGAGCTCAACAAATTTCAGCGATTACTTTAAAGCCTTGTAGTCTGATCTGAGGTCAGGTGGAAGTTAATACGTTTAAAGTAATAAGCCTGCTTTCCACTAAGAAGATCCTGGGAATTTTAGTCCTGGGAACTACTTCTCAGTGAACAAACTGGTTCCTTCAGCCTATTGCTGTCTGTGTTTCCATAGTCGTTTAATAACCTGTCGAGATTAGGCAAATTATTCCACCGACATATGAAACAGCAACAGGACATGGGACAAGAGCTGCCGGTCGCAGCGGTAAACGCACTGCAGCCTGAACCCTAAACTTATAGGCTGTGTCTCACTGCAACGATATTTACTACTACGTAGTATTTACTGTTGCATGTTGGATGTAATGAATGAAATGCAGAGGAGGAAAATTATACTAAGAGCGTCTGTCTCAACAGTAAATCACTTGTTTACGGTTATTATTGCTTTAGATCTTAACTGTTGTCAAACAAACAGAAAATAACTTTATTTTCTTTCATTCACGCTAACACCGCTCTGTCTGTTTCTGTCACTACAATCGCTACACTGCTATACAATCGCTCCCTCTGTTTTTTGTTGCTTTAAATGAGTCGGGAAAGCCTGTGTTTTATGAATGAAGCAGTACACGAGTTGAAGCCATTGAAGCAGTGGCGCCGTGTGTGAGTTTGTCCAATCAGCAACGGTCATCCTTGCAAATCCTTCCCCAAAAGTTCATGTACTGTTAGAAAGTACTACCACCCAACCAGCACCATTTTGGGGGTAAAAAGGCGACAGAAACTGTCCCTGAAACTTAATTTAGACTCTGATTCCAGCAGTTGAAATACAATGAGCTCCTCAAAAGGTTCCTAGTTCCTGGGGGGAAGTTTCTAGTCTTTATGCTAAGCTAAACTAGTCTCACGTTTAAAGTGCAAATAAAGCTGTGGAGTCGATCCTCTCATCTAACTCACAGCAAGAAAGTAAATAAGCCTGTTTCCTAAAATGTCAAACTATTCCTTTAAGCTAATTATTTTAACACTTGCTCACCATCCAGGGCAATGGCGTAGGAATATCCCAGCTGCTCAGATGTGACATATATCTCTTCGTTGGTGATCGGAGGGAAGAAGGGAACCATGTTGTAGTCCCTGTTGTGACCAATGGGGGCCATCTCATCTGGGAAAGTGGCGTTGGATGGAACGAATCTTCTCATCCACTCGTCAAAAATGGCATCAGTGAAAGCGTGGAGCACCTGCGAGACAAACAAGCAGAAATACCACAGTGATTTTAATGACAGCAACCTTAGTGTGTCATTTCAGAGTGAAGTATGAAACCAGACTCTGACCAGGAAGATGGGGTCGTTGGCTGCAGAGTGCGACAAAGCGCTGGTTCCATTCAGCATGGAGTGGACAAGGTTGTGGAGGTTATTGACCGATTCGTCCAGTTCCCCATCTGGTTTTTCGTACCCTTCGAGAGCGTTCCTGTTGGTCACAAAGTGTGTTAAACAGTAGTTTTGCAAAGAAACAGCAGGTATGCATTTCAAATTGTTATTGATGCTAAACAGTAGAGTTGTACCTGAAACTAAAGGAAGAGTTGGTGAAGTACGGAGGGCTGTCGAAGTCTCTGATTCCAAGACAGCTTCTGACGTCGGTCATGGTGGGCAGAGACATGTTACCTCCCTCCATTATCCCCCTCTGAATGAAACCCTCGCTGGTGCCATTACAAAGAGTCACCAGGCGATTGTACTCATCCAAACTGGAAATTAATAAAATAACTGAAATATTAAAATGTGATTTCTACCAATCGAGACATGCATTAATATCTGTTTCTGCCCATTAGTGATTTGTGCCGACCTGTCACACACCACCCCCCATCTGGAGAACCTGGACTGGTTGCTGATGAGGGACGGATTGTCTGGGTTTCGGCCCCCCAGCAGAGCATCAGTACAAACATCACACTCACTTTGCCCCGTGGCAAAGTTCCAGTAAGGGATCCCAAAGTTCTCATTGCCGATCAGCCTCTGCAGGTAATGGACACATTTTATTATATTAGTTTACATTAGTATTAAAATGTTTAATATGGTCATCAACATGGACTTTTGATGGCAAATATACAAACCCTGATTGCTGCACTGTAACTGTGACTCCCTAAATTTGGATCCAGTCCAGTATCTATATATCTGTGTCTCATCTTCCCTGAGCCTTCCTCTCAATCCTGGACCAATTCTCTGCATCTTAAAAATCTTCCACATTTATTCAAAAATTAGAAACATCCTCATGGAAGGACAGTATGTGACACTAAAAAACTCTTATATGTGATACAAATGAAATTTATCTGAGGAAGGGTATCTGCTCTGTAAGCTGGAGCGATAACCTTCAACCATTCAGTGCAAGAATGTTTTATACTTAGAAGAATCTATTCACCACAGTTTTATTGACTGATAAGCTGGATGGAGAAAGGTTTTTATGTTGCTGCAGTCTGGAAAGAACCTCCAAAGTATCAGATACTGATGTACCAGTAAGTGCAATTCAACAACAACCCAATAATATTTGCTTCACACAATGAAAAGATGAGCACCTCAAATGAGGAATATTCATTTTCTCAATGACAAGAGTCTACTTGTATGTTCCCACCTGATAAAGTATTTTTACTGATCCCATCCAGTCATGATGCCAATCAACAATATGTTAAATAACGGGTTTTTAGAGGATTACACATACCTGTAACTCTCTCTCCAAGCTGAGGAGGTGATACCTGTGCCAAGTGATGAATGCTGGTCCTTTGTGTGAAAAATCAATGGCTTTGAATGGACGGCCAGGACCTACAGGGAATCAATATTCAATGTGATCACAAGGCAATAATGTGCACATTACACACTATTATCTGTAAAATAAATATGGATCCTGTTTAATCCATGTATGAGCAAACTAATTATTTTTGATTTCTCCTGAGGAATTTATATCATCACAGTAAAAAAAAAAAAAAAAAACACAATCTATTGTTTTATTAAATTAATACCAGTCTGTATTATTCATGTTTTCTGGTGCTGTTCAGAGTTTTATTGCTTCAATAATGTTGAGAAACACTGTAACACAGGCGTGTATTTTCAATTAGGTTAAATTAAGAATTAAAAAAAATATTGAATATTTTTCCACAATTATAAATCTGAATAAATGTCAAATGTGTGGGGGCCAACAAATATGGATTCAGTCTGCAGATCGGATTAAGTCATATTATTTGGAAATGCCTGGAACAATCTTTAACAGGGCTAAAACAAAGTATTATCAAGTCACCAGAGCCAGCTTAAATAAATGATTTGATATGATAATAATTATGTTCCTAAGTTATTATATTCCTTTTTTATGTTATCATGATATTCCGGTCAATTTGCTAATAAAGTCAGCCACATAAACTAAGCAGTTTTCAGTCAAGAAACGTCTCATTTACCGAGAAGAGTGTCTCGGACGGAGTAGTAATGTTGCCAGACAAAGAAGTCGTAGATGGAGACGTTGGCGAACTGGGGATCGGTTCCATTTGGTCCCAAGAGTCCCAACCAGTGCTGGGTGGCAATGACATAGTCTGGGTGGATGGTGGTCTTAGCCAGCTCCAGGACATTTAGAAACTCCTGGAGCTCTTCGGGGGTCAGGGAGTGGATGTTCTTCCGTACCACAGGGGCTTTCCTCTGGTCACAGTTTGGTCCGGTCCAGCCAAATTTGCACTGACCACAGTCATAGCCTGCAAAGTTACCTGCAACACAGAGAGCAAACTGACCGTGTCAAATCATGTTGATGATGTTTCAGGTTCAGCGTGAGCCAGTTAAATGAACATGTGCATGACTCACCGGTACATCTGCAAGTCTGATTGAAGAATTTGGTCGGCCACCTCTCTCTGTCATCAACGTTTCTCAGCCTGTACGGTCCTCCCCAGGGCTTGCTGTCGACTCGGACAGCCGAGCAGCTTCCTCTCCCCGACAGAGAGCCGCACACGTTGGCGGGATCTGAGCCCAGACCGGGGCAGCACCGCTTGGACACGATCCCCTCGACTGTGCAGCAAACTCGGGGGAACTGAGCCTCTGCAGGCTCGGGCCAGAGGAGCAAACAAAGAAGACCAAAACCCAAAGCGTTCATGTTTCACCTGTTTGTTTCCTCCAGTCAGCGGTCAAATCAGTTGGTGCATCAACTTTCTGCCGTAATGCGGCCAATTAGTTCCCCCAGAATAGTGTGGAATCTCAGTCTGCTACGGTTCCCAGTTGTGGATCTTCAATTTAGATTCAGTGATAGTGGAAACAACACTTAAAGCCAAATCATGTTGTGTTCCAGTTGGTTACATGCACATTAAGAAAGCCTCTAATTTCTGTTCTTGCTTTTGTAGAGCTGAGGAGGATTAAGCCTTCAGTCTTGTGATCGTCACCTGACAGCAGAGCTGTGAGCTGCACTAAGATCAGGGTGAATACCAAGAAACTGCCTGAAGGGACTATTAAGTCTTGTATGGCCACTTTGTTCCACAAGACTGAATTGTGACTGATGTATTATTTTAAGTAAATCAGAAACATGTAATAAACAGACAAAACAGTCATGTTTGGCTGAAATTCAGCACATAGTACAGCCACATGCACAGACATTGGTCAAATGCAAAATAAATGAAATTCTGAAAACACATTTGAAATAAAAACAGTATCTCAAAAGAAATAAATTGAGTGATTGTCAGCTAGCGTAATTGAAAGATCATTTTAAATAATGCCTGGAAAAATCTGCCTTTGAGCCAGAGCCCCTACTGTAAATCTGTTATGTACATTCATATGGAGGATTAATCACTTTAATCCAACCAGAAGTTAGTTTTTAGATTTTTTTGTTCCATTTATTAAACTTTTCACCCCATTTCTCAGCTGATACCATGTGCTGTACATGTGAGGTGAGGAAAGAGCAACCGTAGGAACTGTAGGACTTTTTTTTTTTTATCTTTCACTCACTATCCATACTGATACATGCAGTAGTGAAAAGTACATTTACTCAAGTACAGTTTGTAGGTTTTTTTGAGGGTTCTTGTACTTAAGTATTTCCATTTGCTGCAACATTATACTTCCATGCCACTACATTTCAAAGTGAAATGTTGCACTTATGACTCCAATCCATTCATCTGGCAGATACAGTTACTATACCAATTAATATTTTACATTAAAAACATATACATTTATAAAACACATGAGATTAAAACTAGAAAAAAGGATCATGTCTAGTTTGGCCTAAAGAGACTTTTCCCCTCTGAACCTCTCCAACAGTTTAAGGACCAACGAGGTAAAAATATCTATATAATATGAAAAAAGATTATATGAATTTTGAGTAGCACAGATTTGTCTTTTCCTCTTTCCTACCCCATTAATCACCTCGCAACCCTCCACATTTACTGAATGAATCAATCTTGTGAATTTTTAATACTGTCCGTGTAGTTTACAGAAAGAAGCTGTAAAGAATTACACAAATGAAGTCTACACATTTATTATTATTATTATTATTATATTGGAAATGTATTGCTTATTGGGAAAACAAATAGTTTTTGTTTCAAACTAGTGTTTGAAAACAATCAGTCACCACGGCTGTATTACACAACATAACTTCAATCACATGTTAAAGCAGATGTAGTGTTCACAGTGCCCTTTAGACATGGTTAGCACTAGGTCACAATCAAAGGTTAGTTTCTTTGAGAGAGTCTGAACCACCATAACGCCCTAAAGGCAGAGTATTTGTCCTCTGTTCATGATTGTTAGAAAACTGGATCTAACTGTGTCGAAGAGCTCTTCAAAGAATCGAGTGTATGATGCTGAGGATACATGACCGGATTTCATGTGACCAAGTGTGTCATTCACAACATCAATACAGTAACTGAATTCAGGGAGGTAAACACATTTTGTGGGTATTGTTTCTTTTGTAGGGCTGTATTCAAACCAAAGCAATTCTTAGCTTACTAACACGATTTTAACCCTCTGAGGTCCACAATAGACCTGTTTTTCTCTTTTTAAGGGGGGTACAGGGGGTCTTTAGGGCGAGATGGCAGGTTGACAGTAGATGTCGCATAGAAGTGGTGTAGATCATCTGAAATCTGGGAACCTGAAGATTAATTTGAAATGTAGTTCACCACTGTGTGACAAGTTTTTCTAGCCATGAATCAGAAATTAAACACTAATGAATTAATGAATTATTTGAAATTGAAATTAAGTGTGTAAGGGTTTAGAACACTTTTGCGTTGATACCATTTACAAAAATGGCTACTATGGGGAGTAAAATCATCACGTGACTACAGCTGAGCTCATTGGATCCACTAGAGTCACAGCTTTACAGTGATTCCCAATTTATGTATTTCCAAGACAGTTTAGGGACCTCAGTATGCAGAAATATTCAAATACATAATTTTTAGAATAGGTGAAAATAACACACTTATACTTCATGAATATAACTTTTGCTCAAAACTGCATGTGATTATCATAAAGTGGGCATGTCTGTAAAGGGGAGACTCGTGGGTACCCAGAGAACCCATTTACATTCACATATCTTGAGGTCAGAGGTCAAGGGACCCGTTTTTCCTTGCCAAAATTTAGCCCAGATTTGGAGTGTTATTTACCCTCTTTCCTGACATGTTAGCGTGACATGGTTGGTACCAATGGATTCCTTACATTTTCTAGTTTCATATGATACCCGATAGCCCTAAAACAGAACCTGCTAGAGCCTCTTAATTTCAGTGAAGTTGTTCGGGATTACCCTCGCCCCCACAGGTCTCTGAGGTTTATTCTAATGACGATTTTGTCAACTAATTGATTAGTTGATTTAATCAACAGATCTGTAAAACTGAGTTTCTCCACAAAGAATGACACAAAAGCACCACTGTGAATCTTGTGTTTAATAGAATGTGCTCATAAGGTTCTTGGAAATAAGTTATTCAGCATGAAAAAAAAACAAAAAATAAATGATTAATCATCTAGAGAATTCATAGTTGTCCAGGAGCGGGCAGCCCTGCTCAGTTGTCTATCTGTATTTTGTATTTTCTTTGGGCATGTTTTTGTTTAAGTGTAGCTTTTGCACCCCCTCCAAATAATCTCCTTTTTGAATAATAAAGTCAGGAGGGGAAATCAGTCACAAAGTCATCTATTTTGTTTTTTTGTTTGTTTGTTATTTGTTTTTAACTCTTAAGCCATAAAGGTCAAAGCTAACACACACACATTCATACGTGAGCATTCATGAGGTTTTACTTGTGACCAAAACGAAGATAATCACTTGCCCTGTGTTTTTCTTTGCGGTGGTAGAGGATGATCGTGGCATATGATTTGTTTCTCGCTGCCTTTTAGATCTAAAAATGATTCAGCAGGAGTTTCCTTTAAAAAGCAGGAGCTCCACACCCCATCAAAGAAGTTTTAATATGGGAGAAACTCCTGACGCTTTGTCTCTTTGACTCTACACCCCCTGATGCATTCCTGGGGTCTGCATGTGACTGCTGAGAGCTTAAGTACAGTTAAGGGGAATCTGTAGTCCACCACACCAAAAAGAACGTTATGAAGTATTTTACTTGTTTTTATGCTATAAACTGATGAACTATAAGATTCAGAGATACATAATTATTTGCCCCATCACTATCCCTCTCGTTACCATTTCCTCTTTTTATAACTGATAAAGATGTTATTTACTGTAACATTTCAATCATGTAAATGCATTGTTTAGCAAGACTTACATCCTGTATATTAGCATATGATTTCACTGTACATGTATGGAAATACAACAGTTGAGCTTTGTTATAATAAAAAAAAAAAAAAAAAAAACATGCTGAGGTCTTAACTCACGTTTAATCTTCTTTTCAGGTCCATGATATTACTGAAAAGGTGACAGATTTCAAATCAAGTGAAATGTCCAAGTCCAAAATACCTTAAAAGCATCAGATAATCATGAGGGTCTGTACAGGGCAGACGTAAACATTCGGCCTCATGAGAAAACTGATGTGTGACCGCTGAGTGTTTTACACAATAGGCCGTGTGAGGTTCAATGCACTCAACAGGATTAGTGAGCAGAATTCCTGGAAGAAGTCCGAAGGAATGCCTCCAGAGAAATGATTTCATATTTGTGCCAGTAAAAAAAAAAAAAAAAAAAAAAAAAAAAGAAAGTCTGCCAGTGTGAAAGTTAAGACACAGAATGATCAGGCCCAGGGTGTATGTGACTCTAATGAATTCACAAACGATTTGTTTGTTTTAATCACAGTCATAGTTTGTCATGTTAAGGAAAATTTGATGTTTTGCATGCAGAAACCGTTATCAGTTAAACCAATTAAAGACTAGATAAAATCAAATGTTACCAAATGAGAAAAAGTACCCGGTTAAAGGTTTAGAAAACTAAGTTAGGGATGTGAAAAATACAAGTGAATGTGCATAGATCCGAATGAGTATGGAATCAAAATAGGGTCAAAGTTATGTTGTATCATAGTGTATACCACAATATAATGTGTGGAAACCTGCATGACAACATTCAAAGTGTGAATGTGTAAAGAATATCTGATTTAATTTTTGAATCCAAGGAAAGGTGTAGCTGTGCACGATTTGTGAAGAAAGTATAAGGATTTGCACAAGTATCTTCCAGTGTGAGTACATAAAGAACGTTATATGCTAAAAAAAAAAAAATAAAATAAAATAAAAAGGTTTGCATGTTAACACATCTATCTATTTGTGGGTGAAAAAAGCACAAAACTGAACTGAATTGTATGCATGAATCTGAAGTTTACAGCTCAGATCTGGGAGTTCAAATCATACCTGCTCATTGATACACAGACAATTGAAACAATAAGACAATTTAATCATATTACTGTATTTTATTGAATAATTTAAAAGTGTAATATTGGGTAAGATGGTGCTATATTGTTCAAATTCATTGATAAAATGCAAGAAAGTTGGTTTGACCATTTTTCCTTGAGATTATAAACTTTCCCAAACATAATAAGTAATTGTTTGTTATTTTCAATCGTAACTTGACTTAATTATAGCATTGCATCAGACGTATTTATTTCAATGTTCCTCTTGAGTTTCTGTTGTACAAAGTTCTCGACATTATATAGAGAGTGGAAAAATAGACGGGAATTCCTCTATTTTAAAATAGTAAGGAGTCAATCTTAGTGGGTCATCATCGGTTAATGTATCACCTGTTATGTACCTCGTCGGTTTCCGTAGCACCTGTTTTGTCTATGGCGTTTTGCGTTGCTGATGATAAGGTGTGTGGGAAAACGACGTCGCGTTATTTTATTGTTTTCTTTGGAAATTGAACCAGTTTGTGTTGTATACTTTAGTGCATATCGTTTGTTGTTAACACGATCACGTTACCCAGCAGTTTCGTGTCGTTCTGGCGGTTAAAATATAAGTTTTGTGGATGATTTCGTGCCACTTTTTAGGCGCCATTTGCATTAAGGCAGCCGCCCTGTGTCATGTGACCAACGTGGCGCCAGAGTTTGGCATCGTTTTCCTGATCAAAAGTCTCTTATTCTGCATGTTTTCATCTGCAGGTAAGTGTTTCCTATGTTTCCCTTTGCTGAATGCTTCAGTTTTCATTGTCTGATGGCACCCCGCCCCACGCACCTGTTTACTTTGCCCACCAGGTGTCACTGTTTTTCCTCTTATGTATATCGTTTTTCCTGAAATAAATAAATAAATAACTAAATAAAGAGAGAGAGAGAGAGAGAGTCTAATTAAACCTCCTCGGTCAAGGCAACTCTCCTGCATGTTATTAATGAATTCAATGTAGCAGCATCTCACCCAATGTTAAAAGACTTGTAATTATTTTGTGAATTTGTAGATCAATGTGCAGGTGTTCAATAAAGAAAGCATTACAAGATGAAATACACACTGAGTCTATAATGAGAAAATTCAAAATACAATGAAAATAAAAGCATTTTTAATTTTGTTACAATTGTGTGATTTGAAACAATATTTGGCTGTAACTTTAAGTTGTGTGTATGTATATGTATATATGTATGTGTATATATATGTATGTGTATATATATATATATATGTATATATGTATGTGTATATATGTATATGTATGTGTATATATATATGTGTATATATGTATATATATATATATATGTGTATATATGTATATATATATGTGTATATATGTATATATATATATATATATATATATGTATATATATATATATATGTATGTATGTGTATACATATATATATATGTATATATATATGTGTTATATATATATATTATTGTATACATATATATATATGTATGTGTATATATATATATATATATGTGTATATATATATATATATATATATATGTATACATATATATATATATATGTGTATACATATATATATATATATATATATATATATATATATATATATATATATATATATATATGTAATATATATATATGTATACATATATATATATGTAATACATATATATTATGTGTATACATATATATGTTATGTAAAGTATACATATATATTATGTTATAATATATATAAGTGTATACATATATATATGTATACACATACATATATATGTGTATATATGTATGTGTATATATATATATGTATATATATGTATGTGTATGTATATATATATGTATATATATATATATATATATATGTATATGTATATATATATATATATATATATATATATATATATATATATATATATATATATACATATAATTTTCATGTGGGTAGACATATAATAGGATAAAATAATAAGTGACGGTACCCACATTGTGCATATATTAGGTCTGAGTGTGTGCCAGTGCCAAAGACTAATAAGCAGAAACGATAAGAAAGTCACATCCTCTCCTCTCCAACAGGATCTTCTCCTACTGGTGAGACAACATGGTGACTGATAATTTATCGGTTAAGAGCTGATTGATTGAATTATTCCACCTCTGTTTCTGATAGAAACAAGTGGTGTGTGTGTATTGTGTGTGTGTGTGTGTGTCTTTCTCTTTGAAGCAATTTATAGGCTGCAACTATTGTTAGCATATGTTATTAGTAAAAATCATTTGTATTCATAATGTGATACAAGTGGTCTGAATCTTTTTCATATAATGCCAGATACTACTGTCACAGAAATAGGTCAGGTAGTGTTTCATAAAAACACTTTCATACAAGCTTAAGTGCATTAAAATTATTAGTTGATTAATAACAAATTTCAGGTTTGTCCAAATCCTGCGTGTCTTTGTCATATTATTCATGAACATTAGCAGTTATTCGCTTTCCAGTGCAGTTGTGTCGCATGTTAAGACAGGTGCTTTTATTTGTCACACTCTTGTAGATATGCAGCCTCAGCGGATGGCATCTGGGGAGAGGAGAAACATTATACAGACCAACTGAGACAAAGTTTTCTCTGTGCTGAAGCTCTGAGGTAGGATATTTTTTTTTCTCTGTACCAGCTGCATTATGTTTAATGTTGAGTATTGACAGCTTACCGTAGCGTCTAACGCTTCATCATGAACCTCTTAAAAAGTCATGCAAATTTTTGGATATAACCTGAAAAAAATGGACATTCAGACATCATTCAGTGTGATTTACACTACGCTGGTGGTTTATCGGACTCCATTTCTAACCGAACGTTAGTTATGGCCCAATCCCATTGGACCCAGTTCACAGACTCCTAGACTTTAAGGCGAGTTCCCACAAAGTCTGTGAGGAATTAGGACTGTCCCACTGTCAAATCCTCAGGTCCTTGAGGGCTCCCTTGCAGACATTTTGAGCCCTTTATGAACACTTTCCCTGGGTTGTTTCCTTGAGTTGTGACAACACACAGGGTTACCACGATTACCAAGGGAAGCCTGGAGGTGTGACAAATGGGTGTTCAGCCAGGTAATTTTATTTAATTTACACGGAAACAATAACATTAAGGATTTATGATGGTACATAACAATCACATAAAATCAGAGATGCAAGCAAGCGTTAGAATATATTATGCACCTGGTTTATTTGTCAACAATTTCTTTTCTTTTTGCTTAATGAAGTTTGACAAAAACAAACATGATTTTAAGATAAGATATTCCTTTATTTGTCCCACAGTGGAGAAATTTACAATTTTATTTAAAATTATTAAATTTAGAATTTATTTTACTGTTACCTCTGGTATTGTAAGGCAAGAGCCAAGTGGATGTTCCAGTAGACAGTAAAAAACGTTAAATTAAAAACCCACATTTGTCATCGTCAAGGTAACGTGATATGACGTAGCAAAGTGCTGTGGCCTTTCATATCTATACTACTTCAAGCCCTTGCAGCCTCTCACGCTCAGCCATTTACCAGGTGACGTCAGTCGAGTTCCTGAGGATTCAGGTTTTAAGGCCTTAAGGGGGCATTGGGATCAGGCCTATGGTTGCACACTGTTAGTCCTGAAGGCACTCGTGAGCAGTCTACAGACCGATAGAGGAAACACAGAAATTCACAGAAGGTCTCATTTTTTTACATTAGGTTACAACCTGTTCACACATTGGCAATACAAAATAATCACAACATGTTTATTTGTGTATAAACTTGCATGCATTTCTTTTAACTTATTACACAAGGCACATTGTGATTACATGGTCACATTATCGATGTATGACCCGATAAGCCTACTTGTGTTTTGTGTTGTAATGTACAAGGTTTTGATCTGTCTTCCATGAAAACGGATGTTAAAAGTAAGTTTAAGAAGAGCTGTACCAGGGTCTGCTATTGGAGCAGGAGAGACTTTATATATGTTTTGTAAATGTAGATGTAAATACCTAAAATACCTCTGTTTTCTGTCCAGACTGCTGAATGATCAAGGGGACCTGAACGGCCCGGAGGAGACGAGAACTGGAGAACATGGAACAAATATTTGGTGAATATCAAATCAACTCGTGGTTGTAGTTGATGCAGTAGTTGTAGTAATAGTTGTCATAGTTGTAGTTTTATTAGTAGTCATTGTGGTAGCACTAGTAGTTGTTGTAGTAACTTGTTTTAGTTATGTCATAAAAAATAGTAAAGAATACCATAAGAAATAAAAATTTTCATAGTACAACATAAAAACATCCATAGTATTGCATAAAATACCATAAAAATGTCATAGTACAGTATGCCACAAAGAAATGACAGTATATAGTATGTCAGAAAAATGTTACATAGTATGTCATAAAATGTCATAGTATAGCATAACATAAATAATAATAATATAGTCTGTCATAAAAAAATATCCTAAAAATATCATGGTATAGTATGTCAGGAAAATGTCAGTATATGCCATAAATAATAATAATATATCATGTTTTTAAAAAGTCATACAACATGTCATAGTACAGAGGAAAATGTCATAGTATAGTATGCCATGAATAATAATAATAATATAATATGTCATAAAAATGCTAGTGTGGTATGCCATAAAACTAATATATTAGTCCTAAAATAAATGACAGTAGAGCATTTCTACTCCTGCCAACCCAGGCCAGATAACTGACTTTTGAGACTTTGGAGGCAGGAAGTGAATAGACAGTGACTGATGTCTCCTCTCCGACCGAACATCACTGATAATGATCATTATGCACTCGCATGAATGTGACCACATGAAAATTTTGAATCATAAACATGGCATTGTATATACTTTGCCAAAAAATATATTGTTAGGATAATGTAATGAAATATTTCATAGTATAATTTGTCATAAAAGCGTCGTAAAAAACTAGTATGTTAGCAAAATGTACCCTTAAAGATACCATGGTATATTATGTCAAAATAGTCATAGTGTATTATGTCAAAAAAGTCATAAAATAGTGATAGTATAGTAGGTCTAAAAGGTCAAAAAGCCATTTTCTAGCATAGTATGTCATAATGCTATAGTGTAGTGTGTCAATAAAAAGCAAAACAAAAAAAAGTCACCTCATAGTATGTCAAAAAAAATGTAAAAAGCCTAAAAAACAATATAAAAAGCCTAAAAAGTATAGCATATCAAAAAAGTAATAGTATAGTATTTCAAAAAATGTTATTCTACAGTATATTGAGTAAAAATCATTAAAGAGGTCATAGTTAAGTATGTTAAGAAAAGTTTAAAAAAAAATCAGTTTTATCTGTCAAAACAAGTAAAAATAAGTCATAGTATGCATGTCAACAAAGTCATTTGTTTATTTGTAATAATATGCAATTCTGAGTTAAAACCCTCAGTAATAAAGATCAGACTATTTTTGCTTTAAAACGTTAAACAAATGTAGTAGTACTAGAACCCAAATCCCAGAGACTCGTGCTGTAAGAAATAACCAATCAGAGAGCTATAATTATAGATTAATAGTTAAATTATTTACGCTTTGTAGAGTCTGCTGGATGAAATTAGATGCAGTTCCCGTCTGGACCAGTCCAGCAGCTGTCGTGAGTTTACAGGTAGGAGGGATATAGCGGCCCAATAGTAAAAAAAAAAAAACTATTGTTATCCAGGGAATAAAATACACGTTTTCCCAGTTAGTTTGAGCCAGCAACAGATATAAAACTGGACTTCTGCAGTGGACCAAGCATTGTGAATGAGAAGTTGTTCATTGCCAGTTTTACCTTCAGGTTAGAATCCTCAACGTTGTGAGGACATCAGTGTCCAGAGCACCACCAAGGAGGTGGACAAGTGAGCCTGAGACATGTCTCCCTTCGTTGTTTTGGAGAGATAGGAGGGAGCTATGGAACAGAAAACCACAAATTGTTATGATTTATTTATTGAAAATGCAGCAAACATGAACCATGAATAACCCCGTATGACCCTCAGAGTACAGGTATAGAATAGAAGCCAGAAACGTGAATTTGTAGCACATTCACATAAGTACCGCCTGCTACTACAACAACATCAGATATAATGATTTAATGATTACCACTACAGCAGGCACTCTCAAACCTTTGATGACTGAGCGCCAATTTAGGCTAGAACAAGAAAAGTGTATTATACTATTATCAGACATTTTTTATGAAATACTATAATGAGTTTTTTTTATTATATTCTTATGACTTAGACTACAATAGTATGTTTTTTATTTTTTCGACATACTAATACTACCACACCAAGGACGGAAAGCTGGTGAAGAACAACGCTGCCATCGAGTACAATCTTTCCAACAAGAGCATTAATCCCCATACTATACTGTGACTTGGTTTTCGACATGCATACTACATATACTTTTTTTGACATACTGTACTGTATTATAACTTTTGACTTTTCGACATATTATACTATTATTTTTTTTATCGACATTATTCTATGACTTTTTTCGACATACAATATTATGACTTTACTTCATCGACATACTATACTTTTTTTTTTATTTGACATACTATGTCTAATTTTTTTCTATATGCTATAATGCGATTTGTTTTCAACGTACTATACTATAACTTTGTTTTTCGAGATATGATATTTTTCATTATTTATTGCATCATAATACAATGACTTCGATGTACAATAATGACTTTTTGTTTCAACATACTATAATGTGACTTTTTAAAATCTGGCTTTTTTTGGACACTTTATGTACTATGAATTTTTTGACATGCTATACTGTGACTTGATATATATACTGTGACTATGAAATATACAGTACAGACCAAAAGTTTGGACTCATTCTTCTCACTTCTCATTCAATGAGTTTCCTTTCTTTTCATGACTATTGATATTGTAGATTCACACTGAAGGCATTAAAACTATGAATTAACACGTGGAATTATGTACTTAACAAAAAAGTGTAAAACAACTGAAAATACGCTTTATATTGTAGTTTCTTCAAAGTAGCCACCTTTTGCTCTGATTACTGCTTTGCACACTCTGCATTCTCTTGATGAGCTTCAAGAGGTCGTCACCTGAAATGGTCTTCACTTCACAGGTGAGCCCTGTCAGGTTTAATAAGTGGGATTTATTGCCTTGTAAATGGGGTTGAGACCATCAGTTGTGTCAGGTGGATACACAGCTTAGTCCTACTGAATAGACTGTTAGAATTTGTATTATGGCAAGAAAAAAGCAGCTACGTAAAGAAAAATGAGTGTCCATCATTACTTTAAGAAATGAAGGTCAGTCAGTGCGAAAAATTGGGAAAACTTTGAAAGTGTCCCCAAGTGCAGTCGCAAAAACCATCAAGCGCTACAAAGAAACTGGCTCACATGAGGACCGCCCCAGGAAAGGAAGACCAAGAGTCACCTCTGCTGCGGAGGATAAGTTCATCCGGGTCACAGCCTCAGAAATGGCAGGTTAACAGCAGCTCAGATTAGAGGCCAGGTCAATGCCACACAGAGTTCTATCGGCAGACACATCTCTAGAACAACTGTTAAGAGGAGACTGTGTGAATCAGGCCTTCATGGTAGGTAGGTAGGTAAGCTGCTAGGAAACCACTGCTAAGGACAGGAAACAAGCAGAAGAGACTTGTTTGGGCTAAAGAACACAAGGAATGGACATTAGACCAGTGGAAATCTGTGCTTTGGTCTGATGAGTCCAAATGTGAGATCTTTGGTTCCAACCATCGTGTCTTTGTGCGACGCAGAAAAGGTGAACGGATGGACTCTACATGCCTGGTTCCCACCGTGAAGCATGGAGGAGGAGGTGTGATGGTGTGATGGTGCTTTCCTGGTGACGCTGTTGGGGATTTATTCAGAATTGAAGGCATATTGAACCAGCATGGCTACCACAGCATCTTGCAGTGGCATGCTATTCCATCCGGTTTGCGTTTAGTTGGACCATCATTTATTTTTCAACAGGACAATGACCCCAAACACACCTCCAGGCTGTGTGAGGGCTGTTTGACCAAGAAGGAGAGTGATGGGGTGCTGCGATGATGACCAGATGACCTGGCCTCCACAGTCACCGGACCTGAACCCAATCCAGATGGTTTGGGGTGAGCTGGAACGCAGAGTGAAGGCAAAAGGGCCAACAAGTGCTAAGCATCTCAGGGAACTCCTTCAAGACTGTTGAAGACCATTTCAGGTGACGACCTCTTGAAGCTCATCAAGAGAATGCAGAGTGTGCGAAGCAGTAATCAGAGAAAAAGGTGGCTACTTTGAAGAAACTACAATATAAGACATATTTTCAGTTGTTACCTCCGCCTAGGAGGTTATGTTTTTGCCGGCGTTTATCTGTTTTTTTTTGTCTGTGTTCAAGATAACTCAAAAACTTATGGATGGATTTTGATGAAAAAATCCAGGGTGTGTCGAAAATGTGAAAAGCAAGAACTGATTTAATTTTGGGGGTGATCCGGAAGAAATCCTCGATTCTGGATCACTTTGAAATTTTCATTAACATTGGGGTAAATGGGACCCAAAAAACTGTTTCTCAATATCTCTGGTAATTGTCGCCCAAAGCTCATGAAATTTGACTCAGGGATTTACAATGTGTACTTCTATCAAATCCCAAAGGCTGGTCCAGATCTGATCCAGATGGAGGATTTTATAGCAATTTATATAAAAAATGGGGGTACTCTTACATTTTGGCCTACTGTGCATTTAATATTAGAGGTAGAGATTTCTAACGAGCAGCATCGTGTAGCTGAGACAATTCCGCATCTGAAGTATGTCAACGAATTTGATCTAGCTTTAATACTTTAGGAGATAGATCCAGAAGAAACCGCCATTACCGAAAGAGATTTCCATTAATAACTTCTGAACTAATAATAATGATATAAACTTAAATCCACTTGGTAAGGGTGTGTTTTCATGGTCAAGGAATCTAATCACGCAGACAAAATGAATGAAGGTTTATTATTTCTTATCCAGAGCCAGATCCAGTAGAAAAATGTTAATGTACATATGTTGGTTTTAGAAATAATGTATTGTGAGTTTTATGTTGTGTCTCGTATATATGTTCTATGTTTGCCACTGATATAAAATTCTTTTTAAAAAATGTAGGATTTTTATTTTTGGAGTGAATTACAATATGGGGGGGAAACTATGGTGCTTGGTGGAGGTCTGCGCTCTCCGAGTGCTTTTCTAGTTTGACACTTTTTTTGTTAAGTACAGTTCTGTTCAAAATAATAGCAGTCTGTTTAAAAAATTGAGTACAGCCCAAAATCCTTATAATGGTTTTTATTTCCATGCATTGGGAACACTGCACATTATATTCTAAATCAAAACATGAAGAAAAAAGCAGAAATTCTTGTATTACTTTACAGAAAATGAAGAAAAATGAACATTGGGCTGTTCAAAAAAATAGCAGTGTCTGCATTTTACTTTACAAACTCAAATATTTACTGTATAAACTGAAAAATATCCAGCATTCCTATGAATCACTAAACTAATATTTAGTTGTATAGCCACTGTTTCTGAGAACCGCTTCACATCTGTGTTGCATGGAGTCGACCAACTTCTGGCATCTGTGAACAGGTATTCCAGCCCAGGATGATTTGACAACATTCCATAATTCCTCTGCATTTCTTGGTTTTGCCTCAGAAACAGCATTTTTAATGTCACCCCACAAGTTTTCTATCGGATTAAGGTCCGGGGATTGGGCTGGCCACTCCATGACTTTAATTTTGTTGGTCTGGAACCAAGAAGCTGCTCGCTTACTGGTGTGTTTGGGGTCATTGTCTTGTTGAAACACCCATTTCAAGGGCATTTCCTCTTCAGCATAAGGCAACATGACCTCTTCAAGTATTTTGATGTATCCAAACTGATCCATGATCCCTGGTATGCGATAAATAGGCCCGACACCATAGTAAGAGAAACATCCCCATATCATGATGCTTGCACCACCATGCTTCACTGTCTTCAGAGTGTACTGTGGCTTGAATTCAGTGTTTGGGGGTCGTCTGACAAACTGTCTGTGGCCCTTAGACCCAGAGAGAACAATCTTACTCTCATCTGTCCACAAAATGTTTCTCCATTTCTCTTTTGGACAGCCAAGGTGTTCTTTGGCAAATTGTATCCTCTTCAGCACATGTCTTTTTTTTTAACAGTGGGACTTTGCGGGGGCTTCTTGCTGATAGATTAGCTTCACACAGGCGTCTTCTAATTGTCACAGTGCTCACAGGTAACTTCAGACTGTCTTTGATCATCCTGGAGCTGATCATTGGCTGAGTTTTCACCATTCTGGCTATTCGTCGATCCATTCGAATGGTAGTCTTCCGTTTTCTTCCACGTCTCTCTGGTTTTGCTTTCCATTTTAAAGCATTGGAGATCATTTTAGCCGAGCAGCCCATCATTTTGTGCACTACTTTATACGTTTTCCCTTCATTAATCAACATTTTAATCAAAGTACGTTTTTCTTCTGAACAATGTCTGGAATGACCCATTTTTCTCAGGTTTTCAGAGAGAAATGCATGAGCAACATGTGCTGGCTTCATCCTTAAATAAGGGCCACCTGATTGACACCTGTTTTTTCACAGATTGAATGACTTCACCAATTGACCTCCACACTGCTATTTCTTTGAACACGCCCCTTCAATTCATTATATCATTATATCATTCTATATGTCGAAATTTTTCGATGAAAACGTCATATTTTTGGGATTTTGAAAAAAATCGTGAAAAGCGGTTGTATTATAGCATGTAGAATGATTCTATGGCGAACAAAAGTCAATTCATGAATTGTAAAATTTTACAAAAAAACGCCATTATAGTATGTCGAAATTTTTCGATGAAAACGTCAAATTTTTCAGATGTTGAAAAAAATCATGAAAACGGTTGTATTATAGTATGTAGAATGATTCTATGGTGGACAAAAGTCATTTTGTGAAATGATGTAAAATTTTACCAAAAAAAAAACGCCATGGTATAGTATGTCGAAATTTTTCGATGAAAACGTAAAAATTTTTGGATGTTGAAAAAAATCATGAAAATGGTCGTATTATAGCATGTGGAATGATTCTATGGCGAACAAAAGTCAATTCGTGAATTGTAAAATTTTACAAAAAACGCCATAGTATACGTATTTCGAAATTTTTAGATGAAAACGTCATATTTTTTGGATTTTGAAAAAAATCATGAAAAACCGTTGTATTATAGCATGTAGAATGATTCTATGGCGAACAAAAGTCAATTCGTGAATTGTAAAATTTAAAGAAAAAAAAACGCCATAGTATAGTATGTCGAAATTTTTCGATGAAAACGTCAAATTTTTCAAATGTTGGAAAAAAATCATGAAAACGGTTGTATTATAGTATGTGGAATGATTCTATGGTGAACAAAAGTCAATTCGTGAATTGTATAATTTTACAAAAAAACGCCATAGTATAGTATGTCAAAATTTTTCGATGAAAACGTCAAATTTTTCGGATGTTGGGAAAAAATCGTGAAAACAGTTTTATTATAGAATGTATAATGACTATGGTGAACAAAAGTCACTTCGTGAAATGTTGAAAACTTTACAAAATAAAAACGCCATAGTATAGTATGTTGAAATTTTTCGATGAAAACGTCAAATTTTTCGGATGTTGGAAAAAAATCATGAAAAAAGTTGTATTATAGTATGTAGAATGATTCTATGGTGAACAAAAGTCGTTTTGTGAAATGTTGTAAAATTTTACAAAAAAAACGCCATAGTATAGTATGTCCAAATTTTTCGATGAAAACGTAAACATTTTTGGATGTTGAAAAATATCATGAAAACGGTCGTATTATAGCATTTAGAATGATTCTATGGCAAACAAAAGTCAATTCGTGAATTGTAAAATTAAAAAAAAAAAACGCCATAGTATAGTATGTCGAAATTTTTCGATGAAAACGTCAAAATTTTTAGTTGTTGAAAAAAATCATGAAAACGGTCGTATTATAGCATGTAGAATGATTCTATGGCAAACAAAAGTCAATTCGTGAATTGTAAAATTTAAAAAAAAAAATGCCATAGTATAGTATGTCGAAATTTGTCTATGAAAACGTCAAATTTTTTGGATGTTGAAAAAAATCATGAAAACGGTTGTATTATAGCATGTAGAATGATTCTATGGTGAACAAAGGTCATTTTGTGAAATGTTGTAAAATTTTACAAAAAAACGCCATAGTATAGTATGTCGAAATTTTTCGATGAAAACGTCATATTTTTGGGATTTTGAAAAAAATTGTGAAAAACAATTGTATTATAGCATGTAGAATGATTCTATGGCAGACAAAAGTCAATTCGTGAATTGTAAAATTTTAAAAAAAAAAGACAGTATAGTATGTCGAAATTTTTCGATGAAAACGTAAAAATTTTTGGATGTTGAAAAAAATCGTGAAAATGGTCATGTTATAGCATGTAGAATGATTCTATGGCGAACAAAAGTCAATTCGTGAATTGTAAAATTTTACAAAAAAACGCCATAGTATAGTATGTCGAAATTTTTCGATGAAAACGTCAAATTTTTTAGATGTTGAAAAAAATCATGAAAACGGTCGTATTATAGCATTTAGAATGATTCTATGGCAAACAAAAGTCAATTCGTGAATTGTAAAATTAAAAAAAAAAAAAACGCCATAGTATAGTATGTCGAAATTTTTCGATGAAAACGTCATATTTCTGGGATTTTGAAAAAAATTGTGAAAAACAGTTTTATTATAGCATGTAGAATGATTCTATAGCGAACAAAAGTCAATTCATGAATTGTAAAATTTTACAAAAAAACGCCATAGTATAGTATGTTGAAATTTTCTGATGAAAACGTCAAATTTTTTAGATGTTGAAAAAAATCATAAAAACGGTTGTATTATAGCATGTAGAATGATTCTATGGCAAACATAAGTCAATTCGTGAATTGTAAAATTTTACAAAAAAAAAAAATAGTATAGTATGTCGAAATTTTTCGATGAAAACGTAAAAATTTTTGGATGTTGAAAAAAATCGTGAAAATGGTCATATTATAGCATGTAGAATGATTCTATGGCAAACAAAAGTCAATTCGTGAATTGTAAAATTGAAAAATAAAAACCGCCATAGTATAGTATGTCGAAATTTTTCGATGAAAACGTCAAATTTTTTAGATGTTGAAAAAAATCATGAAAACGGTCGTATTATAGCATGTAGAATGATTCTATGGCAAACAAAAGTCAATTCGTGAATTGTAAAATTTTACAAAAAAACGCCATAGTATAGTATGTCGAAATTTTTTTATAAAAACGTCAAATTTTTTAGATGTTGAAAAAAAATCATGAAAACGGTCGTATTATAGCATTTAGAATGATTCTATGGCAAACAAAAGTCAATTCGTGAATTATAAAATTAAAAAAAAATAAACGCCATAGTATAGTATGTCGAAATTTTCTGATGAAAACGTCAAATTTTTTAGATGTTGAAAAAAATCATGAAAACGGTCGTATCATAGCATTTAGAATGATTCTATGGCAAACAAAAGTCAATTCGTGAATTGTAAAATTTTACAAAAAACCGCCATAGTATAGTATGTCGAAATTTTTCGATGAAAACGTAAAAATTTTTTAGATGTTGAAAAAAAATCATGAAAACGGTCGTATTATAGCATGTAGAATGATTCTATGGCAAACAAAAGTCAATTCGTGAATTGTAAAATTTTACAAAAAAAAACGCCATAGTATAGTATGTCGAAATTTTTTTATAAAAGCGTCAAATTTTTTAGATGTTGAAAAAAATCATGAAAACGGTCGTATTATAGCATTTAGAATGATTCTATGGCAAACAAAAGTCAATTCGTGAATTATAAAATTAAAAAAAAAAAAAACGCCATATATAGTATGTCGAAATTTTTCGATGAAAACGTCATATTTTTGGGATTTTGAAAAAAATTGTGAAAAACAATTGTATTATAGCATGTAGAATGATTCTATGGCAGACAAAAGTCAATTCGTGAATTGTAAAATTTTACAAAAAAAAGACAGTATAGTATGTCGAAATTTTTCGATGAAAACGTAAAAAATTTTGGATGTTGAAAAAAATCGTGAAAACGGTCGTATTATAGCATGTAGAATGATTCTATGGCAAACAAAAGTCAATTCGTGAATTGTAAAATTTTACAAAAAAACGCCATAGTATAGTATGTCGCAATTTTTTTATAAAAACGTCAAATTTTTTAGATGTTGAAAAAAATCATGAAAACGGTCGTATTATAGCATTTAGAATGATTCTATGGCAAACAAAAGTCAATTCCTGAATTATAAAATTAAAAAAAAAAAAAAAACGCCATAGTATAGTATGTCGAAATTTTTCGATGAAAACGTCATATTTCTGGGATTTTGAAAAAAATTGTGAAAAACGGTTTTATTATAGCATGTAGAATGATTCTATAGCGAACAAAAGTCAATTCATGAATTGTAAAATTTTACAAAAAAAAAACGCCATAGTATAGTATGTTGAAATTTTTCTGATGAAAACGTCAAATTTTTTAGATGTTGAAAAAAATCATAAAAACGGTTGTATTATAGCATGTAGAATGATTCTATGGCGAACAAAAGTCAATTCGTGAAATGTTGTAAAATTTTACAAAAAAAAAAATAGTATAGTATGTCGAAATTTTTCGATGAAAACGTAAAAATTTTTGGATGTTGAAAAAAATCGTGAAAATGGTCATATTATAGCATGTAGAATGATTCTATGGCAAACAAAAGTCAATTCGTGAATTGTAAAATTGAAAAATAAAAACCGCCATAGTATAGTATGTCGAAATTTTTCGATGAAAACGTCAAATTTTTTAGATGTTGAAAAAAATCATGAAAACGGTCGTATTATAGCATGTAGAATGATTCTATGGCAAACAAAAGTCAATTCGTGAATTGTAAAATTTTACAAAAAAACGCCATAGTATAGTATGTCGAAATTTTTTTATAAAAACGTCAAATTTTTTAGATGTTGAAAAAAATCATGAAAACGGTCGTATTATAGCATTTAGAATGATTCTATGGCAAACAAAAGTCAATTCGTGAATTATAAAATTAAAAAAAAATAAACGCCATAGTATAGTATGTCGAAATTTTCTGATGAAAACGTCAAATTTTTTAGATGTTGAAAAAAATCATGAAAACGGTCGTATCATAGCATTTAGAATGATTCTATGGCAAACAAAAGTCAATTCGTGAATTGTAAAATTTTACAAAAAACCGCCATAGTATAGTATGTCGAAATTTTTCGATGAAAACGTAAAAATTTTTTAGATGTTGAAAAAAATCATGAAAACGGTCGTATTATAGCATGTAGAATGATTCTATGGCAAACAAAAGTCAATTCGTGAATTGTAAAATTTTAAAAAAAAAAACGCCATAGTATAGTATGTCGAAATTTTTTTATAAAAGCGTCAAATTTTTTAGATGTTGAAAAAAATCATGAAAAACGGTCGTATTATAGCATTTAGAATGATTCTATGGCAAACAAAAGTCAATTCGTGAATTATAAAATTAAAAAAAAAAAAAACGCCATATATAGTATGTCGAAATTTTTCGATGAAAACGTCATATTTTTGGGATTTTGAAAAAAATTGTGAAAAACAATTGTATTATAGCATGTAGAATGATTCTATGGCAGACAAAAGTCAATTCGTGAATTGTAAAATTTTACAAAAAAAAGACAGTATAGTATGTCGAAATTTTTCGATGAAAACGTAAAAATTTTTGGATGTTGAAAAAAATCGTGAAAATGGTCATGTTATAGCATGTAGAATGATTCTATGGCGAACAAAAGTCAATTCGTGAATTGTAAAATTTTACAAAAAAACGCCATAGTATAGTATGTCGAAATTTTTCGATGAAAACGTCAAATTTTTTAGATGTTGAAAAAAATCATGAAAACGGTCGTATTATAGCATTTAGAATGATTCTATGGCAAACAAAAGTCAATTCGTGAATTGTAAAATTAAAAAAAAAAAACGCCATAGTGTAGTATGTCGAAATTTTTCGATGAAAACATCATATTTTTGGGATTTTGAAAAAAATCGTGAAAAACGGTTGTATCATAGCATGTAGAATGATTCTATGGCAAACAAAAGTCAATTCGTGAATTGTAAAATTTTACAAAAAAATGCCATAGTATAGTATGTCGAAATTTTTCGATGAAAACGTCGTATTTTTGGGATTTTGAAAAAAATCGTAAAAAATGTTTGTATTATAGCATGTAGAATGATTGTATGGCGAACAAATTCAATTTGTGTATTGTAAAATTTTACAAAAAAAACCCGCCATAGTATAGTATGTCGAAATTTTTCTATGAAAACGTCAAATTTTTCGGATGTTGAAAAAAATCATGAAAACGGTTGTATTGTAGAATGATTCTATGGTGAACAAAAGTCATTTTGTGAAATGTTGTAAATCTTTACAAAAAAAAACGCCATAGTATAGTATGTCGAAATTTTTCGATGAAAAAGTAAAAATTTTTGATGTTGAAAAAAATCATGAAAATGGTCATATTATAGCATGTAGAATGATTCTATGGCGAACAAAAGTCAATTCGTGAATTGCAAAATTTTACAAAAAAACGCCATAGTATAGTATGTCGAAATTTTTCGATGAAAACGTCATATTTCTGGGATTTTGAAAAAAATTGTGAAAAACAGTTGTATTATAGCATGTAGAATGATTCTATGGCAAACAAAAGTCAATTCTTGCATTGTAAAATTGAAAAAGAAAAACGCCATAGTATAGTATGTCGAAATTTTTCGATGAAAACGTCAAATTTTTGGGATTTTGAAAAAAAATTGTGAAAAACGGTTGTATTATAGCATGTAGAATGATTCTATGGTGAACAAAAGTCAATTCGTGAATTGTTAAATTTTACAAAAAAACGCCATAGTATAGTATGTCGAAATTTTTCTATGAAAACGTCAAATTTTTCGGATGTTGAAAAAAATCAGGAAAACGGTTCTATTATAGAATGTGTAATGACTATGGTGAACAAAAGTCATTTTGTGAAATGTTGTAAAACTTTACAACATAAAAACGCCACAGTATAGTATGTCGAAATTTTTCGATGAAAACGTCAAATTTTTTAGATGTTGAAAAAAATCATGAAAACGGTCGTATTATAGCATGTAGAATGATTCTATGGCAAACAAAAGTCAATTCGTGAATTGTAAAATTTTACAAAAAAACGCCATAGTATAGTATGTCGAAATTTTTTTATAAAAACGTCAAATTTTTTAGATGTTGAAAAAAATCATGAAAACGGTCGTATTATAGCATTTAGAATGATTCTATGGCAAACAAAAGTCAATTCGTGAATTATAAAATTAAAAAAAAAAAAAAACGCCATATATAGTATGTCGAAATTTTTCGATGAAAACGTCATATTTTTGGGATTTTGAAAAAAATTGTGAAAAACAATTGTATTATAGCATTTAGAATGATTCTATGGCAGACAAAAGTCAATTCGTGAATTGTAAAATTTTACAAAAAAAAGACAGTATAGTATGTCGAAATTTTTCGATGAAAACGTAAAAAATTTTGGATGTTGAAAAAAATCGTGAAAATGGTCATGTTATAGCATGTAGAATGATTCTATGGCGAACAAAAGTCAATTCGTGAATTGTAAAATTTTACAAAAAACGCCATAGTATAGTATGTCGAAATTTTTCGATGAAAACGTCAAATTTTTTAGATGTTGAAAAAAATCATGAAAACGGTCGTATTATAGCATTTAGAATGATTCTATGGCAAACAAAAGTCAATTCGTGAATTGTAAAATTAAAAAAAAAAAACGCCATAGTGTAGTATGTCGAAATTTTTCGATGAAAACATCATATTTTTGGGATTTTGAAAAAAATCGTGAAAAACGGTTGTATCATAGCATGTAGAATGATTCTATGGCAAACAAAAGTCAATTCGTGAATTGTAAAATTTTACAAAAAAATGCCATAGTATAGTATGTCGAAATTTTTCGATGAAAACGTCGTATTTTTGGGATTTTGAAAAAAATCGTAAAAAATGGTTGTATTATAGCATGTAGAATGATTGTATGGCGAACAAATTCAATTTGTGTATTGTAAAATTTTAAAAAAAAAACCCGCCATAGTATAGTATGTCGAAATTTTTCTATGAAAACGTCAAATTTTTCGGATGTTGAAAAAAATCATGAAAACGGTTGTATTGTAGAATGATTCTATGGTGAACAAAAGTCATTTTGTGAAATGTTGTAAATCTTTACAAAAAAAAACGCCATAGTATAGTATGTCGAAATTTTTCGATGAAAAAGTAAAAATTTTTGATGTTGAAAAAAATCATGAAAATGGTCATATTATAGCATGTAGAATGATTCTATGGCGAACAAAAGTCAATTCGTGAATTGTAAAATTTTACAAAAAAACGCCATAGTATAGTATGTCGAAATTTTTCGATGAAAACGTCATATTTCTGGGATTTTGAAAAAAATTGTGAAAAACAGTTGTATTATAGCATGTAGAATGATTCTATGGCAAACAAAAGTCAATTCTTGCATTGTAAAATTGAAAAAGAAAAACGCCATAGTATAGTATGTCGAAATTTTTCGATGAAAACGTCAAATTTTTGGGATTTTGAAAAAAATTGTGAAAAACGGTTGTATTATAGCATGTAGAATGATTCTATGGTGAACAAAAGTCAATTCGTGAATTGTTAAATTTTACAAAAAAAACACCATAGTATAGTATGTCGAAATTTTTCTATGAAAACGTCAAATTTTTCGGATGTTGAAAAAAATCAGGAAAACGGTTCTATTATAGAATGTGTAATGACTATGGTGAACAAAAGTCATTTTGTGAAATGTTGTAAAACTTTACAACATAAAAACGCCACAGTATAGTATGTCGAAATTTTTCGATGAAAACGTCAAATTTTTTAGATGTTGAAAAAAATCATGAAAACGGTCGTATCATAGCATTTAGAATGATTCTATGGCAAACAAAAGTCAATTCGTGAATTGTAAAATTGAAAAAAAAACCGCCATAGTATAGTATGTCGAAATTTTTTATAAAAACGTCAAATTTTTTAGATGTTGAAAAAAATCATGAAAACGGTCGTATTATAGCATTTAGAATGATTCTATGGCAAACAAAAGTCAATTCGTGAATTATAAAATTAAAAAAAAAAAAAACGCCATAGTATAGTATGTCGAAATTTTTTCGATGAAAACGTCAAATTTTTTAGATGTTGAAAAAAATCATGAAAACGGTCGTATTATAGCATTTAGAATGATTCTATGGCAAACAAAAGTCAATTCGTGAATTGTAAAATTTAAAGAACAAAAAATCGCCATAGTATAGTATGTCGAAATTTTCTGATGAAAACGTAAAAATTTTTTAGATGTTGAAAAAAATCATGAAAACGGTCGTATTATAGCATGTAGAATGATTCTATGGCAAACAAAAGTCAATTCGTGAATTGTAAAATTTTAAAAAAAAACCGCCATAGTATAGTATGTCGAAATTTTCTGATGAAAATGTCAAATTTTTTAGATGTTGAAAAAAATCATGAAAATGGTTGTATTATAGCATGTAGAATGATTCTATGGCGAACAAAAGTCAATTCGTGAATTGTAAAATTTTACAAAAAAAACGCAATAGTATAGTATGTCGAAATTTTTCGATGAAAACGTAAAAATTTTTGGGATGTTGAAAAAAAATCGTGAAAATGGTCATATTATAGCATGTAGAATGATTCTATGGCGAACAAAAGTCAATTCGTGAATTGTAAAATTTTAAAATAAAAACCGCCATAGTATAGTATGTCGAAATTTTTCGATGAAAATGTCAAATCTTTTTAGATGTTGAAAAAAAACATGAAAACGGCCGTATTATAGCATGTAGAATGATTCTATGGCGAACAAAAGTCAATTCGTGAATTGTAAAATTTTACAAAAAAACGCCATAGTATAGTATGTCGAAATTTTTTTATAAAAACGTCAAATTTTTTAGATGTTGAAAAAAATCATGAAAACGGTCGTATTATAGCATTTAGAATGATTCTATGGCAAACAAAAGTCAATTCGTGAATTATAAAATTAAAAAAAAAAAAAACGCCACAGTATAGTATGTCGAAATTTTCTGATGAAAACGTCAAATTTTTTAGATGTTGAAAAAAATCATGAAAACGGTCGTATCATAGCATTTAGAATGATTCTATGGCAAACAAAAGTCAATTCGTGAATTGTAAAATTGAAAAAATAAAAACCGCCATAGTATAGTATGTCGAAATTTTTCGATGAAAACGTCAAATTTTTTAGATGTTGAAAAAAATCATGAAAACGGTCGTATTATAGCATGTAGAATGATTCTATGGCAAACAAAAGTCAATTCGTGAATTGTAAAATTTTACAAAAAAACGCCATAGTATAGTATGTCGAAATTTTTTTATAAAAACGTCGTATTTCTGGGATTTTGAAAAAAATTGTGAAAAACAGTTTTATTATAGCATGTAGAATGATTCTATGGCAAACAAAAGTCAATTCGTGAATTGTAAAATTTTACAAAAAATCGCCATAGCATAGTATGTTGAAATTTTCTGATGAAAACGTCAAATTTTTTAGATGTTGAAAAAAATCATAAAAACGGTTGTATTATAGCATGTAGAATGATTCTATGGCAAACACAAGTCAATTCGTGAATTGTAAAATTTTACAAAAAAAAAAATAGTATAGTATGTCGAAATTTTTCGATGAAAACGTAAAAATTTTTGGATGTTGAAAAAAATCGTGAAAATGGTCATATTATAGCATGTAGAATGATTCTATGGCGAACAAAAGTCAATTCGTGAATTGTAAAATTTTACAAAAAAACGCCATAGTATAGTATGTCGAAATTTTTCGATGAAAACGTCAAATTTTTTAGATGTTGAAAAAAATCATGAAAATGGTCGTATTATAGCATGGTGAATGATTCTATGGCAAACAAAAGTCAATTTGTGAATTGTAAAATTAAAAAAAAAAAAACGCCATAGTATAGTATGTCGAAATTTTTCGATGAAAACGTCATATTTTTGGAATTTTGAAAAAAATCGTGAAAAACGGTTGTATCATAGCATGTAGAATGATTCTATGGCGAACAGAAGTCAATTCGTGAATTGTAAAATTTTACAAAAAATCGCCATAGTATAGTATGTCGAAATTTTTCGATGAAAACGTCAAATTTTTTAGATGTTGAAAAAAATCATGAAAACGGTCGTATTATAGCATGTAGAATGATTCTATGGCAAACAAAAGTCAATTCGTGAATTGTAAAATTTTACAAAAAAACGCCATAGTATAGTATGTCGAAATTTTTCGATAAAAACGTCAAATTTTTTAGATGTTAAAAAAAATCATGAAAACGGTCATATTATAGCGTGTAGAATGATTCTATGGCAAACATAAGTCAATTCGTGAATTGTAAAATTTAAAAAAAAAAAAAACACCATAGTATAGTATGTTGAAATTTTTTCAATGAAAACGTCAAATTTTTGGGATGTTGAAAAAAATCATGAAAACGGTCATATTATAGCTTGTAGAATGATTCTATGGCAGACAAAAGTCAATTCGTGAATTGTAAAATTTTACAAAAAAAAGACATAGTATAGTATGTCGAAATTTTTCGATGAAAACGTAAAAATTTTTGGATGTTGAAAAAAATCGTGAAAATGGTCATATTATAGCATGTAGAATGATTCTATGGCGAACAAAAGTCAATTCGTGAATTATAAAATTAAAAAAAAAACGCCATACTTATAGTATGTCGAAATTTTTCGATGAAAACGTCATATTTTTGGGATTTTGAAAAAAATCGTGAAAAACGGTTGTATTATAGCATATAGAATGATTCTATGGCGAACAAAAGTCAATTCGCGGATTGTAAAATTTTACAAAAAAACGCCATAGTATAGCATGTCGAAATTTTTCGATGACGTCAAATTTTTTAGATGTTGAAAAAAATCATGAAAACGGCCGTATTATATTATTTAGGATGATTCTATGGTGAACAAAAGTCAATTCGTGAATTGTAATATTTTACAAAAAAACGCCATAGTATAGTATGTCGAAATTTTTCGATGAAAATGTCAAATCTTTTGGATGTTGGAAAAAATCATGAAAACACTTTTATGATAGAATGTATAATGACTATAATGAACAAAAGTCACTTCGTGAAATGTTGTAAAACTTTACGAAATAAAAACGCCATAGTATAATATGTCGAAATTTTTCGATGAAAACGTCAAATTTTTGGGATGTCTAAAAAAATCATGAAAACGGTCATATTATAGCATGTAGAATGATTCTATGGCAGACAAAAGTCAATTCGTGAATTGTAAAATTTAAAAAAAAAAAAACGCCATAGTATAGTATGTCGAAATTTTTTCGATGAAAACGTCAAATTTTTCGGATGTTTAAAAAAATCATGAAAACGGTCATATTATAGCATGTAGAATGATTCTATGGCAGACAAAAGTCAATTCGTGAATTATAAAATTTTACAAAAAAACGCCATAGTATAGTATGTCGAAATTTTTCGATGAAAACGTCAAATTTTTTAGATGTTGAAAAAAATCATGAAAACGGTCGTATTATAGCATGTAGAATGATTCTTTGGCAAACAAAAGTCAATTCGTGAATTGTACAATTTTACAAAAAAACGCCATAGTATATAGTATGTCGTAATTTTTTTATAAAAATGTCAAATTTTTTAGATGTTGAAAAAAATCATGAAAACGGTAATATTATAGCTTGTAGAATGATTCTATGGCAGACAAAAGTCAATTCGTGAATTGTAAAATTTTACAAAAAAAAAGACATAGTATAGTATGTCGAAATTTTTCGATGAAAACGTCAAATTTTTCGGATGTTGGGAAAAAAATCGTGAAAACAGTTTTATTATAGAATGTATAATGACTATGGTGAACAAAAGTCACTTCGTGAAATGTTGTAAAACTTTACAAAAAAACACCATAGTATAGTATGTCGAAATTTTTCGATGAAAACGTCAAATTTTTTGGATGTTGAAAAAAATCATGAAAATGGTCGTATTTTAGCATGTAGAATGATTCTATGGTGAACAAAAGTCAATTCATGAATTGTAAAATTTTACAAAAAAACGCCATACGCCGTATGTCAAAATGTTTCGATGAAAACGTCAAATTTTTTAGATGTTGAAAAAAATCATGAAAACGGTTGTATTATAGCATTTAGAATGATTCTATGGCAAACAAAAGTCAATTCGTGAATTGTAAAATTTAAAGAAAAAAAAAACGCCATAGTATGGTATGTCGAAATTTTCTGATGAAAACGTCAAATTTTTGGGATGTTGAAAAAAATCATAAAAACGGTCGTATTATAGCATGTAGAATGATTCTATGGCAAACAAAAGTCAATTCGTGAATTGTAAAATTAAAAAAAAAACGCCATAGTATAGTATGTCGAAATTTTTCTATGAAAATGTCAAATTTTTGGGATTTTGAAAAAAATCATGAAAATGGTCGTATTATAGCATGTAGAATGATTCTATGGCGAACAAAAGTCAATTCGTGAATTGTAAAATTTTACAAAAAAACGCCATAGTATAGTATGTCGAAATTTTTCGATGAAAACGTCATATTTTTGGGATTTTGAAAAAAATCGTGAAAATGGTCATATTATAGCATGTAGAATGATTCTATGGCGAACAAAAGTCAATTCATGAATTGTAAAATTTTACAAAAAAACGCCATAGTATAGTATGTCGAAATTTTTCGATGAAAATGTCAAATCTTTTTGATGTTGAAAAAAAACATGAAAACGGCCGTATTATAGCATGTAGAATGATTCTATGGCGAACAAAAGTCAATTCGTGAATTGTAAAATTTTACAAAAAAACGCCATAGTATAGTATGTCGAAATTTTTCGATGAAAACGTAAAAATTTTTGGATGTTGAAAAAAATCGTGAAAATGGTCATATTATAGCATGTAGAATGATTCTATGGCGAACAAAAGTCAATTCGTGAATTGTAAAATTTTACAAAAAAACGCCATAGTATAGTATGTCGAAATTTTTCGATGAAAACGTCAAATTTTTTAGATGTTGAAAAAAATCATGAAAATGGTCGCATTATAGCATGGTGAATGATTCTATGGCAAACAAAAGTCAATTTGTGAATTGTAAAATTTAAAAAAAAAAAACGCCATAGTATAGTATGTCGAAATTTTTCGATGAAAATGTCAAATTTTTGGGATTTTGAAAAAGATCGTGAAAAACGGTTGTATTATAGCATGTAGAATGATTCTATGGCGAACAAAAGTCAATTCGTGAATTGTAAAATTTTACAAAAAAACGCCATAGTATAGTATGTCGAAATTTTTCGATGAAAACGTCATATTTCTGGGATTTTGAAAAAAATTGTGAAAAACAGTTGTATTATAGCATGTAGAATGATTCTATGGCGAACAAAAGTCAATTCATGAATTGTAAAATTTTACAAAAAAACGCCATAGTATAGTATGTCGAAATTTTCTGATGAAAACGTCAAATTTTTTAGATGTTGAAAAAAATCATGAAAACGGCCGTATTATAGCATGTAGAATGATTCTATGGCAAACAAAAGTCAATTCGTGAATTGTAAAATTTAAAAAAAAAAACGCCATAGTATAGTATGTCGAAATTTTTCAATAAAAACGTCAAATTTTTTAGATGTTGAAAAAAATCATGAAAACGGTCGTATTATAGCATTTAGAATGATTCTATGGCAAACAAAAGTCAATTCGTGAATTATAAAATTAAAAAAAAAAAAAACGCCATAGTATAGTATGTCGAAATTTTTCGATGAAAACGTCAAATTTTTTAGATGTTGAAAAAAATCATGAAAACGGTCGTATTATAGCATGTAGAATGATTCTATGGCAAACAAAAGTCAATTCGTGAATTGTAAAATTTTACAAAAAAACGCCATAGTATAGTATGTCGAAATTTTTTTATAAAAACGTCAAATTTTTTAGATGTTGAAAAAAATCATGAAAACGGTCGTATTATAGCATTTAGAATGATTCTATGGCGAACAAAAGTCAATTCATGAATTGTAATATTTTACAAAAAAACGCCATAGTATAGTATGTCGAAATTTTTCAATGAAAACGTCATATTTTTGGGATTTTGAAAAAAATCGTGAAAATGGTCATATTATAGCATGTAGAATGATTCTATGGCGAACAAAAGTCAATTCATGAATTGTAAAATTTTACAAAAAAACGCCATAGTATAGTATGTCGAAATTTTTCGATGAAAATGTCAAATCTTTTGGATGTTGAAAAAAAACATGAAAACGGCCGTATTATAGCATGTAGAATGATTCTATGGCGAACAAAAGTCAATTTGTGAATTGTAAAATTTTACAAAAAAACGCCATAGTATAGTATGTCGAAATTTTCTGATGAAAACGTCAAATTTTTTAGATGTTGAAAAAAATCATAAAAACGGTCGTATTATAGCATGTAGAATGATTCTATGGCGAACAAAAGTCAATTCGTGAATTGTAAAATTTTACAAAAAAAAGACATAGTATAGTATGTCGAAATTTTTCGATGAAAACGTAAAAATTTTTGGATGTTGAAAAAAATCGTGAAAATGGTCATATTATAGCATGTAGAATGATTCTATGGCGACCAAAAGTCAATTCGTGAATTGTAAAATTTTACAAAAAAATGCCATAGTATAGTATGTCGAAATTTTTTGATGAAAACGTCAAATTTTTTAGATGTTGAAAAAAATCATGAAAATGGTCGCATTATAGCATGGTGAATGATTCTATGGCAAACAAAAGTCAATTTGTGAATTGTAAAATTTAAAAAAAAAAAACGCCATAGTATAGTATGTCGAAATTTTTCTATGAAAACGTCAAATTTTTCGGATGTTGAAAAAAATCAGGAAAACGGTTCTATTATAGAATGTGTAATGACTATGGTGAACAAAAGTCATTTTGTGAAATGTTGTAAAACTTTACAACATAAAAACGCCACAGTATAGTATGTCGAAATTTTTCGATGAAAACGTCAAATTTTTTAGATGTTGAAAAAAATCATGAAAACGGTCGTATTATAGCATTTAGAATGATTCTATGGCAAACAAAAGTCAATTCGTGAATTATAAAATTAAAAAAAAAAAAAACGCCATAGTATAGTATGTCGAAATTTTCTGATGAAAACGTCAAATTTTTTAGATGTTGAAAAAAATCATGAAAACGGTCGTATCATAGCATTTAGAATGATTCTATGGCAAACAAAAGTCAATTCGTGAATTGTAAAATTTTACAAAAAATCGCCATAGTATAGTATGTCGAAATTTTTCGATGAAAACGTAAAAATTTTTTAGATGTTGAAAAAAATCATGAAAACGGTCGTATTATAGCATGTAGAATGATTCTATGGCAAACAAAAGTCAATTCGTGAATTGTAAAATTTTACAAAAAAACGCCATAGTATAGTATGTCGAAATTTTTTTATAAAAGCGTCAAATTTTTTAGATGTTGAAAAAAATCATGAAAACGGTCGTATTATAGCATTTAGAATGATTCTATGGCAAACAAAAGTCAATTCGTGAATTATAAAATGAAAAAAAAAAAAACGCCATATATAGTATGTCGAAATTTTTCGATGAAAACGTCATATTTTTGGGATTTTGAAAAAAATTGTGAAAAACAATTGTATTATAGCATGTAGAATGATTCTATGGCAGAAAAAAGTCAATTCGTGAATTGTAAAATTTTACAAAAAAAAAACAGTATAGTATGTCGAAATTTTTCGATGAAAACGTAAAAATTTTTGGATGTTGAAAAAAATCGTGAAAATGGTCATGTTATAGCATGTAGAATGATTCTATGGCGAACAAAAGTCAATTTGTGAATTGTAAAATTTTACAAAAAAACGCCATAGTATAGTATGTCGAAATTTTTCGATGAAAACGTCAAATTTTTTAGATGTTGAAAAAAATCATGAAAACGGTCGTATTATAGCATTTAGAATGATTCTATGGCAAACAAAAGTCAATTCGTGAATTGTAAAATTTAAAAAAAAAAACGCCATAGTGTAGTATGTCGAAATTTTTCGATGAAAACGTCATATTTTTGGGATTTTGAAAAAAATCGTGAAAAACGGTTGTATCATAGCATGTAGAATGATTCTATGGCGAACAAAAGTCAATTCGTGAATTGTAAAATTTTACAAAAAAACGCCATAGTATAGTATGTCGAAATTTTTTGATGAAAACGTCGTATTTTTGGGATTTTGAAAAAAATCGTAAAAAATGGTTGTATTATAGCATGTAGAATGATTGTATGGCGAACAAATTCAATTTGTGTATTGTAAAATTTTACAAAAAAAACCCGCCATAGTATAGTATGTCGAAATTTTTCTATGAAAACGTCAAATTTTTCGGATGTTGAAAAAAATCATGAAAACGGTTGTATTGTAGAATGATTCTATGGTGAACAAAAGTCATTTTGTGAAATGTTGTAAATCTTTACAAAAAAAAAAACCCCATAGTATAGTATGTCGAAATTTTTCGATGAAAAAGTAAAAATTTTTGATGTTGAAAAAAATCATGAAAATGGTCATATTATAGCATGTAGAATGATTCTATGGCGAACAAAAGTCAATTCGTGAATTGCAAAATTTTACAAAAAAAAACGCCATAGTATAGTATGTCGAAATTTTTCGATGAAAACGTCATATTTCTGGGATTTTGAAAAAAATTGTGAAAAACAGTTGTATTATAGCATGTAGAATGATTCTATGGCAAACAAAAGTCAATTCTTGCATTGTAAAATTGAAAAAGAAAAACGCCATAGTATAGTATGTCGAAATTTTTCGATGAAAACGTCAAATTTTTGGGATTTTGAAAAAAAAATTGTGAAAAACGGTTGTATTATAGCATGTAGAATGATTCTATGGTGAACAAAAGTCAATTCGTGAATTGTTAAATTTTACAAAAAAAGACATAGTATAGTATGTCGAAATTTTTCGATGAGAACGTAAAATTTTTAAATGTAAAAAAAAATCGTGAAAATGGTCATATTATAGCATGTAGAATGATTCTATGGCAAACAAAAGTCAATTCGTGAATTGTAAAATTTTACAAAAAAACGCCATAGTATAGTATGTCGAAATTTTTCTATGAAAACGTCAAATTTTTCGGATGTTGAAAAAAATCAGGAAAACGGTTCTATTATAGAATGTGTAATGACTATGGTGAACAAAAGTCATTTTATGAAATGTTGTAAAACTTTACAAAATAAAAACGCCACAGTATAATATGTCGAAATTTTTCGATGAAAACGTCAAATTTTTTAGATGTTGAAAAAAATCATGAAAACGGTCGTATCATAGCATTTAGAATGATTCTATGGCAAACAAAAGTCAATTCGTGAATTGTAAAATTGAAAAATAAAAACCGCCATAGTATAGTATGTCGAAATTTTTCGATGAAAACGTCAAATTTTTTAGATGTTGAAAAAAATCATGAAAACGGTCGTATTATAGCATGTAGAATGATTCTATGGCAAACAAAAGTCAATTCGTGAATTGTAAAATTTTACAAAAAAACGCCATAGTATAGTATGTCGAAATTTTTTTATAAAAACGTCAAATTTTTTAGATGTTGAAAAAAATCATGAAAACGGTCGTATTATAGCATTTAGAATGATTCTATGGCAAACAAAAGTCAATTCGTGAATTATAAAATTAAAAAAAAAAAAAAACGCCATAGTATAGTATGTCGAAATTTTCTGATGAAAACGTCAAATTTTTTAGATGTTGAAAAAAATCATAAAAACGGTTGTATTATAGCATGTAGAATGATTCTATGGCAAACATAAGTCAATTCGTGAATTGTAAAATTTTACAAAAAAAAAAATAGTATAGTATGTCGAAATTTTTCGATGAAAACGTCATATTTTTGGGATTTTGAAAAAAATCGTGAAAATGGTCATATTATAGCATGTAGAATGATTCTATGGCGAACAAAAGTCAATTCATGAATTGTAAAATTTTACAAAAAAACGCCATAGTATAGTATGTCGAAATTTTTCGATGAAAATGTCAAATCTTTTGGATGTTGAAAAAAAACATGAAAACGGCCGTATTATAGCATGTAGAATGATTCTATGGCGAACAAAAGTCAATTCGTGAATTGTAAAATTTTACAAAAAAACGCCATAGTATAGTATGTCGAAATTTTCTGATGAAAACGTCAAATTTTTTAGATGTTGAAAAAAATCATAAAAATGGTCGTATTATAGCATGTAGAATGATTCTATGGCGAACAAAAGTCAATTCGTGAATTGTAAAATTTTACAAAAAAAAGACATAGTATAGTATGTCGAAATTTTTCGATGAAAACGTAAAAATTTTTGGATGTTGAAAAAAATCGTGAAAATGGTCATATTATAGCATGTAGAATGATTCTATGGCGAACAAAAGTCAATTCGTGAATTGTAAAATTTTACAAAAAAACGCCATAGTATAGTATGTCGAAATTTTTCGATAAAAACGTCAAATTTTTTAGATGTTGAAAAACATCATGAAAACGGTCGTATTATAGCATTTAGAATGATTCTATGGCAAACAAAAGTCAATTCGTGAATTATAAAATTAAAAAAAAAAAAAAACGCCATAGTATAGTATGTCGAAATTTTTCGATGAAAACGTCAAATTTTTTAGATGTTGAAAAAAATCATAAAAACGGTCGTATTATAGCATGTAGAATGATTCTATGGCAAACAAAAGTCAATTCGTGAATTGTAAAATTTTACAAAAAAACGCCATAGTATAGTATGTCGAAATTTTTTTATAAAAACGTCAAATTTTTTAGATGTTGAAAAAAATCATGAAAACGGTCGTATTATAGCATTTAGAATGATTCTATGGCGAACAAAAGTCAATTCATGAATTGTAATATTTTACAAAAAAACGCCATAGTATAGTATGTCGAAATTTTTCGATGAAAACGTAAACATTTTTGAATGTCGAAAAAAATCGTGAAAATGGTCATATTATAGCATGTAGAATGATTCTATGGCGAACAGAAGTCAATTCGTAAATTGTAAAATTTTACAAAAAATCGCCATAGTATAGTATGTCGAAATTTTTCGATGAAAACGTCAAATTTTTTAGATGTTGAAAAAAATCATGAAAACGGTCGTATCATAGCATTTAGAATGATTCTATGGCAAACAAAAGTCAATTCGTGAATTGTAAAATTGAAAAATAAAAACCGCCATGGTATAGTATGTCGAAATTTTTCGATGAAAACGTCAAATTTTTTAGATGTTGAAAAAAATCATGAAAACGGTCGTATTATAGCATGTAGAATGATTCTATGGCAAACAAAAGTCAATTCGTGAATTGTAAAATTTTACAAAAAAACGCCATAGTATAGTATGTCGAAATTTTTTTATAAAAACGTCAAATTTTTTAGATGTTGAAAAAAATAATGAGAACGGTCGTATTATAGCATTTAGAATGATTCTATGGCAAACAAAAGTCAATTCGTGAATTGTAAAATTAAAAAAAAAAAAAACGCCATAGTATAGTATGTCGAAATTTTCTGATGAAAACGTCAAATTTTTTAGATGTTGAAAAAAATCATGAAAATGGTCGTATTATAGCATGTAGAATGATTCTATGGCGAACAAAAGTCAATTCGTGAATTGTAAAATTTTACAAAAAAACGCCATAGTATAGTATGTCGAAATTTTTCGATGAAAACGTCAAATTTTTGGGATTTTGAAAAAAAATTGTGAAAAACGGTTGTATTATAGCATGTAGAATGATTCCATGGTGAACAAAAGTCAATTCGTGAATTGTTAAATTTTACAAAAAAACGCCATAGTATAGTATGTCGAAATTTTTCGATGAAAACGTCATATTTTTGGGATTTTGAAAAAAATCGTGAAAATGGTCATATTATAGCATGTAGAATGATTCTATGGCGAACAAAAGTCAATTCATGAATTGTAAAATTTTACAAAAAAACGCCATAGTATAGTATGTCGAAATTTTTCGATGAAAATGTCAAATCTTTTTGATGTTGAAAAAAAACATGAAAACGGCCGTATTATAGCATGTAGAATGATTCTATGGCTAACAAAAGTCAATTCGCGAATTGTAAAATTTTACAAAAAAACGCCATAGTATAGTATGTCGAAATTTTCTGATGAAAACGTCAAATTTTTTAGATGTCGAAAAAAATCATAAAAACGGTCGTATTATAGCATGTAGAATGATTCTATGGCGAACAAAAGTCAATTCGTGAATTGTAAAATTTTACAAAAAATCGCCATAGTATAGTATGTCGAAATTTTTCGATGAAAACGTCAAATTTTTTAGATGTTGAAAAAAATCATGAAAACGGTCGTATTATAGCATGTAGAATGATTCTATGGCAAACAAAAGTCAATTCGTGAATTGTAAAATTTTACAAAAAAACGCCATAGTATAGTATGTCGAAATTTTTCGATAAAAACGTCAAATTTTTTAGATGTTGAAAAAAATCATGAAAACGGTCGTATTATAGCATTTAGAATGATTCTATGGCAAACAAAAGTCAATTCGTGAATTATAAAATTAAAAAAAAAAAACGCCATAGTATGTCGAAATTTTTCGATGAAAACGTCATATTTCTGGGATTTTGAAAAAAATTGTGAAAAACAGTTGTATTATAGCATGTAGAATGATTCTATGGCGAACAAAAGTCAATTCATGAATTGTAAAATTTTACAAAAAAACGCCATAGTATAGTATGTCGAAATTTTTTGATGAAAACGTCAAATTTTTTAGATGTTGAAAAAAATCATGAAAACGGTCGTATTATAGCATGTAGAATGATTCTATGGCGAACAAAAGTCAATTCGTGAATTGTAAAATTTTACAAAAAACGCCATAGTATAGTATGTCGAAATTTTTCGATAAAAACGTCAAATTTTTTAGATGTTGAAAAAAATCATGAAAACGGTCGTATTATAGCATGGTGAATGATTCTATGGCAAACAAAAGTCAATTCGTGAATTGTAAAATTAAAAAAAAAAAAACGCCATAGTATAGTATGTCGAAATTTTTCGATGAAAATGTCAAATTTTTGGGATTTTGAAAAAGATCGTGAAAAACGGTTGTATTATAGCATGTAGAATGATTCTATGGCGAACAAAAGTCAATTCGTGAATTGTAAAATTTTACAAAAAAACACCATAGTATAGTATGTCGAAATTTTTCGATGAAAACGTAAAAATTTTTGAATGTCGAAAAAAATCGTGAAAATGGTCAAATTATAGCATGTAGAATGATTCTATGGCGAACAAAAGTCAATTCGTGAATTGCAAAATTTTAATAAAAAACGCCATAGTATAGTATGTCGAAATTTTTCGATGAAAACGTCAAATTTTTTAGATGTTGAAAAAAATAATGAGAACGGTCGTATTATAGCATTTAGAATGATTCTATGGCAAACAAAAGTCAATTCGTGAATTGTAAAATTAAAAAAAAAAAACGCCATAGTATAGTATGTCGAAATTTTTCGATGAAAACGTCATATTTTTGGAATTTTGAAAAAAATCGTGAAAAACGGTTGTATCATAGCATGTAGAATGATTCTATGGCGAACAGAAGTCAATTCGTGAATTGTAAAATTTTAATAAAAAACGCCATAGTATAGTATGTCGAAATTTTTCGATGAAAACGTCAAATTTTTTAGATGTTGAAAAAAATCATGAAAACGGTCGTATTATAGCATTTAGAATGATTCTATGGCAAACAAAAGTCAATTCGTGAATTGTAAAATTTAAAGAAAAAAAAACGCCATAGTATAGTATGTCGAAATTTTTCGATGAAAACGTCATATTTCTAGGATTTTGAAAAAAATTGTGAAAAACAGTTGTATTATAGCATGTAGAATGATTCTATGGCGAACAAAAGTCAATTCATGACTTGTAAAATTTTACAAAAAAACGCCATAGTATAGTATGTCGAAATTTTCTGATGAAAACGTCAAATTTTTTAGATGTTGAAAAAAATCATGAAAACGATCATATTATAGCTTGTAGAATGATTCTATGGCAGACAAAAGTCAATTCGTGAATTGTAAAATTTTTCCAAAAAAAGACATAGTATAGTATGTCGAAATTTTTCGATGAAAACGTAAAAATTTTTGAATGTCGAAAAAAATCGTGAAAATGGTCATATTATAGCATGTAGAATGATTCTATGGCGAACAGAAGTCAATTCGTGAATTGTAAAATTTTACAAAAAATCGCCATAGTATAGTATGTCGAAATTTTTCGATGAAAACGTCAAATTTTTTAGATGTTGAAAAAAATCATGAAAACGGTCGTATTATAGCATGTAGAATGATTCTATGGCAAACATAAGTCAATTCGTGAATTGTAAAATTTAAAAAAAAAAAAAACACCATAGTATAGTATGTCGCAATTTTTTCGATGAAAACGTCAAATTTTTGGGATGTTGAAAAAAATCATGAAAACGGTAATATTATAGCTTGTAGAATGATTCTATGGCAGACAAAAGTCAATTCGTCAATTGTAAAATTTTACAAAAAAAAGACATAGTATAGTATGTCGAAATTTTTCGATGAAAACGTCAAATTTTTTAGATGTTGAAAAAATAATGAGAACGGTCGTATTATAGCATTTAGAATGATTCTATGGCAAACGAAAGTCAATTCGTGAATTGTAAAATTAAAAAAAAAAAAAAAAACGCCATAGTATAGTATGTCGAAATTTTTCGATGAAAACGTCATATTTTTGGAATTTTGAAAAAAATCGTGAAAAACGGTTGTATCATAGCATGTAGAATGATTCTATGGTGAACAGAAGTCAATTCGTGAATTGTAAAATTTTACAAAAAATCGCCATAGTATAGTATGTCGAAATTTTCTGATGAAAACGTCAAATTTTTTAGATGTTGAAAAAAATCATAAAAACGGTCGTATTATAGCATGTAGAATGATTCTATGGCAAACAAAAGTCAATTCGTGAATTGTAAAATTAAAAAAAAAACGCCATAGTATAGTATGTCGAAATTTTTCGATGAAAATGTCAAATGTTTGGGATTTTGAAAAAAAATTGTGAAAAACGGTTGTATTATAGCATGTAGAATGATTCTATGGTGAACAAAAGTCAATTCGTGAATTGTTAAATTTTACAAAAAAACGCCATAGTATAGTATGTCGAAATTTTTCGATGAAAACGTCATATTTTTGGGATTTTGAAAAAAATCGTGAAAATGGTCATATTATAGCATGTAGAATGATTCTATGGCGAACAAAAGTCAATTCATGAATTGTAAAATTTTACAAAAAAACGCCATAGTATAGTATGTCGAAATTTTTCGATAAAAACGTCAAATTTTTTAGATGTTGAAATAAATCATGAAAACGGTCGTATTATAGCATTTAGAATGATTCTATGGCAAACAAAAGTCAATTCGTGAATTATAAAATTAAAAAAAAAAAAAAACGCCACAGTATAGTATGTCGAAATTTTTCGATGAAAACGTCATATTTCTGGGATTTTGAAAAAAATTGTGAAAAACGGTTGTATTATAGCATGTAGAATGATTCTATGGCGAACAAAAGTCAATTCGTGAATTGTAAAATGTTACAAAAAAACGCCATAGTATACTATGTCGAAATTTTTCGATGAAAACGTAAAAATTTTTGGATGTTGAAAAAAATCATGAAAATGGTCGTATTATAGCATGTAGAATGATTCTATGGCAAACAAAAGTCAATTCGTGAATTGTAAAATTTTACAAAAAAACGCCATAGTATAGTATGTCGAAATTTTTCGATAAAAACGTCAAATTTTTTAGATGTTGAAAAACATCATGAAAACGGTCGTATTATAGCATTTAGAATGATTCTATGGCAAACAAAAGTCAATTCGTGAATTATAAAATTAATAAAAAAAAAAACGCCATAGTATAGTATGTCGAAATTTTTCGATGAAAACGTCAAATTTTTTAGATGTTGAAAAAAATCATAAAAACGGTCGTATTATAGCATGTAGAATGATTCTATGGCAAACAAAAGTCAATTCGTGAATTGTAAAATTTTACAAAAAAACGCCATAGTATAGTATGTCGAAATTTTTTTATAAAAACGTCAAATTTTTTAGATGTTGAAAAAAATCATGAAAACGGTCGTATTATAGCATTTAGAATGATTCTATGGCGAACAAAAGTCAATTCATGAATTGTAATATTTTACAAAAAAACGCCATAGTATAGTATGTCGAAATTTTTCGATGAAAACGTAAACATTTTTGAATGTCGAAAAAAATCGTGAAAATGGTCATATTATAGCATGTAGAATGATTCTATGGCGAACAGAAGTCAATTCGTGGATTGTAAAATTTTACAAAAAATCGCCATAGTATAGTATGTCGAAATTTTTCGATGAAAACGTCAAATTTTTTAGATGTTGAAAAAAATCATGAAAACGGTCGTATTATAGCATGTAGAATGATTCTATGGCAAACAAAAGTCAATTCGTGAATTGTAAAATTTTACAAAAAAACGCCATAGTATAATATGTCGAAATTTTTCGATGAAAACGTCATATTTTTGGGATTTTGAAAAAAATCGTGAAAATGGTCATATTATAGCATGTAGAATGATTCTATGGCGAACAAAAGTCAATTCATGAATTGTAAAATTTTACAAAAAAACGCCATAGTATAGTATGTCGAAATTTTTCGATGAAAATGTCAAATCTTTTGGATGTTGGAAAAAATCATGAAAACACTTTTATGATAGAATGTATAATGACTATAATGAACAAAAGTCACTTCGTGAAATGTTGTAAAACTTTACGAAATAAAAACGCCATAGTATAATATGTCGAAATTTTTTGATGAAAATGTCAAATTTTTTAGATGTTGAAAAAAATCATGAAAACGGTCGTATCATAGCATTTAGAATGATTCTATGGCAAACAAAAGTCAATTCGTGAATTGTAAAATTGAAAAATAAAAAACGCCATAGTATAGTATGTCGAAATTTTTCGATGAAAACGTCATATTTTTTGGATTTTGAAAAAAATTGTGAAAAACGGTTGTATCATAGCATGTAGAATGATTCTATGGCGAACAAAAGTCAATTCGTGAATTGTAAGATTTTACAAAAAAACGCCATAGTATAGTATGTCGAAATTTTTCGAGGAAAACGTCAAATTTTTTAGATGTTGAAAAATATCATGAAAACGGTCGTATTATAGCATGTAGAATGATTCTATGGCAAACAAAAGTCAATTCGTGAATTGTAAAATTTTACAAAAAAAAACGCCATAGTATAGTATGTCGAAATTTTCTGATGAAAACGTCAAATTTTTTAGATGTTGAAAAAAAAATCATGAAAACGGTCGTATTATAGCATGTAGAATGATTCTATGGCAAACATAAGTCAATTCGTGAATTGTAAAATTTAAAAAAAAAAAAAACACCATAGTATAGTATGTCGCAATTTTTTCGATGAAAACGTCAAATTTTTGGGATGTTGAAAAAAATCATGAAAACGGTAATATTATAGCTTGTAGAATGATTCTATGGCAGACAAAAGTCAATTCGTGAATTGTAAAATTTTACAAAAAAAAGACATAGTATAGTATGTCGAAATTTTTCGATGAAAACGTCAAATTTTTTAGATGTTGAAAAAAATAATGAGAACGGTCGTATTATAGCATTTAGAATGATTCTATGGCAAACAAAAGTCAATTCGTGAATTGTAAAATTAAAAAAAAAAAAAAAACGCCATAGTATAGTATGTCGAAATTTTTCGATGAAAACGTCATATTTTTGGGATTTTGAAAAAAATCGTGAAAATGGTCATATTATAGCATGTAGAATGATTCTATGGCGAACAAAAGTCAATTCATGAATTGTAAAATTTTACAAAAAAACGCCATAGTATAGTATGTCGAAATTTTTCGATAAAAACGTCAAATTTTTTAGATGTTGAAATAAATGATGAAAACGGTCGTATTATAGCATTTAGAATGATTCTATGGCAAACAAAAGTCAATTCGTGAATTATGAAATTAAAAAAAAAAAAAAAAACGCCACAGTATAGTATGTCGAAATTTTTCGATGAAAACGTCATATTTCTGGGATTTTGAAAAAAATTGTGAAAAACGGTTGTATTATAGCATGTAGAATGATTCTATGGCGAACAAAAGTCAATTCGTGAATTGTAAAATGTTACAAAAAAACGCCATAGTATACTATGTCGAAATTTTTCGATGAAAACGTAAAAATTTTTGGATGTTGAAAAAAATCATGAAAATGGTCATATTATAGCATGTAGAATGATTCTATGGCTAACAAAAGTCAATTCGTGAATTGTAAAATTTTACAAAAAAACGCCATAGTATAGTATGTCGAAATTTTTCGATAAAAACGTCAAATTTTTTAGATGTTGAAAAACATCATGAAAACGGTCGTATTATAGCATTTAGAATGATTCTATGGCAAACAAAAGTCAATTCGTGAATTATAAAATTAAAAAAAAAAAAAAACGCCATAGTATAGTATGTCGAAATTTTTCGATGAAAACGTCAAATTTTTTAGATGTTGAAAAAAATCATAAAAACGGTCGTATTATAGCATGTAGAATGATTCTATGGCAAACAAAAGTCAATTCGTGAATTGTAAAATTTTACAAAAAAACGCCATAGTATAGTATGTCGAAATTTTTTTATAAAAACGTCAAATTTTTTAGATGTTGAAAAAAATCATGAAAACGGTCGTATTATAGCATTTAGAATGATTCTATGGCGAACAAAAGTCAATTCATGAATTGTAATATTTTACAAAAAAACGCCATAGTATAGTATGTCGAAATTTTTCGATGAAAACGTAAACATTTTTGAATGTCGAAAAAAATCGTGAAAATGGTCATATTATAGCATGTAGAATGATTCTATGGCGAACAAAAGTCAATTCGTGAATTGTAAAATTTTACAAAAAAACGCCATAGTATAGTATGTCGAAATTTTTCGATGAAAACGTCATATTTTTGGGATTTTGAAAAAAATCGTGAAAATGGTCATATTATAGCATGTAGAATGATTCTATGGCGAACAAAAGTCAATTCATGAATTGTAAAATTTTACAAAAAAACGCCATAGTATAGTATGTCGAAATTTTTCGATGAAAATGTCAAATCTTTTGGATGTTGGAAAAAATCATGAAAACACTTTTATGATAGAATGTATAATGACTATAATGAACAAAAGTCACTTCGTGAAATGTTGTAAAACTTTACGAAATAAAAACGCCATAGTATAATATGTCGAAATTTTTCGATGAAAACGTAAAAATTTTTGAATGTCGAAAAAAATCGTGAAAATGGTCAAATTATAGCATGTAGAATGATTCTATGGCGAACAAAAGTCAATTCGTGAATTGCAAAATTTTAATAAAAAACGCCATAGTATAGTATGTCGAAATTTTTCGATGAAAACGTCAAATTTTTTAGATGTTGAAAAAAATAATGAGAACGGTCGTATTATAGCATTTAGAATGATTCTATGGCAAACAAAAGTCAATTCGTGAATTGTAAAATTAAAAAAAAAAAAAAACGCCATAGTATAGTATGTCGAAATTTTCTGATGAAAACGTCAAATTTTTTAGATGTTGAAAAAAATCATAAAAACGGTCGTATTATAGCATGTAGAATGATTCTATGGCAAACAAAAGTCAATTCGTGAATTGTAAAATTAAAAAAAAAAAACGCCATAGTATAGTATGTCGAAATTTTTCGATGAAAATGTCAAATTTTTGGGATTTTGAAAAAAATCATGAAAATGGTCGTATTATAGCATGTAGAATGATTCTATGGCGAACAAAAGTCAATTCGTGAATTGTAAAATTTTACAAAAAAACGCCATAGTATAGTATGTCGAAATTTTTCGATGAAAACGTCAAATTTTTGGGATTTTGAAAAAAAATTGTGAAAAACGGTTGTATTATAGCATGTAGAATGATTCTATGGTGAACAAAAGTCAATTCGTGAATTGTTAAATTTTACAAAAAAACGCCATAGTATAGTATGTCGAAATTTTTCGATGAAAACGTCATATTTTTGGGATTTTGAAAAAAATCGTGAAAATGGTCATATTATAGCATGTAGAATGATTCTATGGCGAACAAAAGTCAATTCATGAATTGTAAAATTTTACAAAAAAACGCCATAGTATAGTATGTCGAAATTTTTCGATAAAAACGTCAAATTTTTTAGATGTTGAAATAAATCATGAAAACGGTCGTATTATAGCATTTAGAATGATTCTATGGCAAACAAAAGTCAATTCGTGAATTATAAAATTAAAAAAAAAAAAACACCACAGTATAGTATGTCGAAATTTTTCGATGAAAACGTCATATTTCTGGGATTTCGAAAAAAATTGTGAAAAACGGTTGTATTATAGCATGTAGAATGATTCTATGGCGAACAAAAGTCAATTCGTGAATTGTAAAATTTTACAAAAAAACGCCATAGTATAGTATGTCGAAATTTTTTGATGAAAATGTCAAATTTTTTAGATGTTGACAAAAATCATGAAAACGGTAATATTATAGCTTGTAGAATGATTCTATGGCAGACAAAAGTCAATTCGTGAATTGTAAAATTTTACAAAAAAAAGACATAGTATAGTATGTCGAAATTTTTCGATGAAAACGTAAAAATTTTTGGATGTTGAAAAAAATCATGAAAATGGTAATATTATAGCATGTAGAATGATTCTATGGCGAACAAAAGTCAATTCGTGAATTGTAAAATGTTACAAAAAAACGCCATAGTATACTATGTCGAAATTTTTCGATGAAAACGTAAAAATTTTTGGATGTTGAAAAAAATCATGAAAATGGTCATATTATAGCATGTAGAATGATTCTATGGCGAACAAAAGTCAATTCGTGAATTGTAAAATGTTACAAAAAAACGCCATAGTATACTATGTCGAAATTTTTTTATAAAAACGTCAAATTTTTTAGATGTTGAAAAAAATCATGAAAACGGTCGTATTATAGCATTTAGAATGATTCTATGGCAAACAAAAGTCAATTCGTGAATTATGAAATTAAAAAAAAAAAAAAAAGCCATAGTATAGTATGTCGAAATTTTTCGATGAAAACGTCATATTTCTGGGATTTTGAAAAAAATTGTGAAAAACAGTTTTATTATAGCATGTAGAATGATTCTATGGCAGACAAAAGTCAATTCGTGAATTGTAAAATTTTACAAAAAAAAGACATAGTATAGTATGTCGAAATTTTTCGATGAAAACGTAAAAATTTTTGGATGTTGAAAAAAATCGTGAAAATGGTCATATTATAGCATGTAGAATGATTCTATGGCGAACAAAAGTCAATTCGTGAATTGTAAAATTTTACAAAAAAACGCCATAGTATAGTATGTCGAAATTTTTCGATGAAAACGTCAAATTTTTTAGATGTTGAAAAAAATCATGAAAATGGTCGTATTATAGCATGGTGAATGATTCTATGGCAAACAAAAGTCAATTTGTGAATTGTAAAATTTAAAAAAAAAAAACGCCATAGTATAGTACGTCGAAATTTTTCGATGAAAACGTCATATTTTTGGGATGTTGAAAAAAATCAGGAAAACGGTTCTATTATAGAATGTGTAATGACTATGGTAAACAAGAGTCAATTCGTGAATTGTAAAATTTTCCAAAAAAACGCCATAGTATAGTATGTCGAAATTTTTCGATGAAAACGTCAAATTTTTGGGATTTTGAAAAAAATCGTGAAAAACGGTTGTATCATAGCATGTAGAATGATTCTAGGGCGAACAAAAGTCAATTCGTGAATTGTAAAATTTTACAAAAAAACGCCATAGTATAGTATGTCGAAATTTTTCGATAAAAACGTCAAATTTTTTAGATGTTGAAAAAAATCATGAAAACGGTCGTATTATAGCATGTAGAATGATTCTATGGCAAACAAAAGTCAATTCGTGAATTGTAAAATTTTACAAAAAAACGCCATAGTATAGTATGTCGAAATTTTTCGATAAAAACGTCAAATTTTTTAGATGTTGAAAAACATCATGAAAACGGTCGTATTATAGCATTTAGAATGATTCTATGGCAAACAAAAGTCAATTCGTGAATTATAAAATTAAAAAAAAAAAAAAAACGCCATAGTATAGTATGTCGAAATTTTTCGATGAAAACGTCAAATTTTTTAGATGTTGAAAAAAATCATAAAAACGGTCGTATTATAGCATGTAGAATGATTCTATGGCAAACAAAAGTCAATTCGTGAATTGTAAAATTTTACAAAAAAACGCCATAGTATAGTATGTCGAAATTTTTCGATGAAAACGTCAAATTTTTTAGATGTTGAAAAAAATCATGAAAACGGTCGTATTATAGCATTTAGAATGATTCTATGGCGAACAAAAGTCAATTCATGAATTGTAATATTTTACAAAAAAACGCCATAGTATAGTATGTCGAAATTTTTCGATGAAAACGTAAACATTTTTGAATGTCGAAAAAAATCGTGAAAATGGTCATATTATAGCATGTAGAATGATTCTATGGCGAACAGAAGTCAATTCGTGAATTGTAAAATTTTACAAAAAATCGCCATAGTATAGTATGTCGAAATTTTTCGATGAAAACGTCAAATTTTTTAGATGTTGAAAAAAATCATGAAAACGGTCGTATCATAGCATTTAGAATGATTCTATGGCAAACGAAAGTCAATTCGTGAATTGTAAAATTGAAAAATAAAAACCGCCATAGTATAGTATGTCGAAATTTTTCGATGAAAACGTCAAATTTTTTAGATGTTGAAAAAAATCATGAAAACGGTCGTATTATAGCATGTAGAATGATTCTATGGCAAACAAAAGTCAATTCGTGAATTGTAAAATTTTACAAAAAAAACGCCATAGTATAGTATGTCGAAATTTTTTTATAAAAACGTCAAATTTTTTAGATGTTGAAAAAAATCATGAAAACGGTCGTATTATAGCATTTAGAATGATTCTATGGCAAACAAAAGTCAATTCGTGAATTGTAAAATTTTACAAAAAAACGCCATAGAATAGTATGTCGAAATTTTTCGATGAAAACGTCAAATTTTTTAGATGTTGAAAAAAATAATGAGAACGGTCGTATTATAGCATTTAGAATGATTCTATGGCAAACAAAAGTCAATTCGTGAATTGTAAAATTAAAAAAAAAAAAAACCCCATAGTATAGTATGTCGAAATTTTTCGATGAAAACGTCATATTTTTGGAATTTTGAAAAAAATCGTGAAAAACGGTTGTATCATAGCATGTAGAATGATTCTATGGCGAACAGAAGTCAATTCGTGAATTGTAAAATTTTACAAAAAATCGCCATAGTATAGTATGTCGAAATTTTTCGATGAAAACGTCAAATTTTTTAGATGTTGAAAAAAATTATGAAAACGGTCGTATTATAGCATTTAGAATGATTCTATGGCAAACAAAAGTCAATTCCTGAATTGTAAAATTTAAAGAAAAAAAAACGCCATAGTATAGTATGTCGAAATTTTCTGATGAAAACGTCAAATTTTTTAGATGTTGAAAAAAATCATGAAAATGGTCGTATTATAGCATGTAGAATGATTCTATGGCGAACAAAAGTCAATTCGTGAATTGTAAAATTTTACAAAAAAACGCCATAGTATAGTATGTCGAAATTTTTCGATGAAAACGTCAAATTTTTGGGATTTTGAAAAAGATCGTGAAAAACGGTCGTATTATAGCATTTAGAATGATTCTATGGCGAACAAAAGTCAATTCATGAATTGTAATATTTTACAAAAAAACGCCATAGTATAGTATGTCGAAATTTTTCGATGAAAACGTAAACATTTTTGAATGTCGAAAAAAATCGTGAAAATGGTCATATTATAGCATGTAGAATGATTCTATGGCGAACAGAAGTCAATTCGTGAATTGTAAAATTTTACAAAAAATCGCCATAGTATAATATGTCGAAATTTTTCGATGAAAACGTCATATTTTTGGGATTTTGAAAAAAATCGTGAAAATGGTCATATTATAGCATGTAGAATGATTCTATGGCGAACAAAAGTCAATTCATGAATTGTAAAATTTTACAAAAAAAACGCCATAGTATAGTATGTCGAAATTTTTCGATGAAAATGTCAAATCTTTTGGATGTTGGAAAAAATCATGAAAACACTTTTATGATAGAATGTATAATGACTATAATGAACAAAAGTCACTTCGTGAAATGTTGTAAAACTTTACGAAATAAAAACGCCATAGTATAATATGTCGAAATTTTTTGATGAAAATGTCAAATTTTTTAGATGTTGAAAAAAATCATGAAAACGGTAATATTATAGCTTGTAGAATGATTCTATGGCAGACAAAAGTCAATTCGTGAATTGTAAAATTTTACAAAAAAAAAGACATAGTATAGTATGTCGAAATTTTTCGATGAAAACGTCAAATTTTTTAGATGTTGAAAAAAATAATGAGAACGGTCGTATTATAGCATTTAGAATGATTCTATGGCAAACAAAAGTCAATTCGTGAATTGTAAAATTAAAAAAAAAAAAACGCCATAGTATAGTATGTCGAAATTTTTCGATGAAAACGTCATATTTTTGGAATTTTGAAAAAAATCGTGAAAAACGGTTGTATCATAGCATGTAGAATGATTCTATGGCGAACAGAAGTCAATTCGTGAATTGTAAAATTTTACAAAAAATCGCCACAGTATAGTATGTCGAAATTTTTCGATGAAAACGTCAAATTTTTTAGATGTTGAAAAAAATCATGAAAACGGTCGTATTATAGCATTTAGAATGATTCTATGGCAAACAAAAGTCAATTCGTGAATTGTAAAATTTAAAGAAAAAAAAACACCATAGTATAGTATGTCGAAATTTTCTGATGAAAACGTCAAATTTTTTAGATGTTGAAAAAAATCATAAAAACGGTCGTATTATAGCATGTAGAATGATTCTATGGCAAACAAAAGTCAATTCATGAATTGTAAAATTTTACAAAAAAACGCCATAGTATAGTATGTCGAAATTTTTCGATGAAAATGTCAAATCTTTTGGATGTTGGAAAAAATCATGAAAACACTTTTATGATAGAATGTATAATGACTATAATGAACAAAAGTCACTTCGTGAAATGTTGTAAAACTTTACGAAATAAAAACGCCATAGTATAATATGTCGAAATTTTTCGATGAAAACGTAAAAATTTTTGAATGTCGAAAAAAATCGTGAAAATGGTCAAATTATAGCATGTAGAATGATTCTATGGCGAACAAAAGTCAATTCGTGAATTGCAAAATTTTAATAAAAAACGCCATAGTATAGTATGTCGAAATTTTTCGATGAAAACGTCAAATTTTTTAGATGTTGAAAAAAATAATGAGAACGGTCGTATTATAGCATTTAGAATGATTCTATGGCAAACAAAAGTCAATTCGTGAATTGTAAAATTAAAAAAAAAAAAACGCCATAGTATAGTATGTCGAAATTTTCTGATGAAAACGTCAAATTTTTTAGATGTTGAAAAAAATCATAAAAACGGTCGTATTATAGCATGTAGAATGATTCTATGGCAAACAAAAGTCAATTCGTGAATTGTAAAATTAAAAAAAAAAACGCCATAGTATAGTATGTCGAAATTTTTCGATGAAAATGTCAAATTTTTGGGATTTTGAAAAAAATCATGAAAATGGTCGTATTATAGCATGTAGAATGATTCTATGGCGAACAAAAGTCAATTCGTGAATTGTAAAATTTTACAAAAAAACGCCATAGTATAGTATGTCGAAATTTTTCGATGAAAACGTCAAATTTTTGGGATTTTGAAAAAAAATTGTGAAAAACGGTTGTATTATAGCATGTAGAATGATTCTATGGTGAACAAAAGTCAATTCGTGAATTGTTAAATTTTACAAAAAAACGCCATAGTATAGTATGTCGAAATTTTTCGATGAAAACGTCATATTTTTGGGATTTTGAAAAAAATCGTGAAAATGGTCATATTTTAGCATGTAGAATGATTCTATGGCGAACAAAAGTCAATTCATGAATTGTAAAATTTTACAAAAAAACGCCATAGTATAGTATGTCGAAATTTTTCGATAAAAACGTCAAATTTTTTAGATGTTGAAATAAATCATGAAAACGGTCGTATTATAGCATTTAGAATGATTCTATGGCAAACAAAAGTCAATTCGTGAATTATAAAATTAAAAAAAAAAAAAAACACCACAGTATAGTATGTCGAAATTTTTCGATGAAAACGTCATATTTCTGGGATTTTGAAAAAAATTGTGAAAAACGGTTGTATTATAGCATGTAGAATGATTCTATGGCGAACAAAAGTCAATTCGTGAATTGTAAAATTTTACAAAAAAACGCCATAGTATAGTATGTCGAAATTTTTTGATGAAAATGTCAAATTTTTTAGATGTTGACAAAAATCATGAAAACGGTAATATTATAGCTTGTAGAATGATTCTATGGCAGACAAAAGTCAATTCGTGAATTGTAAAATTTTACAAAAAAAAGACATAGTATAGTATGTCGAAATTTTTCGATGAAAACGTAAAAATTTTTGGATGTTGAAAAAAATCATGAAAATGGTCATATTATAGCATGTAGAATGATTCTATGGCGAACAAAAGTCAATTCGTGAATTGTAAAATGTTACAAAAAAACGCCATAGTATACTATGTCGAAATTTTTCGATGAAAACGTAAAAATTTTTGGATGTTGAAAAAAATCATGAAAATGGTCATATTATAGCATGTAGAATGATTCTATGGCGAACAAAAGTCAATTCGTGAATTGTAAAATGTTACAAAAAAACGCCATAGTATAGTATGTCGAAATTTTTTTATAAAAACGTCAAATTTTTTAGATGTTGAAAAAAATCATGAAAACGGTCGTATTATAGCATTTAGAATGATTCTATGGCAAACAAAAGTCAATTCGTGAATTGTAAAATTAAAAAAAAAACGCCATAGTATAGTATGTCGAAATTTTTCGATGAAAATGTCAAATTTTTGGGATTTTGAAAAAAATCATGAAAATGGTCGTATTATAGCATGTAGAATGATTCTATGGCGAACAAAAGTCAATTCGTGAATTGTAAAATTTTACAAAAAAACGCCATAGTATAGTATGTCGAAATTTTTCGATGAAAACGTCAAATTTTTGGGATTTTGAAAAAAAATTGTGAAAAACGGTTGTATTATAGCATGTAGAATGATTCTATGGTGAACAAAAGTCAATTCGTGAATTGTTAAATTTTACAAAAAAACGCCATAGTATAGTATGTCGAAATTTTTCGATGAAAACGTCATATTTTTGGGATTTTGAAAAAAATCGTGAAAATGGTCATATTATAGCATGTAGAATGATTCTATGGTGAACAAAAGTCAATTCATGAATTGTAAAATTTTACAAAAAAACGCCATAGTATAGTATGTCGAAATTTTTCGATAAAAACGTCAAATTTTTTAGATGTTGAAATAAATCATGAAAACGGTCGTATTATAGCATTTAGAATGATTCTATGGCAAACAAAAGTCAATTCGTGAATTATAAAATTAAAAAAAAAAAAAAAACACCACAGTATAGTATGTCGAAATTTTTTGATGAAAATGTCAAATTTTTTAGATGTTGACAAAAATCATGAAAACGGTAATATTATAGCTTGTAGAATGATTCTATGGCAGACAAAAGTCAATTCGTGAATTGTAAAATGTTACAAAAAAACGCCATAGTATACTATGTCGAAATTTTTCGATGAAAACGTAAAAATTTTTGGATGTTGAAAAAAATCATGAAAATGGTCATATTATAGCATGTAGAATGATTCTATGGCGAACAAAAGTCAATTCGTGAATTGTAAAATGTTACAAAAAAACGCCATAGTATAGTATGTCGAAATTTTTTTATAAAAACGTCAAATTTTTTAGATGTTGAAAAAAATCATGAAAACGGTCGTATTATAGCATTTAGAATGATTCTATGGCAAACAAAAGTCAATTCGTGAATTGTAAAATTAAAAAAAAAACGCCATAGTATAGTATGTCGAAATTTTTCGATGAAAATGTCAAATTTTTGGGATTTTGAAAAAAATCATGAAAATGGTCGTATTATAGCATGTAGAATGATTCTATGGCGAACAAAAGTCAATTCGTGAATTGTAAAATTTTACAAAAAATCGCCATAGTATAGTATGTCGAAATTTTTCGATGAAAACGTAAAAATTTTTGGATGTTGAAAAAAATCATGAAAATGGTCATATTATAGCATGTAGAATGATTCTATGGCGAACAAAAGTCAATTCGTGAATTGTAAAATGTTACAAAAAAACGCCATAGTATACTATGTCGAAATTTTTCGATGAAAACGTAAAAATTTTTGGATGTTGAAAAAAATCATGAAAATGGTCATATTATAGCATGTAGAATGATTCTATGGCGAACAAAAGTCAATTCGTGAATTGTAAAATGTTACAAAAAAACGCCATAGTATACTATGTCGAAATTTTTTTATAAAAACGTCAAATTTTTTAGATGTTGAAAAAAATCATGAAAACGGTCGTATTATAGCATTTAGAATGATTCTATGGCAAACAAGTCAATTCGTGAATTATGAAATTAAAAAAAAAAAAAAAGCCATAGTATAGTATGTCGAAATTTTTCGATGAAAACGTCATATTTCTGGGATTTTGAAAAAAATTGTGAAAAACAGTTTTATTATAGCATGTAGAATGATTCTATGGCGAACAAAAGTCAATTCATGAATTGTAAAATTTTACAAAAAAAAGACATAGTATAGTATGTCGAAATTTTTCGATGAAAACGTCATATTTTTGGGATGTTGAAAAAAATCAGGAAAACGGTTCTATTATAGAATGTGTAATGACTATGGTAAACAAGAGTCAATTCGTGAATTGTAAAATTTTCCAAAAAAACGCCATAGTATAGTATGTCGAAATTTTTCGATGAAAACGTCAAATTTTTGGGATTTTGAAAAAAATCGTGAAAAACGGTTGTATCATAGCATGTAGAATGATTCTAGGGCGAACAAAAGTCAATTCGTGAATTGTAAAATTTTACAAAAAAACGCCATAGTATAGTATGTCGAAATTTTTCGATAAAAACGTCAAATTTTTTAGATGTTGAAAAAAATCATGAAAACGGTCGTATTATAGCATGTAGAATGATTCTATGGCAAACAAAAGTCAATTCGTGAATTGTAAAATTTTACAAAAAAACGCCATAGTATAGTATGTCGAAATTTTTCGATAAAAATGTCAAATTTTTTAGATGTTGAAAAACATCATGAAAACGGTCGTATTATAGCATTTAGAATGATTCTATGGCAAACAAAAGTCAATTCGTGAATTATAAAATTAAACAAAAAAAAAACGCCATAGTATAGTATGTCGAAATTTTTCGATGAAAACGTCAAATTTTTTAGATGTTGAAAAAAATCATAAAAACGGTCGTATTATAGCATGTAGAATGATTCTATGGCAAACAAAAGTCAATTCGTGAATTGTAAAATTTTACAAAAAAACGCCATAGTATAGTATGTCGAAATTTTTTTATAAAAACGTCAAATTTTTTAGATGTTGAAAAAAATCATGAAAATGGTCATATTATAGCATGTAGAATGATTCTATGGCGAACAAAAGTCAATTCGTGAATTGTAAAATGTTACAAAAAAACGCCATAGTATACTATGTCGAAATTTTTCGATGAAAACGTAAAAATTTTTGGATGTTGAAAAAAATCATGAAAATGGTCATATTATAGCATGTAGAATGATTCTATGGCGAACAAAAGTCAATTCGTGAATTGTAAAATGTTACAAAAAAACGCCATAGTATACTATGTCGAAATTTTTTTATAAAAACGTCAAATTTTTTAGATGTTGAAAAAAATCATGAAAACGGTCGTATTATAGCATTTAGAATGATTCTATGGCAAACAAGTCAATTCGTGAATTATGAAATTAAAAAAAAAAAAAAGCCATAGTATAGTATGTCGAAATTTTTCGATGAAAACGTCATATTTCTGGGATTTTGAAAAAAATTGTGAAAAACAGTTTTATTATAGCATGTAGAATGATTCTATGGCGAACAAAAGTCAATTCATGAATTGTAAAATTTTACAAAAAAAAAGACATAGTATAGTATGTCGAAATTTTTCGATGAAAACGTCATATTTTTGGGATGTTGAAAAAAATCAGGAAAACGGTTCTATTATAGAATGTGTAATGACTATGGTAAACAAGAGTCAATTCGTGAATTGTAAAATTTTCCAAAAAAACGCCATAGTATAGTATGTCGAAATTTTTCGATGAAAACGTCAAATTTTTGGGATTTTGAAAAAAATCGTGAAAAACGGTTGTATCATAGCATGTAGAATGATTCTAGGGCGAACAAAAGTCAATTCGTGAATTGTAAAATTTTACAAAAAAACGCCATAGTATAGTATGTCGAAATTTTTCGATGAAAACGTCAAATTTTTTAGATGTTGAAAAAAATCATGAAAACGGTCGTATTATAGCATGTAGAATGATTCTATGGCAAACAAAAGTCAATTCGTGAATTGTAAAATTTTACAAAAAAACGCCATAGTATAGTATGTCGAAATTTTTCGATAAAAATGTCAAATTTTTTAGATGTTGAAAAACATCATGAAAACGGTCGTATTATAGCATTTAGAATGATTCTATGGCAAACAAAAGTCAATTCGTGAATTATAAAATTAAACAAAAAAAAAACGCCATAGTATAGTATGTCGAAATTTTTCGATGAAAACGTCAAATTTTTTAGATGTTGAAAAAAATCATAAAAACGGTCGTATTATAGCATGTAGAATGATTCTATGGCAAACAAAAGTCAATTCGTGAATTGTAAAATTTTACAAAAAAACGCCATAGTATAGTATGTCGAAATTTTTTTATAAAAACGTCAAATTTTTTAGATGTTGAAAAAAATCATGAAAACGGTCGTATTATAGCATTTAGAATGATTCTATGGCGAACAAAAGTCAATTCATGAATTGTAATATTTTACAAAAAAACGCCATAGTATAGTATGTCGAAATTTTTCGATGAAAACGTAAACATTTTTGAATGTCGAAAAAAATCGTGAAAATGGTCATATTATAGCATGTAGAATGATTCTATGGCGAACAGAAGTCAATTCGTGAATTGTAAAATTTTACAAAAAATCGCCATAGTATAGTATGTCGAAATTTTTCGATGAAAACGTCAAATTTTTTAGATGTTGAAAAAAATCATGAAAACGGTCGTATTATAGCATGTAGAATGATTCTATGGCAAACAAAAGTCAATTCGTGAATTGTAAAATTTTACAAAAAAACGCCATAGTATAATATGTCGAAATTTTTCGATGAAAACGTCATATTTTTGGGATTTTGAAAAAAATCGTGAAAATGGTCATATTATAGCATGTAGAATGATTCTATGGCGAACAAAAGTCAATTCATGAATTGTAAAATTTTACAAAAAAACGCCATAGTATAGTATGTCGAAATTTTTCGATGAAAATGTCAAATCTTTTGGATGTTGGAAAAAATCATGAAAACACTTTTATGATAGAATGTATAATGACTATAATGAACAAAAGTCACTTCGTGAAATGTTGTAAAACTTTACGAAATAAAAACGCCATAGTATAATATGTCGAAATTTTTTGATGAAAATGTCAAATTTTTTAGATGTTGAAAAAAATCATGAAAACGGTCGTATCATAGCATTTAGAATGATTCTATGGCAAACAAAAGTCAATTCGTGAATTGTAAAATTGAAAAATAAAAAACGCCATAGTATAGTATGTCGAAATTTTTCGATGAAAACGTCATATTTTTTGGATTTTGAAAAAAATTGTGAAAAACGGTTGTATCATAGCATGTAGAATGATTCTATGGCGAACAAAAGTCAATTCGTGAATTGTAAGATTTTACAAAAAAACGCCATAGTATAGTATGTCGAAATTTTTCGAGGAAAACGTCAAATTTTTTAGATGTTGAAAAATATCATGAAAACGGTCGTATTATAGCATGTAGAATGATTCTATGGCAAACAAAAGTCAATTCGTGAATTGTAAAATTTTACAAAAAAACGCCATAGTATAGTATGTCGAAATTTTCTGATGAAAACGTCAAATTTTTTAGATGTTGAAAAAAATCATGAAAACGGTCGTATTATAGCATGTAGAATGATTCTATGGCAAACATAAGTCAATTCGTGAATTGTAAAATTTAAAAAAAAAAAAAAACACCATAGTATAGTATGTCGCAATTTTTTCGATGAAAACGTCAAATTTTTGGGATGTTGAAAAAAATCATGAAAACGGTAATATTATAGCTTGTAGAATGATTCTATGGCAGACAAAAGTCAATTCGTGAATTGTAAAATTTTACAAAAAAAAGACATTGTATAGTATGTCGAAATTTTTCGATGAAAACGTCAAATTTTTTAGATGTTGAAAAAAATAATGAGAACGGTCGTATTATAGCATTTAGAATGATTCAATGGCAAACGAAAGTCAATTCGTGAATTGTAAAATTAAAAAAAAAAAAAAACGCCATAGTATAGTATGTCGAAATTTTTCGATGAAAACGTCATATTTTTGGAATTTTGAAAAAAATTGTGAAAAACGGTTGTATCATAGCATGTAGAATGATTCTATGGCAAACAAAAGTCAATTCGTGAATTATGAAATTAAAAAAAAAAAAAAAGACATAGTATAGTATGTAGAAATTTTTCGATGAAAACGTCATATTTTTGGGATTTTGAAAAAAATCGTGAAAATGGTCATATTATAGCATGTAGAATGATTCTATGGCGAACAAAAGTCAATTCATGAATTGTAAAATTTTACAAAAAAACGCCATAGTATAGTATGTCGAAATTTTTCGATAAAAACGTCAAATTTTTTAGATGTTGAAATAAATCATGAAAACGGTCGTATTATAGCATTTAGAATGATTCTATGGCAAACAAAAGTCAATTCGTGAATTATAAAATTAAAAAAAAAAAAAAACGCCACAGTATAGTATGTCGAAATTTTTCGATGAAAACGTCATATTTCTGGGATTTTGAAAAAAATTGTGAAAAACGGTTGTATTATAGCATGTAGAATGATTCTATGGCGAACAAAAGTCAATTCGTGAATTGTAAAATGTTACAAAAAAACGCCATAGTATACTATGTCGAAATTTTTCGATGAAAACGTAAAAATTTTTGGATGTTGAAAAAAATCATGAAAATGGTCGTATTATAGCATGTAGAATGATTCTATGGCAAACAAAAGTCAATTCGTGAATTGTAAAATTTTACAAAAAAACGCCATAGTATAGTATGTCGAAATTTTTCGATAAAAACGTCAAATTTTTTAGATGTTGAAAAACATCATGAAAACGGTCGTATTATAGCATTTAGAATGATTCTATGGCAAACAAAAGTCAATTCGTGAATTATAAAATTAAAAAAAAAAAAAAAACGCCATAGTATAGTATGTCGAAATTTTTCGATGAAAACGTCAAATTTTTTAGATGTTGAAAAAAATCATAAAAACGGTCGTATTATAGCATGTAGAATGATTCTATGGCAAACAAAAGTCAATTCGTGAATTGTAAAATTTTACAAAAAAACGCCATAGTATAGTATGTCGAAATTTTTTTATAAAAACGTCAAATTTTTTAGATGTTGAAAAAAATCATGAAAACGGTCGTATTATAGCATTTAGAATGATTCTATGGCGAACAAAAGTCAATTCATGAATTGTAATATTTTACAAAAAAACGCCATAGTATAGTATGTCGAAATTTTTCGATGAAAACGTAAACATTTTTGAATGTCGAAAAAAATCGTGAAAATGGTCATATTATAGCATGTAGAATGATTCTATGGCGAACAGAAGTCAATTCGTGAATTGTAAAATTTTACAAAAAATCGCCATAGTATAGTATGTCGAAATTTTTCGATGAAAACGTCAAATTTTTTAGATGTTGAAAAAAATCATGAAAACGGTCGTATTATAGCATGTAGAATGATTCTATGGCAAACAAAAGTCAATTCGTGAATTGTAAAATTTTACAAAAAAACGCCATAGTATAATATGTCGAAATTTTTCGATGAAAACGTCATATTTTTGGGATTTTGAAAAAAATCGTGAAAATGGTCATATTATAGCATGTAGAATGATTCTATGGCGAACAAAAGTCAATTCATGAATTGTAAAATTTTACAAAAAAACGCCATAGTATAGTATGTCGAAATTTTTCGATGAAAATGTCAAATCTTTTGGATGTTGGAAAAAATCATGAAAACACTTTTATGATAGAATGTATAATGACTATAATGAACAAAAGTCACTTCGTGAAATGTTGTAAAACTTTACGAAATAAAAACGCCATAGTATAATATGTCGAAATTTTTTGATGAAAATGTCAAATTTTTTAGATGTTGAAAAAAATCATGAAAACGGTCGTATCATAGCATTTAGAATGATTCTATGGCAAACAAAAGTCAATTCGTGAATTGTAAAATTGAAAAATAAAAAACGCCATAGTATAGTATGTCGAAATTTTTCGATGAAAACGTCATATTTTTTGGATTTTGAAAAAAATTGTGAAAAACGGTTGTATCATAGCATGTAGAATGATTCTATGGCGAACAAAAGTCAATTCGTGAATTGTAAGATTTTACAAAAAAACGCCATAGTATAGTATGTCGAAATTTTTCGAGGAAAACGTCAAATTTTTTAGATGTTGAAAAATATCATGAAAACGGTCGTATTATAGCATGTAGAATGATTCTATGGCAAACAAAAGTCAATTCGTGAATTGTAAAATTTTACAAAAAAACGCCATAGTATAGTATGTCGAAATTTTCTGATGAAAACGTCAAATTTTTTAGATGTTGAAAAAAATCATGAAAACGGTTGTATTATAGCATGTAGAATGATTCTATGGCAAACATAAGTCAATTCGTGAATTGTAAAATTTAAAAAAAAAAAAAAACACCATAGTATAGTATGTCGCAATTTTTTCGATGAAAACGTCAAATTTTTGGGATGTTGAAAAAAATCATGAAAACGGTAATATTATAGCTTGTAGAATGATTCTATGGCAGACAAAAGTCAATTCGTGAATTGTAAAATTTTACAAAAAAAAGACATAGTATAGTATGTCGAAATTTTTCGATGAAAATGTCAAATTTTTTAGATGTTGAAAAAAATAATGAGAACGGTCGTATTATAGCATTTAGAATGATTCTATGGCAAACAAAAGTCAATTCGTGAATTGTAAAATTAAAAAAAAAAAAAAAACGCCATAGTATAGTATGTCGAAATTTTTCGATGAAAACGTCATATTTTTGGAATTTTGAAAAAAATCGTGAAAAACGGTTGTATCATAGCATGTAGAATGATTCTATGGCAAACAAAAGTCAATTCGTGAATTATGAAATTAAAAAAAAAAAAAAACGCCACAGTATAGTATGTCGAAATTTTTCGATGAAAACGTCATATTTCTGGGATTTTGAAAAAAATTGTGAAAAACGGTTGTATTATAGCATGTAGAATGATTCTATGGCGAACAAAAGTCAATTCGTGAATTGTAAAATGTTACAAAAAAACGCCACAGTATACTATGTCGAAATTTTTCGATGAAAACGTAAAAATTTTTGGATGTTGAAAAAAATCATGAAAATGGTCATATTATAGCATGTAGAATGATTCTATGGCTAACAAAAGTCAATTCGTGAATTGTAAAATTTTACAAAAAAACGCCATAGTATAGTATGTCGAAATTTTTCGATAAAAACGTCAAATTTTTTAGATGTTGAAAAACATCATGAAAACGGTCGTATTATAGCATTTAGAATGATTCTATGGCAAACAAAAGTCAATTCGTGAATTATAAAATTAAAAAAAAAAAAAAACGCCATAGTATAGTATGTCGAAATTTTTCGATGAAAACGTCAAATTTTTTAGATGTTGAAAAAAATCATAAAAACGGTCGTATTATAGCATGTAGAATGATTCTATGGCAAACAAAAGTCAATTCGTGAATTGTAAAATTTTACAAAAAAACGCCATAGTATAGTATGTCGAAATTTTTTTATAAAAACGTCAAATTTTTTAGATGTTGAAAAAAATCATGAAAACGGTCGTATTATAGCATTTAGAATGATTCTATGGCGAACAAAAGTCAATTCATGAATTGTAATATTTTACAAAAAAACGCCATAGTATAGTATGTCGAAATTTTTCGATGAAAACGTAAACATTTTTGAATGTCGAAAAAAATCGTGAAAATGGTCATATTATAGCATGTAGAATGATTCTATGGCGAACAAAAGTCAATTCGTGAATTGTAAAATTTTACAAAAAAACGCCATAGTATAGTATGTCGAAATTTTTCGATGAAAACGTCATATTTTTGGGATTTTGAAAAAAATCGTGAAAATGGTCATATTATAGCATGTAGAATGATTCTATGGCGAACAAAAGTCAATTCATGAATTGTAAAATTTACAAAAAAACGCCATAGTATAGTATGTCGAAATTTTTCGATGAAAATGTCAAATCTTTTGGATGTTGGAAAAAATCATGAAAACACTTTTATGATAGAATGTATAATGACTATAATGAACAAAAGTCACTTCGTGAAATGTTGTAAAACTTTACGAAATAAAAACGCCATAGTATAATATGTCGAAATTTTTCGATGAAAACGTAAAAATTTTTGAATGTCGAAAAAAATCGTGAAAATGGTCAAATTATAGCATGTAGAATGATTCTATGGCGAACAAAAGTCAATTCGTGAATTGCAAAATTTTAATAAAAAACGGCATAGTATAGTATGTCGAAATTTTTCGATGAAAACGTCAAATTTTTTAGATGTTGAAAAAAATAATGAGAACGGTCGTATTATAGCATTTAGAATGATTCTATGGCAAACAAAAGTCAATTCGTGAATTGTAAAATTAAAAAAAAAAAAAACGCCATAGTATAGTATGTCGAAATTTTCTGATGAAAACGTCAAATTTTTTAGATGTTGAAAAAAATCATAAAAACGGTCGTATTATAGCATGTAGAATGATTCTATGGCAAACAAAAGTCAATTCGTGAATTGTAAAATTAAAAAAAAAACGCCATAGTATAGTATGTCGAAATTTTTCGATGAAAATGTCAAATTTTTGGGATTTTGAAAAAAATCATGAAAATGGTCGTATTATAGCATGTAGAATGATTCTATGGCGAACAAAAGTCAATTCGTGAATTGTAAAATTTTACAAAAAAACGCCATAGTATAGAATGTCGAAATTTTTCGATGAAAACGTCAAATTTTTGGGATTTTGAAAAAAAATTGTGAAAAACGGTTGTATTATAGCATGTAGAATGATTCTATGGTGAACAAAAGTCAATTCGTGAATTGTTAAATTTTACAAAAAAACGCCATAGTATAGTATGTCGAAATTTTTCGATAAAAACGTCAAATTTTTTAGATGTTGAAATAAATCATGAAAACGGTCGTATTATAGCATTTAGAATGATTCTATGGCAAACAAAAGTCAATTCGTGAATTATAAAATTAAAAAAAAAAAAAAAACGCCACAGTATAGTATGTCGAAATTTTTCGATGAAAACGTCATATTTCTGGGATTTTGAAAAAAATTGTGAAAAACGGTTGTATTATAGCATGTAGAATGATTCTATGGCGAACAAAAGTCAATTCGTGAATTGTAAAATTTTACAAAAAAACGCCATAGTATAGTATGTCGAAATTTTTTGATGAAAATGTCAAATTTTTTAGATGTTGACAAAAATCATGAAAACGGTAATATTATAGCTTGTAGAATGATTCTATGGCAGACAAAAGTCAATTCGTGAATTGTAAAATTTTACAAAAAAAAGACATAGTATAGTATGTCGAAATTTTTCGATGAAAACGTAAAAATTTTTGGATGTTGAAAAAAATCATGAAAATGGTCATATTATAGCATGTAGAATGATTCTATGGCGAACAAAAGTCAATTCGTGAATTGTAAAATGTTACAAAAAAACGCCATAGTATACTATGTCGAAATTTTTCGATGAAAACGTAAAAATTTTTGGATGTTGAAAAAAATCATGAAAATGGTCATATTATAGCATGTAGAATGATTCTATGGCGAACAAAAGTCAATTCGTGAATTGTAAAATGTTACAAAAAAACGCCATAGTATACTATGTCGAAATTTTTTTATAAAAACGTCAAATTTTTTAGATGTTGAAAAAAATCATGAAAACAGTCGTATTATAGCATTTAGAATGATTCTATGGCAAACAAAAGTCAATTCGTGAATTATGAAATTAAAAAAAAAAAAAAAAGCCATAGTATAGTATGTCGAAATTTTTCGATGAAAACGTCATATTTCTGGGATTTTGAAAAAAATTGTGAAAAACAGTTTTATTATAGCATGTAGAATGATTCTATGGCGAACAAAAGTCAATTCATGAATTGTAAAATTTTACAAAAAAAACACATAGTATAGTATGTCGAAATTTTTCGATGAAAACGTAAAAATTTTTGGATGTTGAAAAAAATCGTGAAAATGGTCATATTATAGCATGTAGAATGATTCTATGGCGAACAAAAGTCAATTCGTGAATTGTAAAATTTTACAAAAAAACGCCATAGTATAGTATGTCGAAATTTTTCGATGAAAACGTCAAATTTTTGGGATATTGAAAAAAAACATGAAAACGGTAATATTATAGCTTGTAGAATGATTCTATGGCAGACAAAAGTCAATTCGTGAATTGTAAAATTTTACAAAAAAAAGACATAGTATAGTATGTCGAAATTTTTCGATGAAAACGTAAAAATTTTTGGATGTTGAAAAAAATCGTGAAAATGGTCATATTATAGCATGTAGAATGATTCTATGGCGAACAAAAGTCAATTCGTGAATTGTAAAATTTTACAAAAAAACGCCATAGTATAGTATGTCGAAATTTTTCGATGAAAACGTCAAATTTTTTAGATGTTGAAAAAAATCATGAAAATGGTCGTATTATAGCATGGTGAATGATTCTATGGCAAACAAAAGTCAATTTGTGAATTGTAAAATTTAAAAAAAAAAAAAAACGCCATAGTATAGTATGTCGAAATTTTTCGATGAAAACGTCATATTTTTGGGATGTTGAAAAAAATCAGGAAAACGGTTCTATTATAGAATGTGTAATGACTATGGTAAACAAGAGTCAATTCGTGAATTGTAAAATTTTCCAAAAAAAACGCCATAGTATAGTATGTCGAAATTTTTCGATGAAAACGTCAAATTTTTGGGATTTTGAAAAAAATCGTGAAAAACGGTTGTATCATAGCATGTAGAATGATTCTAGGGCGAACAAAAGTCAATTCGTGAATTGTAAAATTTTACAAAAAAACGCCATAGTATAGTATGTCGAAATTTTTCGATAAAAACGTCAAATTTTTTAGATGTTGAAAAAAATCATGAAAACGGTCGTATTATAGCATGTAGAATGATTCTATGGCAAACAAGTCAATTCGTGAATTGTAAAATTTTACAAAAAAACGCCATAGTATATAGTATGTCGAAATTTTTTTATAAAAACGTCAAATTTTTTAGATGTTGAAAAAAATCATGAAAACGGTCGTATTATAGCATTTAGAATGATTCTATGGCAAACAAAAGTCAATTCGTGAATTATAAAATTAAAAAAAAAAAAAAAACGCCATAGTATAGTATGTCGAAATTTTTCGATGAAAACGTCATATTTCTGGGATTTTGAAAAAAATTGTGAAAAACAGTTGTATCATAGCATGTAGAATGATTCTAGGGCGAACAAAAGTCAATTCATGAATTGTAAAATTTTACAAAAAAACGCCATAGTATAGGTATGTCGAAATTTTTCGATGAAAACGTCAAATTTTTTAGATGTTGAAAAAAATCATGAAAACGGTCGTATTATAGCATGTAGAATGATTCTATGGCAAACAAAAGTCAATTCGTGAATTGTAAAATTTTAAAAAAAAACGCCATAGTATAGTATGTCGAAATTTTTCGATGAAAACGTCAAATTTTTGGGATTTTGAAAAAAAATTGTGAAAAACGGTTGTATTATAGCATGTAGAATGATTGTATGGCGAACAAAAGTCAATTCGTGAATTGTAAAGTTTTACAAAAAAAAACGCCATAGTATAGTATGTCGAAATTTTTTCGATGAAAACGTCAAATTTTTCGAATGTTGGAAAATATCGTGAAAACAGTTTTATTATAGAATGTATAATGACTATGGTGAACAAAAGTCACTCCGAGAAATGTTGTAAAACTTTACAAAATAAAAACGCCATAGTATAGTATGTCGAAATTTTTCGAGGAAAACATCAAATTTTTTAGATGTTGAAAAAAATCATTGAAACGGTCGTATTATAGCATGTAGAATGATTCTATGGCAAACAAAAGTCAATTCGTGAATTGTAAAATTAAAAAAAAAAACGCCATAGTATAGTATGTCGAAATTTTTCGATGAAAACGTCAAATTTTTAGACGTTGAAAAAATTCATGAAAACGGTCGTATTTTAGCATGTAGAATGAATCTATGGCAAACAAAATTCAATTCGTGAATTGTAAAATTAAAAAAAAAAACGCCATAGTAGAGTATGTCGAAATTTTTCGATGAAAATGTCAAATCTTTTGAATGTTGAAAAAAATCATGAAAACGGTCGTATTATAGCATTTAGAATGATTCTATGGCAAACAAAAGTCAATTCGTGAATTGTAAAATTAAAAAAAAAACGCCATAGTATAGTATGTCGAAATTTTTCGATGAAAATGTCAAATCTTTTGAATGTTGAAAAAAATCATGAAAACGGTCGTATTATAGCATTTAGAATGATTCTATGGCAAACAGAAGTCAATTCGTGAATTGTAAAATAAAAAAAAAAAAACGCCATAGTATAGTATATCGAAATTTTTCGATGAAAACGTCATATTTTTGGGATTTTGAAAAAAATCGTGAAAAACGGTTGTATTATAGCATGTAGAATGATTCTATGGCGTACAAAAGTCAATTCATGAATTGTAAAATTTTACAAAAAAACGCCATAGTATAGTATGTCGAAATTTTTCGATGAAAATGTCAAATCTTTTGGATGTTGAAAAAAATCATGAAAACGGTCGTATTATAGCATGTAAAATGATTCTATGGCAAACAAAGGTCATTTTGTGAAATGTAAAATTTTACAAAAAAAACGCCATAGTATAGTATGTCGAAATTTTTCGATGAAAACGTCATATTATTGGGATTTTGAAAAAAATCGTGAAAAACGGTCGTATTATAGCATGTAGAATGATTCTATGGCGAACAAAAATCATTTTGTGAAGGGTAAAATTTTACAAAAAAACGCCATAGTATAGTATGTCGAAATTTTTCGATGAAAACGTCAAATTTTTCGAATGTTGAAAAAAATCGTGAAAACGGTTGTATTATAGCATGTAGAATGATTCTATGGCGAACAAAAGTCAATTCGTGAATTGTAAAATTTTACAAAAAACGCCATAGTATAGTATGTCGAAATTTTTTGGTGAAAACGTCAAATTTTTTAAATGTTGAAAAAAACCATGAAAACTGTCGTATTATAGCATGTAGAATGATTCTATGGCAAATAAAAGTCAATTCATGAATTGTAAAATTTTACAAAAAAACGCCATAGCGTTGTCGTGAATTGTAAAATTAAAAAAAAAAAAAAACACCATAGTATAGTATGTCGAAATTTTTCGATAAAAACGTCAAATTTTTTAGATGTTGAAAAAAATCATGAAAACGGTCGTATTATAGCATTTAGAATGATTCTATGGCGAACAAAAGTCAATTCGTGAATTATAAAATTAAAAAAAAAAAACGCCATAGTATAGTATGTCGAAATTTTTCGATGAAAACGTCATATTTCTGGGATTTTGAAAAAAATTGTGAAAAACAGTTGTATTATAGCATGTAGAATGATTCTATGGCGAACAAAAGTCAATTCATGAATTGTAAAATTTTACAAAAAAACGCCATATGTCGAAATTTTCTGATGAAAACGTCAAATTTTTTAGATGTTGAAAAAAATCATGAAAATGGTCGTATTATAGCGTGTAGAATGATTCTATGGCAAACATAAGTCAATTCGTGAATTGTAAAATTTAAAAAAAAAAAAAAACACCATAGTATAGTATGTTGAAATTTTTTCGATGAAAACGTCAAATTTTTGGGATGTTGAAAAAAATCATAAAAACGGTCATATTATAGCTTGTAGAATGATTCTATGGCAGACAAAAGTCAATTCGTGAATTGTAAAATTTTACAAAAAAAAGACATAGTATAGTATGTAGAAATTTTTCGATGAAAACGTCATATTTTTGGGATTTTGAAAAAAATCGTGAAAAACGGTCGTATTATAGCATGTAGAATGATTCTATGGCAAACATAAGTCAATTCGTGAATTGTAAAATAAAAAAAAAAAACGCCATAGTATAGTATGTCGAAATTTTTCGATGAAAACGTCGTATTTTTGGGATTTTGAAAAAAATCATAAAAAATGGTTGTATTATAGCATGTAGAATGATTCTATGGCGAACAAAAGTCAATTCATGAATTGTAAAATTTTACAAAAAAAAGACATAGTATAGTATGTCGAAATTTTTCGATGAAAACGTAAAAATTTTTGGATGTTGAAAAAAATCGTGAAAATGGTCATATTATAGCATGTAGAATGATTCTATGGCGAACAAAAGTCAATTCGTGAATTGTAAAATTTTACAAAAAAACGCCATAGTATAGTATGTCGAAATTTTTCGATGAAAACGTCAAATTTTTGGGATATTGAAAAAAAACATGAAAACGGTAATATTATAGCTTGTAGAATGATTCTATGGCAGACAAAAGTCAATTCGTGAATTGTAAAATTTTACAAAAAAAAGACATAGTATAGTATGTCGAAATTTTTCGATGAAAACGTAAAAATTTTTGGATGTTGAAAAAAATCGTGAAAATGGTCATATTATAGCATGTAGAATGATTCTATGGCGAACAAAAGTCAATTCGTGAATTGTAAAATTTTACAAAAAAACGCCATAGTATAGTATGTCGAAATTTTTCGATGAAAACGTCAAATTTTTTAGATGTTGAAAAAAATCATGAAAATGGTCGTATTATAGCATGGTGAATGATTCTATGGCAAACAAAAGTCAATTTGTGAATTGTAAAATTTAAAAAAAAAAAACGCCATAGTATAGTATGTCGAAATTTTTCGATGAAAACGTCATATTTTTGGGATGTTGAAAAAAATCAGGAAAACGGTTCTATTATAGAATGTGTAATGACTATGGTAAACAAGAGTCAATTCGTGAATTGTAAAATTTTCCAAAAAAACGCCATAGTATAGTATGTCGAAATTTTTCGATGAAAACGTCAAATTTTTGGGATTTTGAAAAAAATCGTGAAAAACGGTTGTATCATAGCATGTAGAATGATTCTAGGGCGAACAAAAGTCAATTCGTGAATTGTAAAATTTTACAAAAAAACGCCATAGTATAGTATGTCGAAATTTTTCGATAAAAACGTCAAATTTTTTAGATGTTGAAAAAAATCATGAAAACGGTCGTATTATAGCATGTAGAATGATTCTATGGCAAACAAGTCAATTCGTGAATTGTAAAATTTTACAAAAAAACGCCATAGTATATAGTATGTCGAAATTTTTTTATAAAAACGTCAAATTTTTTAGATGTTGAAAAAATTCATGAAAACGGTCGTATTATAGCATTTAGAATGATTCTATGGTAAACAAAAGTCAATTCGTGAATTATAAAATTAAAAAAAAAAAAAAAAAACGCCATAGTATAGTATGTCGAAATTTTTCGATGAAAACGTCATATTTCTGGGATTTTGAAAAAAATTGTGAAAAACAGTTGTATCATAGCATGTAGAATGATTCTAGGGCGAACAAAAGTCAATTCATGAATTGTAAAATTTTACAAAAAAACGCCATAGTATAGGTATGTCGAAATTTTTCGATGAAAACGTCAAATTTTTTAGATGTTGAAAAAAATCATGAAAACGGTCGTATTATAGCATGTAGAATGATTCTATGGCAAACAAAAGTCAATTCGTGAATTGTAAAATTTAGAAAAAAACGCCATAGTATAGTATGTCGAAATTTTTCGATGAAAACGTCAAATTTTTGGGATTTTGAAAAAAAATTGTGAAAAACGGTTGTATTATAGCATGTAGAATGATTGTATGGCGAACAAAAGTCAATTCGTGAATTGTAAAGTTTTACAAAAAAAAACGCCATAGTATAGTATGTCGAAATTTTTTTCGATGAAAACGTCAAATTTTTCGAATGTTGGAAAATATCGTGAAAACAGTTTTATTATAGAATGTATAATGACTATGGTGAACAAAAGTCACTCCGAGAAATGTTGTAAAACTTTACAAAATAAAAACGCCATAGTATAGTATGTCGAAATTTTTCGAGGAAAACATCAAATTTTTTAGATGTTGAAAAAAATCATTGAAACGGTCGTATTATAGCATGTAGAATGATTCTATGGCAAACAAAAGTCAATTCGTGAATTGTAAAATTAAAAAAAAAACGCCATAGTATAGTATGTCGAAATTTTTCGATGAAAACGTCAAATTTTTAGACGTTGAAAAAATTCATGAAAACGGTCGTATTTTAGCATGTAGAATGAATCTATGGCAAACAAAATTCAATTCGTGAATTGTAAAATTAAAAAAAAAACGCCATAGTAGAGTATGTCGAAATTTTTCGATGAAAATGTCAAATCTTTTGAATGTTGAAAAAAATCATGAAAACGGTCGTATTATAGCATTTAGAATGATTCTATGGCAAACAAAAGTCAATTCGTGAATTGTAAAATTAAAAAAAAAACGCCATAGTATAGTATGTCGAAATTTTTCGATGAAAATGTCAAATCTTTTGAATGTTGAAAAAAATCATGAAAACGGTCGTATTATAGCATTTAGAATGATTCTATGGCAAACAGAAGTCAATTCGTGAATTGTAAAATAAAAAAAAAAAAACGCCATAGTATAGTATATCGAAATTTTTCGATGAAAACGTCATATTTTTGGGATTTTGAAAAAAATCGTGAAAAACGGTTGTATTATAGCATGTAGAATGATTCTATGGCGTACAAAAGTCAATTCATGAATTGTAAAATTTTACAAAAAAACGCCATAGTATAGTATGTCGAAATTTTTCGATGAAAATGTCAAATCTTTTGGATGTTGAAAAAAATCATGAAAACGGTCGTATTATAGCATGTAAAATGATTCTATGGCAAACAAAGGTCATTTTGTGAAATGTAAAATTTTACAAAAAAAACGCCATAGTATAGTATGTCGAAATTTTTCGATGAAAACGTCATATTATTGGGATTTTGAAAAAAATCGTGAAAAACGGTCGTATTATAGCATGTAGAATGATTCTATGGCGAACAAAAATCATTTTGTGAAGGGTAAAATTTTACAAAAAAACGCCATAGTATAGTATGTCGAAATTTTTCGATGAAAACGTCAAATTTTTCGAATGTTGAAAAAAATCGTGAAAACGGTTGTATTATAGCATGTAGAATGATTCTATGGCGAACAAAAGTCAATTCGTGAATTGTAAAATTTTACAAAAAACGCCATAGTATAGTATGTCGAAATTTTTTGGTGAAAACGTCAAATTTTTTAAATGTTGAAAAAAACCATGAAAACTGTCGTATTATAGCATGTAGAATGATTCTATGGCAAATAAAAGTCAATTCATGAATTGTAAAATTTTACAAAAAAACGCCATAGCGTTGTCGTGAATTGTAAAATTAAAAAAAAAAAAAAACACCATAGTATAGTATGTCGAAATTTTTCGATAAAAACGTCAAATTTTTTAGATGTTGAAAAAAATCATGAAAACGGTCGTATTATAGCATTTAGAATGATTCTATGGCGAACAAAAGTCAATTCGTGAATTATAAAATTAAAAAAAAAAAACGCCATAGTATAGTATGTCGAAATTTTTCGATGAAAACGTCATATTTCTGGGATTTTGAAAAAAATTGTGAAAAACAGTTGTATTATAGCATGTAGAATGATTCTATGGCGAACAAAAGTCAATTCATGAATTGTAAAATTTTAAAAAAAAAAACGCCATATGTCGAAATTTTCTGATGAAAACGTCAAATTTTTTAGATGTTGAAAAAAATCATGAAAATGGTCGTATTATAGCGTGTAGAATGATTCTATGGCAAACATAAGTCAATTCGTGAATTGTAAAATTTAAAAAAAAAAAAAACACCATAGTATAGTATGTTGAAATTTTTTCGATGAAAACGTCAAATTTTTGGGATGTTGAAAAAAATCATGAAAACGGTCATATTATAGCTTGTAGAATGATTCTATGGCAGACAAAAGTCAATTCGTGAATTGTAAAATTTTACAAAAAAAAGACATAGTATAGTATGTAGAAATTTTTCGATGAAAACGTCATATTTTTGGGATTTTGAAAAAAATCGTGAAAAACGGTCGTATTATAACATGTAGAATGATTCTATGGCAAACAAAAGTCAATTCGTGAATTGTAAAATAAAAAAAAAAAAACGCCATAGTATAGTATGTCGAAATTTTTCGATGAAAACGTCGTATTTTTGGGATTTTGAAAAAAATCATAAAAAATGGTTGTATTATAGCATGTAGAATGATTGTATGGCGAACAAAAGTCAATTCGTGAATTGTAAAATTTTACAAAAAAAAACACCATAGTATAGTATGTCGAAATTTTTCGGTGAAAACGTCAAATTTTTCGGATGTTGGAAAATATCGTGAAAACAGTTTTATTATAGAATGTATAATGACTATGGTGAACAAAAGTCACTTCGAGAAATGTTGTAAAACTTTACAAAATAGAAACGCCATAGTATAGTATGTCGAAATTTTTCGAGGAAAACGTCAAATTTTTTAGACGTTGAAAAAATTCATGAAAACGGTCGTATTATAGCATGTAGAATGAATCTATGGCAAACAAAAGTCAATTCGTGAATTGTAAAATTAAAAAAAAAAACGCCATAGTAGAGTATGTCGAAATTTTTCGATGAAAATGTCAAATCTTTTGAATGTTGAAAAAAATCATGAAAACGGTCGTATTATAGCATTTAGAATGATTCTATGGCAAACAAAAGTCAATTCGTGAATTGTAAAATTAAAAAAAAAACGCCATAGTATAGTATGTCGAAATTTTTCGATGAAAACGTCAAATTTTTAGACGTTGAAAAAATTCATGAAAACGGTCGTATTTTAGCATGTAGAATGAATCTATGGCAAACAAAAGTCAATTCGTGAATTGTAAAATTAAAAAAAAAAACGCCATAGTAGAGTATGTCGAAATTTTTCGATGAAAATGTCAAATCTTTTGAATGTTGAAAAAAATCATGAAAACGGTCGTATTATAGCATTTAGAATGATTCTATGGCAAACAAAAGTCAATTCGTGAATTGTAAAATTAAAAAAAAAACGCCATAGTATAGTATGTCGAAATTTTTCGATGAAAATGTCAAATCTTTTGAATGTTGAAAAAAATCATGAAAACGGTCGTATTATAGCATTTAGAATGATTCTATGGCAAACAGAAGTCAATTCGTAAATTGCAAAATAAAAAAAAAAACGCCATAGTATAGTATATCGAAATTTTTCGATGAAAACGTCATATTTTTGGGATTTTGAAAAAAATCGTGAAAAACGATTGTATTATAGCATGTAGAATGATTCTATGGCGAACAAAAGTCATTTTGTGAAGGGTAAAATTTTACAAAAAAACGCCATAGTATAGTATGTCGAAATTTTTCGATGAAAACGTCAAATTTTTCGAATGTTGAAAAAAATCGTGAAAACGGTTGTATTATAGCATGTAGAATGATTCTATGGCGAACAAAAGTCAATTCGTGAATTGTAAAATTTTACAAAAAACGCCATAGTATAGTATGTCGAAATTTTTCGGTGAAAACGTCAAATTTTTTAAATGTTGAAAAAAACCATGAAAACTGTCGTATTATAGCATGTAGAATGATTCTATGGCAAATAAAAGTCAATTCATGAATTGTAAAATTTTACAAAAAAAACGCCATAGTATAGTATCTGGAAATTTTTCGATGAAAACGTCAAATTTTTCGGATGTTGAAAAAAATCGTGAAAATGGTCGTATTATAATTATTGAAAATGGTCGTATTATAGCATGTAGAATGATTCTATGGCGAACAAAAGTCATTTCGTGAAATGTTGTAAAACTTTACAAAAAAAACGCCATAGTATAGTATTTCCAAATTTTTCAATGAAAACGTCGAATTTTTTGGATGTTTAAAAAAATCACGCAATACGGTCATATTATAGCATGTAGAATGATTCTATGGCAAACAAAAGTCAATTCGTCAATTGTAAAATTTTACAAAAAAACGCCATAGTATAGTATGTCGAAATTTTTCGTTGAAAACGTCAAATTTTTCGGAGGTTGAAAAAAATCGTGAAAATGGTTGTATTATAGCATGTAGAATGATCCTCTGGCGAACAAAAGTCATTTTGTGAAATGTTCTAAAATTTTACAAAAAAACGCTATAGTATAGTATGTCGAAATGTTTCGATGAAAATGTCAAATTTTTTGGATGTTGAAAAAAATCGTGAAAACGGTTGTATTATAGCATGTAGAATGATTCTATGGCGAACAAAACTCATTTCATTAAGTGTTGTAAAATTTTACAAAAGAAATGTCATAGTATAGTAGGTCAAAACTTTTACGAGAAAAAATTTCATGACAAACAGGTCATATCGAATCTTGAAAAATGTCATCTGAACATTCCTATTATAGTATGTGAAATAACATTATGATGAAAAAGTCATTATTGTACATTAAAAAATTTCCTGAAAAAACGTCATAGTATAGTAGGTTGAAAAATGTCATGAAAAAAAGTCATAGTATAGTATGTCGAAAAATTTCTTGAAAATCAGGTCATAGAATTGAATCTTGAAAAATTTCATCTGAACAGTCATATTATAGTATGTTAAACAATATTATGATGAAAAAGTCATATTAAAGTACATTGAAAAATTTCACGAAAAAATGGGCATAGTATAGTATGTCGAAAAAATTCAAGAAAAACAGGTCATAGTATCGAATCTTGAAAAATTTCATCTGCACAGTCATATTATAGTAAGTTCAACCATATTTTGATGAAAAAGTCAAATTATATTTTGTTGAAAAATTTCATGAAAAAAGTCATAGTATAGTATGTCGAAAAATTTCATGAAAAAAGTCATAGTATTGAAACTGAAAATTTCATGCTGACAGTCATTATAATATGTTCAACAATATTTTGATGAAAAAGTCTAATTATATTTTGGTTAAAAATGTCATGGAAAAAAAAGTCAGTATAGTATGTCGAAAAATTTCATGAAAAAAAGGTCATAGTATTGAATCTTGAAAAATTTCATACTAACAGTCATTATAGTATGTTAAACAATATGATGACAAAGTCATATTATAGTACATTGAAAAATTTCACGAAAAAAGTGAAAATTTCATGCTGACAGTCAATATGTTCAACAATATTTTGGTTAAAAATGTCATGAAAAAAGTCAGTATAGGATGTCGAAAAATTTCATGAAAAACAGGTCATAGTATTGAATCTTGAAAAATTTCATCTGAACAGTCATATTATAGTATGTTAAACAATATTATTATTAAAAGGCAAATTATATTATGTTGAAACATCGTCATATTATAGTGTGTTAAATAATATGATGAAAAAGTCATTATAGTATATTGAAAAATTTCACGAAAGTCATAGTATTGAATCTTGAAAAATTTCACGCTAACAGTCATATTATAGTATGTTAAACAATATTATGACAAAAAAGTCAAATTATATTAAGTTGAAAAAAGTCATAGTATGGTATGTCGAAAAATTTCACGCAAACAGTCATAGTAATGAATCTCTAAAAATTTCATGTGAACAGTCACATTATGATGAAAAAGTCATATTATAGTACATTGAAAAATTTCACGAAAAAGAGTCATAGTATTGAATCTTGAAAAATTTCATCTGAACAGTCATATTATAGTATGTTAAACAATATTATTATTAAAAGGCAAATTATATTATGTTGAAACATCTCATGAAAAAAGTCATAGTATATCGAAAATTTCGTGAAAAAAACGTCATGGTATTGTATGTCGAAAATTTCATGAAAAGAACCTCATCGTATATTATGTCGAAAATTTAGTGGAAAAAACGTCAGTATATAATATCGAAAATTTCATGAAAAAAGTCATTGTATAGTATGTTGAAAAAAGTCACAGTATAGTATGTCGAAAAAAGTCATTGTATAGTATGTTGAAAAGTCATAGTATAGTATGTTGAAAAAAAGCCATAGTACAGCTTATAGAAAAGTCATAGTATAGTATGTCGAAAAAAGTTCATAGTACAGTATGTTGAAAAAAAAGCCATAGTACAGTATATAGAAAAAAGTCATAGTATAGTATGTTTAAAAAGCCATAGTACAGTATGTTTAAAAAAAGCCATAGTATAGTATATTAAAAAAGCCACAGTGTAGCGTTTTAAAAAAAGTCATAGTATAGTTTGTTGAAAAAAAGTCATAGTAAAGTATGTTGAAAAAAGTATATAGTATAGTTTGTTGGAAAAAGTCATAGTATAGCATGATGAAAAAGTCTAGTATGTTGAAAAAGGTCAGAATACAGTATAGTATGTTGAAAAAAGGTAAAAGTACAGTATGTTGCCATAATACAGTATTGTTGAAAAAAGTCATAGTATAGCATGATGAAAAAGTCTAGTATGTTGAAAAAGGTCAAAGTACAGTATGTTGAAAAAAAAAAGCCATAGTACAGTATTGTTGAAAAAAGCCATATTATAGTGTGTTAAAAAAGTCATAGTATAGCATCCTGAAAAAAGATCATGTTGAAACAAAAAAATTGTTATAGTATAGTGTTGAAAAAAAGTCATAGTATATTATGTTTAAAAAGTCATTGTATATTATGTTGAAAAAAAAGCCATAGTAAAAACAAAAATCATAGTATAGCATGTTGGAAAAAAACAGTATAGTGTGTTAAAAACAGTAATGTTAAAATAAAATATTATGTTGAAAAAAAATCATGGTGTAGCATGTTGGAAAAAAAAAGCCATAGAAAAGTGCGTTAACAAAATTCATAGTATAGCATGTTAGAAAAAAAGTCAGTTTAGTATGTTTAAAAAAGTCGTAGTATATTTAAAAAAAAAAAAAGTCATAGTATAGTATGTTGAAAAAAGCCATAGTATAGTAGTTGAAAAAAGTCAGTCTAGCATGTTAAAAATAGCCATAGTATAGTGTGTTAAAAAGTCATAGTATAGTATGTTGGAAAAAAGCCATAGTATAGCGTACTGAAAAAAGTCATAGTATGGTATGTTTAAAAAGTTATTGTATATTATGTTGAAAAAAAGTCATGGTATAGTATGTTCATAAAGTCATAGTATACTATGTTAAAAATACATAGTATAGCTTATAAAAAAAGTCATAAGTAGACTTTTTTGATGACTTTTTCAACATAGTATATTGACTTTACTAATTTTCATTGCATACTATACTGTGACTTTTTTTTTAACATACTGTACTATGACTTTCAGCATACTATACTGACTTATTAATTTTTAAAATACTATAACATTGTTTCTGACATTTTTATGGCATACTATATCAAGACAACATTTTACTGCACTGCTGTTTGCTTACTGAGTTCATCCAGCATCCTCTGCTTGTCTTTAGATCTCGACTTGGAGGTGACTGCGCTGCCTCTGATGAGCCTCCCTGATGGTTCTCCTGCTGTTCATCCAACATTTTCTGGAGGATGAACACACAAAAAAAATTTAATTTGACTGTTTTTAGCCATGTACAACCAGTATTTTTTTAGGTCCACCTCTCCTCACCTTAATGCCCTCGTCTCCATACAGGTCCTCCCCCTCTTTTCTCTGACAATCAACAAACAAGACGAAAAAGCTCCTTAAATGGGTTGTATTGTCAGTGAAACACAAAATAAATAGTCACCAGAATTTCAAGTTGCATTCATTTTAAACTGAACCGCACTTTAAACCAACCTTGTATGAAATAAAACGTGGATATTTGCATCGATAAATTATCTTTCATTTTATGCAATTTTCATTCTTTTGTGGTATACTACTAGGGCTTTTATGGCATACTGTGTTATTTTTATGACATTTTTATGAAATTTGATATACCGTAATTTCCAGACTATAGAGATTATACGCCTCACCCAGTACATTTTTAAAGGAAAAACCATTTTGTACATACATAAGCTGCACCTGTCTATAAGCCGCATGTGCCCACATTGAAACATGAGATATTTACAAAGAAAGACGGTACACAGAAAGAGTTTTCAAAGTTTTAATAATATACCTCAGCGAAAACAGTGCCTGTGACACGGCAGTAACACATCAGCAATACGGTAGTAACACAGCACTAACAGGGCTGGTTAAAAAAAACATACCGGTAAAAGTCACTGAGAGCCGTCCTTATCTTCCTCCTGTGCACTGAAACCAGGAAGTCTTCCTCCCCAGTGTCCGATTGGAATAGCGTCAGATATACTTCGCCACACGCTCTCTCAGTCTCTCTTTCGTTGTCGCTGTCAGTGTCACTCTCATCCTGAGGCAAATTCACTCCTGAGCTTGTGCTGTCCTCTCCGTCATGCAGCAGACCGGCTTTTCGAAACCCGTTGGTGCTGACACAGAGTTGTCCGTGTCCTGATGGACAGACCTTTTCGTTTCATAAATCTAAGACACCACGACGGTCCTCCTTTGAAATCCTGAATTTTCTTTTCGGTGGCGATTGTTTTTGCTTTCAGTCTGATCTGCACAGTGGAAACACCTCGGCCATCTGCTCTCTGTGTGTTCACCCAGTCTTCCAGAATGTTTTCCAGTTCAGGCCACCTGCTTTTCTTACCTCTGAAAGCTTTCTTCGTCTTTTTACATTGTTCCAGTTCTTCCCGCTGCCGTTTCCAGCGTCTCACCATCGATTCATTTACGCCAAGTTTACGTGCAGCAGCTCTGTTTCCTTCTTTATCGGCCAGCTCGATTGCTTTTAACTTGAAAGCTGCGTCATATGCACTTCTTGCATTTTCCATGATGAGGGTCTGTTCATGCTAATTTTATTCATGCACAAAGCGCGAAGTTACAGTAAACTTGCGTCTTCCTCGACACATATATTCCGCCTGTCTCACTCTTACCTTTTCTGCTCGAACGCCCCTGGCGGCCGTTAGAAAAAATGCATAAATTAGCCGCATCATTGCATAAGCCGCAGGGTTGAAAGCGTGTGACAAAAGTCGCGGCTTATAGTCCGGAAATTACGGTACTATGGCATTTTCATAACATGTGATACTTTGGATTTATGGCATACTACTGTATTTTTATGGCATACTAACATTTTTTCATGAGATTTTAATGGCATATTGTACTATGTTATTTTTATGGCCTGGTATATTGGTATGCTGTTTTTTTTTTTTTAATAAAATTTTTAATGACCTACTACAGTATATTCTGATTCTTTTTATGACATACTACACTAGGACATTTTTATGGCATAATATACTTTATAAAACAATAAAAGTGTCAAGACAATATTTGTTTTACTGGTGTTTCCTTACTCTGAGTTCGTCCAGCATCCTGTGCTTGCCATAGATCTTGTCTCGGAGGCAGCTGAGCAGCTTCTGATGAGCTTCCCTGTGGTTCTCCAACTGCTGTCTGGAGGAAGGATATGCAAAAACAAACATTACAGACACACAATCATTCAAATAGAAAAATCACATAATTTAACTGGTGCAGTTTGTGTACAGACAGTAATGTTTTTCAGTTCCACCCCCAACGGCTTGTGTCTTTTCTCTGCAAACCAATAATTAATTAATTGGAATTTCAGCTTCAGGTAGTTCTGAACATCAGAGACAATTACACTCACTGGCCACATAATTAGGTACACCTTGTTAGTAAAAAGTTGGATCCCCGTTTGCTTTCAGAACTGCCTTAATTCTTCGTGGCATACTTTCAACAAGGTGTTGGAAACATTCCTCAGAGATTTAGGTCCATATTGACATGATAGCATCACACAGTTGCTGCAGATTTGTCGGCTGCACATCTACGGTGTGAATCCCCCGTTCCACCACATCGCAACGGTGCTCTATTGGACTGAGATCTGATGACTGTGGAGGCCACTGGAGTATGACAATAAGTTCACTACTCATTGTCATGTTCAAGAACCCAGTTTGAGATGATCTGAGCTTTCTAACATGGTGCATTATCCTGCTGGAAGTAGCCATCAGAAGATGGTACACAGTGGTCATAAAGGGATGGACATGGTCAGCAACAATACTCAGGTAGGCTGCGGCATTTAAACGATGCTCAAATGGTACCAAGGGGCCCAAAGTGTGCCAAGAAAATATCCCTCACACCATTACACCACCACCACCAGCCTGAAGAAGAAGAAGATGATCAACCTTTATCAGTCCCACTAGGGGAAATTCAATTTACACTCTGTTGTTAACACACACATGCACATACAGGACCCATATACATGCAACAATGGAGAGATGTCAGAGTGAGGGAGCTGCTCCTGACAAGCGCACCGAGCCGTTGGGGGTTTGGTGCCTTGCTCAGCAGTGCCCAAGAGGTAAACTGGCACCTCTCCAGCTACCAGTTCACACTCAGTTCTTGGTCCATGTCGGGACTTGAAGCGGTGACCCTCCGGTTTCGAAGCCAACTCCCTACAGACTGAGCTACTGCCGCCCCCAAAGCGTTGATACAAGGCAGGATGGATCCATGCTTTCATATTATTATATAACATATAAGAACATATAATAATGTGTTCTTATATGTTATTTACGCCATGAAGTGTAAATCACACCGAATGACTGTCCATGTCTATTACAAACCACATCCTAGAATTTCATGAAAAACAAAAAGTTCATAATGAAACTAATATGGCTGCTGAAGTTAAAATATTTTGCACGCTTTCAATATTCAACAACATTCAACGCACCACAGCTGGTAAAGAAAAAAAAATATCCTACCTCAGAGCTTCAGCACAGAGAAACATCTTAGTTGGTCTGTACAATGTTCCTCTTCTTCCCAGATGTCATCCACTGAGGTGTGACAAATAAAAGCACCTTAATATGCAACACAACTGACAAAGTAAAAACCATATAACAGTAATACACTTTTATAGTATTTGTAGTTATATAGTTAGCATTGATCTTGCAAAGCACAGAAGTGCATGATGTTCAGGAATAAAAAAGACAAAAATACACAGGATTTGGACAAACCTGAAGACTCCTCCATAGTTCCCACAATCACCAGTCCACCTGCAACCGATTAAACACAAAATGTATTCATTTCAAATTGAACTATGTTGCACACATTTAAACCATGTATGTATGAAATAATAAGTGGATACTTGCACTATTTCTGTGGCACTGGGATCTTGCATTTGCTTACAATACCATAATAGGAATAATAGTCTCAAAAAGATTTTTAAAAACAACAAATATGCTGACAATAGTTGTAACCTATGAATTACCTGAAAAAGTAAGACATGCACCACTTGTTTACAACTATATTCCTGCCAGATACAATGGTAGCAGATATTGAAGAGGAGAGGATGTGGCTTGGTTTGCTAGTTTTTTGTTTGTTTTTGGACTTTGGCACTGTTTCACACTCCGGCCTCTTCAATATGAGTAATTTGCTCACAGCTGGCACTGTGCAGGTACCTTCACGTATTATTTACACTATATCTAATATGGCCCAGAGCAGGGTTGCCGCAATTAGTCAGCATAATCAATGACTTTTGGGTTTTTAATCTTTTGGTCTACCTCTATGCCACGGTGCATAGAGCTCCCCTCACTCACATGTTCAGAACACATCATGTCCGCAGACTGACTGTCAGCAAAAGTCCTAACTATACTTGTGTTGAGGCCAACACACCAGCAAAAATGACCGTTCTGAGCTGGTGAGCAGGGGGAGCTCCATGGGCTACTGCCTGGTGCTTGAGCTGCAGTGACACAGACCTGGTGACGTGTTATGACAATTTATGCAACCTTGTTGAAAAATGCTAGTCTATCAATTTTGATTATAGACGGGGATATGTGTACTGTAAGCATTTTAATACTTTTTTAAGATTTCAGGGAGGCATATTTTATTTTTATTTTGTGCTGCATTATAGAACGGCATAACCTACGGTTTGTCAAAATAAAAAGGAACTTAAATGAAATGGTCAATTAGATTTTTTGGAGGAAAATTAATCATTTTGATTAATTGACTAATCAGAAAAATAGTTGATATTTGACATTAGTCTAGAATTATTTCAGTAATCACAATGCTATAACAAAATGGGTAACAAGCCAGAGTTAATTAGCCACTGTGCAAACTATCACTATAAACTGGCAGCACCTGGAGCTTAAAACAAGATTCAATACCAACAGGAGAATACACTGTTTAGTATTGGCAGAGAATTTTCACTTGAGCGCTACCCACAAAGGCATAATCCTTACAACTTTGACATCAGTGTAAAGGTAAATAAACGGGCTTTCCAACGATGTAAAACACAATGCCAATTACATGGTAACAACAGAGAAATAATCCAAACAAATTTCCAAAATTTGTTTTCCGAATTTATATCAACAAATCATAAAATAACTCAGTAAACTAATATGCCATCGCTAGTATACGTCCGCCTCCTAAAATTTAATAATTCTGCTCAAGAAAAGCAGTGTTTCAGTATTAAAGCACTTGCTAATGTGAGGCAATGAAAGAAATTGGCACATCGTGCTGTAAATTAAAACTGCACCATAAATAAACTGCTGCTAAACATTTTATTTATTAGTTGATAAAAACAGGGACAATGGACACCGACTGCCCCTGAACTGGCTAGATAGCTAAATTTCATCAGCCATCCCTTTGTAGGAAAATCAACATGTTACGCACACAGAGATTTATTAACTTACACCATATTTATGCAAGAGAAACTATATCAACAGAATCATCAGCGATGCCGGCTGAAGCGGAAAACGTGAATGGCTCTCTCTAGAGACAGTTGTTTTAAGAGGAGTGCTTATAGCGTGCATATACGAGGGAAGTGAATGGTGAAACAAGAGAGAGAAAGTGGCAACAGGAGCGAGTAATGTTATTGACTCTGACCCAAGCAGGAAAATTTAACAAGTTGTCTGTTCTGGGTTACTGTAGAAACATGGCGGTGCAACATGGTGGACTCGGTGGGGAGGGGACCCGCTCCCTATGTAGACATTAACAGCTCATTCTAATGTAACAAAAACACAACTACTCTTTCCTAGTGACTATTTTTAAAATATATTATACATACTAATGACAAGCTATCTGCATGCATATTAAAGTAAGAATACTTTTTGATTCAGTCTAAAGATAAAATAGCATTTGTGACTAAGCAGTTTACTGAGTTTAGAGCGTCATCAAACGATTTTGAAATGGCTCTTAGTGAGCTGGATTATCTACTTACACTGCTTTTCACACCGAGGGCTCAACTAGCGTTGATTGTGTGTCTGAAAGGGTTAACCTGCGTTGACCAACTATGCTTCGTGACCCAGGTCGAGAGGTGGGTCAGACCAGGGTCGAGTTCAATGAGAAGCCACAGTCATGGCTCAAGATGCAATTGTCACAGGTCGCCGTGACTCAAACAAACAATGTGACAGCAGCACGAATGTTTTCAGATACACTGGAGGTGAACAACGGACGATTTGAACAACGTGGATATGTGGTGAGACTTTGAGATGCGCAAGCTCCTGGCCATCCGCTATGAGGAAAATATTAAGAGGTAGATGACCAGGATGGTGAAGGACAACATAGTGACTTGGCTCCTGAATGAGAGGCATCCGCCTGCAGTACACATAATCAGAAACCTGCCAACCACCACACAGTACAGCCAGCTGTGAGCATGTCTGTTTTAAAGCATGTTTGCACATTTTCTATTTGTAATGTTAACATTTTAAACATTCATTTTCAAAGCAAACCTGCAAAATGATCCATCTGTTGCCTGTTCCATCTGTTATAAAGTACTAACCCCACTCCTAGTTCATTACATTATCAAGCAATTAGAAAAATCCATGAACAAACTAATTTTATTATATTTGGACAAGCTCTTACATTATCAAACAGCTGCCACATGCCCAGCAGAACAACTTTAGCTGGTTTACATTATGCAGCAAATCTTTGCTGGGATGGTAGAGAGTAAAAGACACATTTCAGTCTTCATACATTTCTTATCCTTTTGCAAATAAAGCCTATATGATCATATTAGATAGCACAGTGTCATCTAATATGATAAATTACTAGCCTACTGTAGATAGAGGAAAAAAAGGTTCATGAGTGTTGATTGATATTGTAAATCTGTTTGTTTTTGCATAACAGGTTAACAGCTCCAAAACATGCATCATTCTGTGAGCACCCCCACCAAATTTCTAGCACCTGAGCTAATTGGTATGCATTGCTTCCTGGTTGTGACCCAGGTCGTATCTGAACTGCCATGACCAGGGATTAACCCATGTTCACTGGCTTGGTTTGAGTTTAAAAAATATGGTTTGATCATGGGTCAGATAACCCTGGTCCGACCCCGGTCAGTGGTGTGAAAGAGGAATCTATCTTACCTGGTGTAAAAGCAAATGTCTTCTGGTGATCCCCTGCAACCCACAGCGGTCTCGTAGACAGAGGGTAGCTCAATCTCCTGTAGCATGCCCACAGTGTTCACGGTCCACGATTACATTGTACCAGGGACAAAGTTGGTCCGCAACGCGTGGCACCACCCCATCATCTGTTTGCCGGATGACGATCCTCCATCTGCAGGCTCCTCCTGGCGGCGTCATCTGTCGGTGCACTATGGCACTGTCTGACTTCCTAATGTACTTGTAGCATAACACCCTCCCATTACACAAATAGCTTGGTCTTTCTTGGAGACCAAATACAAAGTCGGTTCATTAAACATGCACATAATGTCCGCTCCAGTCATTAAATCTAGCCCAAGTCTATGAGGATCAACAATAACTTTACAGACATCAAGCTAGGCTACAGGCTAGGCTAACGTTACAGGATTAACTAGCTACTCACCTTCGTAACTGCGGATATAACTTAATATGTACAACTTGAAACCTTTCTCCCGTTTGCTGTTGGGTTCGGGTAAAAGTACGTCGATAATATGGTTGACGTTGTTGACATTTACCCATAGTAAATCGCTAAAAATATGTAAATACGCCATATTAACAGCTAATCGTGCCTGCCAGCAGCTGGTGCAGTCACACCTGACTCGGCGTCTTCGGTTAAGGTATTAGGTCAGGTCACAGGGAAGCAAGTCTCGCGAGAGTTTTCACAATTTGCGGGTTACCTGGACCCGACCCAGAAGACTCACCATCCCTGGCTCCGTGATTGGACAATAATGTGTTAATCTGCGCATGCCCACTCAAGAAGAAGCGTCGAAATAGGGATTTGTGATAAATACTGTAACAAAAACAAACTTAAAGAAGTGTCTTTCAAGATGTTACATAGATGATTATAAATGTGATTTCTGTGAACTTGAAAGACAGTATTTCCCATGTATTTTTTCACTGGTCTGGTCTGGATTCATGTAGCCAACTTTCTACAAAATAGAGAATGATGAAATAAATGTTTGATGTGATGTTGTATTTTAGTCAAAATCACATACTGTAGCCTATATCATACAATTATTTATTATTTCTGGAAAATGCCACATTCTTAAGAAAAATGGGCAGGAACCAATCCAACTTTCCTGCACTTTATTAATGAAGTCAAACAATATAGCACCATCTTACCCTACCTTACAATGTTTAAAACAAAAAGGCCATTAAGACTTTAAAAATTATTAAATGAATGTAATATGATGTACATAATATATGCATATATGGCATTATCAAATGCTTATGAAATAATTTTCTTTTTGTCTGTTTTTTTCAGTTGTCTGTGTATTTGTTTGCACCTCTGTTAATGAGCATGTGTTCAATAAAGAAAGCATTATTTTAAAAAAAGCATAAATATGGTCAAAATATTTGTTCCATAATACATTTATGACTTCTATCCCTGGGATCTGTACAGATTGGATTTGTAGCTACCAACTTGAGATTCACACATACAGCTGAGTTATGTGTGACCTTTTTTTCACCTACAAACAAAACAATAGATGTGTATCTGCAAACCTTTGTGTAACTGAAAACTTGTATTGTGGGCAAACTGAAAACTTTTGTGCAAATCTTCTTTATGCACCGACACACTGGAAATTATTGTGCAATTACTGTGTGTACCATCTGTTCATAAAAGGTCATGCACCGCGACAGAGCTCTTTGTTATCTATTTGTTCAGAACACTTTTATACTTTCACACATTTGAACGTATTCATATTTTCAGATATGATGATAGCTACAATTCTTTTGACCCTATGCTATGCTAAAAATTAGTGCAGAAACAGAACTGTAAATAATCACAGTTTACTATCAGCATACTAACAAACACTGGAGTAGTAATATATAAAGATATAGTATCTGAAAATGTTTGTTTTTCGGTTGGTTGTATTTTTTATTCAGTTGTTTTAATTGTTTGCACCAATTTATAGCACTGTATTAAAAAACAATACCAATAAAAGTGACTTGTACATCATCTGATTGACTCTCAATGAAACGGAGGTGCATAAATGTCTATATTCTGTTATAACATTACCTGAACAAAATTATTCCTTCAGATACTTGTTTTCATTATTTTATCTGTCTCCTTTCTTCTACCCAAAAACGGACTTCTTTAAAAATGTATAAATAAACAGAATCCATTATTCCTCCTGAAACACAGGATGGTGCCAGAGAGCCATGAAGAAATTAGCTACCACATGATTGTGAGAGAGAAAGGATGAAATGTCTAGTTGAAAAAAAAAAAGATATGATATTTGGAAAAATGAGAATAGCAAATGAATAATTGTGAACAATTTCTAATATCTAACAATGATTTAAAGAGACAACATGGAAATATATATTAACAAAAACAAAGAATAGTAGCATGAACAGATTTTGATTTGCATATCACTTAGTTGTTATAAAACTCATTGCATCTATTCTCTGTCTTTACATATGGCGTTCCCCTTCTCAGGTTCAACATAGGGATATGCATGAGAGTCCATAATGCATCTTTGAAGCAGGACAAACGAAACCATTCTGTTACTAATAGTCTTTCAAAGAGAATCATAGACAGAGGCGAGTATTCATTTGTGAAATTATCTACTTGTTACCATGTGGCTGGATGCCCATTTCCTTGACAGCTCTGTGAATATTGCACTTAACACCTAACCCACTCTGCATACATTTACAGGAATATGAGCTAACTAAATAAGAGAAGGCCTTTTAAAATTCTGAATTGATGCCACTTCACTTACATTTGCAGAGTGCAGAGAAACTGATTAAAAAACAGATTCGCTTGTTTTTATTTAGTATTATTTCATTAATGATGTGTAAAGTGAGGAGCTACTCTACAACCCCCGCTAGGCTTTCTTCTCTTTATACATATTAGGATAATTTTGAAATGAGTACCAAATCTAATGCATTTTACTAGGAAAATGCATCTAGACTAGCCTAACCTAAAATTGTTATAGCATGGAATCTCACATATACAAAATTATATAATAAAACAAACAGACAGGATAAACCAATGTAGTAATTTCCAAAATAAAAGCTGCCTGTAGTTCATAATAGGGGTGTAAGAAAATATAAATACACAAGTATCACAATAGTATATTATTTAGTTAGAGTGAGGATACTGGCATCATATGAAACTAGAAAACCTATCAGTTGGTACCAACCATGTCAGACTAGCTTGTCAGGAACACTGCAAACATTCGTTAAATTTTGGTGAGGAAAAAACTGCTATGGCAGTTTTCAAAGGGGTCCCTTGACCTCTGACCCCAAGATATGGGAATAAAAATAGGTCCTATGGGTACCCATGAGCATCCCCTTTACAGACATGCCCACTTTATGATAATCACATGGTACATGGTAAAACCATGCTGTCTTTTTACATTCAGTATAAATATGCTATTTTCACCTATTCTTAAATGGTGTATTTCTGCTGAGTTTTTTTTTATACTATGGCAAATAACCTGCAATGTGTCGCCTTGCTTACAGTATTGCAATATCCCAATATTATGATACATATCGTCCTCGTTCATTGTAAGATTAAAAACATATCACAGGTCATGTGAACACATGTAAAATTAAATAATGTCTCACAATACTTTTATGGAGTTATGTAACTAACTAATTCATGAGCAAAATACCTCTAACTAACCAATGTTTGTAATTATTCCAACATTGTAAAAACATCATGGCATGCTTCATTTTGAAAAACTCCACAAAACTCTCCACTACTGAAAATTATTTTATCCTATTAGAAATCCGCATTGTCTAATTGATCTCCCTTTTTTACATTGATAGCCCACTTCCTCTGTTTATACTCCAAAAACAACACCATGTAAATCTGCCGCACATGACTCCTATGTATTTTCTGATATTATGGACATTTTTTGTTTTGGATTTTGTCCTTTTTGTGCATAAAAAAATGTCAAAAAGAAGGTGTTTAAAAATGTGCTGAGAAAATATTAACAGTCCTTGTGGCAGCTATGTGATAGTAGCCGTCATATTCACTGACAGTACATTGTAGTGATACTGTGCAGACAGAGCGGGAGATGCAGTGTCTGTAGACAATAGCAGGGGGGCAGTGTTGCCGTTTCTGCTGGCCCTGGATCACTGAAGCGACTGGCCCTAACAGTTTGCATTTCCTTCAGGATGCTCCAAGAAATATGCCATGAAATAGTCTAGGATTGGACATCTTTGTACTTTAACTGTCACCATTTCAAATCTAAACCATGCCAAGCAGTGACTGACAGTATATACAGTGGGCTGGGTGGTATGCAGTCATATGAAATGACTAGCCTGCATAGAGTTTTAATCCTCTTTAAGACTCCTATCCATCTCCAAATTAATATCTAGGGGCCACACATCCCTCTGCACTAGTTTGTAGTCATATAACCCACTTCTTTTGCAAACTGATAATATGATTCACTGGAAAATAAGATTAATAGTTATGCCGCGAAACATGCTTGAGGTCAATTATTTGGGAGATTCCAATGATATACTCATTACACTATAAAGCCAATTCGAGGACGAGCAGCATGAAGAACTGTGTCGTAAATTAATTGCTATTAAAGGTCAACATGCATTCAAATTGATGAAGTGCACAGCATACAGTATGGGAAACCTATAATGCTCATTACATGCATTTAAATGAGTCTGTCCTAATTACTAATCAGTCTCTTGTACCATTAGAGATGGAAATTAGAAATACAAAACAGACCCCTGGGCATCATTCACTCAGAGTTTATTAGAGTTCCCTTTAATACTGGTGTTGGCATTTTGAAAATGAAAACCTACAACCCTCAAAACTTTTTCGAATATTTGAATATTTCAAAAGCGGCAGTCTCCTTTTACTACTTAAGCCAGAATCTCTGGAAGTGTGTAACACTAAAGAACTATTGTTTGTGAATATAACAGAGTGGTGTGATATATTTTTATTCACAAACAACAACAAAAAGCTAAACATGTGGCCTCTAAAAACAAAACTATACTGTTTATTTTGCTATGCCCCAATCAGAATATTGGCTAGACCCTTCAGTGATTCTTTCTTCAGTGATTCCCGCCCACCTCTCTGGCAGCTTACCGATTTACATTTGAGCATAATGCAAGCATTAGAGGAGGCACAAGGCAGCCCTGATAAGTTACAAAGTGCTCCAGGGGTAAACCTCGTAAGAGAGGGTTTGGAGTTATTTACAGCGTTCAAATCCTTCAAAAATTCATGTCTGGAGGATGAGATTGGTTTTGCAGTTGATGCTTTGCACACAAAGCAAACACAATGTGTATGGAGGGTGTTTAGCTGTAAATGACCAGATGACATTAATTCTAATTGACTGATCTCATCCCATGCTTAGGACCAGTGTGTGTGATACCGCTCAGGACACAAGGGTCCTGTCAAGGCACAATGTTACACACAAAGCCCCAAAAAAACAGAAACACTAAGAAATGGCTTAAGAAACGAGGAACACAGAGAACTAAAAATGATTTTAAATGCAATTTAATTTTCAATGAAGCAATACTTAAGTTGTATGGCATTTTCTATTCAGACATGTTTTGATTGTGCAGTTCTCATAATAAGAGTGCTCAAAAATTGCAAAGCCATTACAAAGGAGGTTAAAGGCAATGGAATTCCTCCTTATCACGAATGCTTTCTGTACAGTTGTTCCATTTGAAATGCATTTAATTGCAAATAGAAAAGAAGAGAGTGAAAGCCAACAATGCGAGGGTCTGAAGCATTTTTCTCGTCTGCTTTGAGTGAGCGTATTCAAATCTAAGCGGGCAGACAATGAAGGAAAGGAATCGTGCTCTGAATAGCCTCTCTCTCTCTCCTTTTCATTCCCAGGCCAATTCACAGCCTTCCTCTTCTCTGCTGTTAGGGGCGGGCTTTCCACTCGCAGCTCAAACTTCCTCTGTAGAACAACACATCCACCTGATAGCAGCACACATGTAGTCACTATTCATCATGTCACTGTGAGAGACCTGCGCGGGGGTTCTCTGTAAATACCATCTATGACAATCTTCATGGCATACTTGTCCATGTCCATGTTGTGCCTTCACAGAGCCGTTCACCCACTTGTTTGACAAGGATGCTGCTCCTTGCTTGCATCAGGCTTTGCCAGGCCCTTCCTCTAAAGCCATGGCCAAGCCTTGACCCGGGATCCCTCTCCCCACTCGTTCCGCTGAGGGGAGGAGGATCTGGGGATCATGGGGCACAAAGTGCTTGAAGCCTGTGTCTTTGTTGGGGCAAGCAGGGAGAGAGCACCCCCAGCAGATATGCTGACAATCTCATGGGAGCAAGAGAAGAAGTTGAAGCAAGAAAGTGCACCCTTCAAACTTTCCAGTGCAGTGCTAGGAAGTCTATTTTTTTCTCAACAAAGATTTATACATATTTATACAAGCCCAAATACTGATAGGAAGGTGGTAGAAAAAAAAAATCTTGGAATTGCAGAGGTAAACTATATGTAAATGCCATAAAGTAATAGACTTGTAGTGCAAATCACACCATTTTATCTTTAATTTTGCTTTCGTACCCTCCCCACTCCCCCCCATCCTCTTTCCTCTGGCTTAAAGGTGCATCAGAGATATGCATTTAAGCATATTCAGAACACGGGGCGTGAAATTAAATGTGTGGCAGAGTGAGAAAAATATACAGACGCTGGAGATGCCTTAAAAATAGTCATTTATGCAGATGGAGAGGAGTGAAATCATTTGCAATGGGATGACCCTCTCTCCAAGCATTTCTCCCCTCACTGTTCTTCCCTAATCTTGCACTGTATCTTCATTTTTCATTGAACTCGCCAGTTTGCTGCTAAGCAGCCTTGTAGATAAGGCAAAGTGCTAAAAGGAGACGACAGAAGGAGCTCAGTGGGCCCGTTTCTATTGCACTTTCACCCAAGGCAATGGGCAGAATTTAACGGATTCCTTCCAACATATGTTTTTGCCAGATAAGTAAACAGTGTGTGTCGGAAATGAAAAAAAAGCATTTGCAATTTAATGACATTACAGCTCCCAGCTTAGCCCGCCGTGCTGCGAGGCGAGGAGCAGAGAAAGGGGAGAGCGGAAGAATGGAACCGGGTGTCATCAATGTTTTTTTTTTTTTCTTTTCCCTTGCAAGAAGCAGCACTGAATTCTTCTTATTCTTTTCAAACCCCTTCCCTTCTCCATCCCTTCCTGCTATTTTGTTCTCTTGCCCATAGTTTCCTCGCCTTTGTCAGAATGAAATTATCTATTATTTTATTCAGAAAACTTGCCATCCCCTGCCATTCTACCCTCTCCAACATCTGATTCTCTCCGATTTTCTGAGCTAAAAACACATCTAGCCTGGCCATGGGTGCACCCTCTCTCTCTCTCTCTATCTCTCTCTCTCTCTTCTCTACCCTCCCACCCCCCTTACCCTCCTTTGTCTGGCTTCATCAAAGTGCAATAGATGCTTGGCACAATAAAGAAGAGCAAGCCTCCATGTTGTCATAACGTTCAGACCTAATGTGAGGACCAGCAGTAGTAGATGAGCTGGAGAGAGAATCAGCTCAGAGGCTATATTTCAGTGGCAGTAAACGATCTATCCATCCTATGTGAAACTCAGTGATTTTCCTCTTTTCTCCCTGCCGGCTGTCAGGCAGCTGCCTTATTATAGAAGGCTAATTGTGCAGGAAAGCAGATTATGAGTGTGGTAGGATGTACTCCTTGACCATGTGCTAATGTGATGACAAGTTTGGGGACCCTCTAAGCAAAAGGCGTCGCACGCCAGGGCACTTTTGGCACTGGCTATAATCTGCCTTTGGTATTAACTCAGCAAACCGGCTTGTTTGAGTATGGATCAATCGCTCGCTCATTATTTTTACAAGAAAGCTTTATATTCAAGGCGCTTTCCTGGTGTTGATCTCTCATTAACCATGCTATGTAAATGCACTGGCAATCCCTGTGTAAGGGATACGACACCCCAGGGCCCAGGCTTGCAGAAGCATGTTAAGGAGAAGAAGGGGCAGGAAATTTGGGTCAGTTGCCTTCGCCAAAACTTGAATTTCAGGTTTTGCTTAAAGCCCCCTGCTCAGCTTTTCTCTTTTAATGTGTTTTTGTTTGGTGATGTTATGTTTTAAATGTCAGCCCTGGAGCTGTCCAGCAATTTAGGAGGCACAAAAAGCCCTGTCTCAGTATCGCTTCCAAGTGTTCATGTTACCTCTGTAATCGCTGCTGGCTGCAACATTACACACACTCCATTCACTCATAGTCTTTTATCACCTCTGAGTGTATTGACTGTACAGGTAAAAGGTTAGATAGGGTCACAATGAGGTGATAATATTACAGGACAAATAAAAACGCCTGATTTGCCGTGTTGAGTGGCGATATGGAGTTATTAGCCGCCCGCCACTAAACTAACTTATTTATCTGAGCAGAAACATGTGACACTGGGTCTTAAATCTGCATGAATTGAATTAGCTGTCAAGATGCATTGTGCATCAAATTAAGGGGGGAATATTTCAACTTGTTTACTCATTTCTTATACAAACATCCAACAATCCATGGTGCTCAGACATCTGTTTGCCTGACAAGAGATCATGATGCACGTGGTATGAGAAATAGAGGATTCTGCCATATTTGGCTTCACTGTGCGCGGGCATGGTGAATGACGCAACAGGAAAATGAACCTGACAGCACCAGGCAACGGCTCGGCGTTTCTTTTGCGCCCTACATACATAAATCTCTTATTATTGCTCTGTGTTAGCTATGTATATTTTTACACCTGTCTGCACTAATATCAAAGTGTAGAGGTCTGCTTTTAGACACTCAAGTTCACTGTGTCTCCTGTAAGAGTTTGCATGGGTGCCATCTCTTTGAAAAAAAAAAATGCTGCTGTTTCCAGGTTTCATTCCAGTTTGAAAAGGACTGTCAAAGGGCACTGTTCCACTTGGCCCATTTTATTTTTCATACAAACAACTTCAGTGCGCTTGAATTAAAATGCTGAAAGTTACAGACTTTTCCATGGATCTCTGTCACATATAGCAACATATGTGCTTGGTATTTATACCACACTTTGGATTGCTATTGGCAACTTGGACAGCTATTTACTTTGCAGAAGCAGAGGCTGAATAAAACCATGCATCTTACATGTAGAAAAATAAAGGAAAACACTGAGAGAGCAGACCTCTCAGTTGCGAGGAAGACGTTTCAGCAGCTCCCAGCCTTGTAACATTTTTGCTAGCAGCACAGTGAAAGTGAAGGCCACACTTCTGATTGCTTTCCCTGTTTCACATCCTTTTATAGATCCATTTTCTTCCCATACACAAGCAAACAAAGCAAGTATAAATACAATGTTCAAAAGCTGTTACCTTCAATGCAACCCTTTCTGTGGTAACAAAGAACATGGAAGATTTCCACCACACAATATGACCAAGCACAGCGTGATGATGTGGGTAAAGAGTATGGGATGTCTGAAGGACCCCTGCGTGTGACGCCTGGTAGGACCATTCATAATAGATTTGTTCTGAGGACCTTCACATTACTTCCCAATTAAGGTATGAAGTCATGCTCCTTCATCAGTATAACTAATGGCACGTTTCAGGAACCAGCCGTGTTTTGAGATTAAAGATGTGTTTTGCAAGTGTTGGATTTTCTGCTGAATATGATAAGGTGCCCGTACGAATTATTGCTTTGCTGTCATCGAGGTACTTGCATTCTTTATGTCGTCATTACCGAGCCATCTATATGGTTGTTCCAGTGCATTACACACCAGGGCTGCAAAACTGTGTGTAAAGAAAAGCCAAGCAGTGACAGACATGAGATCAGTGTCAGCTCTATTAGACGTCACTACACCTGATGCTTTAAATTCAAGAGCATACACAGCTTGGAAGAAATCACCTCTTTAACAGAAAAGTAGTGCACACAGTACGGAAAGCCGCCCTCTACTGATAGAGACAAAATCCAAGTTTCCATCCACTGAATGTGTCCTTTAGTATTCCAACATCTCAGTACACAAAGAGTAGCTATGGAGCGACATATCATTTGGCAATGATCTATTTTGCCACCGTTTAATTACAACAAGTCTGCAGAATTTGACTGCTAAACCACGATATCACAATACAGAGTGTGAATCCCAAATCAAGCTTTGCACACCATAATCCTGTTAAAATGTAATAAATAATCCCTGTGAATTAATGTTGGCAATATTTCATTTTAATAAGTTCTTGAAAAAAAAATTTTTTGAGAGGGAAAATTGATGGCATTACAGCTCACTCACTTCAAGTGTGGTTGTGAGTGTGCAGGAGGAAATCGTTCCTTCTCATTAAAGGTGCAATCTTCGAGCCCCCCAGATCTTTGTTGTAATAACTGGGGAAAATAATCTCTTTTATTGATAGGCACATGTAGCAGAAAGTATGCCAACTGACAGGTACTTATCTTCTGCCTGTGTCCTGTGTTATAGAAAGATATAATTCTTTGTGACTGCTCCTCGGGGCATCAGCTCTTCAACTTCATTATTTCTACTTATGATAGATATATTTTTCCTTGAAAACCTGAGAATTAATACGAGAGCCAGCAATCTCTGCCAGCGGTCATTTGGAAATGGAACAAAAAATGTCATGTCAGTTTAAAGAACATTTTTTAAGGCTGCTCACTGACATTACTCTAATTTATTGATGGATTCACAGAATAATCCTATGCCTCATGTTTTGGGTTATTAACTTAATGATTTCAGCGCCTACCTAGCAGCTATAGCACCTTTTGAAAAAGTCTAATCGTGTCAAAAATTCAATTGTGTCACCTACAACATCTGTACTTCTTTTTTCCTCAAGTGTAAATACATGTGCTTGTATATCGTTTTCTCGTCCTAAATGATATATTTTCAAACCAGCCTTTGTAATATCTAAACATGGCTTGTAAAATAATGCTCCTTTTTAAAATACTAAATATGGATATAGAGTTATTAGTGCAGTGAGTTGCTTTAGACAGCAGTGGGAGCTTTAGAGTCTGTTTCTCACTTCTCACACCTCCTGTTTTAAAACTGACTCGGATATAACAGCCTCTTGTTGGTCTCTACAGCTCACCTCAAGATGCTTTCCTGCGTTCAGAGAGACTACAGACTATCTGGATGTGATGCTTGAAATGTGTTTCAGAAAGTCTTAAGATTTTGGGGGCCATTAATATATTTGGTTCATGTATTGATGATAAAAGTCAAACCTTATATTGAATTTAATTCATCATTGTTTGGAGTTGCACAAAGCTCATGTTCATTTTTAAAGAAATGTATTATATTTTCTTTTCTTCTGCTCTTATTAAAACCCTGTATGTAGAAAATAAAGTGGTATCTCTTCCCTTTCGCCAAGTGCACACTTGATGTGGAAAAAAATATATTCAAAACTAGAAAAGCACTCGGAGAGCGCAGACCTCCACCAAGCATCATAGTTTCCCCCCATATTGTAATTCACTCCAAAATAAAAATCCTACATTTTTTAAAAAGAATTTTATAACAGCGGCAAACATAGAACATATATACAAGACACAACATAAAACTCACAATACAGTAGGCCAAAATGTAAGATTACCCCCATTTTTTATATAAATTGCTATAAAATCCTCCATCTGGATCAGATCTGGATCAGCCTTTGGGATTTGATAGAAGTACACATTGTAAATCCCTGAGTCAAATTTCATGAGCTTTGGGCAACAATTACCAGAGATATTGAGAAACAATTTTTTGGGTCCCATTTACCCCAATGTTAACGAAAATTTCAAAGTGATCCAGAATCCAGGATTCCCCGGATCACCCCCTAAATTAAATCAGTTCTTCCTTTTCACATTTTCGACACACCCTGAAAATTTCATCAAAATCCGTCCTCAAGTTTTTGAGTTATCTTGAACACAGACAAAAAAACAAACAAACAGACATAAACGCCGGCAAAAACATAACCTCCTTGGTGGAGGTAAAAGAATAACCATAAAGATCATTATTACACTTACAGCAATAACATATTTCATGTTTTATGTTATATAGCTTATGTATAAGGAAATACATATTTCATTTGTTTGCCAAAAAGTCACTGACAGACAAATAAATGTACAGCATGGTTCTGATGTTACTTATATTTGAGGTTAGATGCCAGAGAGGTTTAACTCCCTCTTAGACCTCTTATAGTCAAACTGGTATAAAGCTCCAGTAACAGAAATACTAATAGACTACTGACAAGTGTGTTTGTAAACACTTTGGGATATGGGAGGGGGAGCGCAGCACAGAAAGTATAAACAGCATATGAAATAGCGGAGACCCCAAAGAGAGAAGAAAGCAAGACAAATATTAAGCTGATAAAGCAATGTTATGTATGTTTTTATTGTCTTTTTAGCTGTTACGATGGGCCCGCGGTCTCCAAGACCACAAACAGAACAACAGGGTTAAATCATGTGCAATCCTCGCAAAACAGTGTATTCTCCCTCAAGAATGTGGCCAGCACTGTGTATTTCCACACAGGGAGGATGATTTCATCAGCTACGATCAGGGTATAAAAATTAAAGACATATTCCACTGATATAAGAAGTGTCCTCAAATGCATGCTGATAAATAATACGATATTGTTGCTAACGTTCTAGGATGTGTTAATGCCAAACAAGCAGGTAGATAACTGTGAGGGCAGTTCACTCATCTCACCTGCAAAACTCATGATTACCCCCCAACACCACCACCACCACCACCACCACCCCTTCACCCACCCCCCTACCTCCACCTAACCTGCCCCCAACCTAATTCAAGCGTTCCCTCTCTGAACTCCAGCAGGGGTCCATCGACTTATTGCATTATGTACTATTAAACAAACTTGGACTTCTTAAGAGCAGAGTCAGACTTCAGAGGCTGTGTGGCATGTTTATGGGGATGGACTGTACAGTACACAGAGATTTCTCATTTCTCTCGGTGACCTTGGGCACAGTGACATGCACGGTTTTGAGGCTTTGATTTGCCACGTTGAGGGGTTGCGGAAAAGGTGCAATGCAAGATAATTTTGGCATTTCTTTCCCCTCCTGGGAGCATAGAGAAGTAAGAACTACAGCACTTCATACTCTGGAGATTACAGGTAATATGGCACACAGCCTTCATAAACATTCCTGACCCGACCTGATGATGGAGATATTGCTTCAGGAGAGACTTTTCACACTTTGATTTGCCTAAAATGAGATGGAGAAGTCAGTGATCAAGACTCTTTGAGGTTCCTCACAGAGAAGCCAGCCCTGGCTGTATATCTCCCAGCGTTGCACGCAGCACACACATGCTATGACAACCAGGTGAGCAAGGAGCAGACTCCTGCAAACAAATGGAGGAAAATATCCTCAAAGAGATGATATTGATGTATTATTCATGTCAGAAAAAAATACTAAAATGATCCATCTCAAGCCATTGAAGGCAGGTGATAATCCACATGCTCGTGGGGCAGCCCTGGGCGAATTAGGGATGGGGAAACCATTGTACGTCCCTCTAAGGTCAACATGGTTGAACCGGTGATACATATGTATGTTAATTTGCCTAATCTCACTTCTACAAATGTCTTACAGGCACATAAAGGGTTTAACACTAAGACATAATGATATCAGGGCATCAGACGGGGGCTTATGGAAACATGAAGCAGCCATAGCTTTAAATCTGTAGAAACCTTACAGCTTACAGACAATTCGGTTAAGATTTTAATTTGTCATTAAAATATAAACTAAATTCCTATTTTTTAGTTATTAATTATCTACAATATATCTAAAAACACATTAGTGTTTGAAGCATTGCTTTAAATTTAATATATTGAAATATAATTAATATACTAATAAGATTTTTTTCTAGGCCTCTGCATATCATATCACTGAAACAATCAAGGTTAAATTAAAACCACTTGATGGTGCTTTTTAAACAGACATCAACTAAAAGGACCAGTCTTCATCTGGTGCAAACATTCTCATTAAATATATACATTTTCTAATTCAAACTCTCCTGACGCCAAGAAAAGGGGACTTCTACTGGCTGCTACTACAGTAGTTAATGCTGGTTTGTTTAAGAGTGTTAAATTAAATAAAGTCTTCTTCATGGCTTGAGTTTATCCAGTGTTTCTGCCAAGTGCTCACATTGTTCAGCACCTTCACAGCTTTCTACATCAGGGCCAGATGCTTATCACAATGTGCCCCCATCATCTATTCAGCCACATAAAAAACGATTCTCACTATCTAATTGTGTGGATTGAGATTTAGATTAGTGGGCCATGTGTGAATTAATTTTAAAGTAATCATTACAACTTATTTAAGAGCTTTATGAGGTGAGAGAGCAAAAATCAAGGCAGGGGAAACCCAAAGATTTGTGTGTAGAGTATTAATTTGGTTTAATTTTTTTTTGTATTTATCATAAAAACTTAACGATAATCTCATCCTGGGACTCAGATTTTATTGCCTCTGATTTACTGAAGATCTTGAAATAAAGAGTGAAAAACATTTTTTAAGAAAAAAGTTTGCTCCCACTTATTTCCATAGTTGCATCTCCACCTTTCCCATTCAGTTCCCGTCTTAGACAGAAAAAACATAGGCTATCTATTCAAAAGGCATTTAGTCCATTTCTTTCTTGGCCGGTAAACCTATTCATCAATTGTTCTGGCTTGTAGATTGCATTCTAATGCTAATCTAGCGTGTTAAATATCTTTTTGTTCCCCTTTCAGCGTTTTGTCATTCAGTTTATCCAGTTTTGGCCACCCATTTTATTTATTTATGCGCCTGCCTCTATTCATGCGCTCATGTATTTTTTATTATGTTGTTTCACTGTCATGCAGTGTCAACTCACTCTATTCAATGTGGGCTACTTGAAGGGCTTGGAGGGACAAAGCGTGTACACATTGCAGTGCTATTCACTCCGGCCAGCTGGATCGGCTGAAAAAAAACCTTGTGAAAAGAAATCCTCCACAACGGACACAGAAGAAGTGCACAATGCTAACAGTTTTCCAAATACCACTGATTGCTTTCATCACAATGAGGGAAAGCAGCCGCTTTTGCTGAGCTCCACTTCAACAAACAACACTCTCACAAAACCTCCCAACCCACGTTTTGTTCCCAGACAAAACCTCCTCGACCGTCTAAACGCTCCCAGAGAAAGAAAAAAAAAAGTTCTTTCAGCTTTCTTCCCTTTTTCCTTAAGAAAAAAATATAATAAAAAGGCCAAAGAAAGAGAAAGAAATGGCCACTGAACTCGTAATGCAAGTCCTTTTAAAGACCTTCTCTTGTGTTTTGATCACACAGCTACTGGTTTGCCCTTTTTATATTATTTAAAACAAATTCACAACTTCATTTTGTGGCATCACAAAAATAAAAATAACCACGGGAATTTTAATAATACCAAATATAAATAACCTGGCCTCAAAGTCACATTTTCTCCCCCCAGACTGTAAACTCAAGGTCACTTGCGCGTAATTTTCGGGGCCAAGAAAGGAAGTTCCGTGGAGAGACGAAGTGATCGGGGTGTTACAATGAAGAACATAGTGGTGAAAGGGTTTAATTAAGCGTGGCGGAGATAATTATCCCTGGACTGTCCAAATTAGTTTTGCATAATCGCTCTGATCCGTATGAATTAATCTCTCAGTGCAACCTAGGAGGGGCACGTTGCACACATTACAGACCTCATATGGACTGAAATTTGGTGCACCCAACACACACACACACACACACCTGCTACACACTCCTTAGGACAGGTGATGCTTTTTTTTTTTAAGTGTGTGTCTTTTTAAATTCATATTAAATGTTTGTCTTTTCTCAGCTCAGGTAGTTTTAGTCTCAAAGACGAGCTTGTTCTGAAATGAAAGCACCTCTGTCTTGTTTGGTTCCTGCATGGGAAAAGAAAGCTCAGAGTACCACACAGTTTTATCTTCCCTCCTATTCACGATTAAAATTGTGATAAATAAGGTTTTGGCTCTTGATTACAATGGGCTGATTTAGATCCCCCCACCCCCAGTCTTGCCATTCAAAGGGCGCACAAAAGCGGCCTTTGGAGGATACCTTACACTTCACCTGGACTGAGGAGCAGGAGCAGGAAAAGAAAAGATAACAATCTTGTTCATCTCATCAAGAACTACAGCCGCGATTCCCTTCCGTTTAATCCGAATACGCCTTTATTGTAGTCCTTTGCTCAACAAGTGAACAGTAGCAATAGGTTGAAGTACATAACGGAGGTTAAAGAAAACACAAAAAACATACAAAGTCCATAAGAGTTAGTTAAAAAGGTTTTTTTTTCTGCTGCACATGATACGAGGAGTGGGAAGGGATGGAGGATAATAAACCTTCACCTGCATTTAAATTGGAACTTTTGTTTTACTGTTTGGAGGGGTGAAAAAACGGTTTGATGAACCAAACCCACATTAAAAATAAATTACATCCTCTACGTTTCATGTGCAAATATTACAGAGCTAGTCTTGTCCTTTTTGAAATTGTCTGGGTCACCATAGATTCCACTAAACAATAAATAGTACAGACATCTATAAAACGGTTTAAAAACTCAAAATATACAGCGCATTTCTAGTGAAATGCGTATAGGTTCCTGGCCCTATCTCAAACACTAAGCCTATAACGGCAAATAAACTAGAGTCGTATTTATCTGTACACATTTACAGTCATTCAGAGGGGAGGAATGTCGTGACAAATCCTCCTCGATCCGTGAATTACAACCCAACAACTTATCTGAGAGGGGATCCTGTGATTAATATGCTCATTGTAATATCGATTCCAACAGGTTAGTCAAAGCAGGTGCAACTTGCAAAAAAAAAAAAAGATAGAAATCGAGTAGTGTACCTTTCAAAATGGGTTTTCACAAAATGCTCTCAAATGTGTGCATTTGTGCCATCCTTTAGTCCTTTCCCTCTGGGCTGTGAGAGGTGATGGCTGGGTGATAATAGATTAGAGAGTTCTCTAAATAAGCAGTACCTTAGATAAAGGCATTAATCAATATACATACACATGTGATATCTGAGACGACGAGCACTTCATCACATGTACAAGTTTGTGCATGCATAATAAAACTCTTGCATGAATAGCTTTTTTTGTTGTTTTTGTTTTCACATTTCATTTTCTCAGAAGTCCAAAGCGGGCCTTATCATAATGCTGCAGCATATGCAGGGTACGGTTCAAGTTGAGGTTTTCCCATCCCGGGGAGCAGGATGTATGCTAAGGGCGGCTGGAGTCCTGCTGAGGGCCAGCCCGTACAGTTACAAGGGATCATGTAGCCCGGGTTTCCCGGGGACGGATGTGAGTGAGTGTGGGTGTGCGTCCCGCCACCAACACCGCCAGTCCCGGTGAACGCCGTGGCGCCTCCCGGCGGGTAGCCCAACGGAGACGCGTACGGAAACGAAGGTGGGGAAAGCTCAGTCATCTTGGATCCCAGGTCGAAAAAGGAATAGGGGTTCGACATGGACGGGTTGAAGAAAACCCTCGCTGCTGCGGCGGCCGCGGCCGCTGCTGCCTTGTCTGGGTGCCCGATGATGGACTCGGAAAGTGCTCCAGTGGAAAGCCCGTTAACTTTGAGTGCGTCGTGCTCCCCGAGATTGTAGGGCACAGGGAAAGAAAACTTATCTTTTTTCATCAGAGTCTTGGGCTTCCGCCTCGGTCTGTATTTATAGTCTGGGTGCTCCTTCATGTGCATCGCTCGCAGTCGCTTGGCTTCGTCGATGAACGGCCTCTTCTCAGACTCGGTGAGAAGTTTCCACTCCGCTCCTAATCTCTTGCTGATCTCGGAGTTGTGCATTTTCGGGTTCTCTTGAGCCATTTTTCTGCGCTGGGCTCTGGACCAAACCATGAAAGCATTCATCGGGCGTTTGACGTGATCCATTGGTTTAGACATGTTGGCACAAACTCGCTGGAAAAAAATGTGAAAAGTAAGAAATTACTTGAAAATAAAATCACACACAAGAGTCTTTTAAAAAACTTAAACAATCCAGTTATTTTCATTTGAACAACAGCAGAGCGCCTTTTGGCTACTTACTTTAAGACTTCAGTTCTTCATCCCAACGATGAATATCTTCAGTAAAGTACAAGTGACAGCGTCCGTGTGAATACTCGACTTATGTTTTCTGCTTCATGGTGACATCCACGGGTGATGCGCCTTTAGCAAAGAGAAGAAGCAGAAAAAAACACCCCGCTGTCTTGTTTTCCTCTTGTCGCCTGAGACTGTCAACCACCACTCAGCAGCAGCAGCGTTTACGCGAGTGGATGAGAACTCCTGCTTGCCCCATGTGAAATACAGGATTGTGTGGCAGGTAGTGAAAGTGCCACTGGCGCATGCGCATTGGCACCGAGCACGCAGACGACTAAAAAAAATCCCACCCTGTTTGAAGGGGAAACGCATCTCATATATCTTTATTTATTGTGAGTGTTTTTGACCTCGGTGTTGTTTCAACTCAGTTGTTTCATATTCTGAAATATTTATTCCAATGAGCAAATTGTCTCACCGGAATTATTCAGTTCAATTACAGTAGTTAACTTTATTCGACTTAAGCTGCACCTGAAGTACCTGCGGGTGGCAGCATGTATGAGCCTCTCACTAAGGTGCTGACACGTTTGGGGACTGCATGCAGCAGACAGGTGCGTTTTGTTGAACTTGCACTGAATCGGAGCCATCAAACACTGGAAGACGCGCTCTCCTTTATTTATCATTACACGCTTAATCGCCCCTTCTTCCATCCCCGTTTCATTTGTTTAATTGACAGTCAAAACCAGCATGGTGTCACTCCACTTTCTCACCTTTCATCCACCCCCCACCCCCTTTCGCTTCCTCCATGGATGGCGCTGCCATTGAAAAGTCGTGCGTAAAGACGACAAGAGAGGTAAAGAATGTCTTTAATTTTCTGATATTGTGGCATTTTGTCGTAAATACGCGAATGCCGAGGAGGTCTGAAGTGTTTCTAATCGCGCTCGGTGAAATTAATTACTTTCCTGAAATCCCCCTTTTCACTTTCACTTCAAAGGACTTTCCCAAGGGCAGCGAGTCGACAACTGAAATTAGGTTGTCGAATATTCAACTAAGCAATTACAGTTATCTGCAGGACTTGTTGAGTAAATTGTAGGTTTAAGTGGTTTGTTCTCGCACCTTCCCCGTTGTACATAATTATATATGTAGAAAAAAATGAAATAGAGAAGGGTTGTATCGAACAATATTAGAAATGAGGAATTAGGCTGTAGGTCGAGCGTTTAAATTAGGACATAAATGGATGTCAAATTCAATTCACTTGCTCTATTTTAGCAGTTTAGCCTAATCTTAGGACAGTTTCTTTATAAAATATATAATGTGGGGTTGTTATTATTATTATTAAATAAAAATACTGGACAAATAATTACTTTTAATAATTATAATGAGCAGATTATTGAGAGGTAGTCCTATCCAAAAGTGATGCGCAATTACGCAAGAGACGCCCTTTTTGATTTCAATTTTCTGTTAAGGATTGTTAAATTGCAGCGCAGAAAAAAAAAACATCTCACTGAGGGATCGCTCTTTTGTCTCAAGTAGGGAACCTGACAAGGTGAGGATGATCCGCAGCCAAGAGGACCAGATGAGAGACAAACCTGCTGCCTAAACTGAGTCGCAGCATCTCTCAACACCGTGCGCCCCTTTTGTCGGCTTGTCATTCACCTCGATAACATTACTGCGATGAAGCGCTCCACTCGCTCCGCAGGAGCATATGCCTCTCATCACACAAACGGGCAAAAAATTGCAATGAATTATATGAATAAGTTACGGTGGAAAGTTCTTATCGGGAGATGACTGCTCTGCAGTAACGCAGTGTCACACATGCTTTTCACCCTGCAGATTTGATTTTTTATTTCAACCTGCAGTTCTATTGAATTTTATTATTTTGTTTGATTGTTTGACAATGCATAGCAAAGCCTCCTCTCACTGAACCTCTGCTTTTTAAATAACGTGTTTTTTTCTGATTTCAGATGATGCCAGGGCCTAGTTGAGCCTGTATTAACGGGAGCAGCCATGCAGCATGTTTTCTACTCATCAAAGTGTCAAGATTCGTTGTATCTATTTCACAAAACAGCTTATTATTCACAGACTGAGAGAACATTAATTTATTCAGTTTAATAATTTTATGATCTGATAAAAATAAAATAACACAAACAACAATCCATTCTGTGTTTCCCCCCCTCTTTTACCTCAGTCTGGGCCCTGGAAATAACACTTAAATAATTCAAGATGAGTTAGTGAGAGTGGGAGAATTACCTGCCGATAAAGCCCGGGTCCAGCCTCTGAGACGGAGCCAGCACTCCCACCTCACAGCACACTGATGATAAGACTGAATAGAAAAATATCATGCAAATAGAAGGCAGACAGCAGCAACAACAAGCCCATGGGGACATATTCCTACCCGGAGAGATCGCACACAGTTCACTCTAAAGTGCTAAAGCCATCACTCTGAAATAGGAGCCCCTGGAGGTGCAAGAATCTTCATGATAGCACCAAACAGTTTATTCTGCTCAACACTCCACTAACTCTGGGAGAAAGTACGGCAAATTATGAAGAGAGTTGATGAGGATCCCCGGATAATCTCAGTCTACATAAAAAACACTCATCTATAAAGATGATTGTATGTTACCTCCTGTTTTCCTTTTCACAGTGTTACCTCCCAAAGTGGCACCATTTGGAGGTGGAGGGAAGGGAATCAAGTCTTAAAATAAATTGATTTCAAGGGAACACAAGTTGACCTCTTGCTATCAGATGGCTTTTCTTTGACTGGTGGAAAAAAAAGTGAGCAGGGTAAACAACAATATCTTCTGTTTGCCACTTCAAACCCCACAAAGTGGAGAGTATTTACAGCCACATGAAAGTTTGCTCATTATCGGGGAGTCTTGAAGAAAGGGAGAGGGAGGGGTCCTGATTGTGTACCTGATGTGGTTTCTTTCTGCTTGTCTGATCACAGCTCTGCCTGGATCTTCCCCTTCCCTTTTCAGCTACATAGCTGCTCCCATGCAGGCCGGGGCCAAGGCAGAAGCAGTAAAAACACCTCCACAGTAAAAGGTAGTCATTTTAATCTGAGGATTTTCATTAATCCTTATATGAACATGCCAATTGCTCCACTTTTTACAGCTGATTTTCAGATTAAGGATTTATGATGCAGATAAACAGCACAAATCTGGGCCAAAATATTTCAAAAACCTTTTAAAACCATGACTGGTATTATATTACCGGAGCTTTAAAGAAGAGAGAAATGTAATATTGTTTCAAACATAATTACTGTGTATATTTCAGTTAACTCTTTTCATCACATAGCCTATTTTTTTTTTCATTAATCATTGGCTGAGATAAATCCCTATTGCAGGAGATTAAGACAAAGGTATTCATATCAAAGACATTTCCAAAGAAGGAAACAAAATCTAAAATATTGTGAAAACATTTTGAAGCAGACACGTTACACCCACTGACAGTGTTTCCTGCATGACGTGGAGAGTATTGAAAGTCAATTTGTCACTATCACACGCCATTAGCTGCAGAATCTTATCTTAAGTGAGCCTTTGATAAAGTGCTAATGACAAACAGTTTAGCGTTGTAAGGGATCCAATTGATTACTATTTAAAGATGATTGCATTTAGATTGGAAGTAATTTTGTCTAATGAGGTTTCTTTACAGCTTCCACAATACGTAGAAAATATGCTTAAGTGCAAGGCAATATAATGATCGGATTGGTGAAGACACAATGGCGACTTGAGCATCACTTTAAATGAGTCACACACAACGTCTGAATAAATACATAATTAATGTGAATAAAGTTAATATTTTTTTGTGTGGTTTAAATATGTGACCTATTTTGAACGTTGTGTTCTGAAAATATATTCAATAAGTGCCAAATTAGTTGTGCAGTTCTTTAATCATTCTAATTATACAGTCTTTATTGCTCCTTAGGGCAGACTTTCGTGTCTTTGTCTCAGTGGGAATTATTTTGGTGAAGAACCAAAATATTTACTCAACCACAACCTAAATATTACGCATATCAAGAGGAATTGAGAAATAATCCTCTCATAGAGCACAGTATTAACTTAATCACATTAGTGGAAATACTATTGATAGTGGTCATGATCCCTAGTGAGGGAATCTGTAATTCACAATAAAACAGCCATATAAGATAGAACACACTGTGTATTAAAGACTAGGAACAGGCAAATGGCCCTGAGAGAGAGAGTGTGTGTGTGTGTGTGTTTGAATGATAGTAAAGAGGGAGGAAAAGAGGAGTGATTGTCAGTTCAATCTTTGAGGACCTGAACTGACAGATACAACAAACTCTGAAAGCACATTATGGAAGGAGAATGGCTACAAAGAAGGATGTGGAGTCCGCGAGGTTGATAAGACCTTCATCTTTAAACCACCGCTTGTCAAAGTATTATATGTAATCTCACACTGCAGAATATCTCCTTGCCCTGAGGGGCAAACAAAATAGGAGCAGCAATCAAAACGACTTCCTCGATCATTAAAAAAAAAAAAAAAAAAAAAACAGCCTATCCCACCCCTTTGTGAAAAGTCAGATTTTTGAACTCCGATTGCCGCCACCCCCCACGGGGCGCATGTTCAGCTAAAACCTTGCACATATTCTCTGTTGCAGAGCCCTGCAGTTGGAATCCACAGATACTTGTTTCCCTCCAGGCACAGAGATGACTTTTCCCATGATAGACTATTTTGAACCATTTAGCGGATACATTATCGCTGGCCTTTCTTCCTCATTATATTCCCCTTATCGCCACAGCATCGCTGCAAAGCCCCCCAAATAGAGAGTTGTAATTACCCAGACTGCCACCTGATAGCAGCCCTTCTATCAGCTTTATCACTCCAGGTCCTGCTAACTCATCATAGGGACAGAGGGAAGAAAAGGCCTGCTTGTGGCACAGCCCGCCACAGATAGCTCATCTCTCAGATACATTTATAGTTCCAGTTGGGATCAGAGAAAACTGATGCACCAAGGCAATTTTTTATCCTCCCTTTCCCTTCAACACCACAAAGACTGCTCTCTCTCAGTCCTCTCCTAGTCTCTCGCTCTTTATGTGGAAGCTGAATTGAGGCCGCTTCGCAAACAAAAAGTGATCCAATCTCCTTGAACCCGTGGCAGCGCAACAACATGCTATTTGGGCTTTCATAGTGTGCCATCGTCCTTCAGAGCGGAGAAAAAAAAAAATCCAGAGACTTGTTCATCTTTAACACCGCACGCAACATCAAAACACTTGTATAAAAGTTGACAGTATAGTGCTTCCAGCTTATTAACCACCTTTGACCCTTATCACACGTTTCCCCGATGTTATGAATAGGAGATGAAGAACCAAATCTAAGGATTTATGTTCATCTGGGTTGAATGAACGGAAGGTGAAAACACTAAAAAAAAAAAAAAAAGTTGGAGTTAAAGGTCAAGATTTATTCAAATTAACGTCCCTTTCAAAGTACAGGTCTGCAAAAATGAAAAGGTGAAAGTTAAATATGATCAAATCAAATTGCAAAGCTGTTTAAAGTATTCACAGGTCTGGTATGGAATATGACCTTCTCTGATTTAGTTTTGCTTTTGTGTAAATCATTGTCCGTAGTCTGTCTGTTAGACCTCACGCTCTCGCCGAAAGTGAATTATGGAAAAAAAAAAAAAAACAGGCTAAATAGAAATTACACCAAAGAAAGAAAGGAAAAAACACAGACAATTTAATTAAGCTTGTACCACAACAGTGACCTTGGCAGTGAGACCAAACGGTGCTTTGAATAAATATTTCTTTCAGCAAACACCACTTTAAGTGTTGTGCAAAACACTTGACGTGTTCCGAGGAGTTTGAGGGACAACTATTAAAATGACGAGCCTTATCCTAAGAAATGTTAGCGTTCGTGTGAGTTCTTACTGTCTTGCTAACTTCTTAATCGCCTGTTGACAAAGACCGAAAGAGAATCAAGCTGTTCCCTAAAATGATCGCGCCATTCTTGCTTATTATTAGAAGTATTGAATTGTCTGACAATACAGGGTGCATGTCTACACACGCATGACACATTCACAACCCCGCATCTCTTCCTGTCGCGTATTGTGCGTGTTGCTGCGCTCTTCTCTATCACTTGTAACAATGAAAGGGCCTTTGTGCGCCTGCTCATCAGTATGTCAAAGAAGCAGCCTGAGTGACTGTGACCTCCATCAAATGGGAAAATTGCAAAGATGCATTGGAAGTCTATGGTTCCCATGGCCTGAGCGCCTTCTGACAGAGGCACTCTAACACTGCCTGAAAGGACAAATCAATCTTATTTGAAGAGATTAAATGCCCAAGATAATAACCGTGTCATTGGGAGAGAGAGAGGGAAAAAAGTCCCACTTTTCAAAAGAATGAAATCAGTGAATTCCTGCATATGGCTCATTGTAGCGGCTGAATGTCACATCTCTCTAGGTGAGCCCTTTATAGGCAGCGTTGTCTGGCATACCTCAAGGACAAAACATGTGGCCATTCCAACATCTGGAGTAAGGGTTCATTATACCTGACACACAACAAAGGAAAAGATAATTTGCACAATGTCCACTGCATTTCGCCATCTGTATCTGAACACGTGGGTGTATACATGTGTTTCCTATAAGCACCAGCTTGAATGACAGTATGATCAATGGGAGGGCAAGTGTCCTGTCAGCACGTCCTGTTCGGAGGTGGGGAGGGAGGGGGGGAGCTGTGACAGTGGCTGTCTCAGGTGATCTCATTATTTGATGGACACAGCAGTGGAGAGGCTGCCTTCACACTAGCCTCTGTCGCTTAATCAGGCCGTTACTCATGCAGAGCAGCGGGGGGCACTTATAGGAAATATTGATCATATTTTGACAGAGTATTCTCCCCTCTCCATAATCAGCAATGCATTACCGCCACTGACGCCGATTCTGTGCAGCACAGCGCACGAGACAACATCATTAGATGCCGTTGCAGATGGGTTACACTTATCAGCATTCCAAAGCAGGCAGCAGCCTGTGTTTGTGCGTTAAGATGTTTGCCTAATGATTTTAACTAATCTGTTTATTTCCAATGTTTATCTAAACAGCCTGTGAGGGGGGGGCGGGGGGATAGTGAAGCAAGGAGCACAGCTTTTCAGAATCAAAGACTTCAAAGCACTAATCGCCTGCGTGAAGATTAATGAATTACTCTTACGAATGCTCCTCTCAGTTTTGCTGTTTTTTTTTAATGTTTGGCTTAAGTCAATACCAGCGCAGAGCTAGACTCTGAACAGATAGCCAACCCAAAGGCCAGGACCCTTTATGAGGCAGATCATCGTCCCATGGGACGCTCGCTAAAGATGCTGTGACACGCCTAAAGAGCAAAGCTCCAGCAGGGGCCCCCCTGAGGGATGCTTGCATTTGCCAGCACAAGCCAAAAGTATCTCCTCTGTCCAAATTAAGCCTTGCCAAGGGTCAAGTGAAATCAATATGTTAATCCATAAATTGTCCAGTGTGATAATTACTAAGAGGAACTGTAATTACAAAAGGCATTAATTCACTTCTTAGATTTTGTGCCAGGGGAGAGTATCGCCCTGCCTTGATTCATCTGGAGCAAAACAATTCATGAAGGAAGCGTCCTCTTTTCTTTCTTTTTTTTTTTTTTTTTTAAAGCAGAGGTCGATTCTTTTCAGGAACAGTAGGTGCACACAAGCTCTCAGTCAAACAACTTTTGGATACGCTAAGGGATTGTTTGAAGGTCTTCGAACCCCTGTGTAGTCAGCTCCAGGGTTCCTACATTGATCAGTCAGCGATCACAAAGCTTTCACAAAATACACACTTGTTCTCTCCGACAATGTGTCTTGGCCATTTGCATAATAATAATATAAAAAATCTATACGGGCTGTTAAGGGATAAAACCTTGATGTCCTCAGTTAGAGACACATGGCGCGCCATACAAAAGCCACAGCGCTTTAATAGGGCGACAACCTGTATACATTTTGATCTTTTTCTTCCCAGCCACTTTGAGGCATGGCACAAACATTGCACAGGCATTCTTTTCTAAACCCCAGGTTGCAGCTGGTCTGCCACTCGCTGTGCACTGCCAAGTGCAAGAAATGGGTCTCTTTTATCAGGATGGAGCAAATCTGGGCTAATGTGTCTGGTAGAGAGTGTCCCAGGGAGCCTCGCTCTCCCATTCTTTGGCCATTCTTTCCACTTTTCTCCTTTCCTGCACTTGGGATAATTGCAGTTTAATTGGGTGACAAGAAATGAAAACTGTGTCCACATTATCTAGGATTATCTCTTTTTCCTCCAGCTTGCCATCAATTCAAAGAAGCCCATTTATCAGCACAGGGAAGCTGATGCTTGGTCAGCGGAGGAGAGGCTTTGAGCACCAGTTAGCAAAATGAAGAGAGAAAGGGGCTGGGAGAAATGGGAGGGGGGCCTGACAGCTAAGAAAAATACTCTTTGTATCTTATCGCAACCATACATTTATCTGCAAGATGCATATCTTTTGCGCACTCTGAATCAATAAAAAATACAATAATACTACTCTAAAAGAGAAATATATATTAAAAAAATATCAGTTCTGCCATTGTCAGCTCCCCGATTCAGATTCAACAGTGACAGTTTGCATCTTTGAATACTTGAATTTAATTATCCAGAAACATTTCACAAAACCTACAATGCATCTCATCACTTTAGCAACCTGGACAAAGTGTGTAAATGAATACCAATAAATTTCCCCGCATTGTGGCTTGGAAGTGCTTTATAGCCGGCTTCATTCATCCCCTCAGCATTCTTGAATTCTGCACGGCAAGGTTATAAACATTGAGTCATGCTCAGTCCAGCCGTAGCTCACCTTCATTTTTGTTTGAGCTGTACTCAACCTTAAAAGCCTCTTTCAGGATGCATGAATGCACTTCATTTTCTCTCTGAGAACTTTGCACTCATAGCTGAAAAAAGGAAGGTTGTTTAGAGAAGGAAGGAGAGACAAAGAGGGGGAAAATGAAAGCTTTCAGATTCCATTATGAGCATCTCTATTCTTTTCAGCTGTTTATACTGTACATTTTCTTCATACGCTCCCCTGTTGCTGGAGCGCTATTCTAAATGGACTTTGCATCAGGGTTAAGGTAATACAGTAAATACTGGAAAAATGACAGAGACGAATTCTGGGGGAGAATCAGGGTAAAGAGAGCAGATCAGAAAACAGCTTCATTAATACTTTGCTAGCCTCTGCACCGAGGCAGATGAAAGAAACGAGACCTTGCCAATGCACTACATACGTGCCTATTCAGTCTCAGGTGCAACATTTAAGATGGCCTGATCATTTGGTGGAAAGAGCCGGCTTTGTGTTGCACTAAAGCATGAAAATCTGCTTTACAATGACCGAGCTGGAGTGCCTTCCACTCTGAATGCAACAGGGGACCTACTCTAAACACAATATGCTTGAAGGTTACAGGATGTATTGTCTGCTCTTAGGAGTGTGCGTCTGTGTGTTCATATGCACGGGTTGTATTGTAAATAGTGGTGTCGTAAATAATAATAATAATAATAATAATAATAAAATATTGTATAACATAAAATTAGCCTTGCTGGTTGTGTACAAAACTTTCAACAACTTTAAGTGTATGTTAGCAAGAAGCCAGTTTGTCAAAACAAACATAGCCATCATTGGTTTTGTGATGATTTTCCAGCCTGCTCTCTTCATATGTCCAATAAATAAGCAGACAACGCCTTTAAATTTGGGCAGAGGATTTGGGCATTTATTTGGGCTGGGACGATACACCTCCCAAATTTAATATTATTACGATACTTGGGTGTCAATTTGATATATATTGCATTTTTTAAGCATTGCGATCCAACAAGTATTGTGATTCTATATTATCATTTACTGTGATTTTTATTAACTTTTTTAACACTAGACCATGGGAAAAGTTGAATCATACACGTTACTCTGGAAAATATCTAAATTAATACATTAAAATATTTGATTTTCAACATTTATGTAGTCAGAGATGTCCAATCAAATGTCAGTCATTGTCAGGCATTATTTATTATGTTTTTTTCCAGCTGCCAAAAAGTCAAAGAATCAATATTTCCTACACATTAGTGGTATTTTTTTTTTTTTATTTAAAGGGACATGTAATGTTTCAAAATTGTGGTGAAAATAACCCAATCAATCTTATTTCCATATATGTATTTTACATACATACATACATTTACAGTTGCTTTTGTTAACGCATAGTCACTCGTAGTCACATCTGTATACGTTTGTTAAGTCTATCGCTAGCTCTGAGCTCCCCGTTAGCTTTGTTGTCTTTATACGTCCATGGTCAGCTCCATCGGGCCGCTTGAATGCATTTAACATAATGTCAGTATATGGGTTCTCTACAGTTGTAGCGTCGGCCAAAATGACCACAGATGAGAGTGATGGTTGGCTCGACCGTATGTTACGATCCAATAACATTTCCTGTCCATGACAGAGTTAGCATGTAGCTTTAGCCGCAATGTCTAGTTCTGCTCTTCCTGACAATGTGTGAAGAGTTTCCATACTTTACTGACTGTGTGGTGTTTACCACATTGGGTTTAACATGTGAGGGTGCAGGTCATATCCATGTGGGCCCTCTACCGTTTTCTACTTTCTTAGCCGACTGCTGTTTGTTTTGGTTGACGGATACGGAACGGATATGATGCCACGTTACTCAAACTACAACAATAAAAGCGGCAACTTCCTTCTACCTCCGCACAGACAAATGAAGCAAATATATTGATTCTGGCATTTAAAAAATATATATTTCAAAGTCATTGTTATGGGTGTACGAGTTGCTTTGAGGACCCAAAGTGCTACCTGCAGATTTCTATTCCAGCTAATCAATTCTGCAAATTAGCGTTTGACTGGTATAACCGACCTTTGTAGCAATGTTTACGTCCTTCCAGGCTCAAGTATGTTTGAAGCATGTGCTTGCAGTACTTTGTCTAACCCTTACGTACTGTACAAAATACATGTCACGCTGTTTTCTGTATTATACTTTGTAATTTCAAATGTTATTTTCGGCCTGAATGAAAATATCCAATTCAAACACAGGAAATTTCTACATTGATTGTTTAAGGCTGAAAATGAATTCAAACTTCAGCTGGCAAACTGAGAGATAAGATCAAGTTGTCTGAGAGATATTGAGGTGAATTACTTTTTTTTTTACTGAATCAGCCAGCCATACTTAAGGAAATATGCACTGACACAAATGGTAATGTCTCTTTGCTTTTTCTGTTGTGACCTATTGTAGAAACAGTGTAAGTAAGTCCAGAAGGTTTTAATGAATATCAAGTACCTTTTCATGGCTGTGATTATAATAGTTGGCTTATAGCAGTAGGACTGATACCTGGTTCAGAATCAAGGCTATGCAGGAATATGGCTGCGGTGAATGGCTGCCACATTTATCCAGGCAGTGTTAATCATTTTTTACGCAGGGCAGCAGTATAAAATTGCTAAAGGAGAATTGCTTCAGCCCGGTCAGTGCAGGGAGCAGTTTGTCTAATCAGAGTGCAAATAAGGTTTGATCACTGTCCAGCGTAATCTGGCCCACAAGCAGCATTTACAGCACTAAATCAAGCGTCGGGGAAGCTGCAGGTGCTGCCTCACAGACAGGCCTCCCCCCTGGGGGCCCTGTGCTGGGGAATAAACAGCAAATAAATGGCAGTGCTGGGAGAGCGATGAGCTGATTAACTCACTGCAGGGCAGTTTCTCATTATCCCCTTAACCCAGACGGAGACCTACCCAATCTTACACCCTGTCTCACTTACAGTAGAGCGCTGTCCTGCGTCAGCCTGGCTGACATTGTCTGGGTTATACTTTCACTGAGATAGAGTCTGTATAGATGATGTATAAAAAAGTGAGAATATGTGTGTGTGTGTGTGTGTGTGTGTGGATGTCCTAGCCAGTGTGTGTGTGTGCTGTGTGGTCCATCTCAGGGGAGACTGCTAATGTGTCAGCTCCATGGCTCATTTCTTTCAATTACAGCGGCTGGACTAGTAGAGCCCACCAGCGGTCCACTGACAGCTCCATATGGGTCCCATCACCGCTTATCACGGGCCACTCGTGGATAATTCATTTACCCTTCATTGAATACGACATATTACCATCAACAAAAGCAGTTACATATCACACAATTCACACATTGTTAATTAAGAGCAGGTTATCATGACAGTCATTTTAGATGCAAAATTATTCTATTCAGACAGAGGTGGGATTATTTATCTGAGCTACAGAAGAGTCTTTTATAATGTACCACAAAACAGGGAGAATAATGGAATTTTTAAATAATGGCTTCCTAGAATGAAGTTTACGTTACGTAAACTGTTTTCAGATAAAGAAAAGTCACTTTCTGATCGTCTCCGGCGCTTCAGAGAAAAATGTGATTTTTCTATTGTAAAATGTTGATTTAGCGCGTCACCTGAATATAAAGCATCCTCAGACATAGTTTGAAATGAGCTGCACTGTTTTCCATTGTGCCCTCCCCCTGTGGTTTCAAAGCGAATTAATTAACATGATACAGAAATAGGTAGAATGCAAATGTTGGAGCCCTCACTTTATGCCTGGGTATCCTTTTGTTCCCTTTTATTGTACCAAATTATTTAATTGGGTCTCTCTGATTGTGCACATACACAGGAAGGAACACAGGCCATTGTTAGCTTCCATACAAGCCACAATGCAGTATCAAATTCAATTCCCATCAAAACGGCAGGCTGCTGTAGAGCCCACAGCGGCCCCGGAGATTAATGAAGATCTGCATCAAGCCAAAGCGCTGGTCTGAGATGGGAGATTTCTCCCAAATAAAAGACCCCTTCACCAAGAACAAAGGGGGCCCTGAAAAGCAACGGGATGTTCTGAGAGGATGAAATAAATGAAAACAAAGACAAGAGTTTGGCGTGGGGAGGGGGCAAAGCTCTGAAATAAAGCTTCTTGTCATTTGATTTACTTAATTCAGTCAACAAGTTGAAATACTCAATACAAGCCTGCTGTCTAATGTAGGAGATGAAGTAAATATGAATACTTAACTTTCCATGCATTAACTGAACGTTATTTAAATCTAAAAAAAAAATAACAATTTGATAATTATTTTAGGGCTCATCTCTCTAAAATCACACCTCTGTTTTAAATTTTACTATGTAGGCTGAATGGGTTGTGAAGAAAAAGCTGTTACTCACTGCCTTAAAAAAAAAAAAAAAAAATACATAAAAAAATTCGAACAAGTCACGGTTCACCTTGATTGAATCAAAGCGTGGGGGACTAACTGGAGTGAAAGCAATTACTGAGGGTCTGAAGTGAATTAATACACAGTCTTTCTCTGTTTTGTTCTTACAAATAACAGTCATCTGAAGAGAGACGAAATTCAACTGTATTCAGAGCGTGTGAATGGACTTCTCCTCGCTCGCTTTGTATGAGCTGCAACAACTGGATGACTTGTTCTTTGAATGCAACACGTTGACAGGTGGGCTCTTTCAACTCAACTCAGCACAACACTTGTTTTGTTTTTGCCTGATAGTTTCAGAGCTTCACGTTGGACTCTCATCTTTTCAGCTGCTCGATAACCATAAATAGTTTTTTCCCCCCTGACAAAATCTTTGTTTCAATTTCTTTTCTTTACGGATTTTTATCTGCAGTACATGCGCTCAGAGCACAAACATTTAGGCAAAAGGTGCTTTTAAAAACTCCAATACATACATTTGTAATTGTTTAATAAGTGATGTTATATTACACGACTACATTCGGTGCCACTATTCCAAAAGAGGCGAAAAAAAAACGCCACAAAGGAGAGATTTTAAGTTTTTGGTCAGTGCCACCGCCACGCTGCACTCCACTCTTTCACATTCTGCACATGGCGTGTCCCAGCCAGCCATATTTACTTCATTTCCCCCGATTCATAGATGCTGCTCGCTGGACCAGAACATTCCAGCTGCCACCTCAACATCTCATTATTTTTTTGAAATATCAAGCTTGTATCTTCTTGATAAATAATTCGCAGTAGTATAATGTATCAGACTAAAACATATTTTCAGGGGGGCATGGAGGTTAAAGTGCCAATCTCACCTTTTTAATTTTTTTTTCGCCCTGAAGACAGAGATTTCCATATATAGAGTGACCATGGTTTGTGTTGAACATGAGCAATCGGGATGAAGCGCACGGCGACACATATTGCTGTCAGAGATTGGAAATGAGGCCTGCTAACCTGTAGGCAGCCTCCCCAGACCAATCAGCTTTACACATTGCCAATGCATTTGCCGCCTCTAAAAAGAATTGTGACTGTGAAGTTTTTATCGGAGTAGTTGACAAACATTACTCTTTAATGCAGTTTTGTAGAAATGCATTCTTATCCCTCTTGGAAGGCATTTATCTACTTGAAACCTGCAAAATGGTTGCCACAGGGAAGGATTTCTTTTAATAGACTACAATAGGCTCAGTATGGGACACATTCTGATTTTTGTGATAGATAGGGGGCCCAGCCATATATTCATGGGAAATTGTTTATCTTCAAGCGGGAGGAGTGAAAGGGCCATTTTACAATAGCATTTCAACTTTCATCTGAAACGATTCTTTTGACTCATATAAATTGTTCTGTAGAATTTCATACAGGTGCTTTTCATAAAAAAATCAATCTGCAAAAGGAGATGTCCCAAAACAGAAAATACAAACCTCCCTGATCGAAGAAAAAATGTGTCTATACATACAGCAAAAAACCACACACACATATGTATAGATATATGTATAAATAGACATATAAATATATGCATGCATGCACACATATACGTATGTGTATACACTGTGTATATGTATATAGTCTACATATATATACATATAAGTGTGTATACAATATATATACATGTGTGTACATACTCTGTGTATACTGTATATATACATAAATACACACATATATACACATTCATACTGTATGTACATAAACAGTATACACATACATATGTATATACACACAAATACTGGACACATTTTTTTGTTTATATATATCTATATATTATATATTTATCCATGCATAAACAGGATGGTAACGTTTCTTATATTATGACTAAATGGACGTCGCGTGTCAGAATCGTAACATTTTAAAAACGCAGAGGGGAAAAAAGACCTCGGTGGGAGGCAAATGTCCCACGACGTCTGCTATTCAGACGGCGCTACATTGTGCTGCCATGCGCTCTCTCTTCATGCGGCTGAGGTTTTTTTTTTTTTTTTTTCTTGTGGGGTCCTTGTGATGCTCGGGCAAGGCCTTTCCCTGGTCTGTCTCTGTAACAGAAGCCAGCAACCAGGCGACACAATGTAAGAGCAGGGCCTGAAGACGAGGGGGGCCTTGTGCAGTCTTAACGCCACTCTCAGGAAGCGGGGACAATCAATCAATAGACTGTCCCTCTCCAGTAGGGGCCAAATGTAAACAAATTGAAAAGGACGGAGAACAAAACAGATTGGTGACTGAAACAGACATACTCAATAGGGTTACTGCTACAAATGAAATGCCTTTGTGGTTGTTTCCTTCCAGGCTTCACCATGATTTGTGCCATTCACGGCGACATGACGTGTGATAGCAAGTGTGACCAACTTCAAATTTTGGTTAAAAAACAACAGTTGCAAAGAATCTTAAACAAATCCTTATAGGTAGATTATTCTAGTATCAGTACATGCGTCAAAACGAACATCTGCGATGCAATGAGATGCATTCAGCGTCGGAGGTACTTTAATTTGTCAGTGCACTTCTTCTCAGAGACCTGTGCCGATGAGCCACGGTAACATCTTACACCGTATAACATACAGCGCTCAAGGGCACGAGCACAGAACTCTGTGCATGTCAGAGCTGCGTGCCACAAGTTAAATTAATGAATCTTTAAAAGGTTTAGGTTTTTTTAATGAGAGAATCTGTTGTAGCTTTTTATCAAACCTCTTCATATTTCACTGAGGTGGAATGGTGCACCACATTTGCGAGGCAGAACTAATGCTATATAAATCTCAAGTAATAAGCAGGCCCTGGGGACATCATCTAAATGAAGATTTTACACCAATTTAAACCTGCCTGCAATTTGATTCCTGCCTTAAGTGCATTTGTTTAACAGGTGCTGGAGATGCAAGCGTTTCCCTCCAAAGTGTCGCTATGTCTCCTTTATTAATTTCTGGATTGCAAGTGGGCGGGGGAGTACGAAGAGAAAGGGGAGTTGACAAACACTAATCAAAGGTTCAGAGTGGGCTGATTCTACCATAGAACCAATGTACTTTTGCTTCATTTGCAAACTAATGATTTTAAACCCCCACAATCTGTTTGAGGTCAGCTCCTGTGTATTTTGGATACGCTTGGCTATTAGCATCACTGAAAGCTTCAGATGTGTCAAGTCTGCTCCCCCTCCAGTGATAGTCACCTACTTTAATTTCCCTGCAGGCCTCAGAGGGGGATGAATTCAACTAAAATCACAAGCTGTTTTGTTGGCAATCCTTTGTGGCCTATAATGAATCTAATGAATATAAAGAGAGGAGAAGGGAGGGAGGGGGGAAAGGGATGGAGGCGAATACATTTCAACCACGCTGTGTTGCTTTTACTTGACGATTTGTGACCCTCAACAATGGGACAATGGCGAGTGTTTTTGTACCCTTAATTTGCCTTTGTGTTTCAGCTTCATCTCTTTCACCGCCAAGCATTCAAAGTCGTCAGTTGAAGAATAACTGCTGACTCCACGGTCTGTCAGACAAAGGGGAGGTTTTAAGATGAATCCCTAACTATCAGCCGGCCAGTGGAGCAGAAAGGGAAAGGGGCTCAAAGACAACAACAGGCAAGTCAAAAGGTAGAATTAGCCGGAGTTCCCAAAACAGGCCTGAAGCACTTCCTCTCTCGTCCAACCCGACACAAACAGCGTTTTCCGCCTCCTAAAAGCTGCCATACGTTCGTACTCGCCCTCGGAGAGGTGTTCAGCACATGAATTAAAGTGGTTCATCTGATAAGGGCAGAGTGAAGGTAGAGGCCCAGTGGAGTTGTGACGCTGCTATTAAAGCTGGCATGTTTCTGATTTCACAGTCCCCCTCAGGTGGCAGGATCGCATTAACAGCCTTGTTGTTCTCTACTCCAACCCACATTCAGGTCAGGACTTAAAGTTAGAGGGACTTTTACAAACGTTGGATCTGCTCAATAAGCAAACAGCAAATAAAATACAGAGCAAAATGACCACAACTCAACCAATGCCTTACCAAACATCTCAGCACATGAACTTTTTAAGTGCTGTAGTTAACGCTGGGTAGATGATAACAAAGTTCTGTGCCACTGGTTCAATGCCGGTATGCTCCCCAGTCCCTGTAATGATTTCTATTCATAAACATGCAGTGTGCTATCCTCCACCTGGCAGCTGCCTCTGTGCATATGAGATTACTATTATGCATCTTCCAATCCCAAGGATAAACATCTCTCCACTTTTGAAGTTTGCAAGCACGAGGCATATTTTAGTGCCATACGACTTAAGCATCCCTTCAGGTATCACTTGCAATCTTTTCTCATTCTATATACATTGTTCAACTTTAATGGGTATCTAATTTGTGTTATCAGCTTACAGGGCAGTAAGTAATAATTTGCATGGCTGCCCTAAGCAAATATGCTTCCATAAGCATCCCATAGTATAGACACTAGAATGGATTAACCTCCATATTGGCTATGCCCCGATGGTCAATGCTTTTTTAGAAATAAGTAGAACAGATAGTTTAGTTTGGCGGCAATCGTGCTATATAAAAAAAAAAAAAAAAAAAAAAAAACTGTCTGGCATTTCCCCAAAACCCTTCTACCTTCAGATGCTATGTTGGATATAATCCTTGAACCCATAGCAACGGTGAAATGACATCCATGGATCTACATTTCCAGCAATGTCAACGACGGTTAAGACCCCTGCTGGAAAGAAACATAGGTTTGTACTTGAATAATTTTATTTCCTCTTGTGACACACAGCGCGTACAGTCGTAAGTGGCCTCTTTTTCTCTCTTGTAAATCCAGCTGCCCTCTAACCCGGCTCACAATAAGAATGACTGAACGTCATACATGTGGCCTCTCTTTGCTACCATCTATGAATCCGTCTTTGGGAGGTATTCAGGCATTTTTATGCTACTTTTTTTTTTTTCTTGCCTAAGCAGTGATAACAAGTCTGAGCAGTGTGAAGGTCAGTGCAATTTTAATGTTAACTGCACACAGTAGAGGCTATCAGTGCAGATAGTTTCAGAAGATTCACTACCAACAGTCCTTAAGACACAGAAAAGCCCATTGAAATTGTCTGACAGACTCTTTTCACCCTGACAAGGTCTCACTACTCTCTAACATGGATGACAGCTCTCTTTATCTCTAGTGAATTTCAAGTGCCAGTTGCCCTCAACGTAAACCCTGTATTGATACCAGTGAGAGTAAAGATCCTCAGTCCAGAGCCGCAACTTAATCAACATTTGAAATTAGCTTGCACATGTGTACTGTGTGATCACAGCGGCACCACAGGGTAAACGGGGATACATCTACCGTAGGAGCTTGATATTCTACTGGCTTGCATCAGGCATGTGTGATACGCTTGTTAGCTTAGTAGACAGTTAATTGCCGTGGTGGGTGGTTAGAGCGCTAGGAGCCTGATCTTAGGAATATGTCATATTTGTTAATCGGACATGCAGATGCAAATAATGTGTGACAGACTGTGACCAACACTACCGGAACATAAATACTGTTAACTTCAGAAATGTTCTTGGCTCAGAAATATCACTGCATATAAAGGCTATAAAGACAACCCACTGTTTTATCTATTTATTTATTTTGTTTAGCTATTTCTGTTCACGGGCCAACGTGACAAAAGAAGTGTGAGGACAAAAAAAAAATCCTACTGGAATAGTAGCGTGCCAGATTATGCTTTGTTGTGGGCTCTGTGTACTACAATCCCACGCTAGTTGGGGATTGTTGGCCTGATTACATTAGCTGGGGCTAAGGATTCATGTAAAGTGAAATGTGAACTGTGTGCACCATGAATGGAAGGAACACTCAGGGTTGCACAACTTAATTCATATTCCTAGAAGGATTTGTAATTTGCAAAACGTATCAGATATCTGACAGGAGGGCACAGCCTCTTTAAAACTATGCTATTCAAACTTGCATACAGTTTGAAAAGCTCGTCCATAAAGATTGATTAAAGTTATAAAGATTTTGCATCAAAAGGGGTTCTGATTAAAGCCCTCTGCCACGGAGACGCTACTCTTTTGCATCCGTTCTGTAATCTCTCTCACTTGGTGAAATTGTTGTTAATGCAGAAATAATATCAATGCAAACTATATTAATAACCATGGTGCAAGAAGCTGGAGCAATGTCACTTAATCAATGAAAACAAATCATGCACACCTTGCTGTGATTATCTGGAGGAGTGTGAATATTAATGTCTCGGTGTGAATCAATGTCGGGGTTGCATATATTGCCTCCTGTGTTTACTCATGGTTAAGACATTTCTTTCTTTTATATTTCTGCTGCATCGCTAAGAGCAATCAATGAAATACTAAATAGAGATATGATAGCAGCTATTATAGTAATTCAACAACAGCAACAAAACACGAGCGATGGTATTATTGTAAACTATAAAGATGGGATGTTCAAATTTCAATTAACTTGGGTTTGTATTTGCTGATATTAATTAAGAGGGCTTGCAGAAGGACACAAAGGAGACAGGTTTATTGTCTCAGATTATTCTCATGAAAGCAGCATTAGTATGTAGCGCAACGCTACCTAATTAACTGGCATGGGAGGCAAGACATTACAGTGGAAACCTTTTGATTTGTGGGAGGTAATAGCATTGGGCAAGAAACAGATTCTTTATTTCATTATTTGATAAGAGGGCCTTTAATGAAAATATCAGCCCAGGAGCAACGCAAGTCAACATCACTACTTTGGTGTGAGGAAAAAAAAAAAAACTTGCTTCAAGGAGTATTATTGCAGGCGATGAATTACCTCATGACTACAGTTCATTAAATAAAATGTGAAACACACCTGGTGGGCTAATGGAGGTCAGACATATAAGCAGCAGCATGAGCGTAAGGGGATGTGGCAATCAGAGACAAAGCAGCATCTCGCCTCTCTCTGACGGGTTAATGAAATGCCTGCCGCTAAGTGTCGGTGAAGTGAGACTCGGCTCAGTCTCTCCTGTCGTCTGGAGTCAGCGATGTGACGGCGTTGTATCAGTGTCACTGAGAGAGCAATCATACCATTCCTTTCCTCCGAGTCCAAAGGTTGTTTTAAATTCCCTTGGCAGCAGAATGCTTTAGGGGGTCAAACACACCAAATCTCCGAACAATAATGAGCCAACTATCAGTTACATCACTCGCCTGTAATCATTGGCCGGCATTAAAAGCATCTTTTTTTTTCTGTTCTGCATACTTGACGGTGAATGCTTTTGAAATGGGTATAATGTAATCTGTGCCGCAGATATCTTCCGCTTTTGTGCATCTATCCAAGAAGTGAATGGTTGGGCCTATCGGTTACTCTCTGGAGGTGATGTATACGCTCTCTAGAACAATGCCACAAACAGATGAAGGCTATAATATGCTGCCCATTCCTGCTCTCTCACTTTTCAGGGCTATTTTGTCTTCTTTTGGAAAAACAGTTTAGGTGCCACCAACTTTTTTTTTCCCCTAGAGGTTATTTAACTCAATGCAAGAAATAATATTTTCCAAGTGCAAGATAGCCTCAAGATAACTGAACAGTTAACTGTGCAGGAACTAGTTTGTGAAATATAAAACCACATGGGTCACGAGCAGAAAATATACTAGTACAAAGCAAAATGTACATAAACTGAGCCAAATGCTTCTTATCTCTTCCTATCTCTAAATCAGCTTAATCAATAAAGTTGTGGCGTACAAACACACAGAGATCCACGTTCAAGTAACTGATCACGAGACAGAAAATTTCCATTACAAGACGCATCATTTTGACATTATCTTCAAGATGAAAAAGTTTTTATTCTTTGACCGTGACGTGTGTCAGATTATCCACCGCGCTGTCTATCTGTATTACCCATTCATTTTCACACCGACAGTCTGAAGAATAAAGACACAGCGTTTAAATACATCTCCCCGCTCAATGGACATTCTTCACCAGATGTGCAACAGATAGCGTCAGTCTAATCTTTCAAAGCAACAGTATCAACTTTACTATGTAGTTACTGGGGGAAAAAAAAATAATCCTCACAGATTATGATTTTAAATCAGCTTTAAGGTTAAGTTTGACTCTTTTTCCAAACTTTCTTTTAATTATTGCTAGGGCTGTCAATTTAACGCGATAATAAGGCATTAATGCAAATTTGTTTAAATGCCACTAATTTCTTTAATGCATTAATGGAAGTTACGATTTTTAGGTTGTGGCAGGCTCCGTTTTAAAGCTAGCATGACAATACTGGCAGCATATCAAAGTAGAAAACCTAAGGAATCCACTGGTACCAACCGTGTCATGCTAGCTTGTCGAGAGGGATAATAAATGAAGCTTGAAACTTGTGATAAATTTTGGCACGGAAAAACTGTCGTGGCCATTATTAAGGGGTCCCTTGACCTCTGACCTCCAGATATGTGAATAAAATGGGTCCTCTGGGTACCACCGAGTCTCCCCTTTACAGACATGCCCACTTTATGATAATCACATGCAGTTTGGGGCAAGTCATAGTCAAGTCAGCACACTGACACACTGACAGCTGTTGTTGCCTATTGGGCTGCAGTTTGTCATGTTATGATTTGAGCACATTTTTTATGCTAAACGCAGTACCTGTGAGGATTTTGTGTTGCATTGATTTCCAATAATATATACATACATTTGCATAAAGCAAGTATATTTGCCCACTCCTATGTTGACAAGAGTATTAAGTATTTGACAAATCTCCCTTTAAGGGGTATTTTGAACAGATAAAAAAATGTGTGATTAATTGTGATCAACTATGGACAATCATGCAATTAATTGCGATTAAATATTGTATTCGATTCACAGTCCTAATGATTACATTTACAAGGGAAGAAAAAAACAATGCCTTTAAGTCATCAAAATTCAATTAGAGAGGTGTGACTTTTTCAGATGATTGAACTACAAAGTTTAAAACATACACGGCAGAGGAAGAAGCCATTTTACAGAGGGACATTTAGTACAGTCCGTCCCACTTTATCAGGCATCTCCAGCATTGTCCATAGGGAGTTAACTTTTAGACTGTTTACTGGCTCAAAGGCCAGGCATGCATCTGAAGCCACATAGGAAAGATAATGTATCCCAGGCTACAAAAGCAGGCAAATCACTGTGCATTAAGACTGGGCACACAATAGACAACAATGGCTTGCATAAACACTATTTAGAACTATTCACATGGCATTGAAGAGATGGGCGTCGACTCGCTATTGCTGCAAAGCCGGCGCATTGTGCGGAGGTGAAAAGGAGTCTAATGAACAGGAAGCCTTATTTGAGAGAGCTGACAGTAACCATACAACAGCCGCATTGTGCGCTTGCCACCAACCCTGTGGGTCTCTACATTAGGAGAAATGATGAGAAAGTAACCCGAAAAGACACAGTGGGCCCTTGGACCCGCGTAAATGCAACCAGACAATAATGGGGGACACAAGCTGTCCCCACCTTTACCCAAAGCTGCACGTTTACATGCACAGAACATCAACCGCTCTCATGGCCGAGGATAAAAGCCCCCCGGCCAGATGGAACTTTGAAGTGCATTTGGGTTAGTTTACCACCAAAGACCGCAATTTTAGTGCAGCAGCAGTTTAAATATATGTCATACATTTTAAATTATATCAAACTCTGCAGGGGAAAGTTAGAAACTCTGGAGTTTGGTGCACTAGGCCTCCTCCTCCTCCACACTCACACACATTCACACTCACATTATGCCCCCCTGCCTCAAGCTTCATCAATCTTCCACAAAAGGATGACATCACCAATAAGCATAGCCTTTTATAGCTTAAAGCAATAAGCCTTATTTACTGGTGAGATAAGCCCTCCGCTATTGTCTCGCCCTCCACTTTGCTTCTTTCTCTCGCAGTTGAAGAATCAAACAGCACTTTTGGAAGGTGACAGAGCATGCCCGGGATTTAAGGCTAAAGCATGCAAAGAGGTTTCCTATTTGGTGGCATTTCAAAAGGGCCACATTAGCCAGTTCAGTTCAAAGTAGCAGGGGCAGGTGACATTACAAAAAAAAAAAAAAAAAATAAAAGCAGGATTCTTTGAGACCTCTTGTTTTCTTTAAGTTTTGTTTTTCATAAATAAGGTGATATATAAATAGATTCGCCCTTGTTTTCTGTGCAAATGTGCGTAAAAACTTTAATATACTCTCACTCTACAGAGTTTGAAACAAACCACAGCCTGGGGAGTTTACGAAGCACAATCATCCATTACACGCGTGACCTATAATTACTGTTTGTAGCAGTATTAGTCGGCCCTTCCATAAGGCCAGTCCAGGGTGGTCACTAAACTGCTGAGGCATCATGATGCAGTGTGGCTTATTAAACCTCACAGTTCATGCAGAGGAGAACTACCTGCAGTTAAAGAAGAAGAAGAAGAAGAAGAAGAAGAAGATAATCCTTTATTAGTCCCACGAGGGGAAATTCAATTTTTTCACTCTGTTGTTAACTTATACACGGTACATGCAGACCCGAACACACACGTGCACAAACATGCAACAATGGAGAGATGTCAGAGTGATGGGGCTGCTCCTGACAAGCACCCCGAGCAGTTGGGGGTTTGGTGCCTTGCTCAGGGGCACCTCGGCAGTGCCCAAGAGGTAAACTGGCACCTCTCCAGCTACCAGTTCACACTCAGTTCTTGGTCCATGTCGGGACTTGAAAAACTAAAACAGTCACTATATCCTGACAAATGTGCATGAGACAGGTAATCTGTGCCTCTGTGTCTTCCGGTGCTCCTAACGGCATCTGCAGGATTTCACAGACCGGATGAAAACAACCAATCAGAGCCGAGCTGGAGCCTGGTGTCTCTGAGCAGCTGTCAATCACTCACAAGCTCTGATCAAACGGTCAAACTAGGCAGCGCTGATCAAATATGAATCAATATTCTGTTACTGTAATGACTATTTCTCTCCTCAGATGTTTACAGAAATATCTTGTAGTTACTGTTATAAAATGAGGAAGTTTGTGACCCGGCAGCCATGTTGAGCTCAGCCAATAGGAACTCTTTCTCTCTCTGAAATGACCTGTGATTGGTCAAAGTCTCCTGTCACAGGCTAGATTTTTTAAAGTCTGAAAACAGAGCCATGAGGAGGTGCAGCAGTCTAGTTTTCTCTCTGAACACTTGAATTACAACATGCTGAAAGGTTATTATTGATTTTTTTTTGCCCAGTGATTCCAAAAACATATTGCCTACTGAAGCTTTCAAGTTTGATTTTTTTGTGATGCAAGATGAAAGAGAAACTGCTAGTCATAAGCCCTCCACTAAGTTGGAAACCAACATTTCTACTTTCACAAAGTCTGCCACGGGAGAAACTAGGTCTAACTAGGTTGTTGCGACAATCTAGAAAATATAGCATCAACATATCCCAAATTGAGAACCTATTTTTAACAAGATAAAAAGCCATTTTCTAACACACTACATCCAGTGTCACCACATGTATCTTAAAAAACGTGCCATTTGTTGTTTGTTTTCCTTAGCTCCACACAGAGTCATGTCAGGCCTTGGGAACTTGTCAGATATTCAGTTTGTAGTCACTTTAGAAAGGCTGAGCGCCGAGTCTCTGGGGAATCGCTCCAGTCTCCCCATCTCCCCCACCCCATGTCACCAGCCAGGAACAAAGCCGCCATAGTCAATTCTCCTAATTTCACTGCAGCCTGTCGAAATCCTGTTCTCCTTTTCTCCTTGTCTTCAACAAGTACTTTATGCTGGGATCAGTCAGGTCTGAGTCGCCCACAAAAACCTGAGGCTCTCGCTTCATCGTCTTTCAGCACCGACTCTGACACTCCCCAACTCCCTGCCATTCAGGCGCCTGCACCGTGCAATTTGTTTCCATTTGTCAAACAGCAGTATCCATCACAAAAGAAAATGCTGGCACAACAGAAAGTTGGCAAAAAACATTGTCTCCTCAACCCAAAACGGCCTTGAGACTACTTATTTATTGGCCCGTAACAAAACAACCTTAAACAATTTACACCACTTTCTGTTGTTGTAGCTACTTGTTACATTATTCTTCCCTCGACCGACAATAAAACATCTTTAACTGAATAGGACATGCATCACATCCTGGAATCAGCACCGACGCATCGCTCCTCTCTTAAAGTGTGGATGGGCTAAACGCAACGGCGTGAATGCATCATTTCATTCACTGCCTCCACATTGTGCTGACTCTTATTTCGTGTTTTATTTCTGTCGGATTAAACTTCATTGTGTGGACAGACAGGTTTGTCAGACATTTATTTATTAAAGCTATATCAGCACTATGTCGACGGCATTGCTATTTGCACACCTATTCAGATATGTCTTGAAATGGCGCTATTATTGGGGCAACGCAGGAAAGGTATCCGGTTAATAATACTTATTGTGCAACTTTGTTGTCGCCATTCTTGTGTTGGCTGTTATCGAGGGCAGAGCAGAGAGGATATATGCTGACTCTGATGTAGATAGTGCCACGAGTATTCCTATTGTGGCAGCTGCCGTGTGGTGCAGTCCCTGATAGGGTTTCGAATGCTGTCAATGCTGTGTCAGGTGCATTAGCACCTCAGAGACCCATGATGCTCCAGCTGCTATGTGCCTTCGTCTCCCCGGGCCCTGGCCGCCAGCCTGACACCCGACACAAAGTAATCACAGATCACAGCGTTTAATCACTGAAACAAGCACTCCAGAGGACCTCTCTGTCAATATCCCACTCTCTCATTATCTGTTTGGATTGCACATCCACACTGTCAGATAAACAGAGTGGAAAATTAAGATTAAAAATATGGTAATTTCATTTCAGGCAGCAGGCTCCTCTCACTGGCCCATTATGCTATTGATTACCTCTGAATTCAATTTCTCTTTTCAATGTAAACTTTAATCTATTCGCAAGCCAACAATTCAGCTCCCGAGGGGCTATTTGAGAGTAAGTAACCATTTAATATGACGCTGGCTCAAGATTCACTGGCTTTAATGAATTGTGTAAATCACTCAGCTTTTAAAAGGAGCTGATGTCCCGCAGTTCACGACCCAAATCTGGCCCTGGTTAAATACAGCCTTTTATAGCAAGCTAAGTGTTTACTGACAGCTATCTCTGAATGTGTAATCACCGGCTTTGCTCTTTTCTTTAACGAGGCGAATCAAACAGCTCTTTTCTAATTGAGCTGGTGATGACAAAATTACAATTTAATTGAGGACTTAATCATCATATTGCACTAGCAGCATGCTAAAATAATAGAGTACATAGCTACGCCACTTTACCACCGTGAAACTGAATTTAAAAATCACTTGACTCAACGAGATAATCACTAGGTTGCTCTCCTCAACCACATACCAATTTGTAGCATCTTGGTCAAGACCAGTTGTAACCGCTGACCTGAAGCAAACACACCATTCAGACATGTGAATATAGGATGAGCAACAGCAGGAGGAAATGGTTAGCGAGTCACTGTAATATGAGACGAGACAATGTTTTAAACGTTAAATGAAGACAGCACTGAAATATTGTTTTATTGTATGTAATTAGTATTTTATTTGCTGTGAATTATAAGTGATCATTTGTATCACTTATTTATAACTAAACAACTACAACATACGCAAAGATATAGAAAACAATGTAAGTTAATACAAAGCTATAAATAGGCATTAGGGCTGTCCTGAATGCCATTCTTTGGGCTTCGAAGCTTCGGTGAGAAATATTCGAAGCTTCACAGAGTAGCGTGACGGCTGACATGGTCTGTCCGTCTCCATCGCCACTGTTTAAGTGCCGCTGCTGCACCTCTAAACACAACAATCAGCAATATCTGTCTGAGAATAACCAATAATAATTAATGTTGAATATGAAAAATGAATAATGTTGTGGGATTAGTCCTTATTTCATGAGCTATTTTGGGATTTATACATGATTATTAGATACTTAAATATACATATATATAGTATACACATTTGTAAAACAAAGCATTCGAATAGTGATTTGGAGACCAAATACCATGGCAACGATTGAAGCGTCGGAGCATTCAGGTCAGCCCTAATAGGCATACTAAATTTCGTACTATTGCTAGAGTCAGTGCTATGATTTTAAAGCAACAGCCCATTTATCAAAAGAGAAAGGAAAGAAAGTTTTTCAGAGGTATGTTTTTTGGTGTTAGTCAACATCATTGACAGTACATGACATTAAAACTTTACTGTTGTTTCCTGACAAGAGCTGAGGTAGACATAAAACCGCTATACTCAAAGTGCTGGAAGACTACTTAATTAAAACAGTGTAAAAAAAAAAAAAAAAATCCATAGTCTGATTAAGGCACAATAATTACTGAAAACAAGGCTGTCTCCTCTCGGGTTCTCTTTGTTTTTCAAGCATTTTCTGAAAACAGAAAGACCTCAGTCCTACCAAACAATGTTTGTCTTATAAGAATAATTTAAGCCACCAATAATTTATTGCACCAGGATAAATACATCCAATATCTGCACTCCTTTGAGCACCAGTGCAGGATTGAAGCTACCCAAGAGGCCAGAACACACATACATAAACATAGCAGGGTGTAATCAATAAACAGCCATGCAGTAATATGCTGTCAATAAAGGCACACCCTGCCTCATGCCTCTTTCTTGTTCCACACCAAAGGACTACGCCAATCTAATGCAGCACATACTACACTGCTGGGAGTCTAAAGACATTTTAATATACAGGAAGGGATCTATCCGCTAAGAGATTTGGTCAGTGGTGGCGAGGGTGAGGGCCACGGCGACTCTCCAAACTGTCAAAGAGACGTCTCAAAGATGACGCAGATGTCCTTGGCACAGCGCACGTCTGTCATTCGCTTTTTGTTCATGTAAACCTGGAAGTGCATCAGGGGAAGCAGTGTCACAGAACACAAGCACACAGTGCAATCTAAACTACGATCTGCTGAGGTGCGATTCATGACAGATCCAGTTGGAGCTGGGTGAAGGGATTTGTCACCCCCTGAAGCATGCAAAAGTGGCTTATTTAGCCCCCTGAAATTCACGGGGAAATTTTGGGAGATAATCAGAAAATTATTTGTTTCACTTGAGTTGATTTTTGCTTTCAAAACGCTTGATTTCTTTGTACAAAAGAGCCTCTGACAGACCACCGATTTCAATAAGAGAAAGTTTGAGGAAAAAAAAAGCAACACAGGTGAAAACAGGTTGGCCTCAGCATGAGATACAACGTCTACTCTGGGATTCTCTTTCAACATGGACAAAAGGCGCTAGAGGTTGATATCAGATTATTGAATGTATTTAAACCTTGACTGACAACTATAGAAACTTGACACACAACATGTGGACCATCTCAGTATTTAATAAGTGGTGCTAGACAGTTATGGATGCCGCAGTAATCTGATCTAAGCAGAGCACCCTACAATAAAGAAAGGAAAACGTAAGGGCTTGAACAATGTCACTACCAATCCGCCAGTGTGCGGGGTAAGACGATACCAAATAATACCACAGTGTGCTGAGTCTTTGAAATCAGTATTTTACTCATTTCATTCCTCTGGCTGAGGAGATACAGTTCCGCTGATAAATTTGTGCGAGGGACAGAGAGAAAATGAAATGATGCCTACTTTTTCTTATTTCACAAAGACCTGTTTGAAGTTGCAATATGGTATCTGTACTCCCAGACAGATGCACATAAAATGGAATTGAACAATGAATAGCCGGCTCTTATCTGTTCAGTGTCTGAAGGGGAAATACATCACAAATGAATTTCACAGGGAAAAAATATGGACATTCTCTATTACAGTAATCCCCATAGAAAGTTTATCCCAAATCGCGATGAAGTTAAACCCAATATTTCCAAATAGATATAGCGCAAAGAAAGCTGCTTTTCTTGAATCATCTCTAAAATGATCTCAAAATTACATTATGAGAAAAAAAGATTATATGGAGAGTTTCTTTGATAAAATCGGAGGATGTAAATCTACAAAGGGGACAATTTCTCTCTTGAAATTAATGTTGTGGAGTTGCAACGCTCCAAGTAGGCACTTTAAATTAAAATGGTAATCAAGTGTCTTCGCATTGTCAGGGTAATGCACATCTTCTCTCGCTTAACGGTATCATTTTAGAGGTGAGCAATGAAGTCTGGAGTTAAAGGGAGAGTCTGGGATTAGTTTGCCACGGCTGGACTCTATTTAGTGACAGTCCCGTCCTGGGACAAAGGTGGGTGTGGTTACCTGTTTGGCTGCGTGCAGCAGTGAGGCGGCCTCGGCTCTGCCTGTCTGTTGGACCATCTGGTGAAAGAGCCCTTCCTGGTTCTGGAGCAGCACATACGGCTCGTCATACTCCTGGATCCTGCCGGCATCCAGAACCTGCAATCACACATACAATGCTGGGTGTGAGTGTGTGTCACCGCCTGTATACTTTACTTTGGGGAAAACTGACATTTCAGCTGTTTGGCTGCTGAGTGATGCATGCAGACGGTGCAAGATGAATGGGGAAACAGTAGTTCTCCGCACATAGGAACCATCCATTTCATGTGACTCATGCAACGGCAAACACCAATGCCTGTTTGTGCTCGACGGGGTAGTGGACAACGAGCGCAGCCTCGCAGCAGAGTGAAAGTCGAGTACGCTGACTCTGACAGACTGAAGATCAGCGATTTATCCATGTATTTACCCTGGCATTTCAGCGGCTCAGGGGTGGTCCTCAGTCAAATCCAACAATCACACCTTGAAGACACTCAAGAAAATTACCATCATTTCTGTGTCATCACATGCCGTATAAACCACACAAAGAATAGTGCCAATTCAAGCAGTTTGGAAAAGACTACAATTATATCACAGACAAATTTTAACAAGCTCCATCCCCTAACAGCAATAATGAGCAGTTTGTTATCGCTAAAGCCCAGTTTCAGGCAGCGTTTAGTATGAAAGGGAGACTTCTGCAGCTGCTGTCATAATCGACAGGATACTAGGAGACAGAGTTTGTATTTTGGAAAACATTCAGGATCTAAATATGGCACAGCTTAAGATTTGGACAAGGCAATTCAGGTGGGCCCAAATTTAGTTCTCCTGGAGCGCGCTACAATCCGGGGGCATTTAACAGGAGTGTAGGTGTGAAACAGTTCCCCGCCGTGTGATATTTGGCTTTTCTCAGTAACCCTCTCAGTGACCCGAACAGCCACCAGGTCGTGCCCCGTCCTTCGTAGACGCTTAACAAATGCTGCCACAAATGGCACTAATTGGCACCTCTACAGGCAGTAGCAGGAAAGGGCCAAAGATCAAGTGGCCTGAGCGCAGGCTCAATGAGAGGGAACGCTGTGAGGGAGAAATCAGCCCAGCTGCTGCAAAATAGAGCAAGTGAATTAAAAACTCTCCAGACTGTGCAGTGGGCTCCTTGCTAAGAAAAGACATAAGGCAGCGGGAGTGAGTATGAGGCTTCTGCTACTTCTTCATTATTATATTACACTGTCTATTATACCACATATTCTGTACACAATGGGAGCTTGGTTTATTATAGTTGATAAGAAAGAACAAGGTTGTGAAGGGATATGACCAAATGCTAGGACTAAAAGCACTGTAATTCCAGCTTCTTATTTGAAGTTTATGCCTCATTTCCACATAGCTCTCTGTACTTAAGCGGGCCAACCGGAAGTTCAATCATTCCTATGGGAACGTCTGTGATCGCCCATGTTTGCGAAACTCGTCCTTCCCTTTTTTTTTTTGTTCCGTAATTTACCTCGAGTACGACAGACCGACTGAAGTTACCATGTTAACGAATTAATAAACTGATTGATGAATACAGCTCTATTCATACATTTCCAAGTGAAAACGGCCTCTTTAGCAGTTTTCACTCTTTTGAACCACCATGTGTTCTATGATACACAGCTAGCATGTTACCAATGTCAGCTAAATATGCTGTCAAACTTTTCACTTAGGCAAAATTTAACATTCAAAAAGTGACTCCTCTAGACTAGACGACGGACTACCTCATAGATGTAGAAACACCGTTGAGATGCATTTCCTAGCATTGAACACTGAAAGGCGTAATCCATATGTTATACGAATTTACAGACCCAAAACAAAACAGTGTGGAAACAAGGGGTTAACTGCATTTTTCTGTTGGTTACCTAATAACTGATTACAGAAGGATGGTGGTCTCATTTAAAATACCGACTGAAGTGTTGGACAATGGAAATTTACTGTGTTTTTTTTTTTTTTTAATTTTACTTACCAGTATTCTGTCACAGTCAATGATAGTGTTGAGCCTGTGAGCAATGGTAAGGACGGTACACTCTTGAAACTTGTCCCGGATAGTCTGCTGGATGAGGCTGTCAGTTCTAAAAGGAGCAGGGAATACAACACCTCAGTACAAAAAACTCTCTTCCTATAGACCCTTGGGCAGGGATTTTTACTTAACACTGAACAATGGCTCATGAGCGGCGAGGTATGTGCAGTAGTGAGCACAAAAAAACAAAGCATAGCTGAGCTCTGCTCATAATAACACTATAATTGTTTACTTTTGGTATTATTAGTAATGTCACCATAGTAGAAATTTTGTAGTCGATACTAATACCAGTGAAATTCCACTATTCTTCATATCAATTCGATATCATGGTAAAAACAAAAGTAAAACAATAAATGTGGTTAAACAGGTCATAATTATCTCTCTATTATCTATTTTATGTTGCTGTGAAAACATCTCCTTCAGACTGGATTTGTTCGTTTCTCAACAAATTTTTACAAGCTAACATTTGAACACATCATGATAACATGAGAATTCACCTTCACCGAATACTGAAATACTTTTTACTGAATAGAGCCTGAATGCACCATAATGTAAATTGATGGTACCTCCTGTGTTGAAATCGATTCATTCAAATGATTAGGAAATAAATTATTTTATTTTTACTTGGCATTAGTAGTTCTAATTAAGAAGCTGTTCAGATGTAATGTCAGGAAGTTAAACAGGTCATAATTCCCAATTTCATGTTGCTGTGAAATTCATTTTCAAGTTTCTCGACAAAAACTCCATTTTGCAAGATAAAAGTAGAGTAGAGCTTCAATGCACCATAAGCAAAATAACGGAGCTGTGTAGCGAGTATCTCTGTGCTGTTGGCAGATGAGCCGGTGGCTGTGATGACTCTGAATATCATCAGCAGAATGAAAAACAATATAATAGTCAGATTAACTTAGTAGTTATTAAAGGTTGTTTGAAGGTTGTTCTTCCATGGCTTATTTTGGACTTGTAGTTGTGACAAATAACAGCTTTATTAAATGTCTTCGTCACTCACACTGAAGAACTGCCACACCGTAGACGTGTGTGTGTGTGTGTTTTTAATGGTACCGACTGTGCTGCCGATGTAAAATCATCATGTGGTAGCTGTACATGTGTATCTGACCAGCAAAAAACAGATATATGAAATTACTGAAAACCGTCCGGCTTCGATCGGCTGCTGATTGACAATGCATCTCAAGCTGTTAATTTAGGAAGCTCTTGATTTATGCTGCAGAGTTTTCTACATGTGAGCACACATATTAGACGTCAATATTGCAGTTGATCACGTTCATTTAACTGTGAGAAGCCAACAACGTGATTGCGATTAATATTCATGTAATTGTGCAGTCCTCCAGCGAACGTTAACTAGCTCTCGTCCCGCCAACTTCAACAGATTTGTTGTTCGTAATTTAGCATTATCAGGGGAAAAAATAGAGTGCGTCCCCTGTACGTGTCGATGGTGAGTTTACTACGTCCAAAACACATTTTTTACGACCCCTGGGATGACGGGTTGCTCTTAGTTTCGAGCCCTGATATTATTTGTGGTACTGTAGAAAAACAAGTACCATCACGTTTTCAGAAATTTGGATCAACTTTGAGTACTGGCTCTTGGGACATGCACTATTATTAGTTTTCTATTATTTATTTTCTGTTTACAGCAGTGAGGCTCTGATCAGTCCGCCCCTGTGATCAATCTCCCCTGTGTGCAGTAGACTAATGACAAGCCAACTGCAATTGGTCTGCTCTAATTCTCCAGTCACACGATTTAAGAGATGTAATCCTTTTACATACTCCGTTTCCCACCAAGCAGTGTGACACTATAGTTGATGTGTTAAATTTGTGCATCTTTTCTTTTCGTGTTATTGATTTACAGAATTGCTTGAACGAAACTCTTCTTTTAAGAATAATTTTGGTCTGTATAACAATAGTGGTGCTAGTTTTATTAAATCCAGCTAAGAAATACCCATCTGGAGTATCAATAGTTTACAGTAAAGAAGCTTCACGTGGAAAGGACTGACACTGATGTAAAATGTACTGCTTGTAGACTCAAGTGTCCTCTGACCTTGGGTCCACATTGGCTGTGGCCTCATCAATGATGAGGATGCGGTTTTTCCGGAGGATGGCCCTCGCCAGACACACCAGCTGCCTCTGGCCCACGCTGAAGTTGGAGCCGGACTCAGTCAGCATAGTCTCCAGCTTATTGGGCAGGTCCTCCACCACGGCCTTCATCTGCACCTGCAGAGAGGGAGAGCAGAGCCCCAATCCTTCATTACCCCTTCATAAAGGCTTCCTGTGGGGATGTCTTTAAAGAGCTATCCAAACACACCCATTAACCGCCTGGCACAATGCAGGGCCAGGTCCACTGATGACCTTGGCCAGTGCTCTCTTGTGGCCAGCCTCTAGCTTTAATCCAGGCCACCAAACCCATTCAGAGGCAGGACCAGGAGCTGAAGCCCTTCACTGTGGGGGGAGCCTTCATCCTGGTTGGCCTGACTGCCCAAACACATCTCCCCCAGCACTTTCAATGGTTCCCAGTTACAAGCCGCACATTGAGCTGGGCCCCATGGCCCTAATGGGATTTCCCCCCATGACTTGTGGCGAGCAGGGAGGCTGAATGGCAGCATTGTACAGGGGGACAGAGGGATCCCCCCCTGGGCCGGCGAGGGGGAATCATTCAGAGCCACGCTGGAGTACCTCTTGGAGTGCATTCCACAGGTCCTCATCTGTGTGCTGCCTGAAAGGGTCCAGATTCTTCCTCATGGTGCCCGTGAAGAGAACTGGGTCCTGTGGATAGATGGATATAGAAAGAGAAGGCCGTGGCCAGTTAAGATAATGACAAGGGGGAAGATGTATGAAAGGGTTAAGACAAGCTTTATAGAGCGCCGCTAGGCAATGTTTGAGGGAAGATGTTCACAAAGGGTTTGCTCCACTCAGGAGCTCTATTCAATGCTCTGGCCAACTATGCCTCAATAAGTTGATCTTTTTACTTGGAAAACCAGAGCTTGTGCACTGGTGTTGGTGGATAATAACTGTGTGACATTATCTGAATAATATGGTGCCATCAAGCCACTGTTACCATATAAAGACTTTCATACAGTAGCTGTATTAGAAATGATAACCTCAAAATGTCTGCCAGAAGTAACAGCTTTACTCTGTCAAACACAAGCATTTGTAACGAGGGTTTATCACATCACTCTGATGAAAGGACAGCCTCAGATCTCAGACAGCTGGGATGTCCAAAATATGTATTTATGGTGAGCCACACACCTGTATCAAGCCTCAGCCGCACAGCCATCTTTAAAGACAGTAAATAAAGCTCTTTATTACAGTGCCGATGAACGAGCCCACAAGTCCACAGGCATGGCTCCAACACGCCACTCTGTTTGTGGTAAACCTGATAAACAGGAGCAAGCCGGCATCTCCTCGTGTCAGGTCAGATACTTATTCATAAATCCCACTCCAATGTTGAAGTGATTTACCGAACACTCGCTAGGACTCTCCCAGGTCGTCATACCTCTGCTGTACTGCCTCTCATGGTACAGCGCTGCTGTAGATAAGCTTTTCATATAGCGTTATCAGTGAACAAATACAGCTGCGCTTTCCTTTGAAACATAACACTGAATTCATGACACTTAAATGGTGATAATGACCATTTAAAAAAAAAGCTTTAATCAGAAGTCTATCACAGCAATAGAGGTGACGCAGAGCAGCAAGCAATAACAAAAACTGATAGACTTCAACTGTATCCTCAATCACAGTTAAAGCAATGTGATAACTCCAGTTTACTCAAGATATGAATCTAACCTCAAATCAATATAGGAATTGTTCACCTGGCAACTGTGAGATTAAACCAGGAGCAAGAGTAAAGTACACAATGGGTCTAAAAGGCTGAGTGTCCTGCGTTAAGGTTACAGTGCTTCTAGTGTGAATGTGAGTCACTATCTACGCCGTCATCTCTGCTCTGTTACAGGTCAGCTTCACAGCCAGAGCTGTGACAGAAGCATAAACTCACATATGCAGGCACACAGATTTATGCAGCGTACACACACACCCCTCAAATACAAAATCATGTCTCAACAAACATGTAGGTCAGAAGACTCGGGACTAAGCGCTCAATTTTCATCCAGAAAAAGTAAAGCTTTCAGGACTTCATCCCTGCTACCTGCGCCTTATAGAAAATGTTACACCTCTTTACTTCCAATGAGCTTTTCCGTCTGTCACCAAAACACCGCCTTGTCATAAAGCCAACTGAAGTCCCAATTCAAACTAGTTTTGTGACACACGTTAATTGAGGATTCAATGCTGGGTCGGAAAAACTGCTTTCAAGCACAGCTTTCCATACACCGATTATGTGCTCCACCAATTCTAAGCCCTATGTTTGCCACAAAAATCATTTTTACTAAGTCGTTCCTGAGAATTCAATAGAAACTGAAATGGATCCTTTTTTTAATGCCATATGCTAATAAAAGCTTATCATAATCAAATCTGTGGGTGGCAAATAATGAATTTCCTCACTGGCAATGCATAGTATACATATCTCACTCCTGCATGAAAAGGTAAGGCAACTAGCAATTTATATCAAGATTTTTTTGCATGTGAACGGCTGACTGAATGTCACTTTATCTCTGACGTCTCGCAGGAGAATAAAAAGGCTTTAAGATGGACTTGTGTAAATCCAAGAGACTTCTGTCTAGTTAAGTTTGTAAAACTAAGAGCATGACATAGAGAACTCCACTGGTAAGACTTCATATCATGAAAATGCCATCCTGTGTGTGATACAGATGGGCGTAACCTGCAAGTCTCTCCCAGGAGAGACGGAAAGAGTAAACAAAATCACATCAAACACACATCACATCCATCTCTAAACTAGTTTGGACTAGGAAGTCAAACTTTATCTGAAGTAGTAGCAATGCCAGAAACCTATCAAATCCACAGAAAAGCATTAATGAAACTGTTTTTGGGCATCTTGGCTGCACCCTAGAAATGTTTGAGACTTGGGCTAAGTGATGGTGTACAAGGGGACTCTAACTGTGAGGATGGGGGGAGACTTCTTCTAAGCAGCTTTCCCATGTTTGGGGGGTAGAGGGCTAATCCTCTGTCAGGGATGGGGAACTGCTCTCTTCACAGTACAGGCCGTGGGAGTCTTCTCCCCTCCCTCCACTCTGCTGACACTCACCCGCAGGCTGGCATTTTCTTAATGCCGTATCAGTTTCAACAAGCGGAAATAAAGTTAAACTGTCTCAAGGCATCCGTTTGTCTCACTTTCAGAAATCCCCTGAGAGACGACTGTAAATTTCCTCACTTGTTTTGGCTTTTTAAAAGCCAGGCGTATAAAAAAAAAAGGGCCAAAGCATGAAGGTGTCTGTTACCAGTGTTCATCTGACATTTCTCAATCAGGTGGAATTACAAGAAGAATTTAAAGCAAAAGTCCAGCAGTTTTAGAAAAAGACAAAGATGTAAAACACAACACAATATCATGTCTAATGTTTTAAATTAGATTTAGCCATTGGTTACTGTATGCAGTTTCAAGTGGTAACACACAACAGCTGAGACTGAGGGCAATTTAAAAAGGGCACCTGTGGGATGATGGATATTTTCTGGCGCAGGGTGTGCAGACCAATCTCAGAAGTCACAAAACCATCAATCGTTATTCGTCCCTCAGGTTCCGCCAGCCGGAACAAGGCAGCGACCAGGGAGCTTTTACCAGCCCCAGTGCGTCCAACGATGCCGACCTACAGTGGACAAAGGGAGACAAGTTTTTGTATTTGGAAAAAAAAATCCACAAATTCCCAGAAACAAAAATATTACCATCACGCTATTAATCACACTTGGCTTATTGTGTCATGTCGCCAAGGGAATATGTCATATGGATAAGTACTTGTATCACTTGTATTGTGTGGAGATAAAAAGAGATTGATGGAAAAACATTATAGTCTGCAACTAACAGGTATAACAAATCACTTTTTTGACAGCGTGACTTTGACAGACAGTGGATAAAATACTGGATTGTTACAGAATGTTTTAAGCCTTTGTTGAACATTTCTTAGTCACATTTCAAAACTAAACTTAGTCTTGTATTATTTTATTATA